>JAUIMM010000251.1:377500-977500 GCA_031769625.1 Taudactylus pleione
CAGGAGCTGATGTAATGACTTTCTGGATGTTGGTTTTGGGAGATAAAACATTGTTTGACCTGTTTCCTATACTCACTGTTTCTTTCCTAGGCTAATAAACACTTGAAGAAAATACGTTTTGCAACAATTTTTCCTTTCTTGTGTTCAGCTTAAACCCTGTATCCTGCAATAGTAAACGGTAAAGATAAGATTATCAAGTGTCTCTCTTGTGTTCCTGTCTGTAGTAAAATGTCATCCACACATTGAAATAAACGGAATGGGTATGTAATGCCGGCTGTCGAAATGCCTCCTGTCACAATACCGACAGCGGCACCCCAATGGTTGGTATCCCTACAGGGGTCATGTAAGTATACTTACCCTTCTCCCCTAACCCTCCCCCCCTCACACAAGCGGCTGTGCAATTTCGGCCATTTAAAATGCAAATGCAGAAGGAGGTGTCACACACCTCCTTGCTGCATTGGCGTGATCCCAGCGATGCGGCTCAGGTCACAGCCTAGGGTCAAAATCAGTCACCATCGAAACGATTGCGTCCATCGGTTGCGATTGTTGTCAATGTTCCATTGGCCAGGCTGCGGGAGCTAAAGCTTCCCGCAGCTCAGCCGGGTCCTGGCAGCTTCTGAGGCCAGGAAGTCTGCGTGCACCCACACAGACCCTGGCCTCTTCCCTCCCGGAAAACAGGGGCGACACGCCCCCATTTCCAGGAACGCTGCCAGGGAACACCCCCGCTCCACCTCACAGGCTGCGGCTGGGACACACTGCGAGCGGGCTTGCAGTCGGAGGCCTGCACATGCGTAGTACACCCGCTGTGCATGTGCAGTCCTAGAAACATCGGAGATGTGCGCTAACCATCAGGTTAGCATACATCTCTGCATCGGGCCCTCAGTTGCAAAAATAATGTAATGAATGGCAAAGCACAGCCAGCATAAAGACGCCCATTGCTGCCTTCTCACATGTATACGACATCGCTTACCTGCGTAAATATCGTTAACATTGACGCACATCGAGCGGCCATGTTTCCTTTGCAGCAGCCTGCTGCAGGCTCGGCAGCTCTCCTGACACATTGAGCTATGTAGGAGCTTGCAAGGGCTAATTTATGCATGTCCATGCAACGGCACCCATATGGTCAGACACTCCTGTGTTTCTCTGACCACTCACCATTACCACCCCCAAACGCCGACAGCCTGCCACTCACTTTGCGATGGATTCCATTGTGCGTGTGTAATTGCAGTGCAATCGTTGCGCACAGTCAGTGAGGCTTACACGTATGTGCGATGACAAACCGTCACTCGATTTGCATGCGTATTCGCCATTGCGTCCATCTCTGAATCAGGCCATGGTGTTACAAGTATAAGTATATATTATCACAATGGAAGTGTCAATAGTATAAAAAGAATTGACTCAGTAATAAAGGCTTCTTTCAACATTCACAGATTAAACTGGAAAACATTGAGACTGAATTTAAACTTGTTCTATATCAGACTCCAAACTATGGGGTTATTCAGCACAGGATGGAATTGTACAGCTGCACGCAATGAGCTTTGCAAATCTGTCCTTGCAAATATGCAAATGCAGCAGGAGGTGTCTGATAGCCCCTGCTGCATTTGCGATCCCAGCACTGCGACCGAGATCGCAGGCTGGAATAACCATCAAGACCATCGGTCATGTTGGTGGACAGCGCTGTCTGGCTGAATAAGCTTGGGAGGCCATGAAACTCTAGATCTAGATTTGTGACTTGTTGTTTGCAAACTTTTATTGCATGAACATGTCTTCCTTTATGGGTGTCTGCCAATCTCTACTTTGCTTTTAGCAAACAATGCTGATCCCAAGGAGTAAGCAGATTAAGCTGTGGGGATTTAACCTATATGCAATATACTAAACACCGGCACAAGACACACTGGCCCTCATTCAGAGGCGCTCGCAAGAAGCGAGCGCTCGTTCTGAATGAGGGCGGCCCCTTGTTTTTTTTAGTGCGGCCTCCTGGTCGCTAGCTAAGCTGTTTTTTTTGTTTTTTTAACTCAGCTTATGGTCTATTTTTACCACACAACTGATCACAGGGCCCAGTTGTCAGAGCATAGCAGGAGTCGGGAAGTCGGAGAATTGGGAGAAAGCCCTAATAACACCATCTCAAGGTGATCTTATTATCACAGGGCTCCCCCTGGTATTTTTTTACAATATATATTTGTAAATTTGGGCAGATGACATTACCCTTTAGGAAATCAAAATTCCTCATGGATCCCCACTAATGGTGATGAGCAGCTAATCCTCAAGTTAGGACACAAATTAAACTAGCAAAATGTAATGTAACACTTATAAGTATTAGGATTTCAAGGCCCGAGCACTTGTATTTCAGGAATGGACAGACCCGCAGCTGACATAGCCATACTAATACAAAATGAATGGGTACCGAGCCCTGCAGGGGATGATCAAAATCCAGGAGGCGGCCCAACCAATTTCGTATCTAGTCTCCAGGTAACCATCTCAATGAATCAACAATGCTCCAGCAACTCTGGGTTGTTGCACTGGAAAATAATGGCGCCAGTGATACCAGACAAATCTCTAGAGCTTGCTGGAGAACATTCCATCATCATGTGCGCCTGGGGGTGTAACTAAATACCACTGGGGTTAATGTTAGTGTATCTTCTGTGATATGAAACCAGGGGATCCTACAGGGGCCAATCTATAATGGTGTGTGGGGCAGGGTCCAGGGGTCCCACACCGCACACTCTGCAACCATATGTTTAATACTTACCTCTCCGCCTCCGGTCCCATGTCAGCACCAGTGTCAGCGCTGTCAAAATCACCTGGAAAATGGCTGCCACTGCCATTTTCCCAGCATTTTGTGCATGCGCAGCAGATAAAACACAGAGAAAATGGCCACTGCACCTGCGCTGTAGACTCTGTACACACTCTGGTGCCCAGAGTCTACAGGTTCGGCGCTTGCCACTGAGCGCAGCCGGCTGCCAGAAAGAGAGTAGGACAGAGACTGCCACGGGCCCCCTCCTCTCTAGAAATGCCCCTGGGATCCTTGGTTAGATTTTCAGTCTGAAGATGAGGAAATTACTACAATTGACCTGGGTTCCACCTCACCAGAGGGAGGTGCAATAGGTCTCTTGGCATTTGGCTGCAGGTAATGTTTTTTCATTTTACCACATGTACCAAGAGAATGTGTAACACAAGGCCCAAATAGATTGGAGATTCTTTTTTTGTAAATAAATAATAATAATAATAATAATAATTACAAAAAATAATTAAATAGGGGGGACTATAACAGTACATGTTAAAAATATTAAACTCAAATTGTAGGTGAAGAAATTTAAACATGCTACAGATAAACATTGGTCTATCTAAGTTATCTACTATTTATTTATTATAATTTCTCTCATGCTGCAAATGCTTTTTAAGAATTAAATTTCAAACAATAGCCTGCTATAATATTATTATAAATCATTATTTTAAAAAACAACAAAAAACACTATATTCTTATATTATATATTATATTTACTAAATAAATTTAGCAGGCAATGCACCATGGCTTTATTAATTTGACAAAATTATCTTTTGTTTGTTCAGTATGTTTAATGTTATCGCAATAAGATAAGGACTAGGGCAAAGGGAACCCATTAGTGTTTACTGAAGAAATTGGCAAATGTATCCACAATGACTTCATGGTTTCTCAGTTTGGTTTTAGGAATGATAGCTGGCTATGTAACAGAAAAAAAAGCATATTAAATAGATTGGTTACAAGGGTGGAGATGTATCAAAGAAGGACAAGTAGAGAAGTTGCCCATAGCTATCATTTATCAAGTACATTCCATAAAAAAATCCTCCAGGAAAGAGGTGAAACCGGTCAGATGTGATACCTTGTTTAATGTCCATGCATTGGGCCCCTACTTGGACTATCTTCTCCATACCTTGCAGTCAAATTGGACATTCTTTGTTGAGCTCTCAATCGTTGCTTAGTAAGGTTCCAGCAACTGCTACTGCTGTGACTCTGAAATCAGGATTTCCTGTCTATCAACTCATCTTCAACCAGCTGTTCACAGCACTGAGACTGGACGCGGTCGGCATCATACTGCACAGAGGACACAGCTTACCAGAAGCACCATGGGACCCCAATGAATGTAGCTGGATTATTCTGGTAACAGGGACCCATCTCATGTGATAAGTCTGTGAACACTATTTACATTATTCAATTACCGGGATGTTCAGTTTCTCCTTCATGTACAACTTTCAGTGCTGCATTTGCTATTTCAGTTCTATATGATTAAGAGCAAAAATAGCTCTAGAGAGGTTAGCAAATGATTAGACTCAACGGCAATTTTTTACATTTCATAGTTTTCCTTACTTACTTTCCACACATTTAGGGACTGATTCTGGGAGTTACGCTAATGCAATTGCAGTTGAGATATCTCACGGATCGCAATTGCTAAAATATGCTAATGTCTTCCAAAGCTTACCCGAGCATAGGGACACCCACTGCTGCCTTCTTATATCTGTCTGACGACGTGCAACAGCATAAACTTCGGTAACATCGGTGCACATCAGGCAGCCACGTAGCCTCTAAGTCAAGTCTAACTTGTCTTAACATTGTGTCTCTCCTGACATGCTGAGAGCTCTCGAAGGAGATCAAAATGGCTAATTTATGCATGCCCATGGAACGGCGTTTAAACGGTCAGACATGCCTGCGTTTTGTAATCCCCCCAATACCTCACCCAAATGCTGACTACCTGTCACTCAACTTGTGAGTGAATCCTCTGGGCGAGCGTAATGGCAATGCAATGGCTGTGCGTGGGCAGTGTGGCTTTTACACATGCGCAATAGCTAACAATCATTTAATATCTGTAAATTTCAGCTTGGCGTAAATCTTGGAATCAGACCCTTAAACGGTAAAGCTGTATTGCAATGCAGTGAGGTATTTTCATGTGTAACCTAAGATTCTAAGGGGTCTATATAAAAAAAATGTGGTAGAGAAATTTTTGTTTTTTGAAGATGGCAACCTTGGCAGAAAATAACGTAGATGTCCTTCCCTGCCAGGTAACAGCCCAGATGCCAATCCAGTGAGAAGATTTGGGCAATTGTAAAGAAAAAACTCATGAAGAAGATGATAACCACTAAGACTGGCCTCATAGAAGAACTTATCCGAATATGGCATAGAAGTGAACAGCAGCCAAACCATATTGAAATGATTATAAACAACTAAGGAGGTCATACAAAGTATTCATAGTTGTAAACAGCGTGTCAATAAATTACTTTTATAGAAAAGTGTTTGGCCCTTAGGGGTAAATCTACAAAGAGTCGTGTTTGAAGTAGATTTGTAATTGCTTGACATCGCCGCACCCTTTTACTATCAAAAACCCACATTTTCTAGTAAGTGTATTTGAATGACTGCAGTATTTACATTCAATGGTGATACTCAGAGACTTCTGTCGTGTACGAGATCAGTCGATTTGCCCCATTTACAATAGACTCTGCTGACAAAGCATGAATCTGCTCCAGCCAGCAGCGGATTCAAAGCTCTGCACAGATCAGTATGATCTGTAAAGGCTTTGGTGTTAAAGGGCCTGATTCAGACCCGTTCGCTATTTGCGGTCGTTCGTTCTAAAACAAGGGGTGGCTATTCAAATGATCCGTTCGCAAATTGCAGTCTGTTCACACCTCTAAGTCTGAACGAGCGAGCAAAACATACGCTCGTTTATTTGTTAAAAACGCCCCCTGGCCGCTCGCACCATACGTCATGTCCGCTATTTATTAGATTAATCGAGTTCATCGACCAGCGTATGAACTGCTCGCTATTCTTGTGGTTGGTTTTTGCTACCACAATCTTGCGAGCAGTTCTGGCTATAAAATAACCCAGTGACGTGGTCAATGACGCTGCTGTATTAATTATGCACACCCATAAAACGCCCGTTTTGACCTTTAAGCACGCCTGCGTTCGGATCTCCACTCCCCATTTTCAAGCACCTTCCCCTGTTACCACCCACATACGCCTCATTCTGTCACTCAAAATAGCAGGCATTCACTATATTGCGAGCACATGAATTTCGGCCGCACTGACTGGTTCGCGCATGCGTATAACGATCCGTACGCATGCGCAGATGTGCAAACATCGCTCGAAACGAGCGTACTGCCGCTAGCGAGTGGCTCTGAATGAGGGCCTAAGTGTGTTATTATTATAGGGTTAATTAACAAAAAAATGTGTGCCCCACCCAAAAAAAATCAAAAAACCCATAACACGCCCTGGATATTTCAACTTGATCTATTCATGGAAAATCGGATGAAATAAACAGAATGGGGTTCCCCTTAATTTCTTTTAACCTGCACCGGGCTGAACAGGCCAGGGTGGGATTGCCATAGCAGGGGGACACACTGGGAGCAGTAATGCCATAGAAGGGGGACACAAAATGGGCGGTTTCTATGGCAGTGCCTACTGATTGGCTGAGAGTGGTCTGACTCTTAGCCAATCAGCGTTGTAGAGCAGAGAACCATGTGGAACTGTCATTTGGGTGCTGTACTGTATAGACAGTACAGCGTGTCCGTGGGCTGGGGACAAGGATTTTTTTTATTTTACCAAGACCAGATTTTTACTTGGACAAGGGGACCATTCACCGAAAAGCAGCAGGTGAGTATGAAGTGTGTGAGTGCGATTGTGTGTTATGAAGGGATAAATCATTCAGTGTGTGAGCCCTGACTTTTTCTTTTATATCTTCTGTACAGTGGAACTATAGGTGCCAGCGGGTACTTAGGGCCTCATTCAGAGGCGGTCATAGGATGCAAGCGGTCGCTCAGAAACAGGGTGGCCGCTTGCATCCTGAACGGCCGCCTCCACGTTGGTCGTTAGGCTGTGGGTTAACACCCACAGCTCTAACGACCGCTAAGGTTGATGGTCGCGATGGTCAAGACCATCGCGACCATCGGGGCTTACGACGAGACCCTAGGGTAGGGTCTCGTCAACCTTAAGCCCCAGGGAGCTTCCTGCTGTGTTTCAGCAGGAAGCTCCCCACTGACATCACTGGTGATGTCAGTGGGGCCGCCCCCAAATGGCTAGCGTTCCGGCAGGAACGCCTCCGTTTGGGCAGGCACGCCCCCTGCCCGCCCCGCAAACGGATCAAGCTGTCAATCAACATCGATAGCTCGTTCCGTCTGCTTCAAGCCCGCTAACGACGGATCACCAGTCCTCCGTTTGCATGGCCACGCCCCCGGCCCGCCTACCAAAGGGGGCGA
Source organism: Taudactylus pleione (assembly GCA_031769625.1). Classification (NCBI taxonomy): domain Eukaryota; kingdom Metazoa; phylum Chordata; class Amphibia; order Anura; family Myobatrachidae; genus Taudactylus; species Taudactylus pleione. The sequence goes on from JAUIMM010000251.1 coordinate 384,722, forward strand.
GCTGTCACTCACCATTGACAGCTCGCCCCCTTTGTTGCGAGACCCGGAACGACGGAGTGCCCATCGCTATCCGGGTCTCACGCATGCGCACGACTGAGCTGGCTCCGTCGTGCGCATGCCCAGTGGGCCACCATCGACACGGTTGCGAGCGCTCAGCGCTTGCGACCGGGTCTGAATCAGGCCCTGAGTCTTTGCTGCTTGAATTATTATATTTTCATATCAATTTACTTTTTCTATATTATAGTATTTAGCGCCAGGTTCTTTCTTTTAATTATTACATAAGATAGCGCACCTGAAAAAGGGCCATGGCCTCATAGGGAAGGGCCAGAGAGGAGCCTGGGGATAAGAGAAGAGGAAGCTACAAGTGAGAATGAAACCAGAAAACTGACAGATCCAAACAGCGCCCCCTGCCCTGCAGTGCCCTGTGCCATGGCACAGGTCACACCACCCTAGTTATGGCCCTGGTAAGAATAAGCTATAGCTTAGAGTGCATATGGACACAAGCATACACAATTATTGTCAATGCGTCTTTTACACAAAAAAGTCCAACTGAAAAGACCCCTTTTCTGCAAAATTAGAACTTATATTATAATTTAAGTTCTAAAAGGTTTCTGAAACTGTGAACGTTTGTAGACTGTGAATGATTAATATGATATAACCGGTGTAAGCACAATATTTGATGTTTGCATCTTTCCTTAATGATTTACTTCTTTTTTTTATTTAGTCCCTGTATAGTCTGTAGTGCTTTATGATAAAATAATAATGCACATTGGTCCAGCTAGGCTACAATGGGGAGGTGCTTAGTTGGGCTATACAGAATAATACAGTCATACAGCAGTGTTGGTTTACAGGTCAGTACAGTAGGTTATTTTTAAAAGTTTTGCAACAAATGTGTGAGGGGTGGATTATATGGTGCTTGGAGAATGTGATATGTTCGCATGGGGATACAGTCTAAGGGGTCCAGTTACTAAGCAGTGTTAGGAGACAGAGAGGGGTATTCAATATGGGAGCGAAAAGTCAGTGCTGGACTTTTCGCTCCACATCGAAGATTTTTCTGGGATAAAGTATCGGGCGCGCACCCGCTTTATCCCCGTATTCAACATAAAATCAACGAAAGCGGGACCTGGCGAAGTGGGATTTGCGATAAACTACGAAATTTTCCTTGAAAAAATTGTAGGACCCCCCCCTAAAGCTGTAAAAACATGGGGGATCACTATGGGTACCCTCGTTTTAGCCTGCAAATGAAAGTCAGGGATTTAAATAGCTGCGGCAGGTGCTTTTTTCCCGACATTGAAGAAGTGATGCAGAAGAGCACTTAGGTTATTTTTTTCGTTTTTTTAAGTGGTCCCATCAAATTTGGGGTACATGAAAATGGGTACTAGCATATTTTTATGTCCCTAAAGTAATTTTTTTAAAAGTCTGCAATTGTGCACCAGCCGTTATAAATCTATTCTACAATACACCTGCCGCATACTTGCAGAATAGCCCTGAACCTATTTCCCTAGTTTTAAACAAATTTTTCCCATTTTTTTTTTCCACCCCAATTTTTAAATTCATTTTTTTGGGTGTCCCTATTTTTTTTTAAAACTTTTTTTGACACAGTTATTTTTAAAATGACATACCCTGGGGTGCAGGCTAATTTTATTAAGCCTGCACCCCTAAACCCCAATTCTGCACTTTTTTTCAGTTGTGAAAAGTTATCCCCGTTTTTTATCAAAGACTTTTCGAACCTGCGAAAAGTCTTTGAAATTGAATACGGTGTAAGACTAAAACCTGCAATAATGACGTCATAGGTGCGAAATTAACGCAAAAACTGAGTTTTCGCTTCGGAGAGTTTTCGCTTCGGAGTTTTCGCTCCATATTCAATATGGAGCAAAAACTCATTTTTTGCGTTCATTTCACACCTAAGAGTGAAAAGTGATAAGTAAGTGATAAGATACCAGCCAATCAGCTCTCAACTGTCATCTCACAGGCTGTGTTTGAAAAATGACAGTTGGGAGCTGATTGGCTGGTACCTTATCACAGACCTATCACTTTTCACTCTGTCTCCTAACACTGCTTAGTAACTAGACCCCTAAATCCCAGCAAAGGGGATGTTGGCGCTTAGAATACCGGCGCCGGAATCCAGACTCCTGTGAGAATCCCGGCTCCGGCATCCCATCCGCCGGCATCCCGAAGGTAAGTAGCGAGGTTAGGCACTAGGGGGAGGGTTAGGTTTAGGCACCAGGGGGGGATGTTATGGTCAGGCATTCGGGAGAGAGTGTTAGGGTAGGGAGAGGGGGAGGGTTAGGATACCTACTGACAGGTGTCGGTATGCTAACCCTGTCAGGATGCCAGCGTATGGATTTTGACAGCTGGGATCCCATACCCAGCCCGTTTGCATGGGATTATACAGGAGGCATCTCTTTTGGGATGTACTCAACAGGTCGACAATCGCAATGTCGGCACACATAATGTCGACATTGTTAAAATGTCATCAGCATAATGTTGACATATTCAGAATGCCGACATGTGAAATGTTGACATTTTTAGAATGTCAACATTAGGGTTAGGCTGTGGGCCATACAGTTAGGGTTAGGCTGCATGGGAGGTAAAGGTTAGGCTAAGGGGGAGAAGGAGGCTAGGGTTAGGCACTAGAGGGAGGATTAGGGTTAGGCTGCGGGGAAGGTAAGGGTTAGGCCAGGGGTCTTCAACCCGTGGCCCGCGGAGCTGCTCCCCGTGGCCCGCCGACGGTGTGCACCGGCACACCATCCCACCACACTACAGTCACCCACTCACTAGTGGTGCAGTCCAGGTCCGTTTCAGTTAGTGGAGTGCGGACCGCAGTGAGTGCAATTCGCACTATACAGTAACAAACACACCGTGCCGGCACCAGGTAGTACACTCGTACTACCCGGCAGCGGTGTGTTTGTTTTAGCAGCCAATGAGAGTCAGACAGACTCTCATTGGCTGCAGCACCCATGGCCGAAGCTGGACTGGAGCTCACTCATGAGCTCCGCCTTCTGGCTCCCGCAGTGGGTGAAGGGAGAAACGTCATGACGTCTCTCCCATAGTTCCGAGTGGGCCAGGAGGACGGAGGAGCGGACGGCGGCGGGTGCAGGAGCAAGAGCGGGGATTCAGGTAAGTGTTGTGTTTTTGTTGTTATCTGTGTATATGTAAGGGGCACTACATAATGGGGACCACTACTGGGGGCACTGCATAATGGGGACCACTACTGGGGGCACTGCATAATGGGGACCACTACTGGGGGCACTGCATAATTGGGACCACTACTGGGGGCACTATCTTAGAGGTTGAAGACCCATGGGTTAGGCTAAGGGGGAAAAGGAGATTAGGGTTAGGCACTAGAGGGAGGATTAGGGTTAGGGATAGGGGAGATATACTCACCAGATTGCTGCAGCATCTGAGTTCTGACCTGGAAGTGACGGTTGCATGACATGTCGACATTCTAGCATGTCGACATGTCATCACTGTCTACATGATACATTTTCATGTCGACGTGAGTAACGTTGACCTTATGACTGTCGACATATCATTCCACACCCCTATTTATGTAAGTGAAGTTGATAATAACTTCTACACTTCTCCTCTTTAACCAGTTTGATACATCTCCCCCTTAGATACAGCTCTGATTTCTCTTTATACAGATAGTACCCTGTAGTGCTGTATATGGAATGTTTATGAATCTACAGCAGTTCCTACAATACTGGAATTTTCTATTTAATTTCCCTACAAAGGCACACACTATGGGTAATTTATACACCTGTGTTATTGGGCCATGGGGCAGAGCAAGCTCCACATTGATTGACTACATACCTGTGTTATTGGGCAAGCTCCACATTGATTGAGTGTGAACCCGAGGGCTCAGTGGTGCAGGTTAGGAAGACTGACCACTGTGTCATGTGTATATTACAGCTCTGGAGCAGGTACAGTATATTCCTTGCTTCTATCAAGTTTATACAGTAACTGACTATGTTATAGATAATGAAATGAATAGGTAACAACAGCCTTACTAGGATATTCTTAAAATGGCCACACATCTAATGATTATCTGTCCAAACATCCAACTAGTTGATTGGTTGGAATGAAAATCTGGTGATGTATGAAAGCAAATGACAATCAGCAATTTGCTCTCAAACGCCGGAAAATGGACAAAAACTGTTGTTTGAACAAATTGTTTAGATCAAACATTTAACAAACTTGTCTGACGTCCATTTTCATACAAGATTCAGGAGAAATCCCGCACTAAACTTTTTAAAATCAAAATATCAGATAAAGAAACCAACTTGTACTAAAAAGATCATTTAAGTGGTATATAGATAACCTATTAATTACTGGTTGGCGGTGCTCCCAAAGAAATGTAAATAAGTATACAATTAAAGAACAAATATTTGGCAAAAGAAGCCAAATAAAAGAAATTCCTTACATGGAGCACTCATTAATCTGGAATCAAAGTTCCAGAGATGAAAATGAAAAAGTGAAGATGATTATAATCATAAAATGTAACCTTTATTGTATTTAAAAAATTAGGGTATCCAGATTGAATGTGTAGATAACCAATCTGCCCAAACAATACATAGGATTTTAATAAATGTGGCAGCAAATATATAGATCATAAGTACATATTCACCCAGGAGGTAGAAAATTAATAAAATGTACAGCGAGCTTATTGATATAAGTATTTATCTCTGTGTTAACTCAAGACATCAAATTCATAAATAACAGCTTGACCTTACAAATGTAGCTACACTTTAAGTGTATTGTATTTTCCTGTTGTATATTAATAGGGTTATTAATTAGATGTCTTTAGTTTGGATTTTTATATAGCATTATTTGATACATCATACATTCTAAGACATCCCTAATATTGTTGTTCTTATAAAATTGATGTTTATACCATCTTCTAAATAAGTTACAATTGTGGCCACTTTATATTTCATGTGAATTATATTTTTCTTTACCTGCACCTATACTACTGTATACCAACAAGGTCAAGCTGTTATTTATGAATTTGATGTCTTGAGTTAACACAGAGATAAATACTTATATCAATAAGCTCGCTGTACATTTTATTAATTTTCTACCTCCTGGGTGAATATGTACTTATGATCTATATATTTGCCGCCACATTTATTAAAATCCTATGTATTGTTTGGGCAGATTGGTTATCTACACATTCAATCTGGATACCCTAATTTTTTAAATATTTACAATAAAGGTTACATTTTATGATTATAATCATCTTCACTTTTTCATTTTCATCTCTGGAACTTTGATTCCAGATTAATGAGTGCTCCATGTAAAGAAATTCTTTTATTTGGTTTCTTTTGCCAAATATTTGTTCTTTAACTGACGACCATTTTCATCTGTTTTCTGGCATTTAGGAGCAAATTGCCGATCATCAGTTACTCCCATACGTTACCAGATTTTCATTCCAACCAATCAACTAGTTGGATGGTTGGACAGATGATCTTTAAATGTGTGGCCAGCTTTAGACAATACTCGCCAACATTCTATGCCGTCTACTCACTAGGATGTTGAAGTGGGCCCTTTAGGGTTGTTGCATCTTTAAGGCCTTCCCATTCACACTGCACAATACTGTGCATTGCTGGATCACTTAGTGGGGGTGGGGCTTAATTTCATTATCAAGCCCCCAGTCCATCTACTTCACTGGGGGAGTGGCCGGGTGTGGTACCTCCACTACAGCACATTCCGGGAGAGAAGACAGGCATGTCTAAAGGCCCTCACACACGGTACGATTTTTTAAACAATATTGCTGTTTTCAACTGATTGGAACAACAAATCGTTTAAAAATGCTCCTTGTGTAGGCACAATAACGATGCGATACACGCTCCCACTGGTCGTTGGTCGTGGTCGGTGATCTCTTCAACATGAAGAAAGATCTCGACCTGTCTGCCACGATTTGACACGCATCGCTCCGTGTGTACGCACGATGAATGATTTTATGGACGACAAGCGATTTGTCGTCACTTTTCCTGGCCACTCCCCTCCACCACTTTGTGCCAGCCGACGGAGAGATAGAAGATGCATCGTCAGGATATTTGCTGCCAAACTATATATCGATAACGCTTTGCAGTTATTAACGATATATATCGTTTGATCGTTTGAACAATCTTTCCATGTATAAGCACAATATTGTTTGTCCGGGAGTGTTCAGGAGTTCAAGGGAAATCGTTAACGACATCGGATCGTTACCTATCGTACCGTGTGTACACACCTTTTTTTCATTTTAATAATGCGAAACCAAAAATATCACCGGTAGTTACAAAGGCTCAGTAAAGCGTAATATTACAAATGTAACCCCTAATGTGGACTGGATTAAAAACCTGCATAAAAAAAACATTTAGCACTGCAATCTGCATAACGTAAAAATGTACTCTGCTTTTATCATATCCACTCCTGGGCTGGCCAGTAATGAATTAACTGTTATCAATGCAGTAACTGCTGTATTTGCTCAACATTCAGGTCGTTTATTGCCCCAATATACTGTACATGTGCCAGAAATATTAAAAGTCATAATGACCTGATATTAATTCATATGTAAAACAGTAGTAAACATATAATCATAGCTAATGTACTATAGACCTGATTCGGGGCCGCTCGCAAGATGCGCTCACTCGCTTGCAAAAAGGGGCCGGGAATGTAAATCAAGCGATCGCTCTTTGCGCTTTAAGGACGCCTTCTATGTCTTAGTGAGCAACGGCAGTTAGCGTACGCTGGACTATAAAACCTTCCACCTGTTACTCACAGCACACGTCATCTCCGGGAAGTGTCTGATTAATCGTGAACATCGAGGGCCATCGGAGCTGCTGGCAGCGCTTGGGGTTGACCTAACCTACCCCAAGCACTGCGAGCAGTTCAGGCTAAAAAACAACCAAGTCACGTGTGCAATGTTGCTACTTTGCTAATTATGCACGCCCTTTAAATGCCGTTCTGATGGTCAGACACGCCTGTGTTCGCACAACCACTCCCCCGTTCACAAGCACTTTCCCCTGTTACCACCCACAAACGGCACTATCTGTCACTCAAAGTAGCGTCCTGTCTGTGTACCACGAGCGCTCAATTGTACATTGCAGACGCAAGTTTGCGCATGCACACTGCGACTTAGACGCAAGCGCAGAGGGGCGACAATCGCTCCCAGCGAGCGCAGCTTAGCGAGCTGGTCTGAATCAGGTCCCATGTGTAATGTTAAGTACAGTAACAGTTAAAATTGTTAATTGCTGTGATGGATCCTTTTCTGTTAATTAACAGTATTGAAAACGTATTCACAATAATAATCACAAGGATTCAGAACAGGAACAGAAGTTTTATTAAAACAACTGTATGTTGCATACACTGTTTGCATTGAACCCTGCGCAATAAATCAATCCACTTTGTAAAATTCTGAGAGCACCGGTAACTTCTGTAAGCCAAAATAACAACAGCTAGGGTAAGTTTACTAAGATTCGAGTTTGGTCAAGTTAGCAATCTCTGGAGAATTTGGGCATTTTTTTCCACTTGCAATTTACTAATGACAAACTTGGGAGAGAAATCTCCTTTGCTACAGGAAACCACTGGAGAGTTAGCAAACTCTCTTCACTTCACCATCGGCTAAACTCAAGTAACTTTTCACTAGTGAAGATAGGATTCGGGAATTTACTAAGAGGAGACTTTATAAACTCTTATGAGAACTGACAACACTCCTGTAAAAATTCATGAAATCAGTTCACCTGCCTGTGAGCTGCGAGTATGGCAGAAACATACACAGATCAGTGTGATCCATGTAAGTTTATGCCTGTAAATAGTAAATAAAAGGTTACATTTTTAACAAAACAGTTGACGTAGGGTCCCCTTCAAAAGCATAACCAGCCCTGGACTGCTCAGCCAGTCCTGGTTCCAAAAATTACAGGGAACAAAATAAGTAGGGTTCCACTGTGATTTAGGAACCAGCACCTGGCGGCAGGGCCAGTGCTGGCTTTAAATATAGGGGGGAAATAAGCGTAGGGATCCCCCTATTTTTAAAACCAGCACCGGACGCAAACTGACCGGGGTGTAATGCCACAGCCAGGATAGCCTATCTCCGGGTCTCTATGGCCAAAGCATTCGCACATCAAGCCGGTCAGCCCAAGCTGAGAATCTCAGGGGAGGTACGGACCTCAATAAAAAGGGTTCCCCCCTCTCCGGAAACCCCAAGCTTGGGCTGAAGCCCGGGGATCTTCCCCGCACCCTTGGGCTGTGGGTATGGGGGTAATAATGTGTTAAATAGTTATAAACTATTGTATTTTACAGTGGAACTACAGGTGCCAGCATGCCTGCCCTTTTGCACTTGTGGAACTACAAGTGCCAGCAGGAGGCCGGCTCCCATACCTCCACTGTAAAATAAATAGTTTAAAAAAGACAGAACACAGACATCATCTAAAGTAAAACTTTATTACACACCTACCTATCTCACTCACACATATTTACCTGTGCCAGCTGGTCGGTCCATTTCTCCCATGTAGAATCCGTTTGAAGTACCTGGAATAAAGATTCTATGCACACCTCCATCCTTGCGCTGCTCTCCGTAGCATCCAGGGGTCTTGGCAACATAGCAAAATGAGTAATCGAACCCATATGGACAAGTATTGGTATGTGTGGGCACACATACCAATACTTTTCGAATGCCAGTTGACGGGCCTCCTCTGGAAATCCCACAGCCTACCAGCCAATCAGAGGCTGCTTTACATGTAGTGGCTGCTCATTGGCTGGGACCCACGTGTAACCAGCTGATGAGCGGCTGACCGGCTTGGGGTGCGAATGCTTTGGCCATGGAGACCCGGAGATAGGGTCTCCTGGCTATGGCATTACACCCTGGTCGGTTTGGGTCTGGTGCTGGTTTTAAATATAGGGGGACCCCTACGCATTTTTTTTCCCCTATATTTAAAGCCAGCACTGGCCCTTGTTCCTAAATTACGGGGGAACCCTACTCGTTTTGTTCCCCGTAATTTTTGGAACCAGGACTGACTGAGCAATCCGGGGCTGGTTATGCTTTTGGGGGGGACCCTACGTCATTTTAGTAAAACATTTAACCCATTTTTAACAGCTACAACACACAAGCAGCATTCACATATCTCACTGATACTGTATGTGCAGGCTGCTTGCTTGGGAGTTTTGCAGAGAGAAAACACTGCAATCACGGGTGAGTAATCTCCTTCAAAACTTGCTACTCGGGGAAGATATCTCGATCTGCTTCACCATCGGCCAACTCACTCTCAGCTAAACTCACTTCTACTTGAGTTTCAGGAGCCTCAGATCACCCGAGTTTCGGAGATGATAATTGAGTTGATTAAAAAAAAAACTCAGACTCGATTCTAAGTAAATTTACCCCCTAGAATCTGATTAGTGGTAGATATCTGTGACACGTGTAGCAGTTACCTACTATATGCATTCATTATCAGAAATGTCCCTCCCACCCATACTTTTATTGATTAGATTTGGGCCTGATTCACAGTTGTACGTTAAAAGCCAAGCTGCTGTTTCTTTGGGTGCAGCTGCTGTGCTAAATTGTGCTAATGCCGCAGTAGGCGTCTTGTGTAAATAGACACCCTCAGCCGGCTTCTGTGATCTGCTGCTGCATCCGAGGATGTAGTGTCAGATCACTCTGCGTGACTATTGTTCATCTGAGAAACCAACAAAAAAATGAATGGGATCCCCCAAATCACCATATGCTATTATCTATCTTAGGGTGGAGCAACCCCCTATAGAGGACGCAGACCATGAAGTATCTTGACTCCGCTTTTAAATGGATCAGTCAGACGGCACAGTGTTTGGTTGTGGGTGTGGTATAAAAGACCGCCTGAGTCTAGATAGACAGGCAATAGGTCGACAGGGTCAAAAGATCGACGGGATAAAATAGTCGACAGTTAAAAGGTCGGCATGGACTTAGGTCGACAGGATCAAATGGTCAACAGGGTCAAAGGTCAGCACTTTTTTTTGTTACTTTAACCCTAACCCTCCCTCTGGTGCCTAACCCTCCCCCTAGTGCCTAACCCTAACCCTTTGCCAAGGGTGATTAACCCTATCCCTAAAAAGAAAAACCATGTGTCAACCTTTTCTGGGCGAACAATTTGTGTGTCAACCTTTTGACCATGTCGACCATTTGACCCTTTCAACCTTTTAACTGTCGACAGTTTGATCCAGTCGACCTATTGCCTGCCGACCATCTGGTGTTCTGATGTCCACCTATTGACTGTCTATCTAGTAGGGATGAGCGGTTCGGTTATACTTGGTTATGTTTGGATCTAAAAAATTGCATCATATTGGCTATCTGGCTCTCACATGTTTTGGGTGGCCAATAAGATAAATCAGAACTAATCTGAACTTGTGCTAATATGGCAAAAAGAACCAAATCAAAACCGAACCGCTCTGCTCTACTATCTAGGCACCGTAGATCTTCCGCCCGTATACATTGGATGTTTGCAACACTGAACAATGGTATTATTTAAAACATTTCTCTAAATGAAAATAACAGCATTCCTATGGGATGTTTAGTACAAAAACTATCTGAGTCATGTTCTGTGGAAGTTTGACACTTTCTGTGTCTGCCAATAGATGATGTTTGGTGATGATTATTTGTTTAATTCCAGCAGCACAAGAAATGGATGCTTTCACCCACATACAGTAACTGGCAGTTTTTAAACACAGGGTTTATGTATCAAGCAGTGAAAAGCATGGAGATGTGGACCAGTGGAGTAGTTGCCCATAGCAACCAATCAGCTCCTACGTATTATTTTATAGACTGTACTTGATAAACATAGGCAAAACTGGGGGGTGGTCTGGGGGTGCACAGGGCAACCTATTAGCCCAGTTCGCCGATCCGGATTGCCCGCCCACCGCTCTCACGCTGCCCGCCCACTGCCGTCGAGGGCCGGTCCCAGCACTCTCCCACACCGGCTGCCGCAATCGGAGCTCAGCTCTGATCAGGCAGCTCTAGTCTACAGCTTCTGTGCAATGCGCATGTGCAGAAGCTTACCTAAAACCAAAAAAAAAATGTCAGCCGGGGGAGTTGCTGCGCATGCCCAGCAGCAGCTCTTCCCACAAGCAGCAGGTAAGTGCTGTCGGCAGCGACTGCAGGGGGGGGTGGAGGAGATTGGAGCTGACTGCACAGGGCTGGGGGGGTTGGAGCTGACTGCACAGGGCTGAGAGGGAGTTGGAGTTAAAATAGGGCTGGGGTGACACAGGGGCTGGAGATGATGCTGAGACACACTGGGGCTGGGGAATGTGGCTGAGAGATGCACTGGGGCAGAGAGAATCACACTGGGGCTGGGTGAATGGGGCTGAGAGATGCACATTGGGGCTGGGTGAATGGGGCTGAGAGATGCACACTGGGGCTGGATGAATGGGGCTGAGAGATGCACACTGGGGCTGGGTGAATGGGGCTGAGAGATGCACACTGGAGCTGGGTGAATGGGGCAGAAAGATGCACTGAGGCAGAGAGTTGCACACTGGGGCTGAGGGGAATGTTGCTGAGAGCCGCACACTGGGGTCGGGGAAATGGGGCTGAGAGACACACACTGGGGCCAGGGGAATGGGGCTGAGAGACACACACTGGGGTCAGGGGAATGGGGCTGAGAGACACACACTGGGGCCGGAGGAATTCGGCTAAGAGACGCACACTGGGGTGGGGGAATGGGGTTGAGAGACACACACTGGGGCCGGAGGAATGGGGCTGTGAGATGCACTGGGGCAGAGAGACGCACACTGAGGCTGGGGGAATGGGTCTGAGAGATGCACACTGGGGCTGGGTGAATGGGGCTGAGAGAAGCACACTGGGGCCAGGGAATGGGGCTGAGAGAAGCACACTGGGACCAGGGGAATGGGGCTGAAAGACGCACACTGGGGCCGGGGGAATGGGGCTGAGAGATGCACACTGGGGCTGGGTGAATGGGTCTGAGAGATGCACACTGGGGCTGGGTGAATGGGGCTGAAAGACGCACTGAGGCAGAGAGACGCAGACTGGGGCTGGGGGAATGGGGCTGAGAGCCACAGGTGGGCCTGAGGATGGAGAGATGCAGGGGGTCCTGAGGATGGAAAGGCCCAAGGGGTCCTGTTGAGAGACAAGGGGTCCTGGAGATGGAGAGACATGAAGGCCTGGAGATAAAGAGACACAGAGAGCCTGGAGAACCACAGGGAGGCCTAGGGATGGGGATGGAGACATTGGGGGGTCAGGAGTAACACAGGAGAGCCTGGAGAGAAAGAGAAGTTTGATCAGGGAAATTCTAATTTTTCCTGCACAAAAACTTCTGTTACTACAGTATATATTATCTGGTTATGATATGGTTATATTTCTACATAAACAGGCATTTTCCAGACAATGTGATCTCCTACATGAATAGTGAATACTGGCTGAAGACGCTGCCCAGTGAGGCTCAAATTCTTCAGTGGTTCCCAATTGCAGAGAAATCACCATATAGGTAAGAAAAGACTTTCAAACTGACTGGGGCCTCAAAAACCTGTTGAGGGGTGACACCAAGGTGACAGGAGCCAGGTGAGGAACTGTAGCATTAAGTGTAGCACTCGGCTCCTGACAGTGTGAGGGAGCCAGCACTGCACAGGGCTCACCCACACCTTGCGCACCCTCCACACACCGGACCACTGGGGTTCGGGCCGCAAGGCCACACCAGCTTCCCGAGTGACCATGCCCCCTTCCGATGAGGCCATGCCCCCTCTTCGGTGGCACGCCACTACACCGCACAAACAACTACCCTCTCCGCTCCGGGTGACACCATGCGGAAGGACGCCACTGGTGTGTGTGATAGAATTTTTTTTCCAAGAAACAGTAACACAATATCTGACATGGTGCTAAAACTGGGACCACCCATTACCAGATCTCTAGTTTCGCCTATGTTGATAAATGCTACTTCAAAGCTGATTGGTTGCTCCACTGGTCCACTTCTCCACGATTTTCACTGCTTGATACATAAACATCACGGCCTGTAAAGTGACAGTCGGGAGATGATTGTTTGGTACTTTGGGGTCTATTCATTGCATCACATCGATGTCATATATATAGTGATGTTTTGTAGCCATTCATGTACACTTACCAGTCAGACGTCATTATGCGCTGTCCGTCCCCTCCGCGATCCTTGTACACAGTGAGAATACAGACATATCGGGGAGCCCGATATGCCTGCTCATCGCTACACATGCCCCGGCGTCCGAGAGCAGCAGGTCACATCAGACCTGCTGCAATTACACTGGATAACGGATATGGAGAGCAGAGCCAGCACTAGATGCTGGGCAGAGAGCAAGGAAGTATGCAACTTTCCTGCTCTGCATGGTTCACTATACAGATTATGCTATCCTGACATGGCGAATCTGTACGCAATTTCTGAGACTTGAAATTTCTGAGACCACCCACAGTTTTAGCGAGCGGCCAGGTGATGGTCACGACTATCGCGACCATCGGGGCTTGCGACGAGACCCTTGTGGTAGGGTCTCGTTCCCGCAAGCCCAAGTGAGCTTTCATCTCTAATAGAGCCGGAAGCTCACCACTGACATCACTCGTGATGTCAGTGGGGCCGCCCTCAAATGGCAGGCGTTCTTTCAGGAACGCCTCCGTTTGGCTAGCCACCACCCCCCTGCCCACCTCTAAAACGGGGCAAGCTGTCAATCAAAATCGACAGCCGCCCCGCTTTGGTGCGAGACCCGTAGCGATGGAGCGCCCGTCGCTGGCCGGGTATCGTGTATGCGCACGCCGGAGCTGGCTCCGGCATGCACATGCGCAGAGGGGGACCATCGACCTGCTTCACTAAGGTCACTATGGCCATTACCAGGGTCTACAAAAACACCTCTTGATCCTTCCATGCTGTCAACAGGTTAACATGGTAGATCTGCCTATCTCTATGGGAGTCAGAATGAGAGACTTCATAATTTACTTCACCAACCTTTCTAATTACTTCAAATTGACCTTGCCACTTTGCTAGGAGTTTGCTTCCCTGAGTAGGTAACAAGAGGACTTTATCTCCAGGTGAAAAAACTCGAGTACAGGCATTAGGGTTATAGAGAAGTTTTTGAGCCTCCTGTAAGTTTGCCAAATTCTCTCGGGCCAATGGACCTAGTAGGTCTATGCGATTACGCATCTGGACCACATATTGAAGGATGCTTTCGCCCTCTATTAGTTGTTCTTCCCATGCTCCTGCAGAAGGTCGAGAACACCCTGCGGCTTCCTCCCATAAAGAAGCTCAAAAGAGACAAAGCCAGTAGAAGCCTGGGCCACTTCTCTGATTGCAAATAACAAATAGGGTAGAAGCTCATCCCATATTTTTCTGTCTCTATAAACTTCTTTAACATAGACTTTAGTGTATTGTTGAATCTTTTGACTAAGCTTTCCGTTTGGTAATGATATACTCAGGTTCTGACAGATTTAATTTTTAATAACTTTAACACCCCCTGCATTAATTTGGACATAAAGTTTGTTCCATTGGTTGTCTCTTTTGATCCCTGGCACAGGACCCACTTTATCCCACTCTGTAGCGAGTAAGTTCCAGACGACCAATGGGAGACTGAGGTGTTGCAAACAAATAAGCTTTTATTCCATACTTGAAAAGGCAGGGCCAGTGTAATGGCTTCTTTTACAAGGCAAACACAGTTCAGGAACAATAATTCATCTAACATGAGACAGCATTTCAAACGAGAAGAGTATTCACAGCAGAGTGCTGAAGGTGCAACCTCTCCCTTACATTCCCCCTTGACTAACTCAACTTACCAGGTTTTTATACCTTAGCTGGTCTTAATTGAGGTAACTCTTGGAAATCGGGTACTCATGGGTGTTTAACATATATTGCAAAGAACAGAGTGGTATTTGAAGAAGAATGATATCTGAAGTTATGGGAGAATTCTGCCAAGATAGGAAGTCGAGGCAGTCATCATGCGAGGAGGACACAAAGAATCTGATAAAGTTCTCCAGTTCCTGGTTCACCCTCTTGGTTTGGCCATTAGTTTGGGAATGATAGTCCGATGAAAACTGTAATTTAACTCCGCAAGAAGCACAAAGAGCCTTCCAAAATGTAGCCACAAATTGAACTCCTCGATCAGATACTATCTCTTTTGGAAGACCATGCAGCCTGAAAACATCACAAATGAAAAGTTTGGCTAACTGTTTTGCTGAAGGAAGACCGACTAAGCGGACAAAGTGAGCCATCTTCGAGAATCGGTCAACGATCACCCAAATCGTGTTATGCCCTTTGAATAGTGGCAATTCAGAGATAAAATCCATGGAAAGATGTGTTCAAGGAGCATTAGGAATGGGTAGGGGATGTAATGGCCCGGTAATCTTACTGCAGGAAATTTTATGTTGGGCACATTTGGCGCAAGACATAATGAAGTCTCGGACATCTCTTTACATGTAGGCCACCAGTAAGATCGCTGCAGGAGCTTGAAGGTTTTCAGAATGCCCGAATGTCCAGAGAAAAGAGAAGCATGAACCCATGTCAGCAATTTTTTCCACAGCGATGGTGCAACAAAGATTCTACCTGGCGGAGGAGACTGGAGTCGGGTGGATGTGCAGACAAGAGGATCCAGGATTGAGTGAATTTGAGGTCGATCCTGTTCCTCTTGTGGAGACAAAAAAAGATCGGGAAAGTGCTTCAGCCTTCTTATTCAGCCTTCTTATTCAGGACCCCAGGGCGAAAATTGAAGTTTAAAATTGAATCTTGAAAAGAAAAGGGACCAACAAGTTTGTCTAGCATTTAGTCGGTGGGCAGACTGGAGGTAGACCAGGTTCTTGTGGTCTGTGATGATCGTAATGGGGAATTTTGAGCCCTCCAAAAGGTGTCTCCACTGCCAAACGCATAGCCAACAACTCCTGATCACCGATGGAATAGTTCTTTTCAGCTGGGGAAAACTTTCAAGAGAAGAAGCCGCAGGGATGCATCTTCCCATCTTCCACAGTCTGAGACAGTACAGCCCTTACCCCTACTGAAGAGGCATCCACTTCCAAGATGAAGGACTTTTCCATTTGTGGTTGACGAAGGATAGGGGCGGTGGAAAAGGCTGTCTTCAGATGCTGAAAGGCTTCTACTGCAGTAGATGGTCTACGAAAATGATTGGCTCCTTTTTTAGTGAGGGCTGTGATGAGAGCAACTAAGGTGGAGAAATTGGAGATAAACCTGTGATAGTAATTTGAGAATCCCAGGAATCACTGAGCGGCTTTTAAAGAATGGGGTTGAGACCAGTCCTGGATGGCACACAGTTTGTCCGGATCCATCTGTAGTGAATTCCCAGAAATAATGTGCCCTAAAAAAGGCACGGAGGATCGCTCAAAGAGGCATTTGGATATCTTCCTGTACAGATGGTGAGCTTGAAATCGAGTAAGAACCTCTCTGATGTGAAGTCGGTGAGACTGTAGATCCTTGGAAAAAATTAAGATGTCATCCAGATAGACCACAACGAATTTGTAAAGGATGTCCATGAAATACAGCTGGGGTGTTGCATAAATCGAATGGCATGACCAAATATTCAAAGTGACCATCCCAGGTATTGAACACAGTTTTTCATTCATCTCCAGCTTTAATACAAATTAAATTGTAAGCACCTCAGAGAGGTCCAATCTGGTGAAAAGGAGGCATTTTTCCAGGAAGGAGATCAATGCCACAATGGGGAGGTAGCTGGTCCGCAGCTTGTTCATTAAAAACATCAGAAAAATCTTGAAAAGGTGCAGGTAAACAGGAGTTGGAGAGAACACTTGAACGATAAAGAAGAGGCTTACTTGTAACTTGATGGAAATGCACTGGAAGTACACGGGTCAGACCTCGGTGGAAGCAGCCAAGACCCCAAGCTAGGATTTGTATAGTAGCCCAGTTTAGTGTGGGATTGTGTCTTTGAAGCCACAGCAGACCTAAGATGAACTCGTAGGAGGTTTTCGGAAGCACTAGAAGTTCCAGTTCTTCATGGTGCAGACATCTTATTTGAAGAGAGACCAGAAGAGTAATTGATGAAATAATATTGCCATCTACACCAGAGATATCAATTTTGTTAAGTAAAGGAGTGAGCGGTATACCCAAGGTCATGGCCAGAGACTCAGAAATGAGACGCACCGGAAGATGACTCGGAATTTGTACAAACAGGTGTGTACAGTGTACACAGTGTGCAAATCCAGACGCATCGGAGAATAATAGCGGGATACTAATGCAAAACAACTAGAGAATGAAGAACAGGAACCTGGAACAGAATAACAATCAGCAAACACTGGAAGTGACGACGTTGCACATGCAACTTCCAGGTGTCCAGAGCTGAGTTGTATACCCTACAGTAGCAGTTCATTGGAGGTCAGCGTTAGCTGACCGAGACTACGCCACCATTGGTTAAGGGAACAGTCAGGTGAGAAAGAATAACATGGCGGCACCCATGGTGGTAACCTTGGGAACCAAGACATGTAGCCACACATGGAAGTCCAGAAAGCACCTAAGGTAGAATCCTCAGCGCGTCACTCATTTCCGTACCTGACATCTGACTGCACGAGAAGTCAGGGGAAGCCGGTGCTGGGGTGAGTAACGGCCAATCCTAGGCCGAACCCTGACATAATGTCTGTTGGAGTGCAAGTACATGAAGAGATTGCTACAGCAGTGCTGGAAAACTTGACGCTTGAGTTTAACTTTCTGATTGTGGCATAGGAGGCATACACAGCAAAGTTAATAACAGACACAGGGCCTGATTCAGAGCCGACGCTATTTGCGCTCGCTCGTTCAGAAAAAGGGTCCGGATATTTAAATAGAGCA
This sequence comes from Taudactylus pleione, assembly GCA_031769625.1. Lineage (NCBI taxonomy): Eukaryota > Metazoa > Chordata > Amphibia > Anura > Myobatrachidae > Taudactylus > Taudactylus pleione. Next base: position 402,478 of record JAUIMM010000251.1, read on the forward strand.
CTCGCTCTTTGCGGTCTGTTGACGCCCGTATGTCTGAGCGAGCAAACAAAATATGCGCTCGCTATTTTGTAAAGACGCCCCCTGGCCGTTCGCATCATACATCATCTCCGCTATTTATTAGATTAATTGAGTACATCGAAAGGCGTCTGAACTGCTCGCAGTTGGATTTTCCTACCGCAATCATGCGAACAGTTCAGGCTAAGAGACAACCAAGTGACGTGGCCGATGACGCTGCTTTGTTAATTATGCACTCCCATTAAATGCCCGTTTTGACCGTTTGGCACGCCTGCGTTCGGATCTCCACTCCCCGTTTTCAAGCACCTTCCCCTTTTACCACTCACAAACGCCTCATCCTGTCACTCAAATTAGCAGGCACTCGCTATTTTGCGAACACACGATTTCTGACCGCACTGACTGGTTGGCGCATGCGCATTACGACCCATACGCATGCGCAGATGTGAGAACATCGCTCGGAGCGAACGAGCGGCCGCTTACGAGCGGCTCTGAATCAGGCCCACAGTTAGAGCAAAGTTAATACAGTTTCAAGAACATGTGCCCTGTGAATCAAGTGCTGAGACATCTGCATTACATACAAAGAGTGAAAAATTCTGAAAAATTTAAATTCAAGTGTTAGAATTGTCACAAGAAAGGTCACAAAGCAATTGAATGCAAGCAAAAGTATGTGAAACCTATGCAAAATAAAAAATGCAACAGCAGAGATGGGTCAGCCTGAGTGTTACAGATAACCGAAGAAAAGATTGTTGATACATAGATTCAGGTGCAACAAGGCATTTCAGATGCAATGAGGAATTGTATACCAGGTTAACCAAATGTGACCCTATCACCATCAAATTAATTGGAAAGAATGTATGTACAGCTACCAAAGTTAGGCGCTCTTAATATTTTATGTTTACCTAATGTTAGCCTAGCTGCTGTCATCCAAAGCTACAGTATACAAGGCCTATTTGGGTATGGCTCCCATGCCAGCCCTTGTTTAGATGTCAGCCTCAATGAAGAAAAATTAAAATAGGCAACAAGTTCCAAAAAAGGGAGAAACATTATTTAATACCTGCGTATACTCAAACATGTGATAATCAATAGGAAGCAGGCCCGTATTTTCTGTTTAATAAATAAATACAGGTAACCACACGTAGATAACCTAGCGCTATTGAGCCAGAGACGTCAAATACCAATGCAGCAGTGAAGAAAAAGAGGTTATTGTCAACCTCATTAACAAACAGAAAAAAATGATGTACACTACGCTCTAATATTAATACTGGGACACAAGCAAAGGCATATAATGTAAATAATATAAAAATTGATAATTTATTTCAACATAATATATCATAAAAACTCATATTAAATGTATATTGAGATGTAGATTAAATACACACATTACAATGTAGAGTTTAGGAGTTGATCAGGCTCCTGATCTGCAGACACATGGCAATAGGCAAAAATTAATTGTTGCAACAGTTGATAACAGTGGAAATGATATCTAAAAACAAAACTGAAACAGTATATATTGTATTGCAGAGAAGTGCATATGAAGGCAAAGCCTAAAAATAAAAAATGCACCCTATAAATGGACACTATTAAGTGCAAATTAAGTTGACATAAATGATGTTATTAATATTAGAAGCATAGGTCCACAATCACAGGTAATCAATCTAAAGATCCGGTATGGGCACCTGTAGAAATGTATATTAAGGTGTAGTCTCGTAGAGATTTGTAATGTATGAATATAGTACAAAGTACCTGTATTTGGGTTCACCATGAAGCTAGAAAGAGCTTGGACCAAAGGTCGGGCTTAGCATGTGGCTGATGTGCTCCGACCGGAGAGATGGCTGATTCACACCGGGCAGTCAGGTTGTCAGACCGCATATAGGGCGGCTCCACGGATAGGCTGTGCTCCATCCTTTCAGTAACTCTGACGGAGAAACTGTGACGAGGTGAAGGGCAAGCGGCTCCTGTCTCCGACTGGTAGTGAAGTGAGACACAATCAGCTGGTTCACCAGTAGTAAAGGGGAACCATGTGTGTATAGTAATTGGAGCCTGTTTCTGTCTCAACAGCAGCCTTTATCCATGGAATCTCACGCAAGTAAAATAAAATGGTCAGCAGCTTTTCACAGGAAATTGGTGAGGATGGCCATGCAGAAATAGTGTCCAGGGGTTAATCCAGGAGAACAGCAACGTGTTTCGGCTACACTGTAGCCTTTTTCAAGCCAGAATGTTCTCCTTGCACAGTTCTATTATATACAGTAAATAGCCACAGGCTTCCACGTACTGGATGATTAGATAATTGGTTTTTAACCATTTGTGGCATAATCCTCATAGGTATCTAATAAATCTTAATTACATGCAAAATCCATGAGTTCTTCTATCAGAATAAAGCAAGAAAAATAATAGCAACAGATCCATAGTAACCATATATTAATAAATATTAAGAAATGTAATTCATCCAAACTTCTTTGGATAATTAGATACATAAAACTTAATGTCCCAGTAAAAACATGACAGAAACAATAATAATAATGGACTAGTGTAGCTAAACAATCTGGAATAAGCAAGTGATAATCATAATTATGATATTAATACTAATGATAATACTACTAATAATACTTATAGTGATAGTAATCGTTATATTAATAAAAATGTTAATGAATCAAATTAAATCAAAGAACAAGTGCAAATTAATAAAGACTAATAATAGATCAATTAATAATATAGCATAAGGAAAATAATTAATTATAAAAAAGATATTAATTGATATAAACAAAAATATTTTTTTACTATATTCATACATTACAAATGTATACGGGACTGCACATTAAAATACATTTCTACAGGTGCCCATACCGGATCTTTGGATTGACTACCTGTGATTGTGGACCTATGCTTCTAATATTAATAACATAATTTATGTCAACCTAATTTGAGCTTAATAGTGTCCATTTATAGGGTGCATTTTTTATTTTTAGGCTTTGCACTTCTCTACAATGGGTCAAAAAAGGAAAGAACAGATTACTGCACCAGTCACATCACTTACTTGTGTATGGATAAGACCCCAAAGATTACTGTAACACTGAATAAATATAATATTGTATAGGGGGTGCTGCCTGATGACAACCAAACAAATTATTTGTCACAACAAAGAAAGCTAGGGGTTGTCCCGAGTGGCGCACATATTTTTTAACGCTCGTTTCGCTACAAACTTGCTTTTTCAAGGCTAACCAGAATGCCTCATTCTCCAGCCTCTTATTCTACAAGCGGACCTATCATAATCCGTTCCCTGGTCACATGTTAAACCCATCCAATAATATCGTCAGTCCCTGATACTGACTGTTAGAACCATTCCCGGTAATATTTAAACACGATTAACCCTTTCCAATCCACCAATCAGGGTTCTCTAATAACACTGTATGTTGGAATTATATTATATCTCAATATATCCCATATATTTAATTAAACGATTGTACTTGCTATTGTAATGATTACCTGATAATTACATTTAATCTGTAAACATTGCATATAATGAAATAGAACCTTACATTAAAACATAATGCACTATAGAATTTTATTTAATCATTATTCAGTGAATAAAATTTGTATTACTACCTTTCATTTATATTATTTGCAACAATTAATTTCCTTCATATAGGTCTCAGTAGTTAATAATGTATTACCTATATAATTCAAATGTGTTGAAAATTTAACATTAAATAATAAAATAAAAATATCTTAATTAATTACAATATATCTAAATATCACCTCCCTATACAGATTAATATTCCAAAAAACACCAAAAAAATGTATTACAAATAATAATATTATTATTACAAATGTAAATCTTATACCTTATTAACCCTACAAATATTTCTATCCTAATAATTTTCTTATATACCAAAGTGACATTGTGTAAATTAGTGCCCTCAACAATGTATGTGACAGTGACTGAGCATACTATGTGCTCTTAATGGTGTATTTAACAGTGACTAACCTAAAACACCCTCAATTATGTGCAATTAACATGAAAATATGTGCAATACACAAAAATAATATATATGTGCGTCACTCGGGACAACCCCTAGCTTTATTTGTTGTGACAAACACTTCTCTACAATACAATATATACTGTTTCAGTTTTGTTTGTAGATATCATTTCCACTGTTATCAACTGTTGCAACAATTAATTTTTGTCTATTGCCATGTGTCTGTAGATCAGGAGCCTGATCAACTCCTAAATTCTACATTTTAATGTGTGTATTTATTCTACATCTCAATATACATTTAATATGAGTTTTTTATGATATATCATGGTGAAATAAATTACCAATTTTTATATTATTTACATTATATGCCTTTGCTTGTGTCCCTTTATTAATATCAGAGCGCAGTGTATTTAATTTTTTTCTAATAAATAAATACTAATAATAAATGTGGGGAATAGAGGAGAGGGGGAAATAACATACACCTGCTCTCTGCACGTCAGGCGGTCACAGTGTCATCTTTAATTAAATTACTTAACATGTTTCAAGACAATTATAGACACTGTGTGAATAATACAGCGGGCAGATAGTGTCATTAATGATTCTGAAAATGTTACAGATATGAAATTATCATCTTAACACTCATCATATTCATGATTTATTGCTGGACATTGTTTGCTGGTATTGCTGATTCACTGTTTTACATCTGCATTGCATTACATGTCATTATTCACCTAGGCTATCTAATTAGTTTATTTTGTGTATAAATGCTGCACAGTGAAAAGCCTTCAAGAGGTTTTAATTCACCTCAGTTGGCATTAGCAAGAATATACTCGTACATAGAAAGAAAGACTTTCTTAAAAACACCTGATGCATTTAGGCACCCATTACCAAATGCACCAATTACCAAATTACCAAATGCACCATTACCAAATGCACCATTACCAAATGCTCTACGCACCCCACACTGACACACACAGGTCTATATGAGTGGGTGGCAGAGGCGGCTCCAGAGGTGGGGTTGTCCAAAATTCAAATAGGGGAATAGGGGAGCCACACCAACTGCCAGTGAGACCCAGCCGGAGATGTTTGGCAGAGTATGGGTGGCAGTTGGTTTGGCTCCCTTGTTTGAATTTTGGACTGCGCTGCCGCTCCACCTCTGAGGACACCACTGGTGGATTGGTCTAGTGTGTCTTACTCTGATACAGTAATGTCGTTGAGAATATAATGCTGGAGCACGGCAGCTTTCCCAAGGCACATACTGTACATGGCACAGATAAAGAAATGTATCTCATTATTTTCCATATGACACTATCATCTGTTTTGAAAATTCAGAGATCCCTTCCTTTTGCACACTCTGCCATAGTCACTGCTTGTATAAAGGGAATTTATACCGAAACACTCAGGGCCAGCTCTAGCAGTCGGAGCACCCTGTGCCGCCCTCCTCCAGAGCGCTCTATCTTCACGCCATTACCATAGGCCACGCCCCTGATCGTGATGTTATTAGGAGGTGTGTCCGCCTCCAAATAACGTCAGGCTGGGGGGAGCCTCACTAGCTGGGCTTCCCCCAGCCCTCTCCCATCACTGAATGGATGCCGCGCGCATGCGCGCAGCATCCATTCAGAGTCTCCGAGGTCCAGCACCACCGCACAGCTACGGCGGTGGGGGTCCCCAACCTCATGATTTAACCACCCGCAGGCCACTTCAGCCCACGGGTGGAACAGTGGGACAGTAATGTCCCACTGAAGTCGGGATGTTGGGTAGTGGTGCGCCCTCTATGGGTGGCGTCCCTGTGCGACCGCTCACTTTGAACACCCCTAGAGTCGGCCCTGGAAACACTAGTTCTCAAAGGTCTTTGTGCTGTATAAAATAAGAGTTGCTTTGAATGCACAGTTTTGTAAGGTGATAATGATAATGTTTTCTACAGGGGCCACTGTTCTTTCAGACTCTATAGTTGTATTGGAGTCTACAGGTGTTTTGCTGCAATCTTCAGTTGAATATTATGGAGAATTTTATATAGCAATATTTATGTATAGATCATTTATTGAAAAGTGAATAGCTTACATCTATCTAGGTCAGGGGTAGGCAACCTGTGGCATTCTAGCTGTTATGAATCTACACATCCCAGCATGCCTTGCCACAGTTATGCTGTTAGCGCATGTAATAACAATTGTAGGGCATACTGGGATATGTAGTTCCACAGCAGCTGGAGTGCCACAGGTTGCCTACTCCTGATCTAGTGCATAGGTTGATGTAGCCATAGTTTATCTTAAAGTGATTTCCTGGACTAGTTATGCATAAAACCAGTTACTGACCTGCATTTTGATGTGTAATTAATTAGAGTTAGGTTTCTCAAGAGATTATAATAGCAATATCTCTGACTTGCATGTCCTGATAGAGTTACTGTACAGTGAGTAGGGATGAGACAGGCCCCCAGCACTCAGACCAGGCTTGCCGATATTTAGCTCCCTCCATCCGGGAGGGAGCTGTCGGGCTTACAGGGCTGGGGGCATGACGTGGCCAAAGGGGGCGGGGTCCGGCACCTGAAGTGGCGTTGGGGGCAGAGCATGGGGCGTGACAGCGCGATCGCGTCATCGTGGCTCCGCCCCCTCCGCACAATACCGTGATTAATGGCATTGTGCAGCCGGGGGCGGAGCCACGATGACGCGATTCAGCGCGAATCGCGTCACCGGCCCCCATGCTGCCGGTGTTTTTACTTAAAAGTGCGGGGGGGTGCGGGCACATCGCCGGGGCCGGGAGGATTGCCTGCCTTCCCGGGAGGTCGGGAGCGGCACCCGATTTTCGGGAGGCTCCCGACCAAATCGGGAGGGTAGGCAAGTATGACTCAGACCCATCTCCATGTGTGCCTCCGCAGCCATTGACCTCACCGCACGTCACTGCTGGTCACACCTCCTCTGCTTCTCATAATAGGCCCTTGATAATGTTAAGCTCCAGGCCCATGTGGCCCACAATCTGGCCCTGAAGTCAGGATAGGTGCATATGCTAATGTTTGTTTTCTGAGCATACACAGAGGAAAATAACGCAAGATAGTTACAAAACGTGACGTAGTGCTCGCTCTGTATCCGTTCCAGTGAGTGCAAAATAGCCCACTACAATCACATAGCAATCAGCTCTTATCTGTCTAGTGTAAGGTCTACTAAGGGAAGCTAGTGCTGGCAAATATTCACATGTATGTTAATGAATACTGTAACACACCGAGATAGCTGTCATTAACAGAAGTGATGAGATCACGCTGTTTAGCATTAGTTGAAATTGTGCATATGATGTGTGTATATGTTCTTCATATATATACATATATATATATATATATATATATACATAAGACCAAGTACGCGTAATTGGTCTTCTGTTTACATTATTGCAATGAGTGCCGCCTGCTGTGTTGTTACATATCGTAATCCATCCATTTGGAGGTTTATGTGAAGGCACCTGCACTTTTGAATATATTGGTTGGAGAGGAGTGCAGCTAGAGTGATTTGTTTATATATATATGCAAATATTTTTCTAATATTCCATTTGAATATGGCTATATTTTAGTAGGTTTCTTTAATGTATCATTATTATTGGTATTACTATTATTATTATTATTATTATTATTATTATTATTGGTATTACTATCATTATTATTATTATTATTATTATTATTATTATTATTATTATTATTGGTATTACTAGCATTCTTATTATTATTATTGGTATTACTATTGTTATTATTATTATTATTATTATTGGTATTACTATTATTATTATTATTATTATTATTATTATTATTATTATTATTATGCTCTCATTGCTAAATTGCTACACACCTTTCTGATATATTTATATTGACCATATGGTGATTGCATACTTGAAGTGATTTTACCAGCATATCATTTTTCTTCCAGCATACAGTTAGTATTAATGTCTTTTCATTTGTACATATTTGTATTGTGCCCTGGATTATAATTGGGTAGTTATTATAAAATGAATAACATGGGGCCTGACTGAGAGATGTACGCTTATACCATTGCAACTGTGATACCGTAAGCTGCAGCTGTACAAAAATATGTAAATGTCGCAGACGCCAAGGAATGTATTCAAACACCCACCTGCGGCTTTAAGGGGCACATCCACTAGGCAACAATTAAAAGACTGAACGATAATGATATCGTTATCGTTCAGTCGTTCATTGTACTGTGCAGTGCCCACACTGAACGATATATCGTTCAGTGTAGGCACCCACCATCATCCCCAAACATGGCAAATCTGTCGTTATCGGCAGATTGACCGGCATGTTCGAGCGATGATTGATGTTGGAAACGGCCAGCGGGAGCGTGCGTAGCTGGTCATTTCCAAATTTGCCTGTCCGATTTGTGCCTGATTAGCGAGCAATTGAATGATAACAATGTTGTTAATGTTCAATCGCTCTGTTTAAATAGGTAGTGAATGTGCGCCTTTAGATGCATGAACAGTTTACCAATAATTGCTCAACTGTGTAAATATCGGATTTGCTCCCAAAATCCTGTATTCATTTATTAGTTTTTGGATCTATTTACTACACTAACCGGGATGTACCTAACACCATGGCAGTCCGCGCTGGCACCATGGGGCCCGGTGGTGAGTGTTCATCAGTTATAATGTGGCACAGTTTAGCCAAGCCAAATCTTTGCCAATCATTCTCTGCCAATCATCTTGCCAAACATCCAAAGCTGGGTATACATTAAAAATTGACAGGAATGAACTGAAGGAATTTGATATTGGAAACAGTCAATGGATTCAGAATTCCATAAGGAATATCTTGAATTTAAGTACCTCACTCAAGGGAAAATTATTAAGCGTTGGGGGGAAACGTATAAGCCTTGAAGAGAGATAAAGTGGAGAAGATGTCCATAGCAACCAATAGTCCATAGCAACCAATCAGCTTCTAACTGTCATGTACGTAGCACAGTCTATGAAATGACAGTTAAGGGTATATTTACTAAGAATCGTGTCTGTCCGAGATTGCACTCCCGGGTGTGTTTTGCCTGATTTTCAAACACGGAGATGTACGAAAGACAAACACGGGTGTAAAAACACGATTCGATACACAAAACAGCCAAACACACATATACATTGTCAATGCATCATCGGAACAACTCGCAAGTACTTTCCACAGGGATTTAGCATGAATCATACTTGCAAACACGATCGTAAATGAAGCAAACTTGGGCCAAAATAGAAGTTTCAAGTAGACTCCATCCTCAGTGTGTTCAGCAGAAGCACTGCACATAAACCTGGTTATGTCATCCATTCTGTACTCATCAAACAGCGGTAATTAAAGATTAGCACTGTTTGTCACTGCATCGCCCTCGCCATCTTTAGCTGGCGAGAGCAATGCGGCCCCCATTGCCGGCAATGGGGTCCCAACGTGCCTCTCTGGCTACAGAAAAGCCTTCCAAGCACTTCCGGGACCCCGCCGGGTTAAAGTGCCATGCACATGCGCAGACGGAATGTCGGCGACGAGGAGGATTTACCTGGACCTCGCCGGAGGGGTCAGTATTGATAAATACCAATGGCATTTTCGTTTGTATCACTGCAATACTAAAACGAAAAATGCCGCTGGTGTTTAGCTTCGTTGGTAAATGGGGCCCTCAGTATTTTAAATAGAGGGTGGAGTAGTTCCAGAGCAGTTAAGGTGGAAAGGGTATTAGTGTGTTCCCTTACATCCTGTCCCATTTATAAATGCTCCAGTCACTGATGTCTGTAGATTGGGGGCTTGTGCAGAGTTGCACGGAAGATGATCGCAAGTGGGGCCCACTGCGTGTACGTAAATAAATGCTGATACTCGTCTGTATGCGGCCACACTGCCCCTAAACTTACCCTTATGGATGTGGCCGTTCACTATCAGCGAGCTCTTTGCACTATCCCTATAGCTGGGGCAAAAGATCCATCCAAAATCAGTACGCCCTATTATTTTGCTTACACGCCCATGACATGAACTGAGGCACTTGGCCTATGTGCGAACGCCATGCTACCACCCAAATACGCCCAGTCTGCTACAAAGTGGAGATGTCACTGAACTGCCCATGACTCAAAATCGCCGGCAGTTGCGCATTAGTGTGTATCATCGGACACGGAGAATGCACAGTGCTACAAATCACAAGGCCTGTCCACAAAACTGAGCTGCGTGGAACTTTGTACCAGCCCCTGTACGTCCAGTTGGAGTATCCCGGCTAACAGCAATAGTCCAAGGTATTATATTACATGGGAGGAGGGAAGTATTTAGTTAAAATTAATTTTAAATTGTGACCAGTCCCTTTAAAAAGTACTTTTCCTGTATATGTAATTATGTAGTGCAATAATGAAATACAGGTGTACTCTAGGATCCTTATGCTATTATCACTCCTATCCTGCTGTTTTTCCAGCTCCAGGCCCAGGTCATCACTAATCTCACAGGCAAAACTTTACCCTTTGGACCTTTTGCAATTCGCTCTGAACTTCTAAACACAATAACTCAGCTGGTTTTCCTGGCTATATAAATTCAGGTCCAAGGCAAGAGGCTCATTCTCTCCCTCTAACAAAGCAGAGAAGCCAAGACTGGCAGAGAAGGAGGCACGGAGCTCCTGAGAGCTGGCATAGCTCATCATGGGCAGTAGGACGCTTTTGCTCCTCGTGCTGTTTGCCAGCAGTTGCACCTTTGCCCGTAAGTACTGGGTCACTATGTGAGGTATTGGCTATCCTAGGGGAACAACGCTACAGGGAGCACCAGACGTACTTACCGTTGGTTACATAGCTACTGTGAGGAGTGGTGGCTACTGCTGCCAGCTGGCGTGCCTGACATAGATTAAAAGTGGATATATTTATTAACAATCACTTATACAGCGCCAGCTTATTAAATTGCGCTCTAGATTGCCATTAAATATTTAGTAAGGAAAATAGCAGTTTTGTGAGGAATAATATTGTATTTATCTATTGATGTTTTGCAATTGGTAAATCTTAACATGATTTTTTGTGGCTGTTATCAGATTTGTTTTAATGCAGTTATGCTACTGATTTATTAAACATTTTGTGATTTACACCATACCTAAGATTCTGACTATATTGTACAGTATTACATATTCCTTATAGGAACATACTAAAACAAGAAAGTTTTTCAAAAGATATGTGTGTGTGTATCTATCCATATATATGTACTGTAGGTGTGTGTGTTTACTACTACTACTACTACTACTACTAATAATAATAATAATTTTTATTATTATTATTATTATTATTATTATTATTATTATTATTATTATTATTATTATTTAATAATAATACTAATAATAATAATAATAATAATAATAATAATCCAGTAGTGTTAAAGTTTTGAACATGTACCTTGAAATTTATTATTGCTGTCAGATTAATGTTTTTGTCATTATTTATTTTTTTGGATTTCCAATCTTATGCTGGTGTATTCCATACTATTACAGTATAGCCACATAAACTGTGTATTTTACTATCAGTTGTTATAATTGCCATGTACAAAGACTGTGCGCCTGTTCATTAGTAAAATAGCAGCAGCGTTATGAAGTGGCGGATGGCTTATCATATATTTGCAGATGTGTGTACCTAAGACACCTGCATTGTACTTACAGATGGAAGAAATTTGTTATGTATACTTTGTTACTGGTTGGCAGCAGTCTGATGTGTTTATGTCCCTTTGGAATGACACAGCAACTGTCTGTAGGCTACAAAGAAACCTCCTTATCATATTTACATTAGTGTGTACATTACAATAGGTTTAATAAATCATTTATACACATGTCCATTTGGGATAAGTTTTAATTTTTAACTAATATTTGGCTTGTAGTTTGTTATAAAAGAGCACAGAGTGTTTTTCTATCCGAATATAAACATTGGCAATTATCGTTAAACAGAAAATCTAATATTTTTATATGGTGCTCTGTATGCTAAGGGTCTGTTCCTGCACGCAATTTGAGAGCGCTCTTGTTATTATGTTTTTCAGAGGAAGATGGAACAGAGAGCCAGAATACAAGATGCTCCCGTAAGACCAATATATTCTATTTCTTTATACTCTATAGAATTATTTTGTGTATGTGTTTTCTATATAATGATTCTGTTTATGCAGATTTAGAGGAAATAATTACGGTTTACAAAACAATCTGTTATAAAAAAAAGTTTGGGTGAATCAATTGAGGTGTATCAGTCCATGCAAGGAAAATAAAAAATAAAACTAATTCATCCCCCCATTTTCTTTAGCTCTTGGGTAGTGATAGGGTTGAATAGCTGTGGTATTTTCCAGTGTTGCGACAGAATTGCTGAGAATTGCTATATGTTTTTGAGATTGGACTATGTTATGTTACCTAACTACTGGTCAACAGGATAAACAGCAGACACGAAAACTGACTTCATACCTGTCATATCAGTGTGGATAATTATTTATTGCTGATAATCTTTCCAGGGATCATGAAATGTGTACTGTGTGTTTAACCTTTGTATTGAAGGCCATTTGCCGCTCATTGGAAATGATACATGTTGTTCTTTAGAGAACAAAGTATTTAATGTTCTTTTCAAATGACCACTAGCAAAACCTGTCTAACATAAGGATAATAGCGCCCTCTAGTGTAATTTTGATATATTGCAATGAAACAAAACTGGACCAAAGGACTGAGAAATTATTCATTTTAAGGGGATTAAATGTAATCTAACAAGTTTTCAAGTTGATTGGTGTATTTTTGATATTTAACTTTAATAAATCATACAGAATTAATAAAATATACTTTTGATTTTTTTTTACATTTATCAATAATATTGGGAATATCCAATTGCAGGCAAGGTTGTCACCGCAAACATTTACGTGAGCATTGCGACCAATTTTCTATTACCTTCGTTAGGCACACTCCTGATACCTGCGGTATCCAATAGAAAAATATTTGCCACAAGGTAATTAAAAATAAAAATGGGGAACAGCTTGCACCCTAAAACTTTTTTTAAACATATTGGAAAACCATAATAATGGTTATTACTGTCCCAAAGAAAAATATATTGTTTTTTAAAAATGTATAATATTGCTGATTTCTGCATTTATTTATTTTAAAGTAAAAAAAAAAATTAAAACAGTAAACTTTTCCATTTTATTAGAAATGAATAAAACACAAAATGCAAAATAAAAGTAGAAAAAAAGGTGATTTTGGGTTACTTTTAGTTAGGCCAAATAAAAAAAATTAAATATAAAAAAGAAGATAATAATTAATACAACAATTTTTTTCATTTAAATAAATGCTTTAAGTAAATATGGGGTGCAAAAATTAGCAAAAAATATAAATTTTGGTTAATTTGAGGCCAATTTTTAGTTTTAATAACCAACAATCACTTGTAATTATTGGATCACTCAGGTTAACCGAAAATTTCCAGTTGCCTAATTAGTCATTAGGGGGGTGTCCAAGGGGTTCTGAAGTGGTCTCCGAAATTTTAAGTTAAAAATAGGGATTTTTAATTTTATTAGACCTGCTCTGGGGCTGTGAGAAAATAGCCATGGTCATTCCTATAGAATTTCCAGCGACTGATTTTCTACCAGGCAATTGAATAGTAAAAACCTTGCAACTGTGGAAATACCCCGCACCACAGGGTTTTTCAAAATTTCACCTTCTGTTGAATATATCCATATGTGTATTTTTATGAATTACCTTTTTTTTTTCAGTGCAAAGTTAGATACAGAAAAAAAGGATGTGAAATCCATATATGACACAATGAAAATAAATGCAAAATGAAATTAAACAAATGTATTAGCATTTATGTTTATTAACATTTATTCGTATAAATGAATGCATAACCTCTCTAATAGTGAAGGGGTTTATAATATAACCATAGAAGTCTGTCGCTGAGCCAAAATGTGAAAATTATATGCTGTGTCCCAGGGACATTTTTATTTTGGATGCAAAAAGAAAATAAGATTACTTTTATCTTGTTCAGCCCTAAAGATAGACCCCTGCAAGGCCAATGAAAGTTGGCTTTAGCAGGTCAATGACGCTATTTTAATTTACAATTTAGTGTCATTCTAATACAATTGTAATAATTCTAATACATCTGGAACAAATAGTAGAGTAAATAAAATAAACTGGAATATTCATTTAATGTACATATCTATATTTTCAGGAGACGCAACAAAATTCAAACATTTTAAGAAATATATATACAATTATGAGGCTGGTACGTCCAGCGGAGTGACAGGCACAGCTGACGCGCAGAGTGGATCTAGTTTTAACTGCAAGGTAAATTGTTGGAGAGGACCAGGCCATACATAAACATAATCATATAATTGGGCATTGAGACTGGTATGAAAACGTGTTTGTTGGTTACAACAGGTGGAGTTGGAAGTTCCGCAGCCATGTAATTTCATCCTGAGGATAAGCCAGTGCACCCTGCGAGAGGTGTTTGGCGTGGACTCCGAAGGCAGATCGCTCTTCAAGAAGGCGAAGAACTCCGAAGATTTCGCCAATGCTATGTCCAAGTAAGTGGACCTCATGTTTAACATAGGTGCTAGTGCTGGCAGCGAGACGTTCTGATGGACAGGAAACAGCAGGTTTTCCATCTACTACTCTCTACATGACCAGAAATCATTCAGTTGGGGGAACTGCAAGTCTCAGCATGTCTTGGCACTGGTTCAGTTTAAGACAACATGGTGCCTTTTGTTCACATTGTACATAACAATAATGCCCATTCATTTAGAAAGATAACAAACTGATATGCATACCCAGAGTAGAAAAAAATAAATGAGGGCCTGCTGGAACTTGTAGTTCCACAGCAACTAGACAACCACACCCTGGCCTAAATCTGCTTTATACTATACATTAATAATGTTTATCAATGTCGTTGTTCAGGTATGAAGTGAATTTCAGTGTTATTGAAGGAAAGCAGGTCATTTTATATCCACACAATGAGGAGCCTGTGAATGTATTAAACATGAAGAGAGGAATTATTTCATCGCTGCTTGTTCCTGATGAGACCAAGGAGACCAGTAACATAGTAAGTCCATATGGTGTTATGTCATACAGTATATGGTTAGTCTACGACTCTCAGTGCAACATGCCTGCTTGCCCTCTGTATGCAAGGAGCGCATTCTGGAAGCTGTCATGTCCCATGCAAGTTTGCCTTAAGTACAGCATCTATCAGGGCTGTAACTAGGGTAGTGCGACCTGTGCCATGGCACATGGCGCAGCAGGGCAGGGGGCGCTGTTCAGGCCTGTCAATGTCTCTGTTTATTATCATTCTCACTCGTAGCTTCCTTTTCTTTTATCCCCAGCATCTCCTGACTGCCCCAGGAGTACCCCTATCTCTTCCCTGGCCCTTCCCCATGAGGCCATGGCCCTTTTTCAGGTGCCCTATCTTATGTCCCTGTTTTAAAAAAATGGGGTGGGGGGGCAATGCTCTCTCTGGCACAGGGCACCAAAAAGTCTAGTTACGGCTCTGGCGTCTATTAATCATTAAAATA
Source organism: Taudactylus pleione (assembly GCA_031769625.1). Classification (NCBI taxonomy): domain Eukaryota; kingdom Metazoa; phylum Chordata; class Amphibia; order Anura; family Myobatrachidae; genus Taudactylus; species Taudactylus pleione. The sequence continues at coordinate 417,946 of JAUIMM010000251.1, forward strand.
CATATTAAGTATATTCACTTTATTGTTTTCATCTTTTTTTTCAGGATACTGTGTATGGGAAATGCTCCAGTCAAATCAGTGTTACAGACAAAAAAGGAGCCGCCGCTACTGACATTACAATTAAGCGAAATCTGAAAACGTGTAATCAGTTTGCACCATTTAGGGACTATGTTAGCCCCGTTGCTCTGTTTAAGGGAATGGTAAGTACAGTAGGCTTTGACCTTTGTTACGGGAAGCTTATGTTAATTTTATATATATTGGTTGCAAAGTGAGTGCCATCCACTTTGCAACCAATACATTACTTTGGGAAAGGCACCGGAATTACGCTGAACTGTACCTGAGTGCCGTTATACGCTGAACTGTACCTGAGTGCCGGTATATGCTGAACTGTACCTGAGTGCCGGTATACTATATACTATATAGTATGATTACATGATTTAATACATATATAAAACTGTTTCCTCAGAATGCACCGTTATCCACACTGCTCAGTAGCAGCCAGTCATGTCAGTACACGCTGGAACCGAAGATGAGGCACGTGAGAGACGCATCCTGCGTAGAAACTCACCTCTTCCTCCCCTTCTCTCACAAGTGAGTTTTATGTAACATCAAGCCGACTTCTTTCTTTCAGAAATAAACTGGAGACTATTCTAGCATGGAAATGACTGTACTGTATATCGGCTTTTAGGCACTCACTTTATATTTTTGCTATTACAGGAATCAGTACGGTATGATGGCAAAAGTGACCCAAACACTGAAGCTGGAATCTGTGTCCAAAACCAACAACAGAGAATTTGCAGGTGCGGGTCCCTTGTTACTATGTAATATGGTCATTATATCACTGTGTTAACAAGTAGGTGGAGCCTACATGGGTGACCGTGGAGAGAGAGCCAGGGGTGCCTCATTCCTGTCGATGTGACACATGTCCATGCTTCTTCCTCAGACTCGCTACTGGTCACCGGCCTGGCTTTAGAGGCGGCAGAGCACCTTTCTACCAATGAGGATGACGTGCTGGAAAACCTCATGGAATTGCAGAAAATGTCAACATCAGAGCAGAATCAGCAGAGAGCAAACCTGTTCCACAAACTGGTGACCGCGCTGAGGGGACTGAGCAATGAGACTCTTGGTCCTCTAGTGCCCAGACTGACACAGCTGTCAAGGTAACTACAGTATGAGGGCAGTGACAAATTATTCTCAGGGAAGCAAAACAGCTCTGTCTGTATCGCTCTGATCATTTTAGTACATTGCCATGTCTGAATACACTGCAACAGTGGCCAATCTATAATAGGCACAGGGTGTGCAATGCACATGGGCCCATAATTCGAAAACAGGGAGTGCGGGCAACGACAGCCACCCAGCACCCATTGCAATGTCTTATGTGGTGGCGGCTCACACCCTGGGGTTGATGTATCAAGCAGTGAAAAGAGTAGAGAAGTGGACCAATGGAGAAGTTGCCTATAGCAACCAATCAGCTTTGAGGTAGCATTTATCAAGTACATTTTATAAAATGATAGGTAGAAGCTGATTGGTTACTATGGCCAACATCTCCACTGGTTCAGTAATCTCTACTGCTTGGTACATCAACCCCCCCCCATGTTTCTGGTGATTTCACCGGAAATATGGTACAGTACATGCACGGAAGGTAGAGAAGACTCAGGCATTGCGCCATATATTCTGCGCATGCACCATATTTTCAGTCAGGAGGTTTCCGTAACATTTGCGCACAGACCACCCTCGTGCATTAAAACGCCCCTGTAGTGCAAGGCATATATAGGCAAAGTGTGGCGCTCCTTCTGTTATGAAACTACCAAGTTCCATCGCCCCCTTGTTTACCCCATATATACTAGAACTTGCTGACCCACAGTGGTTGACGAGGCGCGGTTGCCTGTTCTGGTCCTGAAGCATATATTTGCTCTGCAAGGATGTCCATCTTTGAAGACTATTGCCGTCATTCAGACCCGCTCACAAGCGCTATGCGCTTGCAAGCGGGTCGATGGTGAGGGCCTGCGCACACGCAGCACTCGCAGTGCACGTGCGCAATCCCCGGAGCGAGTGACAAATTCACTCGCTCCGGGGGTCACTACAAAAGGGGCGGCTGTCGATGTTGATCGACAGCTCACACCATTTTGTAGGCGGGGGGGTGGCCAGACAAATGGAGGCATTCCTGAAGGAACGCCTGCCATTTGTAGGCGGCTCTACTGACATCAACAGTGATGTCAGTAGGGTGCTTCCTGCTCTGTTAGCTCTGTTGTAGACAAGACCCTACCGCAAGGGTCTTGTCGCAAGCCCCGATGGTCGAGATGGTCGAGACCATCGCGACCATCACCTGGTCACTCGCTAAAGCTGTGGGTGGTCACCCACAGCTTAGTGAGTGGCCAGTAGGCCGACTTTTAAAACAACAGCGGCCGCCCCCATTCAGAGCGAGCGCTCGCTTTTTGCGAGCGGCTCTGAATGAGGGCCTATTTTTTTGGATGAAGGGTAAATCTAAAATCTAAACATGCTCCTATTTTATACCTAACTGTTGCTTATATATTGCGTATAGCAGAGCGCATCTAAAATGTACCCTGTTTTAGGCAGATTTTTAATATGCAGGACTGTCCGACATCTGTGGCTTCATATGGATATTGCTTATTTAGGGATCTATTGTGCACTTTTGACACCGCCCCGTCCGCCCCTACTAAATAAATAAATATTCTGTTCAGGTGCATTTTATAGTTAACCAATTATTAAGTTTTGAGTATCACCACAAGATGTCACCATTTCATTATGCTACGGAAAACCTATTATGACAGGCTAACATTTTGAACATTTGTTAGATAAGTGTTTAGTGTATTGTAGAGTTATTTTTTTATCCATAAACTAAATATATGTTTGTACTGTTTAAAATGTTATGTTGAGTATTCTTATGTTCACTATTTAAAAAAAATATATATTTTAATTATTAATCCAGCCCAATTGCGCTGCAAGCATTGACCCAGTGCGGGACTCCTGAATGCTTCGGAGGTATACTTCAGGTGCTGCGGACTGGGAATATTTCACCCGTGTTGACCGACACAGTTACGTACGCTCTGGGGCTTTTGCCTTCACCGTGCACCAAGCGCGTCCGGGAACTTTTGAATATGGCCCAGTATCAGCAAAGCAGAGCTTCATTTTACGCATTGAGCCACACTGTAAACAAGTGAGTATGTTCTGCAAACTAACATAAACAAGAGATAAATACGGTATAATAAAATCACATATATCTCCATCATTGAAGGTACTGTATAGAGACTCTGGATAGAAACAGCACACTCTAATCATGTTAAAATGTTTTGCACAACTTAAAAATTTAGGAACACTCTACAACAATTCTTAATTTACGAAGTTCTAGAACAATTGAATTATTTTGTTTCCCTGGCTGCTAATTCAAACAAAAGGCCTATCTATTCTACACATACACAACCGTTAACTAGCTATTCCCGTTGATTATAATATTAGTACTAATATTGTTTTGTGATGCATTATTTTAAATTAATTAACAAATTTGTAAAAATTTGCATTAACAAAATACAAGCATTACTGCAGTATATTAAGCACAAGAGTAAGACGGAACGGAATAATAAGTAATCAATATTAATGTTACTCCCAAACTAAACATTGTGAAATATATTTGGAGTCTATAGCTATTGTCTATCTCATATTTCTTAATTTTGTATGTTACCAGCTTCTATGAAGGCAGAAGAACCATCACTCCTGAGCTAAAGGATGTGGCCGATTTCATGTCATCTCTCATTGACAATGAATGTACTGGAGATCAAGACAAGACCTTTCTAACCCTTAAGGTATTCCAGAGATATAGTCAACGGAATGAAATTTGACTACAACGAATCTTAATTTGCAATATATTCTCTTGACTAGTAGCGTCTCATACTGTCGGTATGTTTTTTTTTCTTGCTCTTCAGGCTATTGGGATCATGGGGAACGTCTTAGAAGAAGCCAATCCACAGATCAAGTCCGCAGTTATGAAATGTGCTACGGGTCAAGAAACATCGCTCGATGTTCAGAAGGCAGCTGTCCAGGCGCTTCGCAAAATGTCCATGACAGATGAAGTAAGTTACTGTACCTTAGCAATTCATTGGCAGGTTGGTTAGGTCTTAAAAAAAAATAAAAGTGTCCGCTACCGATTATCAAAATTCCTAGCACCCCATTGTGCAGGCAACTACTGCATATTAATCATTAACTTTCCCAATTTTCTTCCAGGTTCGAAGGGAACTTGTCCAGATCTTCCAAAACAATAATTCTCCAGTCCAAAAGAGGTTGGCGGCCTACCTCTTACTCATGAGAGGTCCCTCACCGTCAGACCTCCGCAAAGTCATAAGAACTCTCAAAAAAGACGACAGTGACCAAGTGAAGAACTTCATAGCCTCTCACATTGTTAACATTCTGAACTCTCAGGAACCAGAAACTCAAGAGTAAGTAAATAATTCAGGCAAATATTTCTCAAGTATTTTCTGTAGAGTGAATTCCAAATTTCTTATTGGCTATGCAAAATTTTGATGCTTGAAGGCCATTTAGAAAAAACTGAAAATTCTTCTTAAATTAATTGTCAGGTCCATACTGCCTGGACCTGACACAGATGAGCAAATGAACTGCAAAGCTCTAGCGAATTTCACATGACCCGTTACCACCATCGTTCACAATTAATGTATGAATTTAATGTACTGGGTAATACATCCTGACTTGTTGATCTATTTTATCTTGCAGGTTGAAAGGTAAAGTGGAGGAATCCCTCAAGTCAAGCGGTGTGCCAGCTATTGTCAGTGACTTTACAAAATTCTCTCACAATTTCCAAATCTCCAAGACGTTGGATGTTCCAGGCTTCGGTGACAAATTGGGAGCCAAAGTGGAAGGAAACATAATCTATGATTCTACTGGCTACATGCCTAAGGAAGCCATGTTGGAAGCCACGCTGAACATGTTTGGGAAATCTGTGGATATGTTTGGGGTATATAAATATTTTTTTTTATTCAACTAGTGTTGTCCTGTTTTGGAGTGAGTTTGACTTATTTTTGAAAACTAGGGACACACAGACAAGCAGGAAAACAAAAAGACCAGGTTAAAAACTTAGAGACAATTAGAACATTAGAATGTTAACAACAAACCAGAATATTTTAGCTCAGTCAATTCCTGGTGTCCACGATTGAAGTGTGAGAGGTTAGACCAGCATGTAGTCAATTAAATAATTGTAAGTGAATAATATCAGTAGGTCCATACAGCAAATGCTTACCTCTTGAAGCTTCAGAAGATCACTCAAGATGGCCAGTAGTAGACTAAAATTACCAACAGCCACCTTGTAGGGCCACCTGTACACTCAATCTGCATGACTGAATTAGGGATAGTTATGGAAAGGTCCATTGGTAACTATGATAAGTGCATTTGGCATTTAACAATATCTACATTATTGGTAAAAACTGAGACTGAATTGATACAATTGGGTTTTATTTTTTTTATACAGGTCAACATTGAAGGAAAGAACTTTGAGCCAACGCTAGATGCCTTGTTTGGGACAGGTGGATTTTTCCCTGACTGCGCCACAAAGGCATTGTATTGGGTGGATGGCAAAGTTCCAGACAAAGTCACCGAGGTTTTGTACAAGTGGTTCGGGGTCTCCAGGCAAGATAGCCAGAATGAGGTAAGTGTGAAGGCTATGCCGAAAACTGCCAAGCACGGATCTATATTTAGAGTCTCTATGAATGCAGATCTCTATAGTTTTAACATAAACTGTTACACATATGTAATGATTGTATTATAGAATCTTAAAAAGGCATTCATAATGAACGTTGAAAAGCTGGTTAAGGAAGTGAGATCTAGCGATGCTCCAGAAGCCAAGGCATACCTGGAAATCCTCGGGAAAGAATTGGGATACATTAAACTGAGTGACTTCAAAATGCTGGGGAATATCTTGGTGAAAAGCTTCCAATCATCACAGCAGCTGCCAGCACAGGTATCACCGATAATATGAGTGGATCTAGTAGTGTTTGTAAATTGTACTGTAGAGCCAACAAGGGTAAACAAGATGGGATGTATGACATGACTTTTCTTTTCACTTGAGACAAGAGGTCCTTGTCCCAATAAAATCCTGTAATAGTAGGAAGGAAGGAAAAACAATATTACACAACTATATACATTTGTGAATTAGAGTTTACTAGTCTATTTTCGGTGTGTCACTAAAAACAAGATGCATAATAAGACAAGACAGGCATTCACTACAGATACTGGAGCCAGAATGCTGTAGTACCATATTTGGAAGTAGATGGCAATGTAGAGCAATATTAGTATTCGGTTACCTCTTTATTTAAGACTCTGGGCTATATTTACTAAAATGCTGGTTTTAGAAGTGGAGATGTTGCCTTTAGCAACCAGACTCTAGTTATTAGCTTCTAGAAAGTGTTAGATAAATGATAAGTAGAATCTGATTGGTTGCTATGGGCAACATTTCCAATTCTAAAAACCCACACTTTAGTAAATATACCCCTCTGACTCCTCATATCATGGATTTTGGGGTAAGGGTATAACTACCTCCTCTATGACAAACTTGCACCTGCAAACTGCAAACATTCACAGGCACATTTAGTATTTAACATTGTGAGACTGTGCCAGGGTGCTTGACTCATGACATGTATTTAGTTTAACCTTGTATCATTGTACCTACCATTTTAGATCATGCAAACCTTTTCCAATGGTGGGGAAACTGATCTCTTTGCCCACTACATCTTCCTGGACAACCAATTCTACCTTCCAACCGGATCAGGTCTCCAGCTCCAAGTATCTTTGTCTGGAATAATTACTCCAGGAACAAAGTCTGGAATGAAATTTGGGATGAAAAATGTAAGTATTCAATTCTGCTTCACTTTATAACTGAAAAGAATAAAACTAAAACTAGTGCAAACTTTATCGCATCCAAATCTTTGTAAACAAGATGCAAGGTGCCATTTTGAATTTAGAAGTTTCCTCCCACCTCTATCTAACTGCCCCATAGTAGCCCATTAACTTTTACTTAAATTCTGATTGAGTCACGTACCGTCATCCTGCTATGAGCACGCATGGTAATAGACTTGACCGATCCATAGACCAGTGTTACTGTGAAGCTCTCCATGTATGTTGCTCACAATTAAATGAAACCAAGTACAAAACACTTGATCAGTAGGCCATATAGCACTTTCACATTTAAATGCTGAAAGACTATTAGTTACGTCATATTTAATGTAATAACATTATTTAAATAAAGACTTTTTGAGTTAGAAAGCAATGACCACATATAGGCTTATGATGTGTCTTGGTCCTCTCCAGATGAAAGCAGAACTGTCCCTGAAACCAGCCGTGGCCGTGGAGTTTGTTACACAGTTAGGAATTCAGATTCCAAAGTTTTCCAAGCATGCCGTGCAGATGAATACCAACATTTACCACGAATCTGGAGTTCAGGCACGGGCCTCTGTGAGCAACGGACAGTTCAAATTCTCCATCCCTGCACCTACAATGCCAACCAAACTCTTCAGCATCAAGTAAGTACACAGACATGAGATGGGTCTTTGAATTGAAAAGATGAATAGATAGATAGATAGATAGATAGATAGATAGATAGATAGATAGATAGATAGATAGATAGAAATAACAATTTTACTTCTATCCCTAATTAGCAACAAACTTAACTTGGTCTTTGCATCGAAGACTGAAGTCATGGCTTCCATCATGGAAAACAGAAAGGAGCAATCGTTTTGCAAGCGTCTGTTCACGGGTCTGGAATACTGTACGAACATTGCATATTCTAACGCCAGTTCCATAGATGCTGCTCCCTACTTCCCACTCACCGGAGAGGCCAGGTGAGTTATATGTTTTTTGGTTGTAAAGTGTAAAAATGTATCAATATCACAGATCAATGTGTATGTATGGTATACAATATGTGCCTTATAGAACATATCTAATTGTCATCTCCACAGTTGGCCAGTTACAGCTAGAATTAAATGTCATCCTGGCACACCATAATCCAATAATGATTACATTTCTCCATATGTTACAAGGCAAAGAGCAAAATATGCAAAGAATAGTTGAATGCTAAATAACAATTATCTTCCTGACTGTGAAAAATACTTTGGGACAGACTCAAACCTTCAAAAGATGAGAATTGGAGAAATTGCAAATATCAACCAATCAGCTTCTATTTATCATTTATCAAGTAGATTCTAAAAATTAGCTAGAAGTTGATTGGTTGCTAAGGTCCTCATGTCCTCATTAGAAGGTTTTAAACATCTTCCCCCTTTATCTTTAACCAGTTTTCTTCATGTTTTGCACTAATAACGGGTGCGTCCTAATTCTCCTAAGGTTTGAGCTGGAAATTCAACCAACAGGGGAGGTGCAAGAATATTCATTGACTGCAAATTATAACCTGAATAGAGAAGGAGGAGACCTGGTGGACACTCTGAAAGTCTCTGCCCAAGCAGAAGGTACAGTACCTTCTCATATGCCTGTTGCATATTGTTCTGTGTCATTTTATTTACTACTTTTATTTAGATCTGATTCCCTTACCCTATTAAATGTATTGTTTTCCAGGTGCCAAGTCACCTGAGGCATCTGTGACCGTGAGATACAACCGCAACAAGATCATCCTTACGAGCGATGTGAAGATTCCAGATGCCAACATCAACTTTGGTTCCAGCGTGAGACTCAATGATGAGTCCAATGATTTCAGGAGATCATTCGCTCTTGTGGCAGAACTCAGCAACCAACAGATTCCCGAAGTCACTCTAACAGGCAGGCTAAGGTAATTGATAGCATACACTGCTTATGTATTATATTATAACAATGTGTTACACTTGGGCATTACAAGGATGAATATCGGTGTAGCTACAAATTCTATTGCGCAAAACCACAGTTTTAATTTGACAGAGGGATTGGTTACTCTAACATGCCCTGATTGTTGGCTCCACCTATATTTTCTTAGCTCCACCCATTTTTGCATATAAATAGCCTTTCTAACATTAGCTCTGCACACTGGAGCTAGGTACACACTATGCCAATGGATCTGCCAAGTTGAGCTGTCAGTCACCGGCTGTCCTTGCAGCAAGTGTACAGGCCACCGATACTCACGGATATATTGACTGTTCGCTTAAATGTACCCAACTTAAGGGGGAAATGTATCAAGCCTTGGAACAAGATAAAGTGGAGAATCAGCTTCTGTCATTTATCTAGCACACTCTTTGAAGCTGTGGTTGCTTTAGGCAATTACTACACTTTATCTCTCTCCAAGGTTTGATACATCTCCCCCTAGGGGTAATGTGCGGCCCTTTTGAAGGATAGAGGGTGGCCCGCGGGGCCACTGAAGTGTATCATGTTGCCAGTCACTGATGTATATAGTTTATAGCACAAAAGTACAGTAGCTATAAATATGAGAAAGCAACACATTTTTGGTAGTTATAGCATGAGAGAAGGGACTGCAGGATTAGATAGCCTGTGTAATTATAACACAGCAAATGGCATTTGAATATAGTGTAATCGCATTACAGCACTCCCAGGTGTCATATCACACAAGTAGGACTCTGAAAACAGCTATGCGCTCGCGGCTCCTGAGAGCTATCAAAGCTTTGGTTAGTGCGTTCATTTGTCCTGGTAACTTGATAACGGTAGCACAGGCAGCATATACTGTAGATGTGGATTGTCTTATAGATGTGCCAGGGAAACCCAGAGGCTAAGATAAGCACGCTCTGATTAATCACACCAGGAGAATGTTTGCTAGACATTCGCCTAGTTACACTGTGCTCCACCTATAGACGTGCCATCAGCTCTGAAACACTTAAAAGTTTAATGACGACTATTCCTCTCCATGTCCCCTTCTAGCTATGACGGCAGTACTGACGCTGTGTTGAGCGGAGGACTTTCCATCCCAAGGCTGCATGTGGAGGCTAACGCAGAGGCCAACCTTAAGAAGGTTCTAAGTGATTACAAACTTCAGCTGCAGTCCTCTGCCACAATCTGTGCCTTATCGGGATCACAGAGTCTCGTGTTCACATATGGTAGGTTCCTGTAAACAATTCAAATGTTCGATCTCAAATTCCTTTCGGTCCGCAATTGTACATTAATGAATGCAGTTCCTTAGGCAGGCCAACGGTTTTTCAGCTATATTGCTTCAGGCATGCACGCCATTATGGGTATATGACAAAGACATTATTAACATCCGCAACTGTATATGTAAATGTTTTATAGGCTTGCAAGAACAGAAGATACTCATGATACATATAGAAATATATAGAACCGGATTACCAACAGGGCAACCAGGAAAATAGCCCAGGGGGCCCCACACACTGGCTGTGCTCCCACATATAGCTACATCACCAGCATGGGGGAGGGGCAATGTGTCATATGTGAACTGGGGTCTCTGGCCCTCATTCACAGGCGCTCGCAAGAAGCGAGCGCTCGTTCTGAATGAGGGCGGCCGCTTCTGTTTTTTAGTGCGGCCTCCTTGTAGCTAGCTAAGCTGTGGGTTACCACCCACAGCTTAGCGACCGACCAGGTTGATGGTCACGATGGTCAAGACCATCGCGACCATCGGGGCTTGCGACGAGACCCTAAGGTTGGGTCTTGGCAGCCGCAAGCCCCAGGGAGCTTCCTGCTCTGATCGAGCAGGAAACTCCCCACTGACATCACTGCTGATGTCAGTGCGGCCGCCCACAAAACGGCAAGCATTCCATCAGGAACGCCTCCGTTTGTGTAGCCACCCCCCCCGCCCACAAAACGGGCCGAGCTGTCGATCAACATCAACAGCCGGCCCTTTTGTAGTGAGCTCCGGACCGAGAGAGTTTCTCTCTCGCTCCGGGGCTTGCGCATGCGTGCGCAGGACCAAAACATCGACCCAATTGCGAGCGCTCAGCGCTAGCGACCGGGTCTGAATGAGGTCCTCTGTGTGGTGTAATGTGTACTGGGGGCACTACAGTATGTTTAATACATTTGTGGTGTGAGTATTTACATATTACATTATTTTATTACATCACCAGCATACTGTATCTCATTGACAATTTAATTACTAGTGGCCCCCCACAAGTTAGTTGACCTGGAGCCCTCACAAACCATAATCGGGTCCTGGAAATAAGTTTGTCACATAGAATATCTATCTGTATACATATTGAACACTCTGTGAAGCCATGGGCACAGCGGCATACTTGCCCACTCTCCCAGGACGGCTGGGAGGCTACCAAAAAATCGGGTGGTGCACTCGGTTTCCTGGAAGAGTGGGTAAGTCTCCCAAAGCCGGGCGCTAACAGCTCCCCCGTCCCACGGGATGTGACCACATGTGCCATATGTATAAAGCTTTGGAAAGCAAAATTCTGGAGCTTGCACCCTGTAGGCAATGCCATCTGTAGACCAATAGGTTCCCTCTCATGGTCCCCCATGGCTAGTGCATGCGCTGGCTGAAGGGTGCAAAGTCTTTTGCCATTTAATCTCAAAACTACATCCATACTGCATTAATAAAAGCCGCTATGCACGGGTCAGTGGTGTGATGTATCACATCCAAAATGCGATCCTTGATATAACCTGTCGTGGGGTAATTATAGCCTTTGACTTCTGAGAAGCCTCCTCTCATTGTGGTGTTATCTACAGTAGATGGTGCTATTTTTCTACGGAGAAAGGGTCCGGTACTCAGAAACAAGGTTCCGGTACTCATCTGAAGTTACAAGTTGATACAGGATTTTTAGTAGCTTCCATACTCTGGATAAGTGATCAGATGCTTATTATATTAGTTTGTGAAGAATTTCACTGATTTCTTCCAGTTTCTGGAACACGTTATGAGAATTGAAGATTTCCAAGAATAGTTCTGCTTACCGCTGGGTACCATACGCATAAAACACTGTTTCTAGATATTGCACATTCGTGGTCTGCACTTGTATAACTACTGCAAACTCTAGAGGCGCTGTCTTTAAGACTTTTAACATTTTTATTTTGGATTCAGATAACGACAAGGTGGAGGTGGACTGGAAAACCGCCAGCAACAGCAACGTGAAAAAGATCATCTCTAAGTTACCAGACATTCAACTTTCTGACCTCTCAAACTACCCAGAGACCATAAAGGGTTACGCCAATGATATACTGGATCATAAGGTGGCACAGACTGACATGACCATCCGGCATATTGGTTCACAGTCCCTAGTGGTAAGCTTGTCCAACGTTTATGTATTAATAGGTTCAGAAATGAAACTGACAATGTATGTTGATTTTCGCACATTACAGCCTCATAGCCTATGTTATAGGGATTATGCACCATAGAACTCTTTAATATGCAGCAATGTTTACTAAATACATTGATTTTTCTTTATGGCTTACTTCTGTGTTTTACATCAAAGTCTTTAATTAAGTTGTTTATTGCCCTTGGATGCAACAGCTCTGCTCTGTTTCCGTGATACAACTACAGAGCAGTTTTGCATCATATCCAGGGAACATTAAAATACATAGCTCTACACCTAAAATGAAGATGGCACAAACATCCAATAACGTCATTGGAAAGTGGTAAACACGTGTACCATAATGTCATGCATACACAATGGGGTCAATCCTATTAGCCGCGATGATCTTGCCGGCGCGAGTCATTGCGGCAATGGCCGCAATTTATGGAAGCCTGGATTCGCTGAATCTTCATAGGGCTGCAAGCAAAATTCCGCTAATTCGGGCTCAGAGCGAGTGCGAGGTGCCAGTCCGTTGATGGCATTTTAACGCCGTTGCAACGGCAACTCTTACCCCTCGCAGCTAATTGGATTGACCCCAATGTGTGTGAAGTACTGTAAATGTAAACAGCGTATCTCTCTTTATTTCAGGCAACTAAACAGTGGCTGCAACAGCTATCAAGAAACAGTCCATACGCACAAACGCTGAGTAACAAATTGTCCACATTGATGGAGCTGAATCTACAAGGATTGGGCTTCCCAGATGAATTATTCTTAAACAGGTAAAAACATAAAATAGAGAGCCTGATTCAGAGCCACTCGCTAGATGCATACTTTCGCAAGATGTGTATGCAAATTACGTAGGCAGGGCTACCGCACAGCAATGCATTGGCACGCCCAGTATTTCTTAGAGAGCGATCACATAGTGTATGCAGACACCCACCAGCCTGTTTTAAGACATCCACTTGTGCACGTCATGTCCAAGAAGTGTTTGTAACCATCGGTACATTGGGTAACATCAGATGCTATCACAGCGCTTGAGGTTGACCATAGCCTGCCGCAAGCACTGCGAGCACTTCAGTGTAATAACAAGCCAGGTGACATGTACTATGATGCTGCCTTATAATTATGCACACCTCTAAAACACCGCTGAGATGCTCAGGCACGCCTGCGTTTGCACCTCCACTCCCCCGTTTTTAATGGCCAGTCCCTGTTACCACCTACAAACGGCTTCCCCTGTCACTCACTCTGTCTATGCGCAGCGAGCAAGTGCATTGTGAACTTTCGCTAAGGTATACCCATGCGCACTGCAATGCATACGCATGCGTACAATGCATACCATCGGCAGCAGCGAGCGTTTGCATCTTAGCGAGCGGGTCTGAATTAGCATACAATACAAAATTAATAAATTAATAAATAAATATCCCAAGGTTTGTATTAAATACCATATAAATACACTTTTATTCAATACATAAACTGACTGCCATCATGTTTGTAATGCTTGGCGTACACGGCCAGATAAAATGTCTGTCAGACCAACAGGCATTTTATCTGGCAGCCTGCCAGCCGCAGATGTCGCCGGCATACACTGAGATTTCTCTCACAGTGTATTCGGCAGACATCCGTGCTCCGCCCCCGGGGGAGGAGACATTTCCCTGTTCTTTGTGTAGGAAGGAACACAGGAAATGTCTGTCTGTCGGCCGCGGCTGGGCACACACTGCCCGATGCAGCCGACAGATTACTGGTAAATATCGCATCGGACGGGCATGCTGGACAATCCGGCATGCCCGACCGAGCAATATTTAACCCTCACACGCTACAATTATCGGGGCGATCCGCCAATATCAGGTGGATCGCCCCGATAATTGTAGCGTGTATGGCCAGCATTACTCATACATTAAATTGCCCTGAGTGATATAGAAATAGAAACAGTTGAAATATTGTTACAATTAGTCTCAGCTGGCAAAGACAGAGGACCTGATTCAGAGCCGCTCGCAAGATGCGATCGCTCACTTGCAAAAATGGGCCGGGTATGCAAATCAAGCGATCGCTCTTTGCTCTGTAAGGACGCCCTCTATGTCTTAGTGAGCGACGGCAGTTAGCATACGCTGGACTATAAAACCTCCCACCTGTCACTCGCAGCACACGTCATCTCCGGGAAGTGTCTGATTAATCATGGACATCGAGGGCCATCGGAGCTGCTCACAGCGCTTGGGATTGACCTAAGCTACCCCAAGCACTGCGAGCAGTTCAGGCTAAAAAACAACCAAGTCACGTGTGCAATAACGTTACTTTGCTAATTATGCGCACCCATTAAATGCCGTTCTGACGGTCAGACATGCGTGCGTTCGCACAACCTCTCCTCCGTTCACAAGCACCTTCCCCTGTTACCACCCACAAACGGTACTATCTGTCACTCAGAGCAGCGACCTGATAGTGGCTTACGATCAACCAAAATCAGGTCGCAACGAATGACTTGCGCATGCGCACTGCGGATTATACACATGCGCAGATGTGAAAAAATCGCTCGGAGCGAGCGATCGCGCCCTAGCGAGCTGCTCTGAATGATGTCCAGAGTCACTAGCAGATCTTGAATACTATGAAAAAAAGCCTTTTGAATTATTAAACTTCAATTCAGCATATAAAAAAACTTGATTAATATACATTGAAAGATTCAGCCAGCGCTATAGGGAATCTATCCAAATTCTCCAGTAGGTACACTAATAGTAGTTACATTGACTGTATCATAGCCAGATACTCGCCAGTATAGGTGCACTATGTAGAGAGCCCAGGAAGTTATCTGTAAGGGCCAACACGTAAGTGGTGCTTTAAATCCAAATCCTGGACCTGCCATGGAACTGGCTAAGCCTGCTCGGTGTCTCTTACAACCAATATGCTGACTGGTGCGGAAGGGGCAAGTGGATGTATTACCTCCTTGGTGATAGAAGCTCTCAGCCTCAACCTAATTGATGTAAAAATGTTACAAAAAATTACAACACTCCATATAAAAGGGAATACAATTGTATATAGCGTCTGAGACATTGCTGATCAAGAACTGACGTAATAATAAGCCTCATTGCAAATCACTTCACTGCTGGCAGACAGAACCCATGATACCAGAAACAATACCCCAGAGACTGATTAAGACCCCACAGGGTCCACACAAAAAGGTTCTGACCCCCTTTGCTATCTTCCATTTGTTGAAAAAAATACACATTAAAACATGTTCAGTTAGTACCTCAGTGGCCAATCAGAAGCCTAGATTACATAACAGATGACCCACTCCAATTGTCTGTGTGATATGTAAACCGATAGTGGGGGTTCAAAAGTTTGGCTGTACACTGTGTAGCTTTCAGGGCAGATTTTTAAATGATCCAAGTCAATAACATGAGAAGTGGGATGAACTTCCAGAGAAATATGGCAGTGTGCTGTAAGAAACTTCTGAGTTGTCTGAGTCAGTGTAATAAAAAAGGCAAAATTACACAGCTCTCCATTCTCTGGAATATAGCACAATACTTGTGGTGTTTAGAATACATTTATATTTGCTTAAAACTTTCTTAACAAGGGAAACATTTTTCATTTCCAACAGTGACGGAAGAATCAGATACCAATTCAATAAAGACAGTATTACCATCAATATCCCATTACCCTATGGTGGAAAGTTATCTCACCAGGTAGTTTCAACGATATGGTCACCTTCACTGGAACTGGAGTCGATGGGATTAAGAGTCGCGCCCAAGGAATTCAAGATTCCATCCTTCACCATTCCTGAGTATTACCAACTCAAAGTGCCCTTAATTGGAGTTTTGGATCTCTCATCCAACATAAACAGCAACTACTACAATTGGTCAGCCTCTTATACTGGTGGGAACACTTCTAGCAACATATACCAGCTCAGTTCTAGGTATCAAATGAGAGCAGACTCTAGTGTGGATATTTTGTCATATAACATTGATGGTAAGTTCTTCTTCTAAAGTCACTATTATTATTTTAGTAAAGTATTGCTATAAAATCATCACAAAATAACCATTTATGAAGTCAATTTAAAGCAAACTATTTATAAGGCATGGGGGACGGGCTGCAGGGGCTCGAGATCCCGGCGGAGGCGGGGTTAGGATACCGACACCAGTCATTCTGTATGGTAACCCTCCCCTCTCCCTACCCCTAAAGGCACACATCCACTAGACGATTAATTTGAGCGATTGAACAATAACGATATCATTCAATCATTCAATAATCGTTTGAAAATCGTTTACAGTTTGTTTAAAGAAAAGTCGTAATCGACCAGCGATGCGCACTCCCGCTGGTTGTTTAGACATCTATCATCGTACAAATATGTTGTACAACCTGATGATAACGTCAGGTTTAGCATGTTTGCAGATGATTGATGTGCCTACATTGAGCGACTGACAAATGATGGCACGATTACAATGTCATAATCGTTCAGTCGTTTTGAGATCCTTTAGTGGATGGCAGCTGTACTCTAACCCTCCCTCCCTGGTGCCTAAACCTAACCTCAAAACCCCTAGTGCCTAAACCTAACCTCCACCTCCCGCAGCCTAACCCTAACCCTCCCTCCTTAGTGCCTAATCCTAACCCCGCTACTTACCTTCGGGATGCTGCCGCCGGGAATCTGACAGGGACATGCCGGGATATTGACCGCATCCCATTTCAAAGCTTTATCATATTTATGTTTATAGACATTTATTTATGGGTCAGAAATATTTATGAATGGTAATTGAGGTTTTTTTTTTAAACATCATTTTTTTTTCATTGTTTTTTTCATTTATCTTTACAGAACAAATAATTGATCTAGAGCTAATTTAAAGCACTATTTTAAATTTTATTTTATTGTGTAATTTATTTTATATTAGCAAAAATCATAAGTGAAATTTTATATTTATTTAATTTAAATAGAATTAGTTCTACCCAGCACACTGTTATAGCCCCAGTGATATTACTGTCTCAGGGACTCCACTGCCTCAGCAATATTACTGCCTCAGTGACTCCAGTACCCCAATGATATTACTGTCTCAGTGACACTGCGGCACCAGTGATATTACAGTACTGCCTCAGTGACTACACTGCCCCAATGATGTTACTGTCTCAGTGACACTGCGGCCCCAGTGATATTACAGTACTGCCTCAGTGACTACACTACCAGAATGATGTTACTGTCTCAGTGACTCCACTGACTGAGCAAAGTTACTGGCTCAGTGACATTGCTGCCCCAATGATGTTACTGTCTCAGTGACTCCACTGACTGAGCAAAGTTACTGGCTCAGTGACATTGCTGCCCCAATGATGTTATAGTACTGCCTCAGTGACTCCACTGCTCCAATGATGTTACTGCTTCAGTGATGTTACTGGTTCCAAGTGAATAAGTCAATAAGCTGCACTTTCATGAATATAGTACTTACAACCGCTGTGCAAAGCGACATGTCCGTGTCAATAAGCGTTGTTACACAGCACATATTCATTTACCATTCCATTCAAATAAATATTGCAATTTCTAATTCTATTTGAACTGAAAAATGTCACTTAAACTAAGCATATATTTGTTTATTCATTGTTTTTACTATGTTGGCAGGTTCTGCAATGGCATCCTACGATCCGATGAACTCATTAACCCTGTCCTACGATGGATCAGTACGTCACACTCTACTGGATTCAAGCATAAGAATCAGCGAATTGTACAATTTAAAAAGCAAAAACTGGTATAAAGGCTCTGGTTCTTACCAAGCCAGGAGTGTCATGGGATTTGAATTATCTGGAGCTGCCACTGTTAAGTCATCATTTAATAATAACATAATGTTAATAGAGGCTGAGAGCAATGATCGGTTTACTTTGGCATCATACTTTGCAAACCATGACTTACTGTTAGTGGCCACATGCAACACTGAGACCAGGCAGAGAAAAATAGAATCTAACTATAAGTTTGATTCATCTTTCTTGAAAGCAACAAACAAAATGTCAGGAATGTATCTAACAGAGGCAACCACAATCACCTCAACCACCGACCTACAAGATGGAGCACTCATTAACACCATGGCCTTAGATTATAGGAACGGAGAGTTGTCTCTAAAGTGCGATACTAATGGAAATTACAACAACCTGATTGGACTGAATAAATTTGAGGTCACACTGTCAAGCGCAAGGGCTGCAGTACGCTCAGAGTATCAGGCTACCTACAAGCGCAACAGGTTCTACACCCTTGTGTCTGGTTCTCTCAATAATGCTGCTCTTGAATTAAATTCTGATATCACTTTCAATAACCAGGGAAGCAGAAGCGCACACAAGGGCACTCTGAAGCTCAGCATGGATGGCCTAGCCACCAGTACAACTACCAGTGTCAACTATAATCCTTTTATGCTCGAGAGTGAGTTGAATGCCGCCATTGGTGTATCTGGAGCAGCAGTGAAAATGACGGCAAATGGGCGATGCCGAGAGCATAATGCAAAGTTTTCTGTTGATGGAAGGGCTTCCCTAAGTGAACTTTATTTGAGTAGCGTGTATCAAGCTACTCTTCTCAGCATGGACAGCAAAAATTTATTGAGCTTTAGGGTTAGTCGCGAAGGACTGAAGTTCTCTAACAACTTAATGGGTTCCTATGAGCAGATAAAAGTGGAGACCAGCAGTGATCTAAGCATTGCTGGATACGTTTTACAGTTTACCTCTAAATTGGAAAACTCCTTAAGCCCTGACAGATTCCACAAGCACAGATTTGACTTCCAGATGCAACCTTATACGATGACTGCTCTTCTTAATAATGAACTCCAATATGGTGCATTTGAGCTAACCAACAGAGGTCAAGCACAGCTAGAAGGCTTCAAGATGAATCTCAATGGCAATATAAGAGGTGCACTTAACAAAGATGAAATAAAGCATTCATATGGCTTCACCATCGGTAAAATGGAAGCCAACCTGAACACTGACACGGTGGCAAATATTCAAGGCACTGCCCACACTCATAGATTCGCAGTGGACATTGCTGGCCTTTCTGCCTCACTTACCAGCAACACAAACTCTGAATCCAAATCTATGCGTTTCACTAACAGGATTCGCTCAGTGGTAGAGCCATTCACCATCACCATTGACTCTCAGACCAACGGAGATGGAAGACTTTTGATTTTTGGAGAGCAATCCGGACAGCTTTACAGCAAGTTTATCTTAAAAGCCGAGCCCCTATCCTTTAATTTGGTTCATGACTACAGAGGATCCACTAGCCACTCCTTTGGAGAAAGCAATGTGCACGAAACTCTTGTAGACTACAAGATTACCTTGCTGTTCACGCCTGCAGAGCAGTTAAGTTCATGGAAGCTGAAGAGTCGTCTGAACCAAAACACATACAATCAAGATATTAGTGCTTATAATAATGCTGACAGCATTGGAGTTGAGGTTAGTGGGCAAGCTCTAGCAGATCTCTCCATATTGGACAGAGAGGTCAGTCTGTCATTTGTCAGGTTTAATCCAATTGACTCTCTAAACCTAAGAGGCAGTGTCAACAGTCCTCAAGAATTTGGTGTTTCTGGATACATAAAGTATGATAAGAATAAAGACATGCATATCATTAGCTTGCCTTTTATTGAGAACATGTCTTTGTATTTTGAGAAAATAAGGACCACTTTACTTACCACCCTGCAAGCTCTACAGAAATCATTAAAAGACATAAATATTGACCAATATGTGCAAAGGTACAAGAGGGCTTTGGACACTGCTGGCCAAAAACTCAATGACTATATTAGCAATTTGGACATAGAAAGAAAAGTTAGTGAAGCAAGAGAAAGAATGATTTCTTTAACCAAAGAATTTAAAATCACAGCGGATGAACTTCAAGCAGCAATTGAAGAGTATTTCAGATGGGTGGAATTGAATTTGCAGAGCTACTTGAACGAAGTATACAGATACATCAGAGAAAATTATGACCTGGAGCATCTTAAAAAAAAATGTATTGAGAAACTGAAAGCCTTAGACAATGAATACAGAGTGCGAGAAAAAATTCTTGCAATGATCCAGAACCTACAAGTCTTAGTGGAGAATATCAATGTTAACGAATTGGGACAAAGTTTGTCGGCTTGGATTCAAAATATTGATGACTTGTACCAAATCAAAGCTAACCTACGGAGATTATTACAACAAATACAGGTTTATATCCAGAGAATCGATATTGACCAAATGGCACAAAATGTCAAAGAACTGCTGCAATCTATTGATATATCTAAGTACGCAGACCTGATAGAAAATGCTTTGCCCTTAGAGAACCTCAGATATATTATAGAACAAGTAAAAAACCTCATCCTGACACAGCTGGAGGAATTTGAAGTAAGTGAGAAAATAAATGCAGTCATTGACAAACTCCAAGATGTTGTGGCAACGTATGACATTGACAAAAAAGTTGAAGTACTCATAGAAAAGTTTGTTGAGCTTCTCAACCACCAGAAGGTCAGGGAGACAATTAAAACTGTAACAGATATGCTGAGTACCATTGATATCAAATTGCATTACAAAAAAGTACTTGCTTTTGTTGATGCCAAAGTCAAGCAAGTAAGAGACTATGACTTTAAGAAGCTTATAGATGATTTTAATTATTATCTCGATATCATGGTAAAAAAAATTAGGTCTTTTAATTATGAAAAGTTTGTGGATGACTTCAACAACTGGATCAGAGAGATGACTGCGGAAATAAATAAAAAATTGAGGGCACTGGAGCTGCCAGAAAAGGCAGTAGCCTTAAGACAATATCTGAATAACGTCCGATTGGTGGCTGTTGAGTATCTTCAACAAATAAGAGCCACAAGAATTGCAGCAGTTATGCAATGGTATGAAGATGTCATGTCCTCAACCGTATTAATTGAATGGAAGAAAAGGACAATCGAACATCTTGAAGATATCAGAGACAGTATATACTCCATGAACATTAAAGAGGAATGCCAGAGATATCTAAAACAGGTTAGCCAGGCTTACAGCCGCTTAGTGATGTTCATAACAGATCAATGGAGCTTCCTGGCTGCCAAGATTACCAGCTTTGCAGAAGAGAACAATATCCAGGAATGGGCTGAAAAGGTTAAAGTCTTTGTAGAAGAAGGATTCGTTGTGCCAGAGATTAAATTAGGATATAATGTTATTCCTGCATTCGAAGTAAGCCTCCGAGCTCTAAGAGATGCAACATTCAGAACACCATCCTTCAATGTACCGTTCACTGATTTACGAATCCAATCAGTGGAAATCAATTTTAGAAAGCTGAAAAATATAGAAATTTCAACAAGATTTGTTACACCTGAATTCACTGTTTTAAACACCTACAGAGTGCCATCGTACACAATTGATTTGAATGAAATCAAACTGAACATTGTAAGAATAATCGATCAAATAATGTCAAGTGACTACAAGTGGCCATCTCCAGATGTATTTTTCAGAGATCTACAGATGAGCGACATGGGCTTTCCTGAATTTGCAATTCCAGAAATCTATCTACCTAATATGCAGCTACCAGAGTATAAAATCCCAAAGCTAAACTTGGAAAATTTCCAGTTTCCTGACATACAGATACCGGAATTTCAGCTCCCAAAAATTCCTCATACCATTTCAATTCCAACATTTGGCAAGTTTTCCAGCTCATTCAAAGTAACATCTCCATTTTTTACAATCTTGACTTCAACTGAGGTCAATAATGTCACCGTTTCTGCAAAAACACCAGAAATGGTTGCTTCCCTGACAGCAGAAGCAACATCAATGGTGGAGGCTTTGGCTTTTACCTTCAGAGCTGATAGTCGGATTTCTGCACCCTTGATGGAACAGTTAGTTCTTAAAGAAACTGTGTTGTTATCTAACAAATATGTCAAATTAGATCACTTTAGTGAAGTTGCTTTCACATCAAGTCACATTCAGACGCAGGTCCAAACCAAGGCTAACTTAAAAACCGAGAAGAACTCAGCTGATTTAGAAAACACCATTATAGTGAAAGTAGAGAAAAGAATTACTGCCGATGTGAATAGTAAATATTCTCACAGGTTGAATATTCCACAACTTTATTTTTCAAGTCAGCTTGACCTCCAAAATAACATTGACACAACAGTGGACATTGGACGTATTTCAATAATTTCTTCTAATAAAGGGAACTGGAGGTGGGCCTGTGCTCACTTTTCAGATGATGGCACCCACCAAGCAGACCTCAAGTTCAACTTAAGAGGTGGCATCATTGAACTGTCGGGAACCAACAAAATCATTGACAAATATCTAAAACTTGATCAAAGCCTGAAATATAATTCAGTATTCCTAAATTCTTTATCTATTGAAGCCATGTCAAAAGCAGATGCACCCGACATTGGCAACAGTATTGCTACCCTTACAGGAAGTGCCCGGGTTAGTGAGATGAAGATGGAACTTCAAGCAACTCACACTGCAGAACTATTAGGAAAGACCACTGGGATAATAAACAACAACTTTGAGTTTTTAACAAAACCTTTTGAAATAAAAATGATCACTGCTAACAATGGGAATCTAAAAGTTAGTTTCCCTTTGAAGCTAACTGGCAAGATTGAATTCTTAAACAACTATGACTTCATTGTCAACCCTGATGTCCAGCAAATGTCATGGAAAGCTAACGGAAGGTTCAACCAATACAAAGTGTCTCATACTGTTTCACTGAGCAATAATGAAGAAAATATTGCTGCTCTTCTGGCAATGAATGGGGAGGCTAACCTTGACTTCTTGACAATCCCAATTTCCATCCCAGAAATTCAGATCCCGTACACATCAATTAAAATAACACAAGTTCAGGAATATAATCTGTGGAAACGAAGTGGCCTAAATACTTTGCTGACAACAACCCGACAGAATTTTGATCTAAACATAAAACTTCAATATCAGAAGAATAAAGACACGCATATCATTCCTTTACCACTAGATGCACTTTTTGATTCAATAAATACAAATATGAAGAACCTTAACCAGAAATTTGAAGTTGGGAGAGACAAAACATTAAACCTCTTGGTGGACTCCTATAACCAAGCCAAAGTAGAGATTGATAAGTACAGAGTGGACAACCAAATCAGCAAAATACCAAGAACATTTAGGATCCCTGGTTATAAGATACCATTTGTGAATATTGAAGTATCTTCTTTCTCAGCTGAACTTCCAGCATTCGGCTATATAGTTCCTAAAGAAATAAGCACACCAAGCTTTGTAGTACCAGTAATTGGGTTCTCTATTCCAAGTTACAAATTAGTGCTACCTTCACCTGAACTACCCGTATTACATGTTCCCAACAGCTTACGCAGGCTTTCTCTTCCCAAGATTAAACTGCCGAGTGGACAGAACAGTATTTTCATTCCAGCAATGGGAAACCTCACTTATGATTTCTTCTTTAAGTCCAATGTGATTTCACTCACAACAAGTGCTGGAATTTACAATCAGTCTGATATATCTGCAAGAGTAAGTGTGGCCTCCACCTCTGTCTTAGATGCTCTTGCATTCAACATTGATGCCACGACTGGGCTTACTAGGAAGAGAGGACTAAAACTAGCTACTGCACTGGCTCTAAAAACTGCATTCAGTGAAGGAAAACATGAAAGTTCTATATCTTTTGGAAAGAAAAATATGGAAGCCTCAGTGATTACAAACGCCAAAATGGATACACAGCTGCTGAAAAGTACATTCCAGCAAGAACTGACTGGGAACACCAAGTCAAAGCCTACGGTTTCCTCAAAAATTACCCTGACTTATGATTTAAATGCACCTTATGGCAATGGAGCTAAAGGACAACTGGATCACACACTTAATCTTGAAGGTCTTACATCCTACTTTTCTTTGGAGACAAAAACAATTGGAGATATCAGGGGAACCCTTCTGACACATCAGCCATTTTATGCAGCATTTACCAGTGATGGAAATACGTACCTGAATTCCAATAACCTTAGGTCATCTGTGAAGCTTGTGGCCAACTCTGGAGCTGATGGCTATGGAAACATGGAATTCACAGAGAATCTGGCCATTGAAACATCTACCAGTCGCATATATACAGTTTGGGAACATAAAGGAGAAAATTATTTAAGATTCACTCCCCTTTTTACATCAAGAGGACAGCAGAGTGGTAAAGCAACTCTAGAATTGGCACTTTGGAGTCTGCTGTCAGATCTTAGCGTTCAGGTCAGCCAAACTAATATCTTTATTCCATCACTAAACCAGGACATTTCACTGAATGTTAAGGGTGATAAACAAGAATTTAGCATGAAAGGGAATGGTGTCATAGAGTCCCTTGTTTTGGCTCATAACATTAAGCTATCCAATGAACAGACAGATGCAAGACTGGAAGTTGGAGGATCAATGCAGGGCCATGTGGATTTCCTCAAGTCTATCATCCTTCCAGTTTATGAAAGAAGCCTGTGGGATATCTTGAAATTTGATGTTACAACACGCGCTGACCAAAAACAGTATCTAAATGCATCAACAACAGTAATTTACACTAAAAATAACAACGGATTTTTCTACCCTTTTCCATCTGAAAACCTTGGAGATGGCTATACCATGACAATTCCAGGACTGACACTGCCACAAGAAATGTATCTTCCTTCATCACTACCAGAAGTTAAATTTCCTGCTACCTCCATCAATCTGGTGTACACTGCAGAAAGAGATTCTAGTATACCTTTTGTTGAGCTATCTATACCACAATATCAAGTAACAATGTCCAAATACACTCTTCCCAAAAGCTTCTACAACTTGGATTTTAACAGCTTGTTCAACAAAATAGCCGACATTGACCTACCAACAATTGAAATCCCACCGCAGAGCGTTGTAATCCCGCCGGTTAAACTGAGACTGCCAGCAGGAATCTACATCCCAGCATTTGGGTCTTTATCTGGATCTGTCCAGTTAACCACGCCAATATACAATCTGACATGGACAAACAAGCTGGCAAACAATCTAGACTCCTTTGTTGGCTCCATAGATGCCACCAGCAGTTCCACCCTTCGATTTCTGGAGTTCGACCTGGATGGTGAGTCTCTCTCTTTTACTTTGTAGAAATAGTTGATTGTTGTATGGAAATAAACAGGTAGTGCAGCATAAAAACATAACAGAAATACAATTATAAAAATTTGTGTCATTAGAATTATTATAATTTATTTATGCAGCACCACCATAGAACATAGTGCTGCATAGAAAATATTATAAACGTAACTTAGGTTCCAAGCAGAGATGAATACTTTGAAGAGACCTCTCTCTTGGAGCTGAGCCAGAGAATAGTCCTTCATATCCACATGACTAAAAGGTATGCCCTTTCCAATTTTGCAATAAGACGTACTGCATTTTCCAGGACACCATGTTCTGCTCTATTAGAAAGGCTCCATCGTATGCTTTGGAATTTTTCTTTTTTAAATATAATGGTACTGTTTGCTTTGTTGCAAGTTGTTATTTAATTTTTAGCCAAAATAAAAGTAATTATAGGATTCTCAATCTATTTTTTTATTCATATTCCTTAGTTGATATTAAGAATCCATATTTAGAAAAATATAAATGTTATAACAATGTTATAAAAAACATTTATAAATGTTTTTATTAATCTATACTGTGTGCAAAGGAAATAGAAATGACTAGTGAACTTGCAAATTATCTTATTATTCAACAACGAATATAAATAACAGAATGAGGAGCATTATCACTGGTAATATATGATGCTTACCTGATCTGATAAAAAAAAATCATTTTATTTGCAGCTTCAGTCGGCAGCTTATTGAATGGAAGAGATCTCATTATATTAGGACAGGGCAATCTTGCACATGTGGACCTTAGTGCAAATTGGAAGCAGGAGGCTACATTTAATGGCCTAAGGTAACATCTATTTATTATTTGATATAAAATAATAGAATGTTGTATACACAGTCATGAATAATACATTAAATAATATATTAAATAAATAATAAATTAAACAATACATTAAATTAAGGGTGGAATTCAATTAGCCGCTATAACAAGTTTTTTTCATGAAAAGTTTACACTTTTAGTGAAAAGTTTTCACTTTTGGTAATCGCCCAGTTCAATTGCAGGTGAAATTAACACGCAATAATTCACCATAGGATTTAACGCAAAAAAATTTCACCCCTCCTGAACAGGTGAAAAGTTGTGGAAAATCCATATTTTAAGGTAAAAATGTCAGGACGGTTCAAAACCACTGAGAGACCCTCTTTAAAGACTAATTAGGCTAAATTAATTTTTTAATTAGCTTAATTTGTCCAATAATAACATGTCATTTTTGGTGTAAAAATTTGGGGGTGCTGTATGAATGGGACAGATGTATTTAAGATTGCAGTTTGGTGATAAAGGTATACATTATTTTGAAGGTTTTTTTTAAAGTGGCTTTTTACAGGTATTTTCATGCACCCCTAATTTAGGTGGAGCATTATTATACAGAAAAAAAACTCTTGCTTTCTATTTTTCACTGTTTGAGAAAAATGGTTATAACAGCCATTTGACACAATTTAAGAACCCCAAATACGTTTTTATGGCCACTAATAGGCTTCTATACTGTTATCCAATATTAGTTTGTTTGCAGACAGATTTCCCCATTTTCACCTATACTTAACAAGTGTAAAACCAGCAACAATTTTCAGGTGAAACGCTTATCACCCATTTTCTAATCGGATTGCATGATAAATTAATGTCGGATAACAGGCGATAAGTGAAACTATCGGGCGATAAGCACGAAGTTGATACCCATGAAAACTTATCACTTTCACCTCTAATTGATTTCCCCTGTAAGGGGTATATTCAATCAGGTGCGAAAAGTCCCGTACTTTTCATATGCCGGACTTTTCGCCGACATCGCTGGTTTTCCATGCGAAAAAGTATCATGCTCATCCCGCTTATCCGTTATTCAATTAGAAAACAGCGAAAACGGCACCCGGCAAAACTCTAACAAGCGAAACGTCCTGTCAGATTTGGGGAACTCAGCCTGACACCCCCCAAAAGATGCACTGACATTGGGGATCACTGTAGATACCCCCGAATAGCCCTGCTGAAGGTATTTGGGGTACTTAATTGCTCTCAATAACTGCTATTTAGCGTCTTTGCATAAGTGGTGAAGAATAGCATTTAGCAGTATTTTTTGCTGAAAATAAGTAGCCCCAGCAAATTTGGGGTACACGAAAATGGGTACTAGCATATTTTAAAGATGCTAAAGTGCAGTTTTAAACAACGTTAAAAATCCACCTGCCGCACCACCTGCAAACTTAAAAACACCTGGGGCATACTTGGGGACCCCCCTGGAGTCTATTTTGCTCGTTTTTAAGTTTGTCCCCCAACTTTGGACTTTTTTCCCCCAAAATTAAAGTACTTTTTTGGGTGATCTAAAGTATTTTTTTTTTACTTTTTTTTATGCAGTTTACCTTTGGGGGACTGTCCAAAGGGTGCAGGGGATTTTTCCGAAGTTTGCACCCCAAAACCGCAATTCTGCACTTTTTGTCCACACCTATTCATAGGTGAAACTTTTCGCCGGTTCCATTGCAATGAGTTTCCGCAGCGGCGAAAAAGTCTCGGGAATTGAATACGGGGATAAGTTTCCACTGGCAAAACTTTTTTCAATGAAAACGGCTTTTCGCCGCTAATTGAATACAGCTCTAAGTATGCCAGTTACAACCGCATTCTATTTTAAAATATGTCAAAATCTAATGTATTTATCTTACAAATCAACATTTGTTTGAACAATCTAGCTTCTATATGCCTTGTTCTCTTTGTTAGGATGGTGAACCACAAAGTAGAAATAGAAATTAGGAGCCCAACGTTCACTGATGTCCAGATATCATGTAAACATGACGACAATGGGCTTTCCTCATCCATATCATCCCCATCTACTGGGACCCTCGGTCTTCTGCTTGAAAAAGATGCCAAGACTATCAAGATGAAAGTATACAGCCGTTCTCTTGTGAGTTTTTCCATGTTATAATATTTTTTGGATGTCCTACCATAGTAGACGAGAGATAAAGATGTAAAACCTCTTTTGTTTTATTAAGGAACTATTTACTTCCGTAGGCTAAAAATGACAATTTATCCATTTATGCAAACATTTCAGCATATATAGCTCTTCCTCAAAGAGTAGGCAATATTAGCGAGTGTCCTTATCTTTACTAATATGCTTTATATTATATTATAACTTAGTCATAGATATGGTTTTTGAAACCAATGCAATATTGAAGTACTTTATTACATAGATTTGTGTTAAAAGTCATGGACATTGTGAAAAAGTATCTTGAAATTATTGTTTATGTCATAGTATCTGACTAGTGCAAGTTTAGTTAAAGGATAAACATATTTTGTACTCAGTGATTGTAAAAGGGTGGTACATTCCTTTCCTTCTTTTGTCTGTCTGTTTGTACTGTACCTGTTTTAATCTCATATATCTGAAGCAAATATTCTATTTTTATCATTTATTAACAGATTATACTTAATATCTTAACTCACAACTTACCCAGGAATATTTACGTCAATTTAATTTCGAAAGACATTGCACACCAGATGTACTAAAGTAAAAGTGTATTTATATAATCAAACAAATTGATGCATCGATGCTCATAAAGTTCACATACAGTATAGTATAGCATAAAATAGTATTATTTAAATGCAATGTAAGATATACAGACATAATTACAGAGAGAGATAGAGAAAAAAGAGAGGGTGAGAGAGAGAAAAGAGAGAGGGGGTAGAGAGAGAGAGAAAGAGAGAGAGGGAGAGGGAGAGAAAGAGAGAGAGAGAGAGAGAGAGAGAGAGAGAGAGAGAGAGAGAGAAAACAAAGATAATTCAAGATGGCTGCTAGAAAGCATGGTGGGAGGTGGGTGTGTGTATATGTTGTGCTTTGATTATATATGTTATAGGGGATAAGAGTTATTTTCGCAATACCGCAGATACTAAATCTATAAATGACTGTTGGGGCACATTCATCTAAAATAATACTTAAGGGTGTGTGTGTGTGTGTGTGTGTGTGTGTGTGTGTGTGTGTGTGTGTGTCTGTGTGTGTATGTGTGTGTGTGTGTGTGTGTGTTTGTGTATGCAGAGAAATGTAAGGGGGATGATAGACTGCGTGGATTCCTTTGTTTCAAACATCATGGTTCAAAGATAAGCTCCATTTTGAATGTGAGGAAATGCCCATGAGGCTATAACTCTGTGAATCATCCTAAAACAGTAATATCCA
Organism: Taudactylus pleione; assembly: GCA_031769625.1. NCBI lineage: Eukaryota > Metazoa > Chordata > Amphibia > Anura > Myobatrachidae > Taudactylus > Taudactylus pleione. Next base: position 447,313 of record JAUIMM010000251.1, read on the forward strand.
TCAATGATCATAACTAAAATAACTATAACAAACCTATTTGAACTATACAAATCGATTACACCAATTAAAGTCTAGTATTATAACTACAGTATGATCACAATATTAGTAATTCACAACCTTTATTGAATCAAGCACATGGTTCAAGGCCTTATCACCATAGGGAAAAGCACATGGCAGTCGCCATTCTCCTTCAACAAACCACAATCACCAGCTGACATCAAACTGAAATATACACATTCTACAGATTCCATTATATTTATAATATTTCAGAAGGTATAAACTATCAAACAGTTTCATCTTAATTCTAACCACATAATCCTTTCAGAATACAGCCAGCATTCACAAACCTAGCTTTCCCAGGCCATACTATTGTCCCAAGCACATGGTTCAATAGGAGGAGGGTGAAGAAGCACATGGAACCTATTGTGTAAACCACATGGTGAACCATATAATGAGTATATCAAACAGTGTATAATACAGTGTATAATACTTATGACAAAAACTCCACTATGAACAAAACACCACAAAACTACTATAGCATCTACTGCATGTTAACCCAAATCACTACAGATACGCGTATAGACTATCTACTTTGCAGATCACTACATTATGAAACAAATCATTAACCATGCCATTAGTATGTTTAATACTTAGCCATCTCTCCTGGTGTACTTAGGCCCATCCTTGCGCTGGTCTGCGTGTAGCAGAGTGAGCGCCTGTGTGTCTCTCTAGTCTCTGGTCTCTCTCTGTGTGAGAATCCAATTCTTCGCTTGAAGAGGAAGTAGACTTGTGGGGGTAGTTGTAAACCTTATTGTGAAGCTCATGCCCAGAGAGGCCTTGGCCACATGTATTGAGATGTTAATTAACTTGAAGTGTGAGAGCTGGCTACATGACTTTAAATGCTAATGGAACAACCAAACTAGTTTCTGGGCTTTGGAATAAGTACTGCAATTCATATTATGTGACTATAGCTGTATAAGAATTTAATATTTAATATTTAATAATTAGTCTACAAATGGTGATATTAAATACACACATTTTTTAAAAGTGATAATAAAATTATTTTTCTTTCCTTCAGGCATCACCAGGGAAGGACACATTAATTCTGAAAAATGAAATATCACTAAAAACACCAGAAAGACTTCAGAACAAACTTAACTGGCGTGAAGATGCTGCTCAGGATGTGCTCAATGGTTTGAAGGAAAGATTACCTAAGATGTTAGATGCCATCTACAATTGTGTCAACAAATACCACCGGGAGCACTTAGAAATGGACATGAAAGAAGCTAACCTAAAGATGAAAGAACTTTTACATAAGGAGGTTGTATCAACGTACAGATCTGCTTCCGATCACATTGACGAGATGCAATATCAGCTGCAGTCGGCAGCCAGGGGTGCCAGTGGTAAATATGAAGATGTTGTCAATAAAGCGCAACAGTGGTACCAGGAACCTGCAGATATGTCCTTTCTTATGAGTGACGGAGAAATGGGAGCCAAGTTTTATGACAAATTAATTACTGTAATACGAGGCTACCAAAATGCAGTGAGAGATGTGATCGATGCAGCTATTACGTTTCTAAAGAGCACTCGTTTTCAATTTCCAAGCCAGACGAGGAGTTACACAGGTGAGGAACTGTTTGCCATGTCCATGAAATCGGCAAATTCCCTTATCAGCGAACATATGAAGCAGTTTCAACAGCTTCTTGATTACTTTAATACTGCTAACTTCAAAATCCCTGGTACAAACACAAATATTGAAGGCAGAGAAGTAGTCCTGGCCATCAAAGATATTTTGAAAGAGATACAGCAGATTGTCAACAAGTTGTTTAATGATATCCAAAACCTAAGCCTGGAAAAATATCTCCAGCAGCTGAAGACCCTGACTCAAGAGGTCTCACAGAAAATGGAAAAACTGATGGTAGTTTTGAAGTCGAGAAACTATCAGGATATGAAAGCTCAAGCTCAGCAAATGTACAGTGACGCTGTAAACTCCAACTATGTACAATACCTTAGTGATCTTGCTGACAGGTTCAAAAAGAGCACCGACCAGCTGCAAAAACTTTACCAGAACGTATACGAAGAACTTTCAGAAAGATTAAAGCAGTTACTCATTTATGCCAAAGCCTTGCGGGAAGAATATTTAGACCCAAACATTGTTGGATGGTCTGTGAAGTATTATGAAATTGAAGAGAAAGTCCTTGAACTGTTCAAGATCATCATTGATGCATTGAAGGAACTGCCTGAAAAATACGGAATAAATGTCTCAGAACATGCAGATAACATGAAGAAACTTTTCAAGGAGTATTATGAGCAAGCCAAGGTTCTAGCAACCAATGTAGAAGGTCAGGGACTGAAGCAAGTAAGGAAGTTCTCTATGATAATAGATGAAAAAGTTAGCGATTGGTCAAATGCCGCCAAGACAGGCGCTTTGGAATATTCACAGTTTATAAATGTGAAAGTCCATGAAGCATACGTTCAGCTTCTCAGTTCTTATGAGAAGTTCTTCATTGAAGCAAATAACTTGATTGATCTGGTCATCCAAAAGTACAACTCGCTTATAGAATTCATCACTCAAATGTTGCAAAATTTTCAAAATTCTGCCAGTGAAGACATAAAGACATATGTATCAACACGGAAAGGAGAACTGAAAGTCGACATCCCACATCCCTTCAACTGGGACTCCTTTGATGAAATACCCCAGGTAAGAAGTGACATCATAACTAAGAGGATGGAAATTGCACGCTCAATGGTACTCGATGGTATGGACAAAGGATCTAAGAAATGGGAAGAATTACAACATTTTATCGAAAGACAGCTTCAAGATGGGAAACTTAGTGCACAGCAAATCATTGACAACATCCGCCACTGGAAAAACAATTGAATGGACATTATGTACTGTAGTAGCAGAGAATAAGGTTTTTACACGGTTTAAATGACAGCAATCAGTATATATTAAGTTTTAAAGCTATTACTGTTTCTTGTAAATGAAAGAAGAAAAAAAAAAAAGATAACAAAATTGTCGTTATTTCCTTGAAGTTAACTAATAAACTTTGTTTGTTATAAGCTGGCATTTATTTTAACTAATTTCTCTACTTCATTTCATTATATAGAATCAACATTAAAATATATCATCAGCTTTGGCTTCGATGGCTTTTCTTTAAAGTATCAAATTACGGCTACTTATGGCTTCATGAGATGTTAAAACATTGCTTTTAAAATATATACTATATCTGTTTCGACTACTATTCTCCTTGAGAAGTCTCTTAAAATGTTGTAAAACGAGTATATTCTGCTATTTTCTAAAATAATTTGGCCACTTGGGGTCACTGTTCCATAGATTTTTGGGCCTGATATTTAATTTAATTTATTTAAATTAAAAGCAATCGGTATGGCAGCTTCAATTCATATTACCTAAATGCATATTTTATTGTGACATAAGGCAATTTGTGCAGAATGGCTTATCTCCACGTATCGAATGATATGGAAAAATACCTGTAAACAGTATACTCTCCCTTTAATAACACGTTAGAAACTATTTGTAATGAAGTGGATATAAATATTTTAGTTTCAGTTTTTAGATTTAAGTTCTGTCAACACAATGCTTGTCTCTTCATATCATGTAAAGTAGTGATTGGCAACCTGATACACATTAGGGCTGCATTGGGCACCCTTCTACCCTCCAGAAGGGTCTCGCATTGCTCTCAATCAGAGTAATAAGTTAAATGAATACATTTAATCAAAGAAACACACCTGTCTGTAATAACAAATCAGCAGACATTTTAAATAAGTGTCACAAGTTATAACAAACCAATATGACAGCAATGCAGAAAGGATCAGGAAGCTCCAACTGGAGGCTCGGAAGTCTGCATGCGGCACTAGGACAGCCAGTTGCCTATCACTGATGTAAAGTCTTAAGCCGCTTATCCGTTAGACGATATTTTAAATGACTGAACGATAACGATATCGTTTAGTCGTTCACTATATCGTCCAGTTTTCATGCGCGCCCCCGCTGGTCGTTGATGACTACGCTCATCGCCCAAACCTGACAATATCGTTGTGCAGGTTCTGGGATGAGGGAGGGTGCCGGCACTGAACGATATATCGTTAATGATATTGTTCAGTGTGTGCTCAGTGTTGTTAATGGCATAGAGCACACCACTGCCGGGGACACACTAAATGATATCGCTCATGGAGCAAATCGTTTAGTGGATACGCGGCATCAGTATAATCCCAATTTGAAAATCAGGACACATGGTCACACCTTCGAAGTTATCATTTATTCCCCCCCTCTATTAGGCTGTCATTGTTTCTGACTACCGATATACCTCTCACTACACCCTTGTTCAGGTTTAAACAACAGGAAAATACTTCTTCAGATATTCACCAAGCTATTATTCTCTGTTATCATTCAATTCAGCCTACATGCAGTGCAGACAGCCATTGTGGGAGCTGAACCAATATCCTCCTGAGAATGCAGCCTAGCAATTTACTAGGAAGAATGATGTGAAGGTTACGGACACTCTTAAAATTTAAGGAGGGCACATATGTACATACCTGTCTGCCAGTTGAACAGGTCTGATCTATTAAAATGAAATCTCATTAATAAAATTACTAAACTTAACCTCTCCCTACCCCCCAAAAAAACACACATAATAAGTAAAAGTTTCAGGCAAAAAAGAGATAAACTAGAAAGAGTAATATTCTGAAAATGGCTTAATGTTATAGGCAGGGCCAAATATATGTACTGCCACCCTTCCGGTGTGAATGCTGTGATGTCACCGGAGTTGGTGTGGTCATCATGTACACTGCATTGCTATCACTTTAGACAGTGCTAAGCGGCCCTCCTACCCTCAAATACACTTGCAATGTTTCATGCTGCCCATTATGTCCATGTAATTCTCCATTCAACTTCAGAGCAGCATGAAGCTGCACATAACTACTGTACCAATAGGGTTGGGTGATAACAAAAATGAACATGAAAATGTTATTAAGAAATTTATCACAATAAAATTATATATTACAATAAAATCCAATTAACATTTCCAGTGAGCCTTGCACAATACAGAGAGCCTTTGAGTGACCACTGAACAATACAGAGGGCCTTCTACTAGCCTGCACAATACAGATAACCTTCTTGTGACCCGCCATGCAATAAAAAGATCTTTTCAGTGATGCCAACACCATACACATAGACTTAACATTTCCAGTGAGCCTTGCAGAGTACAGAGAGTCTTTGAGTGACCCCTGCACAATACAGAGAGCTTTCTGGTGACCCCAGTACAATACAGAGAGCCATGTAAAATCTCCTGCTCAGTGTAGAGTGCATTCTGTTAAGCTCTGCACAATACAGAGATCATCCTAGTGACAGTGCACATTACAAAGATCCATCTAGTTACCCCAGCACAAATGCAGACAACCTTCTCATGACTCCTGCACAAAAAAGACCAGTAATACTTTAATACTTTACATAGGTGTAAATCCTTGACATTAGTGACATATCCACCAGGGGTGAAAAGTGTGCATTGTACATGTGTCAAATTATAAGAAGAGGGTTATATATGCACTGTCGCTCTGCCGCTCTGGGTGCCATGACACAACCTGAGTTGGCGCAGTCATGTGTGTAAGGTCACTATCCAACTCCATCTCCTTTAAATACACTTGCAATGCTGTGTACTTCCTGTTAGGTGCACATGTCTTTCCCTTCAATGATAGAATAGCATAAATATCTCCCCATTGGGGAGGGTGATAACAAAAATGAAGGACACATATGTAAATCAAATTTTAGTCCTATACTAGGAGCCATTCCTTATTTTATATTAACAGAATGCATGTCCAATCTCTGGGCCTGATTCAGCAAGGCTCGCAATTTGCTAAGATGCACGATATGCTAATGCACAGGAGGTATCATGCCTCCTGCTGCATTACTTATCCAAGCTGCGTTGTCCAACGAAGCATTGGATACTCTGTGGAAACATCGGCCGGCTAAGGTGACCCAGGGGTCATGCAAGTCGGCCGCCACAGATGAAAGGAAGAGGCCAGGAAATCTCCATCATTTGACGGAGATTCTGCTCTCTTCCCTCCCCCCCCAACGGCGGCAACATGCCTCCGTTTTGGGAAACGGAGGCCATCGCCGCCCATTCCCTGCCCGCAAAGGGCAACAGGCTGTCAATCACTGGCAGTCTATGCCAGTCTGCGTGCAGGATCGCAGATCCATTCAGCACAGGCCCTCTGTCCTTGATGCATTGCATAGAGACAGCCATTGTCCTGTCAAAATCTTTTCAACACCAGTTGGTCAAGTTTAGAGACCTACAGTAGCAGAGACCGAAATTGAGTTGCACTAGCAACATGTATAATGTTTCTGCAGGTTACAGTATATTTCATTGCAAGACAAGGCATTATGTTGACTTTTCTCTCCATTTAAACAAACTAGAGATTTAATCAAGAAACAGTTGTCTTTAATCATCCGCTAATGTCACTTTTTACGATACACGAGACCACCTCAATAGAATACAGCTTCGGCAGTAAGGTCACCGGATGCCCTGGAGAACAATATAAAGGAGGATATTGTGTTCTCGATTTTTTATGACCGTTCTTGCTTTTAAAAAGTTGCATTTTTGGCAAAATAAGATAATATGATAAACTAGAAGATAAACTTTAAAATTGTTCTTGGACACAGCTTAGGAAATCTGCTTATGAAGAAAAAAAAAGAACTAAAAAAGTATATTCATGTTATATTGTCATTAACAATAAGGTCACTGTGTATTTAGATGTCATTAGAGGTACTGTAGGGTTCTTTAGGAGGTACAATGATCTCAAAAGAACAAGTAACATTATTCATTCTAACCTGTGGCACAGACTGCAATGTTCCATCGAGCAGTTATGTTTGTAGAAAAATAAAACATGTTTGCAGGTTACTTAGCAATGAGAAAACAACTATATACAAACTATAAGTGTGAATATTTTTTTTTATTAGCTGACTCACCATGTAAAACGTGCGCACTTGGTATACGACAAAAGTAAAAACGCTTTTCCAGACCTTAGTTTATTGTAAAAATTGCTGTTCAAAATGATAAAAGCACTTAAATGTGGCATTTTTTTACCAATTCACTGTGATGGGTATATTAGAGTTGCTCGCTAACTGCAGGGAACTACTGGGGGTGGTTCGATCAATTCTGCTGTCCAGGGCACAAGATCTAGGGCCATGGTCCCTGAACAGTGTCCAAAATACAGTGGACAAAGGAGGTAACGTGCTCTCTTCACAGTCTCTTTCCATAGAAAAGTCAATCGGGGGGGCGTGGGCACTCACCAGACCTTCTCTTTCCTAGCATACAGTATAAGCCTTGGGTGGAATGATAAGAAGAATTAAGCCTCTTCGCGACATAGCATATACACAGGAGAACTTGGAGCCCACTGATTACAAAAGAAAAATATAAAAAATAATCGGGAAAAAAAATATTGACATTTTTTTTTAAATATTAACATAAAAAAATTGCTGACATTAAATTAGAATTTTTTTTGCAATTTAAAAAAAAATGCATTTTTTTCCATTAATGTCCTCTGCTACTACATACTGAGATGGTCCTTGTGGGGGAAGATTTCATCATAGAAACCGGGTAAAACTCTTCTCCAGCATTGGACCCTTGATTTTAGAAGAAGTCCTCTCTCGAGCAAAACACCCATTTTTGACTGAGAAAGTTTCTTGGTCCCTTTAATAAATAGACCCATGTGGGAAGGGTAATTATTCTAGGGGCATTGGCACTCAGTCTGCTTGTACTGTGCCATCTGGATGCAAGTTCTTTTGTCAGAGCTTTGAGAAATGTTGCTAAGATTAGGCTCCCCACTACATATCATAGTTTCAAAAATATAAAGTCCTCCTCCTCAAATATGGACAATGGGGAAGGGCAGGGTATAAAAGTATAAAAGCAGGCAGCAGGCTGGGCCCTGGTACCTCTTTGTCTTATAGGGTAGAAGCAGCTGGGAGAGGATTTGGTCACTGATAAGCTGGATCTTGGTGCTGTGGTACCACCACGAATGCGAGACACACTTCCACCATAATAGTAATGAAAAACATCAGCATCATGTGATCAGATGTAGGAAAGGACTCTGCCGCTTCGACAATGTAAGGTAAGACAGGTGGCATGAGCTTAAGAGGGATGATGAATAATAAGGGTCAGGGGTGTGATGAAGGCTGGTAATGAAGAGGGAGCAATGAACAGCTGTCTAAGGGAAATAATGAAGGGGAATGATGAGTAACAAAGGTGGTACGGAGTGATACGCAGGTTGATGATAGAATATATTAAAGGGGACGATGAATACCAGGGTTACGGATTTACAAATTCCACTGGCTCAATGGCCACAAAGGTGATCCCATTCGCCCTTTTCAATTCACGTCCGCGTTCGAGGTTCTCCCACTCAAATTTGAGGTTTGCCATTTGAGTTTGAGATTCCACATTTGCATTTGCTTTACACTATTGAAATATTACTTTTAAATAATGAAAAAAATGTTAAGAAGTATGCCATTAGAAGTTCGCATAGAAATCATCCAAATTTCCTAAATTTGTTGCAAATGCCCTGGGAGGGGGTTTGAGTGGTAATGACTATGTGATTTGCCCATTGCAGTGAGAATCGGCATCCTGCAATAGGCTTGAGGTAATGATGAGGTGATCCACGTCATCAAGTCGGTGGGATCTGGGAGGGTTCTCTGCTCTCCCGGGAGTCTAGAGAAGTCCTTGGAATTCATGAGCTTTCTCAAGAGTAGGCAAATAAAAATCATTCCTAGAAACCTTTCCCTTCTAAAGAAATGTATCCATTATCACCCACTTACTGTACTTCTGTCCTCGGCAATGGCCTCCTTACACTCATAATGGGTTTTATCAGTGGGTTCCTATATAGTGGATTCGCTTGTTTCATTTTTGAACAAACTGGGGAAAGGTTTGTGCAAGTGTAGAGTAGTACAATAAAGGCATACCGAGGAGGGATGTAGTCGGCATCCCGACAGTCAGGATGCCAGCGGCTAGGATTCCGGTGCCGGAATCCCAACAGCAGTCTGAGTCCCGGCTCCAGAATCCCATTCGCTAACATTCTTACATTGAGTATTAGGGTTGGGGGATAGGTTTAGGGTTAGGCACTAGAGAGAGGTTTAGGGTTAGGCTGTGAGATGGGAGGGTTAGGGTTAAGCTCCGAGATGGGAGGGTTAGGTTGCAGGAGTGGATGGTTAGGGTTAGGCTGCGGGAGGAGAAGGTTAGGGTTAGGCTGTGAAACAGGAGGGTTAGGCTACGGGAGGGGAGGGTTAGGCTGCAGGAGGGGAGGGTTAGGGTTAGGCCATGGAAGGGGAGGGTTAGAATTAGGCTGCGGGTGGGGAGGGTTAGGGTTAGGCTGCGGTAGGGGAGGGTTAAGGTTAGGCTGTGAGATGGGAGGGTTAGGGTTAGGCTGCAAGAGGGGAAGGTTAGGCTGCAGGAGAGGAGGGTTAGGCTGCAGGAGGGGAGGGTTAGGCTGAGAGATGGGATGGTTAGGGTACGGCTGCGAGATGGGTGGGTTAGACTGTGGGATGGGAAGGTTAGGGTTAGGCTGTGGGAGGGGAGGGTTAGGCTGCAAGATGGGAGGGTTAGGCTGCGGGAGGGGAAGGGTTAGGGTTAGGCTGCAAGATGGGAGGGTTAGGCTGCAGGAGGGGTGGGTTAGGGTTATGCTGCGGGAGGGGAGGGTTATGCTGCTGGAGGGGTGGGTTACAGGGAGGATTATGGTAAGGGTTATAATAGTTATAAAAATTGGAATGCCGCTGTTGGTATTCTGACCGCCGGCATCCGATCCCATACTCAACTCACAAAGGCAAGTTAAGCATTTGTCTTTTGTCTTATTTTGCGTCATGTGTATATTTGAAATACATTCCTTACCAACCGTACCTTATGCAGTTTTAGAGTTGATGATGATGATGATTGCTGCATGTTGCTCTGACATGTCTCCAGTATATGCTGGATTTCATTTATGTTGTTTGTATTTTAAGATATGTGTAACTCGCAATACAGACTTAGAAAAGTAAGTGTGCCCACACTCTTGTGTATATGCAATGGGCAACTTTTTACTTACTTCTATAAATCACCCCTTTAGTATAGTGGAGCCTATTACCTACATCATACCTCCCAATATATGGCAGTTAGTAATTGGGAGCCTTCTGCCTTATCAGGCCCATGACTTCATGGCACATCCCCAACTTTATGACTCTGGGGCACCAGCACTCCCATAGTTGCTGGGCTGCCCCCAGGCTCTCCCCCTTGAGATTGCTTTCCCTGTGGGACACTGCAGCCCATGGGTGTTACTGCAGGACAGTCCTCAAAAGTAGGACAGTTGTGGGACATGCCTACACAGTGGAAGCAGCCATTTTGTGGCAGTACCCAGCCAATCAATTAACTAGTCATCACTGAGGCATGAGACAGTGATGACCTTCATTTAGTAAACAGCCCCTTAGATATTATTATGATATGCGGAAGCGTATCATCTTGGTGGCAGGTCTCGGCCATATTAGGCAACTGGGACACTGCATCATGCCTTGATTCCAGTTCCGGCTCTTGTAGGTAGCTGGAACTATGTCTGTGTGCAGCTTATTGCTGCATTTCTGCCTGTCAGTTTGTGTGCAGAGCTCAGCTGCATACTATCCTGTCATTAGGGAGGCTTTCTGCAGAGATTGCCCTGACTGGTCCCTGCTTCTGATAAGTTACAGCCAGCCATACACTTCCTGCTGGTGATATTGTCTGACTTCCAGAGTATGTGTTTGTCCCTGTGCTCAGAAGTTCTAGTCAGTCTCACCTTGTTCTGCAGTTCCTGCATGCTGAAATTATTTCTCCTGTGTTCTTTGCCTGTCTGCCTGATCAGAAGTCACTGGTGAGTCATCTGTTGTGGTTCGTTCTGTTCATGTCCTTGCTGGTGGGACTTCCCAGACCAGAGACTTCTGCAGCCACAGCCTACCTCTCCACAGCCCGCGGCATTTCCATCCCGCAGTCCAGTCTAGCTGCGTCAGTCTGTGTCCAGTGAATTCAAGCCAGCAGTGTACTCTACCTTGTTGCCTCCAGCCTGTGTTCCAGCCTTGCCTGTGTTCACCTGTCTGCTCAGTCAGTGACTTGTTGTACCTCGGCCTCCAAGGTTGCAGCGTGTTGTTTCTGTCGCACCTTGCTGGTCCTGCCATCTTCCAGCTAGAATTCTGAGTAGCTGGCCTGCTACACCTCCGATTCGTATTCTGTGTTGCTTGTTTGCCATCCTCCAGCTAGAATCCTGAGTAGCTGGCCTACTACACCTCCGATTCGTATCCTGTGTTGCTTGTTTGCCATCCTCCAGCTAGAATCCTGAGTAGCTGGCCTGCTACACCTCCAATTCGTATCAGACTCGCACAGTTTGGGGCTGCAAGCAAATATCCGCAAGTTTAGAGGTACCATAGGTCCAGCTTATACCCGCACTTACTCGTGGGTGTGAGTTATTCAAAGCTAATTGAATGGACTCCATTGTGTTTTTGGGGTCTATTCATCATTATATAATTATCAATGGTGATAATTATGTTTTGAATTCATTGCGAGTTCAAAGAACTGTTCAGAGGCATTCATCATGCCTCATTTACTAAAGTATCACTTCTGAAAAACTGCTCTTTCTGCAGAGTCAGCTTTTCGGAATTGTGATACTTTTCCCTTTAATCTATGCTGTCTCTGCTCCCAGCCCACAGCCTCTGCCTCGCTCTTCCCGGTGTCTCCTCTCCCTGAGATCCCCTGCCGACAGCCTGTGCCCTGTGTCTCCTCTCCTCCATTCTTTTGCTCACAGCCTGTCCCAGGTTTCTCCTCTCTCCGAGCCCACACCTCTTCCCTGTGTCTCCCCTCTCCCTGCCCACACCTCCTTCTTGCGTCTTCCCTCTCTCTGCTCGCACTTACTCCCTGCATCTCCCCTCTCCCTGCCCGTACTTGCTCCCCAGGTCTCTCCTCTTTCTGCTGCCACTTGCTCCCAAGGGTCTCCCCTCTCCCTGCCTCTCCCCCAGTGTCTCCTCTGCATGCTGATGTTAGCGCATGCCCCCCTTCCCTAGCTTCTGAACAGAGCTGCAGGTGGTACAAAATAAGAGGCAGGGAGCAGCAGCTGAAGAAGAGACAGGGAGCAGTGATAGAGCTGCCGGAGGTAGGCAAGAAGTCTACGGGTGGTGTGGACAGGAGGAGGGAGGGAGATGTAGTAGACAGCTGCCAAAGACAATGGGGACAGAGCAGGGAGGGATCTGAAAAGGGAGGAGATTCCTAGATGGTTAAGGTTCCTACCTCTACTTACTCTGGCTTTACAAAGGGTATAGATGGCTTGACAATTGTTGTCTGGATATGGGTAGAAATAATTACACACATAAGAAGTGGATTTTTTTATTTTGTGCCCAGGTATGACAATGGGCTTTTCCCTATCATGGGCAACAACTGTTTCTTCCACTGGTGCCTCATCAACAACATCTTTATTAGCATCAGCTACACAAATATCCTGCTCATCCTGGTGCATTTCCACAGAAGTATCCTCAATTTCTATGTAAGCATACTCACTTGTGCTTACATCATCATAAGAGGCAGAACCACCAGTCATAAATAAAGGCCAAAGCCTTAGCCTTTCCTTGCCACTTCGTGTGGTGAAAGGCATATTGCCAATTGTATGTCTTTCTGCAGCTAACATTCCTTTTGATGTTTTTTTCTTTACCACCATAAAAGATTGGTTCTTGATTTTAGATGGCCTGACTTAAGCCCTATATGCCCTTGGTCATTGGCTTTAGTAGGTGATGTAGATGGACTAGTATCTACATGCATTGGCAGCAACTCCAGCACTAGTATATGGTTCCTGCTCTCCTCTCAACTGATCGTTCTCCATATCAACAAACACAAATTAAGCACACACGTCAATTTGGACCAATTTTGAATTTTTACACTGCGGTATCAATGACCTGCAGTGTCACAAGATTTTTTTATGAATAAGAAAAGAATAACACACTGCACTATCACATAGTGTCACAAGATTTTTATGAAGAAAAAAAGAATAAACACACTGCGCTGCCACATACAGTGTAACAAAATTTTTTATGAATAAGAAAAGAATAACACACTGCACTACCACATACAGGGCCTCATTCAGAGGCGGCCGGAGGATGCAAGCGGTCGCTCAGAAAGTGGGCGGCCGCTTGCATCGTGTCCGCCCGCCTCTGTTTCGGTCGTTAGGCTGTGGGTTTACACCCACAGCTCTAACGACCACTCCGGTGATGGTCACGATGGTCAGAGACCATCGCGACCATCGGGGCTTACGACGAGACCCTAGGGTAGGGTCTCACTTGTTGTAAGCCCCAGAGAGCTTCTGGCTCTGTCAGAGCCAGAAGCTCTCCACTGACATCACCAGTGATGTCAGTGGGGCCTCCCCCAAACGGCAGGCGTTCCCATGGGAACGCCTCCGTTGGGCTGCCACCCCCCCGGCCAACCTTCCAAATGGGGCGAGCTGTCAATCAACATCGACAGCTCGCCCCCTTTGGGAAGAGACCAGCTACGACCAGCGCTGTCGGTCGTAGCGGGTCTCACGCATGCGCACGAGGGAGCCGGCTCCCTCGTGTGCATGCGCACTGGCCAAACATCGAGGCGGCCGTGCGGTCGTAGACCGTACGGCCACCTCTGAATGAAGGCCACAGTGTAACTAAATTTTTTAAGAATAAGAAAAGAATAACACACTGCACTACCACATAGTGTCACAAGATTTTTTATGAAGAAAAAAAGAATAAACACACTGCGCTGCCACTTACAGTGTCACAAGATTTCTTATGAATAAGAAAAGAGTAACACACTGCGCTGCCACTTATAGTGATGTCATTATGTTTTATATATAATGCATGTTATTTATAACTTTGTTGTGGTCTTGTAGTCAGCATGTGGACTATTAATTTCTTCATGATTGAGGAAAGAAGTGAAAAGTTGAATATTGCACTGCGCTACCACTTACAGTGTCACAAGATTTTTTATGAATAAGAAAAATACACTGCACTACGACTCATAGTGTCACAACACATGGATGATAAACTGCGGTCTGGCCGGCAGTGTCACTGAACAACAACAGCGCAGCTAAGTTGCTCAGACATACAAAAAAAAAGAAAAAAAAGATCTTTTTTTATTTTATGAGGAATGATAATTTTTTTTTTTTTTTTACACTGGGTAGAGGACCCCTGAACGAGGCAGCAGCCCCTTGATAAACAACACAGACAGCACATCTCCTTTATGGACAACAAAGCACCGCTGCCTTGTGCGGACAGACCACTTGCAATGCAGAGTCATAAATATGTGGATGATAAACTGTGATCTGGCCAGCAGTGTCACCAAACAATAATAGCGCAGCTAAGTTGCTAACGCACACACACAAAAAGAAAAAAAAAGAAAATTTTATTTTTTTTACACTGGGGCAGGGCACGCCTGATTGAGAGAGCACCCCCGGGACAACCCAAAACTCCATTATGGACTGCAGCCATTTATGTTGATCGACAGTTCGTCCCGTTTTGTAGGCGGGGTGGGGGGGTGGCCGGACAACGGAGGCGTTCCTGACATCACCAGTGTTGTCAGTAGGGAGCTTCCTGCTCTGCTAGAGCAGGAAGCTACCTGGAGCTTGTGGTAGACGAGACCCTACTGCAAGGGTCTCGTCGCAAGCCCAGGTGGTCGCGAAGGTCTCGACCATCGCGACCATCACATGGTCACTTGCTACAGCTGTGGGTGGTAACCCACAGCTTAGCGAGTGGCCAGGAGGCCGGCTTTCAAAACAAAAGCGCCCGCCCTCATTCAGAGCGACCGCTCCCTTTTTTGAGTGCGGCTCTGAATGAGGGCCTAAGTGTTATATTGCTTTCAGTGGTGCAAAGGAGAATCACTGTAACTGTGAGAATTATATTTCAGGAACAACGGGGCTTGGAGAGAGATAAAGTGGAGAGACATAATGGCCCTCATTCAGAGGCAGTCGCAAGAAGCGACCGCTCGTTCTGAATGAGGACGGCCGCTAGTAGTTTTTAGTGCGGCCTCCTGATCACTAGCTAAGCTGTCGGTTAACACCCACAGCTTTAGCGACCGACCAGGTTGATGGTCGCGATGGTCAAGACCATCGCGACCATCGGGGCTTGCGACCAGACCCTAAGGTTGGGTCTCGGCAACAACCGCAAGCCCCAGGGAGCTTCCTGCTCTGATCGAGCAGGAAACTCCCCACTGACATCACTGCTGATGTCAGTGCGGCCGCCCACAAAATGGCAGGCGTTCCATCAGGAACGCCTCCGTTTGTGTATCCACCCCCCCGCCCCGCCTACAAAATGGGGCGAGCTATCGATCAACATCAACAGCCGCCCCTTTTGTAGTGAGCTCCGGAGCAAGAGAATTTCTCTCTCGCTCCGGGGCTTGCGCACGCGCAGTGCGGCCGCTGCGCGTGCGCAGGGCCTTAACATCGACCCGGTTGCGATGGCGCAGCGCTTGTGACCGGGTCTGAATGAGACCGAAAGTCCCAACCAATCAGCTGCTTACTGTCATTTTACATGCTACATTTGAAAAATTATAGTTAGGAGCTGACTGGGTGGTACTTTATGTTCAAATTATTGCAGAGAGTACAGTAAAGCAAAGGGGAAATGTACTAACTCTTTTTGAAATATGACAGGAGCTGATTGGTTGGTACTTTATCTCTCTCCAAGGCTTAGTACATCTACCCCTAAATCTACAGATAAGGCTATACATTCATCACATTTTACAAGCAAAGCACAATTATTTATTTACTATTTATTACCGGTTATTTATATACTGTACATAGCGCCTGATTCAGAGATGGAGGCTAATACGTTCGCAGCTGCAATTTAGCATGGACCGCCGCTGCGAAAATACCTTAATAGTTCCAAAGCTTTGCCGATCATAGTGATGCCCACCGCTGCCTTCTCATCTGCGTATGACGTCACGTACCAGCGTAAACATCGGTAACATCGACGCACATCGGCCAGACATGCAGCCCTTGCGGAAGGTCTGATTTGTCTCCAATACAGCGGCTCTCCTGACACGCAGAGAGCTCTCATGCTGTGTAGGATATAGCAATGGCAAATTTTTTCTACCCACCCCCTTGTTACCTCCCCCAAACGTTGACTACCAGTCACTCACTTTGTGAAAGGGTTCTCTGTGCGCGCGGAATCGCAAGACAATCGCAGCATTTACCCATCGCAACTTTAACACTTGCGCAGTAGCAAAGGAAAAATCACTCGTTCTGCGTTCACATCTCTGATTCACATATTCTGCAGCGCTTTACTGTACCTATTCGTTTCATGACTTTTCCTATTTTCATATAAGTCAATTTATTTTACATTTACGTAATTGATACAACTATCACATGGAATGACAAGCAGACCTGGAGATCATTTCTTTGTTCACTATAAAAAAAATTCTTATCAGATCATCTCGCTGAATGTTCACAAAGCAGCTTTCCGCCTCTGCACAGTACAGATGTTCTCCCCGAGCCATATACACGTTAATTTGTAACCTCATGTGTACTTAGCTACATCTGTGCATAGTAAGATTACCGAGCTGCTGCATTGAGCACAAAAGGACCATCTGGGAACTGCAAGCAGCTGGATGAGCTGCATTAAGTCTTGCATATTTCTGTTCCAGCCTGAACTGCAGCTACTTTTTGCTGTTTTTGGCCTCTGGGATTTTGTAGAAATAGACCTCTGTGCTGCTTTGTAAAAAGGCATCAATAGAAGGTGCTGCACATCGCTTGCTGAGTACAAAGGGGGTCATTCAGACCCGGTCACAAGCACTGATGTGCTCGCAACCAGGTCGATGGGTAGCCCTGCGCACGCGCAGCAACCGCAACGGAGTGTGCGCAAGCCCCGGAGCGAGAGAGAAACTCTACCGTTTTGTGGGCGGCCGCACTGACATCATCAGTGATGTCAGTGGGGAGCTTCTTGCTCGATCAGGGGTTTAAAAGAAATTTGGGAATTTACTAAGGTCCCGTGTCTGTCAGGATCATGTTTTTCAATGGTGTATGTGATTGTTTCTACCTGTATTTAATCCCTGTGTTTCCCTAGTCTTACACTCCCAAACAAGCAGCCTGCACATATCAGTGAGATAGATGCAGGCTGCTTGTGTGTACTAAAGAATAAATAAAATGGTTAATTGTGAAAAAAAAAATTATGTGGGGTCCCCCCCCCAAAGCATAACCAGCCCTGGTTCGAAAAATATGGGTGACAAAACGTGTAGTGTTCCCCCATATTTTATGCACCAGCACTGGGCTCCGTGAGCCAGTCCTGGTTTTAAAAACACGGGGGGAAAATGGCGTGGGGGTGCCCGTATTTTTAAAACTAGCACTGGACTCAAACTAGCTGGGGTGTAATGCCACAGCCAGGGGACCCTTTAACGGTTCACCCCGGCCAAAGCATTAACACCCAAAGCTAGTCAGCCCAGGCCGGGTATCCTAAAGGATATGGTGACCCCCCCCAATAAAGGGGTCCCCCTCTCCTAAGCACCCAAGCCCAGACTGAAGCCCGGGGCTCTTCATGCACACATACTTACCTTCTCCCCGATCAACAGGGAGAAGGTAAGTATGTGTGCATGTGTTTAGTGTGTAATAAAATATTACTATCTACAGTGTGTGTGTGCTATGGTTTTCTTACAATTTTTTTTACAGTGTGGGTACCGGTGCCGTCCGCCTGCTGGCACTTGTAGTTCCACAAGTGCCTAAGGACAGTCACGCTGGCACCTGTAGTACCACTGGAAAAAACAATAATATTCATCTACTATTCATACTATTACCCCTGCACCCTCCGTCCAGGGGTGCAGAGAAGAGCCCCGGGCTTCAGCCTAGGCCCGGGATGCTTAGGAGAGGGGGGACCCTTTTATTGGGGGGGTCCCCACCTACCCTGAGATCCCCGGCCTGGGCTGACTAGTTTGGTGTGTTAATGCTTTGGCGGGGTGTGACTCAGTGATAGTGTCCCCTGGATGTGGTGTTACACCCCAGCTAGTTTCAGTCCCACACCATTTTTTCCCCATATTTTTAAAACCAAGTCCGGTTTACAGAGTCCAGCGCTGGTTCATAAAATACTGGGGAACCCTACACCTTTTGTCCCCCTTATTTTTAGAACAAGGACTGGCGAGCCCGACGCTGGTTATGCTTTGGGTGGAAACCCCATATAATTTTTTTTATAAATTAACCGTTTCTTTTAATAATTACAGGCAGAAACATACACAGATCACACTGATCTGTGTATCTTTCTGCAAGACACACTGCTCAGGAGGGGGTCTATTTTGAACTTCTATTTTTTAACCAAGTTTGCTTCAGTTACTGTACACCTGTGATAATAATCATGATTCTTGGTAAATTCCCTTGTTGTATTCCTGTCTATGGAAAGCACTGCCTTGTTCATACGATGGTGTATTCATTTCTATAAGTATTTACAGGTGCATTTTAACTTCGGATTCAGCGGTGTTCACCTCTAAAAATACAGAAAATACACGTGTTTTTGCATTAGTAAATTCCCATATTTGAAAAAATGGCAAAATGCTCCCGCGATTGCAAATTCAGACCCACACAGAGCTTAGTATATTTACCCCTTAGAGAGAGTTCCTAGCACAGCCATTTCCCGTATGTAAACAGACTTGTAATTTGCACCAGCTCAGACTTGGTGGAGATCGGATCTCGTCTTATGCTTAAAGTGGGATTTTTAACTTTCCAGTAGCACTTTGGGAAAAAGTTGCATTACTAGGAACTAGAGATGTGCTCGGGACCCCGTGTTTTGGTTGTGGTTATAATTTATCATCGTGTTTTGGTTTTGCCAAAACCACCATCAAGTGTTTTGGTTCGGATTCGGTTTTGGTTTGGTTTTGGAATCCATAAAAATCCATACAAATAAAATAATAATAAAAAATCTATTTAAAAAAAAGCTAAAATCATGTACTTTGGACCTGTTGACATGTAATTCTAAACCCGAGTTTGTCTTTTAAATCCGAGTTCCGAACAGACAGCAGAACCGAACCGGGACTCAGTTCGGTTAGGAATTCCAAAGTGATTCTCAACTGGGACTCAATTCGGCTCAGAACTACTAAGTTCGGGTGTGTTCGTATTTCAGGAAAACCGAACCGCACATCTCTACTAGGAACACTGCCCAATGTATAAAACTAAAATAATTAGAGATGTGCGCTGACCCCCATGTTTTGGTTTTGGATCTGCATCTTCTTCGTGTTTTTGATCTGTATTTTTTTTTTTGCCAATACCGCCCTTGTGGGTTTTGGATCTATATTTTTTTTTTTAAATGATAAAAACAGCTAAAATCACAGCATTTGGGCCTGTTTTTGGTCCTACAGTATTATTCATTTCCAGTCAGTTCCTCTTTATTGTGAACATTTCAGAGCACACAATATTAATTTTTCATCCAGTTTAAGCCAAAAGGTTGGCTGACTAAGCTAAGCGACAGCAGTGGGCAAAAACACGTAGCAGTTAACAAGACAGTATATTTTTTGTTCAAAAAATGTAAATTAATCATTGAGGGGCATTGGTGATAGTCTTAGAGCTGCAAAATATCCCAAAGTCCACAAACAAACAACCCATAATTAAAAGGAAAGTGGCACAAAATGGAATTGTCCTTGGGCCCTACTACCCACCCTTATGTTGTATATATGAAACAGGACATTCACAGTTTAACAAACAAATCACTTCAGCGACAGGGACCGCCACTTGTGGCTGAAATGATTGGTTTGTTTGGTCCCCCCCACAAAACAAGCTGCCAATGCGCAGTGGACATTGGTGGCAATGATCCCATAGACAAACTGGCTTAACAATACATTAGATTAGATGTCATCATCGTCATCCCCATCAGTGTGTGCATCCTCCTCTTCTTCACACTATATCAATTCGTCCCTGCTGGAATCCACCATTACAGACGCTTCTGTATCTTTTGGACGTAAGTGCTGGTAGAGGTCTTCCTCGTGGAATTTGTAAGTGCTGGTAGAGGTCTTCCTCATGGAATTTGTAAGTGCTGGTAGAGATCTTCCTCGTGGAATTTGTAAGTGCTGGTAGAGGTCTTCCTCGTGGAATTTGTAATTCATTTTGATGAACATCATCTTTTCCACATTTTGGGGAAGTAACTTCCTGCTCCGATCGCTGACAAGGTTCCCGGCTGCGCTGAAAACTCTTTTAGAGTACACACTGGAGGGTGGAAACTTAAGTAAAGCAAAACCAGTTTGTGTAAGGGACTCCAAATTGCCTCTTTTTCCTGCCAGTAGTGAAACGGACTGAGGGCCTAATTCAGACCCGCTCGCGAGCGCTGTCTGAATTAGGCCCAGTGGGCCACTAGTTGCCCAGTAGGAGGCGTTCCCATGGGAACGCCTACCATCTGGGGCCGGCCCCACTGACATCACAAGTGATGTCAGTGGGAGCACTCTCGGCTCTGATAGAGCCAAAAGCACTCCAGGGCTTGCGGCAACGAGACCCTACCACAAGGGTCTCGTCGCAAGCCCGATGGTCGCGATGGTCTTGACCATCGCGACCATCTTTTTGGCCACTCGCTATAGCTGTGGGTGGTCACCCACAGCTATGCGAGCTGCCAGGAGGCCACTCTAAAATTAGGAAGGATGGCCCTGATTCAGAGCGAGCGCTCTGTCAGAGCGTCCGGCTCTGAATCAGGGCCTGAGTGATATTTCTATTTGGATGCTACCCCTAAAATAATCATCCACCATTCTCTGAATGGTGACCATATCAGACCACCTGCAGAGTCACAAATACGCGGCAGTGTCACCGAACAATATCAGCGCAGCTAAGTAAAAAATATATATATTTTTTTATTTTTTTGAGGAACGATAATTTTATTTCCTTTTTTATTTTTTTTACACTTGGGAAAAGCACCCCTGGACAAGGCAGCAGCGCCTTGATGAACAACACAGCACCCCTTTATGGACAACAAAGCACCCCTGCGGAGTGCGGATGGACCACCTGCAGAGTCACAAATACGTGGATGATAAACTGCGGTCTGGACGGCAGTGTCACTGAACAATAATAGCACAGCTACTAGCTATCACACACACAAAAAAAAGATCTTTTCTTTATTTTTTGAGGAATGATAATTATTTTTAATTTTAACTTTTATTTTTTTAAACTGAAGAAGAGCATTCCTGGATTGACAGATCACCCCCCTGGACAATACAGCACCCCTTTATGAACTGCAGCCCTAGCCCCATGATGGACAGGACAACACAGCAGCACACCTTTATGGACAACACAGCAGCACACCTTTATGGACAACACAGCAGCAGCCCTTAATGTACTGCAGCCCCAGCCCCATGATTGACAGGACAACAGTGACACAGCAGCACCCCTTTATGTACTGATTACTGAAGCCCCCTTTATGTACTGCAGCCCCAGTCCCTTTATGGACAACACAGCGGCAGCCTGCAGCCCAAGCCCCGAACAGGACAACACAGTGACACAGCAGCACCCCTTTATGTACTGATTACTGAAGCCCCCCATTATGTACTACAGCCCCAGCCCCTTTATGGACAACACAGCGGCAGCCTGCAGCCCAAGCCCCGAACAGGACAACACAGTGACACAGCAGCGCGTCCATAGACAGCGCAGCACATCTGTTCTGTACACTCTCCACAGCCGGAGTGAAAATGGCGCCGATCACTGGGACATTTATACAATCAACAACCCGTGAGAATCTGACAGCAGGAGGATGATGCGTTTTGCCTCATTTTCAGATCTAAGTCAGGTGGGAAAACCTGAGCCGGACTCGGATCTTGGCTCGGATACACAAAGTTCGGGTCGGTCTGGTTCCGGGAAAACCAGACCCGCTCATCTCTAAAAAAAAATCCACAAAAAAACAAATAAACATAGTCCTGATGTCCCCTCACTTTCATGTATTATTCTGGTCATTATCATTAATGAGGGTAAGCCAAGCAGTATGCTAGGAGGAAAACTGACCTTAAAATATAACCTTATATTTCTCCCCGAGGATAATGTAGGGACCAAAGGCCACTTGTGATTTGCATCTAAGTACATTTTTGGTACCTGGTTTCCTTTCCTGCTGGTCCATGTGTCCTCAGTTTTGAAGTGGAGCCCATGACATAGTGTAATCGGATTGCTTAAAGGAACTAGAGCATTATATTTGGTGGACCAAGTCTGGTTGTAGGTACACATCTTTGAAAAAACATTCGAGATGCAGGTCATGGTATGGATATGAACTCTTGGTCTGGCTATATGGCTTCTTGGTATAAGGGACCCGGGACCCATATTCTAGTGTATCAACTTACTTGCTAACCCAAGGTCTTACATTCATTATTCACTCTACGCTGACTCTTCCCACAATTAAAAATGTGTCAATAACTCCGGTCTCAAGTTTCGCACAAACTACTATTTCCTTTGTGAGTCACAGATCTGAAAGTATTGTCCTGGAATTAACCGAGTGCCCACTACTTACATTGAATGGAGTCGTCACCCCAGTTTTAACTGGATAAAGATGCCAGCCGTCGGCACTAAAATTCTAAGTTGTATAAGTCGGCAAGAGACGTCTGCTAGTGGGAGCAGGGAAAACTTTTGTCCAGGTCGGAGACCCGTGGAAATATTCCTTGACCCACCATTGCTTCTTGTTATTTGGCTTTGGGAGAGCAATGTCTTCTTGGTAAACACATTGATTGTTCATTTGCCATTTCAAGATACATTCTTTTATATTTCTAACATGAATTTCTTTCTGAAATAATCTATATCAAATAACCATGCAGGTGGTTTTCCTTATCCACTAAATAGGAAATTGTATATTTGACATAGGAACACACGCACGCACTGTGAACAGGGCACATTGTTCTCTATTTTTCCTATAAAAGATTTTGTTTTTACTTTAACTTTTACAACCTGATCTGCTTTTTGTTTTCTTCCTGACAAACTTTATTACAACTGTCTCTTATAACAATCGTGAATAATGATGCTCCTCAGGCAACAGTCAGTGTGGTATTTTATAATACTTAACCTTCCGCGGACCAGGTGGAGTATCTCATACCCAATGCTATACTTCACCATAGTATTCTAATTTAGTGCGACAGTAATTCCAACTGTCACAACTTCACAACAAGGGCCTGACACATAGGGGGTCATTCAGACCCGGTCGTTAGCGGCGATGCGCTCGGACCGGGTCGATGGCCCTCCACAGAGCATGCTCACGACGGCACCGGCGCCATCGTGCGCATGCGTGAGACCCGCTACGACCGACAGCGCCGGTCGTAGCGGGTCTCGATCCAAAGGGGGTGAGCTGTCGATGTTGATTGACAGCTCGCCCCATTTGGAAGGCGGGCCGGGGGGGTGACAGCCCAAACGGAGGCATTCCCATGGGAATGCCTACTGTTTGGGGGAGGCCTCACTGACATCACTAGTGATGTCAGTGGAGAGCTTCCGGCTCAGACAGAGCCAGAAGCTCTCCGGGGCTTACGACAAGGGAGACCATCACCGGAGCTGTCATTAGAGCTGTGAGTGTTAACCCACAGCCTAATGACCGCAACAGAGGCGGGCGGTCAGGATGCAAGCGGCCGCCCAGTTTCTAAGCGACCGCTTGCATCCTCGGACCGCCTCTGAATGAGGCCCATAGTCTCACTGTGATAATATGCTAATTCATTGCGATCGCTATGCCGCCGCAGCACAACACAAGGACGCCCACTTTACCTTACACACATCCGTAATCCTTAGCAAGACTGCGAAGCCATCGGTACAATCGAGTACCATCGCAGCCTCACGCACACTTGCACAAGCTCTGACCTTACTCAGGAACTGCTAAATTCATCACATGCTATAAGTACTCAGGCTGTGTACGGCACCGTAGTGGATAATTCATGCACGCCCATGCAACGGCATTCAAATGCTCTGGCACGCCTGCGTTTCGCCAACCCCCCCATCATCACCCCCAACCGGCACTTCCTGTCAATAACTCTGCGGTGGGTCTGCGTGGTCACTGCGATCGCAGTCCCAATCACAGTGACCAATTCGCGCACGCGCGTTTCGCGACAATCGTCCGACTGCGTGCGTATTAGCAGTTGCGATCCTTACTGAATCAGGCCCAAAGTCCCTTAAGGTATAATAATAAAACAAAATAATTAAAAGGGAATTAACTCTTTAATCTTTTAAAAGTCTTAGTCAACTCAGTCTTTATGAGATCATTCTTGGCTGACATGAAGGCAGGTGCTAAACCAGGTGGGGTATGAGATGTCCACCACACGCACTTTACAAATGTGTATCGCTGCGCTAGCGCTCGCAAAACTAAACTGCCATCACTGCGCAAACTGACATGGTCACAACTCCAACTACACGAAACGGTAACTTGCGCACAGTGGGCCTGATTCAGAGCCGCTCGTAAGCGGCCGCTCGTTCGCTCTGAGCGATGTTCGCACATCTGCACATGCGTATAGGTCGTAATGCGCATGCGCCAACCAGTCATTGCGGTTGGAAATCGTGCGCTCGCAAAACAGCGAGGGCCTGCTAATTTGAGTGACAGGAAGAGGCGTTTGTGGGTGGTAACAGGGGAAGGTGCTTGAAAACGGGGAGTGGAGATCCGAACGCAGGCGTGCCAAACGGTCAAAACGGGTGTTTAATGGGAGTGCATAATTAGTAAAGGAGCGTCATCGATCACGTCACTTGGTTGTCTTTTAGCCTGAACTGCTTGCAGTGAATGCAGGAAGTAAAACCTACCACAAGCACTGCGAGCAGTTCAGTCGCCTTTCGATGTACTCAATTAATCTAATAAATAGCGGAGATGACGTATGATGCGAACGGCCAGGGGGCGTCTTTACAAAATAGCGAGCGCATGTTTCGTTCGCTCGCTCAGACATAGAGGCGTCAACAGACCGCAAAGAGCGAGAGCTCAATTTAAATAGCCGGCCCCTTTTTCTGAACGACCGTTTGCAAATAGCGTCCGGCTCTGAATCAGGCCCAGTATTTTTAAGAAAGTTATAGGAGTTAAATTCTTTCTGGGGTGTGTCACACCCATCCTACAGTAGTTCACCAAAGGTTAAGAGTGTGGCAAAATGATTCCATTTTCTTTCACAGATAGAATTTATTTCTGTCATTGACGAGGATACACGAGGCTCTCCTAATACAGAAAGTACAGTACCACATTTTTCGAAACAAGAATTATTTTTTATCTATGCTTTTGGACTTATATAATTGTCATACATACTGTACTTGCCTACTTTAATGAACTCCTCTCCACGAGATCTGGACAGAAGATGCAGCTGACAGCTTTAGGATGGGGGGAGCTTGACAGCGGGAACCTGCGCCCTCTTTGACGCACAATTTAGGAGCTACCATATATATCATATATTGATGTGCACTGCATTGCTGACATCGCACATAATAATAATCCACCCTTAGGTCAATACTTGCCAACTATCTGGCTGCTCCTTCCGGGAGGGAGCAGCCAGGTTGGCAGAACAGGGGGCGTGTCCGGACAGGCTGAGGTAGTTTTGCGGGGACTGACAGGGGGCGGGGCCACGCA
Organism: Taudactylus pleione; assembly: GCA_031769625.1. Lineage (NCBI taxonomy): Eukaryota > Metazoa > Chordata > Amphibia > Anura > Myobatrachidae > Taudactylus > Taudactylus pleione. The sequence goes on from JAUIMM010000251.1 coordinate 472,814, forward strand.
ATCGCGTCATTTTGGCCCCGCCCCCGCTACACAATGCCGAAAAAGCAGGCATTGTGAAGCAGGGGGGGCCAAAATGACGCAAATTCAGCGTGAATCGCATCAGCGCCCCCCCCTGCTGCGGAGGTTTAACAGGTACTGGTGGGGGGGGGGGGGGGGGGGAGGTGGGAGCCTTTCCGAGGGGGAGCTGCACTCGTTTATCGGGAGGCTCTCGCCAGGATCGGGAGGGTAGGCAACCCTGCCTTAGGTGCCATCATAGTTACTTTTTCACAGCCCTGCCCTATCAAGCATTTACAGGCACTCCTGACAAGTACATTGGGGTCTATTTACTAAGCCTTGGATGGAGATAAAGTGAACAGAGATAAAGTACCAACCAACCAGCTCCTCTATTTTTTCAAACACAGCCTGTGACATGGCAGTTAGGAGCTGATTGACTGGTACTTTATCTCTGTTCACTTTATCTCCAACCAAGGCTTAGTCAATAGACCCCCTTGTTATCTGTTACATTAAAACAGAAGAATCTCAAAAAGTAAGAGAATCAGTCAGTTAAACTATCAGTTTATATGAGGATTACCTATATTCAGGGCCGGATTAAGGTCTGTGGGGGCCCCTGGGCAACAAACATGTGGGGGCCCATATTACGTGCCCTTTATGCAGTGCACCCAGTAGTAGTGCCTCCAGGAGTGTTGCCCCTTATGCAATGCCCCCTATGCAATGCCCCCTGTAGTTATACCCCCAGTAGTAGTGTTCCCAATAGTAATGCCCCCTGTATAAATACCCCCAGTAGTAATACCCCTGAGTGTGCCCAATAGTAATGCCCTCAGTAGTAATACTCCTGTAGTTGTGCCCCCTGTGGTAGTGGCACCAGTAGTAATGCCCCCTGTGGCAGTGGCACCAGTAGTAATGCCTCCCCCGAGTAATGTCCCCTGTAGTAATGTCCCCCTCGAGTAATGCCCCCAGTAGTTATGCCCCCACCCGAGTAATGTCCCCAGTAGTAATGCCCCCCCGAGTAATGCCCCCAGTAGTAATGTCCTCCCCGAGTAATGCCCCCTGTAGTAATACCCCCAGTAGTAATGTCCCCCCCAAGTAATGTCCCCCCCAGCAGTGGAAGAGCCGTTTGCGCTAAAGAGAAAAAAAAAAAATCACACTTACCATATGCCCCGCTCCCGCTGCCTTCTGATCCACTCGGCTGGCGCTGCTCCTCTGCACTATGAGAGAGCTCTAGTCTCCGGCTCTGGCTGCCGCTGCGGGGAGGGAGCCGAGCGTCCGCTGGTTACAATCTCTGCGGGCGCCTGGTGTATCCGTGCGGCACCGGGGTTAGGTGTCCGGAGGAGGCGGAACTGGTTCCGTCTCCTCCGGTTCACATTAATCCCGATGGCTGGGTGTGGGGGTCCTTCAGGTGTGGGCGCCCAGGGACGATTGCCCCTGTCGCTCCTCCTTTAATCCGGCCCTGCCTATATTGCTATGGATTTGTTTTTTAAGCAAGTGCAAGCAAAGTGTACATATTATTGTATTCTTGCCTCATATAGATAGAATTGTAATTTTTTATTTATTTATTTTTTAATTTAATTTATGGCATTAGGCCTCATTCAGAGGTGCAAGCTAACTGCACACAATGCCGACGTTGGAAGTACTGCGCATGTATCTGAGTCGCACTGTGCATGCGTATTAACACAAGGAGAAGCAAAACCAATTTGGATGCAAGAGTCGGGATTTCAATAGACATCCTGGGATGTAACACGGGGCGGGGGGGGAATGCCAGACATGTCTGCATAACAGGGCCGGCCACAGGTGTACTAACACCCTGTGCAAGAATTTTTGAAGAGCTCTCCAAATCCAACTACATCCTCCTCACCAAAATCCGGCTAGCCCCCCCCCAATCCAGATCCACCCCACCTCCCAAAACAAAATCACACATTGGTCACCAAGGGAGATAAATAATACACATTGCCCCCCCACAGGGAAAAAAATTCACATTTATATTAGAGATGAGCGGTTCGGATTCTGTGGAATCCGAACCGCTCCGAACATTGGGGATCCGAGTCCACCCGAACCCTGTTCGGGTGTTCACCGCCTGACTCGGATCCCCGTTCGGGGCCGAACGGCGGCCGCCTGATGTCGGATTCTCACTAGAGAATCCGACATCAGGTCTCCTCGCGTGTAGGGCAGAGCGCCAATGACTCTCATTGGCTGCTGCACGGAGGGAGCTGGCTGGAGCTCACACATGAGCTCCATCTTCCGGCTCCCTCCTCAGCGTGTGACAGAGCGGACGGCGCGGGAGCGGGGAATCAGGTAAGTTTTTATTTTTTTTATTTTTTTACTTGTGAAAGGTCCGGGGGCGCTACTGGGGGGGGGTCTGCTACTGGGGGGGGCTATACTACTTGGGGGGCCATACTACAGAGGGGCCTGCTTCTGGGGGGGGGGCTATACTACTGGGGGGGGTCTGCACTACTGGGGGGGTCTGCTACTGGGGGGGCAATACTGGGGGGGCCATACTACAGAGGGGCCTGCTACTGGGGGGGGCTATACTACTGGGGGGGGTCTGCTACTGGGGGGGCCATACTACTGGGGGGGATCTGCACTATTGGGGGGCCATACTACAGAGGGGCCTGCTACTGGGGGGGTCTGCACTACTGGGGGGGGTCTGCTACTGGGCGGGGCTATACTACTGGGGGGGCCATACTACAGAGGGGCCTGCTACTGGGGGGGGCTATACTACTGGGGGGGGTCTGCTACTGGGGGGGCCATACTACTGAGGGGCCTGCTACTGGGGGGGGCCATACTACTGGGGGGGCTTACTACTACTGGGGGGGGGCTGCTACTGGGGCAGCCTACTACAGGGGGGGCCATACTACAGGGGGGCCCATACTACAGGGGGGGCTACTACTGGGGCAGCCTACTACTGGGGGGGCCTGCTACTGGGGCAGCCTACTACTGGGGGAGCCATACTACTGGGGGGGCATACTACTGGGTGGCATGCTAATGGGGGGCATACTACTGGGGGGGCCTGCTAATGGGGGGCATACTACTGAGGGGGGCCTGCTAATGGGGGGCATACTACTGGGGGGCATTCTACTGGGGGCACTGCATAGTGGACCCTACTACTAAGGGGACTGCATAGGGGGCACCACTGCTGGGGGACATTGTGTAAGGGACACCGCTACTGTGGGCATTGTGTAAAAGGGTCACTACTGTGGGCATTGTGTAAAAGGGGCACTACTGTGTGTCGTAACATAAATAAGAGACACTACTTTATGGTGTAATGTGAATCAGGCCCTATGTGCGGTGTAATGCTAATAAGATTGTGCACTGTGACTCCTAGGGCCGTAGCCCACTTTGTAAACAAGTACTATGACTCTGCTGGCCGTACCCCACTGGGTGGGTGCCCTACTTTTCATTTCTGCCACTGCTGTGTGGCAATGTGTCATAGATGTGCTTTATACTGTGGTGTCTGTGTCGTTGTGCCGCTGCTTTGTCGCTTAGTAACCAGTCAGCTCACTGCAACCTTTGGCCAATAATGTTGAAAACAATATTATAAGCTGTGATATGGTCTAAATTGACTGGAAATTAATGTTATTGAGGTTAATAATACTCTAGGAAGAAAAAAAAGACCAATTTATGTGATTTTAGCTTTTTTTGTCAATTTTTGTAAAAAAATCCAAATCCAAATCCAAAGCCAGTCACCGCAGTTTGGCAAATCCAAATCCAAATCCAAAGCCGGACGACGAATTAGAACCAAATCCAAATCCGGCAAAAATGGTCCGGCGCACATCCCTAATTTATATATAAAGCAGTCAAACCGTAGGGGACTGCAGTCTGTAGCCCTAATTAGCCTTTTGCAGGATAATTATGTGAATTAGGCTATTAGTTCAGTACAAAAAGCTTAATAAATTGTTCCTTAAACTTTTTACAGTAGGGGGTATGTGATAAAGAAAATATTCGGTAACAGTTCGGAACATAAAGTACAATGACTTCCATGCTGCCGCTCATTCACTGACAGACCAACAAACCACCCCCAAGGTTCTGTGTACCATTTCCTTTACTGACTGTTCTTGGACTGACCTGATTGACCAACTGTCTGTGAGATCGACTAACTGACAGAGAAAACAGCCTCAAGGTACTGCTTGCCTTTTCCCTCTGACTGTCCTTGGAATGTCCATGACTGACTGTGAGACTGACTTTCCGAGACCGACTAAGAGACCACCCAAAAGGTTCTGAGCACCTTTTCACTTACTGACTGTCTGTGGGCTGACTATGACTGACTTACTAACCAACAACGACTGACTAGAGAATGACTGACCCGAGAGACCACCCTCAAGGTTCTGCGAGCCATTTCCCTTACTGGTTGTCCTTGGACTGAATGTGACTGTCTGTCTGTGAGACCGACTGCCCGAGACTGACTGACCAGACCCTGACTAACCGAGATACCACCCCCAAGGTTCTATGTTCCTTCTTCACTTCCCGGCTGACTACTGAAGTCAGTATACAGTACCAGATTGACAGTTCCAAGATTTATCATAGCCGAGCCATCCTTTTGCTGTGTTGACACTACATTCAATGGAGTTCCAGGAACTGAGATGCAGAGCAGAGCAAGCCAATGTAATGTCATCCATGCCATGCTGGGGGCCAGAGGCTGTCTACTGTTCGGAGTAGGGTGAAGTCTGGGAGGCCGGTCAGTGCTGCGAGAACGGGGAGGCCAGGGGTGAGGGAGCAGACTGGCATCACTCCTGGCACTTGGAAAGACACATTAGTGTTAAACTCAGGGTATGCTATCAAGGTTTAAAGCTCACAGCAACTTTGCTTTTAAACGTGAGACCGTTACCAAGCACACCTGTTGCAAAGCAGAGCCCCTGTGATTTCTATTTAAACAATGTGGTCACATACCATGTTGCTCCCCAAATCTAGGAATAGTGAGTACCGTGGATTTGTGCTTTTTATATACAGTCAGGTGCATAAATATTGGGACATTGACAGAATTTTCATATTTTGGCCTCTATTCACCACCACAATGGCTTTGAAATTAAACAAACAAGATGTGCTTTAACTGCAGACTTTCAGATTTAATTTGAGGGTAATTACATCCAAATCAGGTGAACGGTTTAGGAATTACAACGGTTTCTATATGTGCCTCCCACTATTTAAGGGGCCAAAAGTAAAGGGACAAACTAAACAATCCTAAATCTAACTTTCACTCTTTAATACTTTGTTGCTAATCCTTTGCAGGCAATTACAGCCTGAAGTCTGGAACGCATAGACATCGCCAGACGCTGGGTTTCATCCCTGGTGATGCTCTGCCAGACCTCTACTGCAAATGTCTTCAGTTCCTGCTTGTTCTTGGGGCATTTTCCCTTCAGTTTTGTCTTCATCAAGTGAAATGCATGCTCAATCGGATTCAGGTCAGGGGATTGACTTGGCCATTGCATAACATTCCACTTTTTAGCCTTAAAAAACTCTTTGTTTGTTTTTGCAGTATGCACTGTGAAGCGCCGTCCAATGAGTTCTGAAGCATTTGACTGAATATGAGCATATAATATTGTCCAAAACACTTCAGAATTCATTCTGCTGCTTTTGTCAACAGTCACATCATAAATACAAGGGAACCAGTTCCATTGGCAGCCATACATGCCCACGCCATGACACTACCACCACCATGCTTCACTGATGAGGTGGTATGTTTTGGATTAAGAGCAGTTCCTTTCCTTCTCCATACTCTTCTCTTCCCATCACTCTGGTACAAGTTGATATTTGTCTCATCTGTCCATAGGATGTTGTTCCAGAACTGTAATGGCTTTTTTAGATGTTGTTTGGCAAACTCTAATCTTGTCTTCCTGTTTTTGTGGCTCACCAATGGTTTACATCTTGTGGTGAACCCTCTATATTCACTCTTGTGAAGTCTTCTCTTGATTGTTGACTTTGACACATATACACCTACCTCCTGGAGAGTGTTCTTGATTTGACCAACTGTTGTGAAGGGGTTTTTCTTCACCAGGGAAATAATTCTTCTGTCATCCACCATAGTTGTTTTCCGTGGTCTTCCTGGTATTTTGGTGTTGCTGAGCTCTCCGGTGCGTTCTTTATTTTTAAGAATGTTCCAAATAGTTGATTTGGCCACACCTAATGTTTTTGCTATCTCTCTGATGGGTTTGTTTTGATTTTTCAGCCTAATGATGGCTTTCTTCACTGATAGTGACAGCTCTTTGGATCTCATATTGAGAGTCGACAGCAACTGATTCCAAATGCAAATGTCACACTTAGAATCAACTCCAGACCTTTTACCTGCTTAATTGATAATGAAATAACGAGGGAATAGCCCACACCTGTCCATGAAATAGCTTTTGAGTTGATAGTCCCATTACTTTTGGCCCCTTAAAAAGTGTGAGGCACATATAGAAGCCGTTGTAATTCCTACACCATTCACCTGATTTGGATGTAATTACCCTCAAATTAAATCTGAAAGTCTGCAGTTAAAGCACATCTTGTTTGTTTCATTTCAAAGCCATTGTGGTGGTGAATAGAGGCCAAAATATGAAAATTCTGTCAATGTCCCAATATTTATGCACCTGACTGTATATATATATATATATATATATATATATATAGATAGATAGATAGATAGATAGATAGATATACAATAAAAAAAATATTTTTAGAGAAATAAACAACCTTAAATATATATATTCAGTCAGACGGTGACCCTACAGTGTGAATATAGCTGAGAAGACAGCCAACAGCCTTATGAAATGTGCAATGCTTGTTGTGTTTCGCTCATTGCCAGCAGGGACCTTCCTTGGAAACCTACAGTACCTAGCAGGAAACTATAACCTCTGATAATTCATATACTTATCCAGACAGTGTGAAAGGAATGTTGCTAGGTGAGAGATTGCCACGTGCAAAGAATCCAAGGTTCTGGGGGGGGAATCAGTGAAGTGAGCAGTTTTCCCACACTAGATATTTAAAAGGTTGTAGTTCACGGCAGTATAACAAGCACAACAGCAGGTCACATGTCTCACTTACAACAATAATCCATTTTGATATGAGTCAGATTGCCACAAAGGGTCCACCTAGGCTGGTAACGCTGGAGGAACGTATCCCCTTTCCCTCAAACTAATTAAATTCTTAACTAGCGGCTACTTAAGTTAATAAAGTGTGCCACACATCTGCTAGAAGCCATTTGTAAAATAAAACTGCGGAGTTCAGTTTTCAGATGGCTGACACAGAGTGCGAGTTGGACCCTGCTGGAGCTCAGCAGGTAATCAAATTAAAAAGAAAAAAAAAAAGGTAACACGATGTAGGCGTGAGAAAAGACCTCTGTAAACAAAAAAGTACAGAGCAAATCTCTTTGAGCGTTACAAGTATATTGCCTCCCTTTCTACCAATGACAAGGAAAAGTTGCCAAGTTGAATGAAGTCTAATGTACGAGTTTCAATTAAAAAATAATTCTATTCGGTTACTTATTTTCAGCGAGACACCAGAAACAGCTTAAGAAACATTGGATCCGTTTAGTTTAATTATATTGACCATTTATCCATTTATCATGAATTGAAGAGGTTGATGGGAGGTGAAAAGTACAACTTGTTGTCTAACAGTATTAATGGTCATCATCTGACCACGGTAATTGGACCCTGGAGGATCTGGCTGGCTCTGTTCTGCTGTCCACCTAAGTACTTCACCAAGCCTGGCATAGGTTGAGGCACTTGGGCTCAATGGCCAGATTTGCAGTCTTGAATAATCATAGCCTTTCTTTTATGTCAAAATGGTTAAAAAGAAGCAGAGTTCTTACATATAAAGTACGAGTCTGGTTTTATATTTTTTTTTGGGGGGGAGATGTGTGTTTTATTTTTATTTTTTGGGGGGGGGAGTTTGAAATGTGATTTAATTAAAATAGATTAAAAATGATTATAATTTTTTTTTTCATAGTGATAAACTTCATTAATGCATTCTCTTGACTTATATACAATTATAGTTTATGTTTTTTAACATCCAGAAATATATACATTGATTGTTATTCTGTACATTGTTTACATGATATTCTTATGCAACACTCATTGCTTTAATAAAAATATTTAAAAAAATCAGTTCACAAATTGGTCACATTATGACTGCAATGAATTTCCAAGAAACTGTGTATATGTGTGTGTGGTTTTTTTTGCAGATATAAAGCTAAGATATACTGTACAGTAACTTCTTTTATATTATTACTGCAGTTTGTGCACTTAGGGCCTGATTCAGAGCCGCTCGCTATTTGCGGTCGTTCGTTCTAGAACAAGGGGTGGCTATTCAAATGAACCGTTCGCTAGTTGCGGTCTGTTCACGCCTCTAAGTCTGAACGAGCGAGCAAAACTTGCGGTTGTAATTTTGAAAAATACGCCCCCTGGCCGCTCGCATCATACGTCATGTCCGCTATTTATTAGATTAATCGAGCACATCGAACATCGTATGAACTGCTCGCTATTCTTGTGGCTGGTTTTTTCAACCGCTATTTTGCGAGCAGTTCGGAGTAAAAGGAAACCAAGTGACGTGGTCAATGACGCTGCTGTATTAATTATGCACTCCCTTAAAATGCCCGTTTTGACCTTTAAGCACGCCTGCGAACTAATTCCACACCCCCGTTTTCAAGCACCTTCCCCTGTTACCACCCACATACGCCTCCTTCTGTCACTCAAAATAGCAGGCATTCGCTATATAGCGAACAAACGATTTTCGGCCGCACTGACTGGTTCGCGCATGCGTATTAAAATCCGTACGCATGCGCAGATGTGCGAACATCGGTCAGAACGAACGAGCGGCCGCTTACGAGCGGCTCTGAATCAGGCCCTTAGTAAGTACAGTTTCCTTTTTCCTTCAGTCATAGATCGGTTGATTAAGCACTTGTTAGCAGCACTGGTGACTTATCATGCTAAGGACATGTGCAAATAATTTTAATTGGAACTCTGCTTTTAAAAAGTGATTCCATATTTCACAGCGGTGTTAACTTGGGGAAAGGCAGCACAATACAAACACTTTGAAACATGGAGCACAAAGATTGAGGGACTTCACTTTAATTATTTCAAAGTGAATTCATCATTCATTATAGGGGGGCAATTCAGTTGCAGGCAATGGATCCAAAAGTGATGGAGAAACAGACAGAACGCTGGCATCGTATCACCAACATCGCATCAATATCGCACTCTGCCCTTTGAGGTGAGCAGACAATTGTGTGCTGTTGATGTGCTTTTATTAATTGCCGAAACTGCAATTGTCCCACAGTGCATATCTCCAAGTGGTACCTATACCTAAGGCAGGTTCCTCCTCATTGTCAGTACAAGAGCTCTCCAACTGACCACATTTGGGGTATATGGGACATCGGTCAGTGCTTGTTGATGGATGCTCAGAACAGTACAACACTTTCTCAATATCTCCAGTCTGTGTAGTACAATTGACTGGTAACAAAAACTGACGTGGAAAGGTGGAATCCACCCAATACTAGCAGAAACACATGCTGTGCAAGACAGATGGAACTCTCTACTATATGTAGACCCAATCAAGAAGATAAAAGGCCCCATGCCACTATATTGGTGGGTGCTAGTGTCCACTTATGCAGATGTGGTAGTGTTCATTGCAATGATCAGTCCACCATGGCTAAGAATTCAGTGTAGAATCCAAGTTATCTTATGACAGAACCTTAATTATGTCAACCTCCAGACTTTTAAAACAACTTTTTTACCTCTGTGGTGTCTGTCTTGGCTAGTGCTGAGGTCCGCTCGCGCTGTGACACACATTATTCCCAGATGTCACAGAGGCACACTCATGCTGCACATCGCTCCCAGCTGGTTGCAAGGTCTGTCTGTGCTGTTCCTGCCCAGTCCCCTCTGTGTTCTGTGTGTGAGTATGGAGGTGGCTCCCCACAGAGCTCAGGCCCTGATTCAGAGCCGGATGCTCTGACAGAGCGCTTGCTCTGAATCAGGGCCATCCCTCTTACTTTTTAGAGCGGCCTCCTGGCCACTCGCATAGATGTGGGTAAACAGGACATGCACACTTTAACAAACCAATCATTTCAGCGCCAGGGTCTGCCACACGACTGTGGCTGAAATGATTGGTTCGTTTTAATTAATCTGTCCCTGCACAAACTGGCTCTACGGAGGCAAGATGTCGTCCTCATCCTCCTCATCCACCGATTCCTCACCCTCTTCAGTGTTGAGTATATCCTCATCCTCACAGAGTATTAATTCGTCCCCGCTGGAATCCACCACCACAGGTCCCTCTGTACGTTCTGGAGGCTGGTCTCCCTGGAAGAGTTGATAATTCAATTTTATGAACATCATCTTCTCCACATTTTGTGGAAGCAACCTCCTACGCCTTTCGCTGACAAGGTTCCCGGCTGCACTAAACACTTTTTCGGAGTACACACTGGACATCCGGCGGCACCCCCCTCCCGCGCGGCTCCAGGCTCCAGTGTATCCCGATCACTGTGGCCAGCAGTGATCGGGCAGCCTGCGTGACATTTCCCCTGGCAGCCGGTGCCACTTTATCTGCTCCCGGCGTGGCTGGGTCCCCTTCCCCCGGCGCTTCAGTTTCCTCGAGCCGGACTACCCTCTTCCGGCGCTGCACAGAGTCCCCGAGCGGCTCTCCTCCCTACGCGGCTGGGTCCCCTTCATCCGGCACTGTAGTAGTGTCCCCGGGCCTGCCCGCCCTCTTCTTCTGGTGCTGAAGGGACTCCCCGAGCGGCTGTCCTCTCTGCGCGGATGGGTCTCCTTCCCCCGGCGCTGTAGTAATGTCCCCGGGCCTGCTCACCCTCTTCTTCTGGCGCTGAAGGGACTCCCCGCTCCAGCCCACCCTCCACCTCCTCCTCCAGACGCAGCGTCGGCAGCAGCGGCTACTGAAGTTTACTTACCTCCTCTTCCCGTCGGCAGCTGCTTTGTGACCGGCGGCAGCTGCCGCTCTGTGTCCATCTCCTCCGGGCCTAGCGGCTGCTGATGTCTGCCCACCTTCTCTTTCCGGCCTGGCGGCGGCTGCCGCTTTGAGCCCAGCGACCTCCCCCTTCTCCTCTCGGCGCAGCTGTCAGTGACTGGGTGAGTGCTCCATGTCTCCCCCTCGGAGCAGTGATCAGACAGTGGTAGTGAGTGAGTGAGTGAGTGTGTGTGTGTGTGTGTGTATATATATGTATGTATATATATATTATATATATATATATATATGTACATGTGTATATACTTATGCGTGTATGTATATACTGTATATTATATATGTGTGTGTATATATACATTACACACACACACATGTACTGTATATATACATATACTGTATGTTTGTATATATAAACCCATATATATGCATATATACTGTATATGTGTATAGTTTGTGTGTGCAGCCCCCCAACCAATGTCAAGGAAACATCGGTGGCTGCGGTCTCAAACAATCAATTGTTTATATCGATTGTTGAACCCATCGGCCATCGATGGTACAGCTGTCAATGGCTATCACTACAGTATACCATAAAATGTTTATTTTTATGATATATTGTGTTTAAAAAAAAAAATGCGTTGGAATAGTTTTAAAAAGATGTTCTTGACCTAATTCAATTATAAAAAAAAACGACAATTTCGGAGCAGGTTTTAGAAAAAAAATCTGTCAGTTAGGTGGTTAACAGATGAGCCAGCTGGCCCTTTACTTATGACACAGGCGCACGCTTGGCGCTACTTTGTTGATGCATGTGCGGCCACAGTGCACACAATTCACAAACACAAAAAAATATATTTTTTTATTTTTATTGGAGTGCACTTTGGGGGTTACAGCACCCTTTAACGGACAAGCCAGCCGGCCCTTTACTTATGGGACACAGGCGCACGCTTGGCGCTATTTTGTTGATGCACGTGCAGCCACAGTGCACACAATTCACAAACACAGAAAAAAAAAAAAATTATTTTTTTTGGAGTGCACTTTGGGGGTTACAGCACCTTTAATGGACAAGCCCGCTGGCCCTTTACTTATGGGACACAGACGCACGCTTGGCACTGCTCCTTTGTTGATGCACGTGCAGCCACAGTGCACACAATTCACAAACACAAGAAATAATTATTTATATTATTTAAATAATAATATTTTTTCTTTTTTTTGGAGTGCACTTTGGGGGTTACAGCACCCTTTAACAGACGAGCCTGCCGGCCCTTTACTTATGACACAGGCACACGCTTGGCGCTACTTTGTTGATGCACGTGCGCCCACAGTGCACACAATTCACAAACACAAAAAAATATATATATTTTTTTTTTTGGAGTGCACTTTGGGGGTTACAGCACCCTTTAACGGTCAAGCCAGCCGGCCCTTTACTTATGACACAGGCGCACAGTTGGCGTTACTTTGTTGATGCACATAAGGCTACTGCGCACACAATTTACAAACACATTAAAAAAAAAAAATTTTTTGGAGTGCACTTTGGGGGAGCACCCCTGATGTACAGATCACCCCCTGGACAACACTACAGCACCCCTCTAGGACTACAGCCTTTATCGGACACTGCACAACACAGTCCAGCCAGCCCCTATAGACTTTGGAGTGGACACAGCCCCTATGACTGCAACTGACTGCACAACACAGCCCAGCCAGCCCCTATGACAGCAGCACAACACAGCCCAGCCAGCCCCTATAGACAACAGCAGCACAACACAGCCCAGTCAGCCCCTATGGACTGAGTGGTCACAGCCCCTATGGACAACAGCAGCACAACACAGCCCAGCCAGCCCTAGCTCCCACCCTCCCTCTTCACTGTCCACAGCCGGAGTGAGAAATGGTGCCGACGCGGGGACATTTTATAGAATCCAAAACCTGCGGGATCCGGAAGGCGGGATGATGACTTTTTGTCTCGATTTCAGATCTGTGTCAGGCGGGAAAAGTCGAGCCTGACTCGGATACGACTCGGATCGGGGGGGCTCGGGGGGGTTCGGATTTCAGAAATCCGAACCCGCTCATCCCTAATAATAACATATATGGGTTATTTCACAGCAAGGATAGCATCAACCCATTTGACCTGGTTAATATGGAACCTGATCCTCCAGAAGTTCCTATCTGTTCCTCTGCCTTTGGGAAGAAAGCCATAATGCATACCCCATCAATATAAATATATATATAATGATTCTTTTGTATGTATTGAAAATATATGTATGTTAAACGATCTTAGAGATGCTGTGCCAGCTCTTAACAAGTAAGCATACATGTAAGAGTCTACGCAAATTGTGTGAATTACTCTACACGTGTGTGGGTGTTCTAATCTGAAGTTCGGGATAGCTGACTCCTGTGGATGAGGATTATATCACCCGTACCTGAACAATACGTGCACGTGGAGTGAAAATTTTATAACGATATTACACTATTGTATATTTTTGGTGTTTTGTTTCATGTATATATGGACTACACTATTTTGCAATAGCGTCATTTGTGACTTCTTCACGTCAAAAATCTAGAGCCTGGGACAATTGGAAGCGCAAGTGAGATCGTTGAACATACCTTTATTTTCTGTTCATCTTTATATATGTTGGTGACTTGTTGACGGTACTTGCAGCTTCTGGCAGCACCACAGGTGGGATTAATATTGTTTCTACTATACTTTTGTATGCATGTTTGCGATAAACTCAAGAACTAACAAACCGATTTGGATCAGGCTTTCATTGAAATGTTTCTTCAGATCCTCCCAGTAACATAGTCTATATATACCCACACACCAAACCTGTTTCCTCATCAGGCAGCCATTACAGAGATAACTGACTGGACTTCTTCCAGCAGCAGCTCCTCATGTAATCTGGGGGGAGAGGGAGCTTGTGACTGACAGGCTCTGGAGGACCCCAGTGCAGGACAGGACTGAAGATGAGGAAAGGGGTGGCCGTCACACTGCCTGCACAGCTCTAAGCAGGCAAACTGACTGATCTCACTGATAACCAGGTGAGAGAGTCCCCATCTACATAATGCTTTAATTGTTGGTTCAGTATCATTGAATAAAACAATAATCACTCTGCAACAAGGGGCAGGCACTGCTTGTACATTATCAACATGCTCTACTAAACCTCCTAATGTACAGTAGAGGACCCATTTGTCAACAAACCATTTATTCAAAGAATGCAGGCCATCCCCTCTGTGGTTGACAGACAGATGCTCCAGTACAATGGGAAGTCTATTCAAGGCAATGGCACATTACCTTAATTAACCAATAAGGAATCTTCCCCAACTATAATTGAGTTTCTATAATAATTTCCCTTTAAACTTAGCCTTGAGAATGCTTCAAGCTGTTTTATGCTCAGAAATGAATGCTCTCTGACTTTGGACGATTACCTTGGGTCCAAGACGCCCTGTTCATTTGCTTTAGAACTATTTAAATAGTGATTACATGCGGGGCCCCGTGGTAACGTAATGTTGTTGTTTATTGAGTGCAGTGTAGCCTATATTAACTCATTTTAAATGAGCTGGGTGTTTGTTAAAAGCAATAATTGCAAACAGAGATTTTCTAGGACAAATTTTTTTTAAAAAAAGGTTTCAGGCTATTTTCTTTGATTCATCTAAGGACATGGTTGATTTTTTTAACCTTGAAAAGTAAAACTGTTTTGAGATCTGTTAATTTCCTAAATTTATTAATGTATTTAGAGCAAAAGTAAAAATAAATAAGATTAAAGGAAGCTATTTGCATTCTAATGACAAGCAGATTGAATCTAGATGACACAGGCTTGAATCATTGGATAATTTATTATTTATTTGGTTCAAATATCGGTGTGTGCACTGTTGCATATGAAGGAATGGCTGCAGTTGTCACTTACGGCTTGCATGGCTGTGGTTTTCCACATTGATCTCCCCAATACCACCCACAAAGTAAAAGAATTTATAACAGAGCGAGCGCCAGTTTTTCCACAGGGCTGAAGCTTTGGATAATGCTAGTGAGGCCTTTATTTGTTGTTCTAGAATTATTTCATATCAAACCATGGAGAGAACTCATACAGATGTCCATTCAGTTATGTAGACTTTTAATTTAAGTTAAAATTATATTGGGACGGATCCCGGCACCAGTATCCCGACCGCCGGCATCCTAAAGCTAAGTATCGAGGTGTTAGGGGGAGGTTAGGGTTAGAGTGCAGGGTTAGGGTTAGGCACTGGGGGGGGGGGTTAGGGTTATGCACCAGGGAAGGTTAGGATTAAGGTGCAGTGAGGGGGAGGTTAGGTTTAGACACCGGGGGGAGTGTTAGGTTTAGGGTATGGGGAAGGGGGAGGTTAGGCTTAGGCACTAGGGGGAGATTAGGGTTAGGCAACTGAGAGGGAGGGTTAGGGTAGGGTTAGAAAATCACTTACCTGTGTTCCCTTTGGGTGTCATGATTCTGGCTGTCGAGATGCCACTGTCAGTATTCTGACCAGCGACATCCCGACAGCTGGGAATTCATACCCAACCCCTCTCTGTGACTGTGGGAAGAATACTAGCCTCTCTGTTGGGTTGTGGATTGAGTTGACAGTTGCACTGAAGGAAGAAGTAAGAAGATTGATCCACCACAGAGTTAACTCCAACTTACTGCTGCACCATAACATTTGTATTCTGACCTTTACAGGGTATTACATCCATCTTAGGTGTAATCATTTGTTAAATACAATGTCTATAAAACTATATTGAGTCATCTGTCTAATCCCAGGCCACCACAACCACAAAATGAACAGGTTGGAACTTGGCTGGGAGTTGAGAGATGACTGCAAATGCCTGGAGCTCCAAAGCTGATACTGTAGGGCTGCAGAAAATATAAGTGCTTGATGAACTTTAGTAGAAAGTGTATTGTACAATGTATATTTACATTTGTTGGAGAGAAAAATTAGTTCCTTTTTTTTACAAGATAAAACCATTTGCATATGCCCAATGTGGCACAGATGAGGGTAAATTGGGATTCTGTGCATGGAAATAAATGTGTATATAGTCACCTTATGTAGAGTTGTATGATTCTTATGCTGTGACCACACCCTATCTGTACCCATAATTTGCGACTCGTCATCATAACTGCGCACTTGCATCCAACTCTGCCTGCACATCAGTTGTGCCCACACTGAACTTTTCCTATGTGAGACGCCCAGTTACTCCTCATAAGCGGAGATGTGAATGCATCTGCATTTCCAGTACTGGATGTGGTATATTCTGTTGAGGATGTAGTTATCAGACCAGTGGACGAC
The DNA here is from genome assembly GCA_031769625.1 of Taudactylus pleione. Lineage (NCBI taxonomy): Eukaryota > Metazoa > Chordata > Amphibia > Anura > Myobatrachidae > Taudactylus > Taudactylus pleione. Next base: position 488,972 of record JAUIMM010000251.1, read on the forward strand.
ATGCCGCCAGTCTGAATCCTGACACTGAAAGTCCAACACGGGACTTTAGATATACCGATGCCTATCTTAATCCCGACGCCATAATCCAGAAGGACGCCAGCCCAAATGAGGTAAATCCGGGGCGCCCTTAGCTGTTAGCCGTGGGGGGGGGCGATTTTAGTTTTCGGCAGCGTAGCAGGGTTAGGGTTAGGTTTTAGGGGGTTAGGGTTAGGCATCCCTAGGGAGGAGGGTTTGGTTTAGGCACCACTAGGGGGGGCTAGGGTTAGGCACTAAGTGGGGAGACTTAGGTTTAGGCACTAATGAGGTGGGTAAAAGTGCGAGGTGGGGAGGGTTAGGGCCAGGCTACTAGAAGGGAGGGTTAGAAGGAGAAGGGGGAAGGGTAAGTACACTTACCCAACCCCTGTCAGGATACCAACCATCGGGATGTTGCTGTCTGTATTTTGACGGGAGGCATCCCGACAGCCGGCATTATGTAACGATTCCTATTTTTCATTCATCATGTCGACACTGATGAAATATCGACATGATTACAAAGTCAACAAAATAACCTTGGTGGTCTAGTAGTGACTTACCTTGTAGGGTGGGCTCGGAGGCTTTAGCTGTGTCTTCCAGATCCAGTGGTGATGTCTTATTGGAATGTAGTTTACATCCCTGACGCCGGGATGCCGGTGCTCAGAATGCTGGTGCTCAGAATGCCGGAGCCAGAATCCTGACACCAGTCAGAATCCCAGCACCAGCATCACGGTGGTAAGTATTGGGGTTATGGGGAGGGTTAGGGTTAGGCATTAGGGGAAGGATTAGGGTTAGGCTACGGGGGAGGGAGGTTAGGTTTATGCTGCAGCGAGGGAGGGTTAGGTTTAGGGGTAGGGTTAGTATATTTACCTGCAGGTGTCGTATCCAAACCATGTTGGGATGCCAGCAACGTGTTTCTGACCACTGGCATCCTGAGCACCGGCATCCCATACCCAACCCGTCTTATTGACTTCTGGTGGACCCTGCAGTGCCTTCAGGTTGTGAGTATCGGTAACCCTTAACACTATCCCACCCCCTAATGCCTAACCCTAACCCTCCCCTCCCGTAGCCTAACAATAACCCTCTATTGCCGCAGCCTAATCCTAACCCTCCGGTCCCTGTAGAGTGTCAGCATTTCACATGTCGACATTGTGAACATGTTGACATTCTGCAGATGCCGACATGTTCAAAGCCAACATTTCAACAATGTCGACATCATAACTGTCAACATTGTGGCACATGGTAAGTATCAACATTATAACTGCATCTCCCCTTATTTGTTTGTGCTCAGTACAAGATATGATTAGCGATCATGCATATAACTCTGCGCAAGGCAATACTGCAAATAATGAGCTAATTACTGATATGCACAAAACAGAAGTATTAACAAACTAATGCCGGCCATACATGGTGCAATATCGTAACGTTCAGATGTCTTGTACGATTACCCTTGAAATTCTCTATACGATTTTGCAAATAGTGTACACGATTGTACATACGAGCATACGATAACGGTGCGTCGTATCCGATTGCTAATCATTAAGGAAGGATCGTTTACAGCCAAAAACCTCACGATGTAATGTATATACTCACTTTCGATTGATCTGCTCACCACACACGATCGCCGCGATGCTGGCTTTTCTCCGTTGCGCCGTCAATCCCAAAGTTGAGGAGGGGAGTGGCCAGGGATTTTGCAAGACCTCGTACATGGCACATTGGATCTTACGCCAACAAAACAGCATACGATGTGTATCATATCGTACATGATAGGTCGAAATCTTACCACTTTTCCATAAGATCTACGAATTATGATGAAGGGGATGTGCATCATCATCGTACAAATACCGCACACAATGTACACGATTGGTCGATACGATTGATCTATATCGGCTATTTCGTGCAGAAAATTGCACCGTGTATGGGCCGCATAAGGAGATGGAATGTAAGGAAACTTGATTTCCCCATGAAGACATAAGTGGCTCCTGATTTTTTTTTTCACCATTCTGAAACACTTGTGCATAAAGTGAGATTTCTACCAACGCCTTTCTATTGGCTTACGTCTGTTATTACTTCTGGAATTATTACCCATCCAAACTTTTTGTTAATCTACTGTTTTCTGACTGCCACACCTAATGTACCTTAACCCTGTCATGCATGAATTATAATAACCTGATGCAAAATTTAACAAACATATATATAGTAATAGTCTTCAATTCTTATAAAAACACAAAGTTTTAGTTTTTTCAAACTAAAAACTAAAGAAGGTACACGTGTCCACCTGAGTGGACAACATACATCGCAACATAAACAATTGTCCTATTATGGTGAGAAAACAATTGTCCTATTTTTATAGAAAGGTAAAATTAATAAATCAAATGTCTGGTAAGGTTCCAGTTTTTTCTTATCATGTTGCTTATTTTTCTTCAGAAACAGTACGGATCTTTGTAGCGCATAACATCGACTGAAGTGAACATATGATTTTACATCAACTGTGAAAATAATAAATTCAGTATTTGATCAAAACATCTACCATATTATGCCCTAAACATTACTTTCCTTGCATGTATTTTTCTTCTAACTGCTATGCTATCATTGCAGCACAGACGGTGTAATGGTTAGCGTTACTGCCTCAAAGCACTGAGGTCGTGGGTTCAATTCCCACCACGGCCCTAACTGTGTGGAGTTTGTATATTCTCCCTGTGTTTGCGTGGGTTTCCACCCACACTCCAAAAAAATATACTGGTAGGTTAATTGGCTCCTCACAAAAATTATCCCTAGTGTGTGAGCATGTGTTGGGGAATATAGACTGTAAGCTCCACTGGGGCAGGTACTGATGTGAATGGCCAAAGCGCTGCGGAATATGTGTGTGCTATATAAATAACTGGTAATAATAATTGAGTAAAAAGATTTGACAGAAATCCATCAAGTGCTCGGTGCTGGTGGACTTTTGTCTGCCATCTGAGTTTGACCTTACTGTTTTTGTAGGTATTATAAGCTGCCACTAGGTGGTATACCTTCTAGGATTGATAGTGGTCCAAACACCAGTACACTATGCACTAGTGATGTCAAAAAAGGAGTTTCTATAGGGGATAATGGGGAAGATGTATCAAATATTGGAGAAAGGCAAAGTGGAGAGAGATAAAGTACCACTAACTGTCACATTACAGACTGTATATGAAAAATGACAATTAAAAGCTGATTGGATATCGCCTTATCTCTCTCCAAGGTTTGATAGATCACCAATGACTTAAAAACAGCTGACCACTGTAGTGACCTTTATATGTGAAAGGGTTAATACTTAACAAATGTCTTAGGATACTTTCGTCACAAAATGACCTAACCAGATTCAGGAGATCATGCAAACGCGACATGAAAGCATTTCCCTCCGAGATGAATGACCAGCAGTGTCAGATTTTACCTAGGGGCTACCACCCAGTAAAATCTTCTCATTGGAAGCACTCCCTGCCGATCACAGTCAGACAGGCATTCCCAGGGGGAAGTGTTTTCTCCCCCTGGGACTGCCAATCCGGACTGCAATAGCAGTCATGGGAAACCACTCCCCTGCTATAATGTCAGCCCTATTTGAATCATAGGGGCTACTGATTTTAGGCCCCACCCCCATGACCGACTCACTTAAGCCCCGCCTCCCAGTGACATCATCTGTCAATCACTGGGACGGCAAGAGAGGAGAGGGAGGATGTGCAATGCAGACCCCCCCCGGCCAGACAGCTAAGGAGCAGCCGCTGATGACCAGTAGACATGCAACACTCAGTTTTCTCATATATTGTACTAAATTAAATTTATTATGCTTAATGGCTTAAACAGATGTCTGAGCCATAAGTTGTACAGATCACAATCAGTAGAGTATTTGATTGACTTCAATCTTAATATTAAATAGGGAAATTACAGTTTTCTTAACTTGATAAAAAATAAAGTAAAATACTGACGGGAAAGAATGGAAAAGCTGTAGCACTGGATTACCACTATTAGCCACCCAGTGGTCCTTTATGGACTTACTGTATGGCAGAGATCTTGCAGATTCCTACTGCGCATGGTTGTTGGGGGCTAAGAAGTTACGGCAACAGTTTTGAACTTTTCCTCTTGCTGGTGTGTCATCAAATTAAGCTTTACAATTTATGAAGGTGACCTTGACTGGCTGCTCGTCGGGCCATTGATCTAGATCCAGAAGAGCTCAGCATTTAAAAAAGACTCCATCAAACTATTTGCATAGGAATCTATTAAGACAGTAATTGGGTTTACCAGCTTCTGAGGATAGAAATAGTGTTGAATTTGACCCCTGAGAACGGTGGGGGTTTTACTGTGGTTTGAGAAGAACTATAGATCCATAGGTTGCTTTGCCCTAACCTAGGTATACAACAGAGTCACTCAAATAGTTTTAGTAAAGGTCTCCTTGCCTGGGCTTGCTGACAGGTGAAGTCGTGAGCGAACAAGCAGAAGTGAAGATGTCATGTAGTTATCACTTCACAATATATACAAAACCATTAACATTTAGATTTCTTTCTTTTTATGGTTAATGGGACAACTGGTATCTGTTCTGGATGCCAGCATCCCGACATAAAGTAGTGGGGTTATGGGGAGGGTTAGGGGTTAGGGTTAGTGGTTAGGCACTGGGGGGAGGGTTAGTGGTTAGGCACTAGGGGAGGAGGATTGGGTTTAGGTTGCGGGGGGGAGATTAGGTTTAGGCTGAGGGGGGAGGGTTAGATTTAAACAGCGGGGAGAGAGGGTTAGGGGTTAAGGGTAGGGTTAGGATACTTACCTACAGGTGTTGGTACCCTAACCCTGTTAGGAAACCGGTGTCGGGATCCTGACCGCAGGGATCCCCAGCAACGGCATCCCGTATCCGACCCGTTCTACATTCCTTTTCTTTGATGTGCAAGTTATGGCTTATTAATCACTTCCCGGTACTGCTCTGTGTACATGCAACAAGACTGGTTGCATTTATAGTGCATATTGCTGTATAGATAAACAACAAGACTCTGCAGGGCAATATTTATGTTAAAAGAGGGTCTTGTTGTCTGCCAGAGCATTTACAACACAAATTGCTCTACAAACTAAAATAAAAGCCCTTGCTGCATTTAAAACGCATCCTAAATGCCCCAACTTATAGCACAAACACTTTACCAACTGTTGGAATGGCCAGGTGTGTGGGAATGCGACCATGCTAACGATATTGAAATTGAACCTCTATATACCCTGTACCTTCTAAAATCCTACCTATTAACCTCTAAGAATTACGCTAATTTGCGTACGCAGTCATACAGTAAATTAAAGATTCCAGACTTGGAACGTGTGGTTCCGAAGCACAAAGTATTATTCAAGTAAAAAAAGTACAGTCAGTTACACACTATTGATCCAGACACAATTAGATGCAAAGGAATTATACAGACCCAAGGTACAGTATACATATGCAGCACTTCCGGACCAGATGTTAGGCATCAGCAAGAAACCCCGTCGTCATTCAGCATTCAGCAAGAAGACTAAAATCCCAGTGTTTGAGCACACATATTTATACCCCCCCAGAATAGACTGGACAATAGAGAAGTTTGTTGCTGATGTCATTGGTTCCCAGGGAGGAAGCATCTGTTACAGAGAGTTTAACAGGCTGGTTCAAATAGACTCAACCCAGCCTCCAACAACTGGGGGTCTCTGCCCTCCCGCCCCCATGCAAAATCCTAACAGTTATACATTTTGTTGCTTGAAGTCTCTGCGGTCCATAAGTTGAGAATGCATGATGCGATCTCCACACCGATAGTACCGGAATTCTGTTGAAAGAGTACGCATCAGTACGAAACCAAACGCGGCTTTCTTAGCATGTATAAAACCCTAGTTATAAAATATCTTTATTTCACAGCATTTATACTAACTGAACCAACTTAAATCTTATACTTTAAAGCTTATTAAACCTTATGTGTGAATATGTAATGTGTGAGTATGCGGGGTTTGATAAAAGGACACTAGTTCACTTGGGGCAGATGCGTGCGCATTAAGCTAATAAAACAGCGATTTCATACAAAGTCTTAAGCATTCTCTAATATGCGACTAGTTAACAGCGCAATTGTATGTATTAATGTGTGTATGAGAAATGGTGAAAGATGCAATCGCATGTTGCTAATAGTAATATCGCCACATGTACTAAAGTGTAAGTTTATCTAAAATGGCGCTTAGGCAGCCATTCGCAAAATGGCGTCTTACGATCTCATTTTCTAAAATGGCGTCTTGCGGCCAATCACAAGATGGCGTCGCTGCGATACAATTTTAAACTGGTCTTGTCTCAGCCAATTACCCAGCTTCGACAATGCCCAGTTGGAAATACTGGGGCTCCCTTTACTTGCTGCAGGGGGATGGTCCCATTGGGAGTACTGGCCACCAGATCAACATCAGGAGGAGAATCCCTTGGCTAATCCAGGCCAAAGACACAGGTAAACTCCACATGAGACTGATGGCAGCCATTCACACACTGTACCGCCCATTTTACTGTCATCTCACATAGGAGTCTATGTACTAACCTTTGGAGAGAGAAAAAGTGGATGGAGATAAAGTACCAACCAGTCAACTCCTAACTGTCACATTACAGGCTTGAAAAATGACAGTTAGGAACCAATTGGTTGGTAATTTATCTTTCACAATTTTTTCACTCTCCAAGCTTTCATGAATACCCCCTTAAGGTTTTAAAACTCGTTGCATATATTAAATGGTGCTCCAGCCAATCACCTCCCAACTGTCATTATTTAAACAGATGACAGGAGCTGATTGGCTAGAGCACCATTATCATACGCCACAAGTTTTAAAACTCGTTGTTTATGATAAAACTCATTTATGAATGGGCCCCTTAGTCTGTTAGTGGCCCTCATCTGGTCATTCTGCCATACACACCATAATGCTGCAATGCGAGTGTCAGTCAGCCCACTGAATCCCCATTTAGTGGACACTGTAGCAGAGTAACAGCCAGTGTAGTGTCCACTGGCAAAGGGAAAACTTGTGCCTTGATCCTTAACCTTCCATACTCCTTCCTTCATGGGCCAACTGGGCCGAGGACAAAATAAACACAAAAAGTAGATGGGCAGTAGTGGATTTCTTCTATTGCTCTAGGTCCTGACCATGGCTGTAACTATTGTTTGGCCAATATGGCATTCATCTGGCATGCCGACTGAGGAGGGACACCTTACTTGGCCACACACTAATTTAAATCCCTGGGTGGCCTGCGGCCACCTAACATCATGGAAGGCTCTCCGCAAATTACCCCAGCCTTGACTTTTGGTCTGAGCTCCTGTCTCTGGGCTCTGTCAATGAGACTCCATGATGATGGCCAAAAGTCATCACATACAATGTTAAAATGTCATGTTGTAACTGTGTACAAGTTTTAGTTAGACAAGTCCTTCATTTTGCCATGGGGACTTGGACCCCTAGTTATGGTTTTAGACCGGCGTAGTCATCCAATCTACCCCTATTACAATCATAGCTACTGGGCATCGGTTCCAGATAGCTGGCCACAGCAGTTCAGTAAGGATAATTATCTGGCAGTTGAGTAACAGCAGTAGACAGCATATGGAATTCTGCATACCATTGCACACTACTTATTAGTTTGAGCTATTAACTGCAAAATAGTAATAAAGCTGCTATTTCTATTTACATTCAAAATAGTGTATATACTGTAAGTGCCATATCAGAGTCTTTAATACAAAATGATCTGTGAAGTTTCATTTTACACTTTCTGTACAGCCTTGGAAAAGAGCCGTACCCAAAAGCTACCCGCAAATTGTTAAAACAACATTGAGGTGGATTGTCGCCAGTTCCAAAACTTAGCATCTATAAAGTGAAGGATACATCCATAATTTAATAACTCGATGGGCAAATTGAAACCAGCAGTCAGAATAAGTCTTATTAAGTCTCAACAGAGGGCTTACAAAATTGCTGCAAATTCACTTTTTCCTTTTAAGTCTGTTTGTAAGAGAAAACAGATTTTTTTTTTTCAATGATTTAGTTCTAGGTGTCTGCATGCCTAAAAACAGCACATGTACATTAATCACGTAAGCTGTGATACATATATTCCTATGTGTTATATGTTTAATAAGAATTAGCATAAACAAAGAATTTTAGAAATAAATCTAAAAACGTAAAACAATTCAAAATGAATAAAATGAATGATTTTTACTTAGCTGAGCCCCCAAATACCACTAACGCTGAGAATACATCGCTGCACTCCAAATATTATAGTGGAATCCAGCAATACTGATGCATCAAAATACTGTATAGCAGATTATAGTGTATCAGTGAGAAAGTAGAGATTCATACAGTAGGAAGCAAGAGCAAGACCCATCTAAGAGTTTTCATTTCGAAAATCAAAATCCTACAAAAAAAAAACAAATAACTATTATGTGAATAATAAATCAGTATATGCATGGGGCTATTCATTTTACTGGGGAACATCTTTAAACATTACACATGAATATCACTCACAAAATATAAAAAGTAAATAGCACAAAGGGTAATGGTGAAACCTGGAACTTTTGTCAGTAATACCAATTCCACCAAAAACCCGGGTCCGACCTGGGTTTTCAGACATGGATACAACCCAGGTCAAAGACCATTTACACAGCACCATCAATCTGGGTTATTCTCAGGTCAACCCCGTTCACACTGAACCTGGGTCTTCCCTGCTAAACTTGTGAGGTCATAGAAAGTGGGAGGTGACTACTCCACAACCAGCAATCAGCTCATTTTAGGCTTAACTCAGGTCGGAAAACCCGGGTTGCACCGTTTACACTGCACCATTACCCAGGTCCATCCTGGGTCTGATCCTGGTAGCTACAGTACCTGGGATGGATTGCCGGGTCACTTGACCTGGGTTATTTTTCAGGGACCCTTTAACACTGAACTGCGACCCAGGTAGATCCAGCAAAAGCCCAGGTATTAGTAGTTGACTATTCATTCATGGATTCATATGGACAATTCAGTTAGCAGAGATGTGAAGTTGTAATGTGCATACATCATCATTTACTATGGTACCACAACACCGCAGATTCTCCAGCAGAACCCTATGGGGTGCAATGAAAATTCTGCAATGTTGGTGGTTGAGAGGTGATAGAAAAAAGCAGTCGGAAACACTGGCACCTTGCGTCCATAGCTGCTGATTGAAATGATCCCATAGTGTCCTACAATGCAGGTAGGCACTGAGCGTTGATATGTGGAGCAAACGTTTTTATTAACTTTTTAGAAAACATGTTTGTAAATGTTGTATTAAACAAGAGTATTCCTGGGAATTGTTACAAGTGTCATCAAACAAGTTGTAATGAACGAAATGGAACCTCCAATGTGACTACTGGAATGCTCCCACCAAGTATCCTTTATGAGCTAATTAGAAGAGGTAGTCAATAACATGTTCATTCAATAATCCCTATATTAGTCCTCCACAGTCTCGTCTCCCATTCCACAAATCGTATTTACAGTTTAATTTGAAAACAATTCAGTGACGTCTAGATTAAAATCTAATGTTTAATGCATAGCATCCAGTTACCTGTTAGATTACAGTACTGAACATTAAAATAATTGTGATAATGTATATCACAGTAGATTCACTAAGTCAAAATTTGCTATTATTATCATTATAATTATTATTTATTTTAATAAAATTTTCTTATTTAATTAATGATTCCTTTTGTTTTATTTTATTGTATTGTTTACTGTACCTCTCTGTAGAAGAAACATTATTTAATTGTTACCTCTCTATAAAGGAAACATTTAATTAATGTTTCCAGTGCAGAGAGGTTAACAAAAGACAACATAAAACATTTATTAAATGTTTCCTTTATAGAAAGGTAAACAACAACAGAAAAAAATAAACACTACCCATAATTTATAACCCAATATACATCCTCAGCTAAGGTTAATGAAATTTTTTTTTTTAAAAATTTAAATATTTTACGGATTGGTGCACTATTAGAAGACAATTACCTACAGTAAAATACAAAAATGTACAAACCTTAAATCAATTACTTTGTCCCAGTGTTTTGGCTGAAGAATCAGACATTAAGGATAAGCCAGTGGGTTGTTTTAGCTTGGCCCATGCACTTTTACTAATAAAAAGTATTTGATTAGTAATACTCAAGAAGAATTGAACATATTATATTTTGAAAACTGTCAAACAGAACAGAAGAAAACTTGTAGAAATTGGGCAAACTAGTAGAAATTGAAACACTAGATTGCCGGAGCACATCAATAGTACTAAAAAAATTATAACATTTAAAAAAGCAGATAAAAAATAAATCTAACATATTTTCTCAGGTAGTTTGTAAAAGTGCACAAAAGTGATCTGGCTTCAATAAAATGTATTGGTATCGAGATTGTAAAAGTTTAAATATGGGTTAGAAGTCGTAAACTGGAATATTCAAACACAAAGAGAGTAGATGTATCAAGCCTTGGATATAGATAAAGTGGAGAGAGATAATGTACCAACCAATCAGCTGTTCACTGTCACTTTACAGGCTGTGCTTGAAAAATAACAGAAGCTGATTTATTGTTACGTTATCTCTCTCTACTCTCTCCAAAGCGTGATACACCTCCCCCAAATTATTTTGAATCTACAGCTGAAATGCTACAGTAGGTACTGTATAATAATAGACTTAGGGCCTGATTCAGAGCTGCTCGCTAGATGCAATCGCTCGCACACTGTATATGTAAATTACATAGGTACTGCTACCACACTGCAATGCATTAGCACACCCAGTATTTCTTAGACAGCGATCACATAGTGTATGCAGACACCCACCAGCCTGTTTTAAGAAGCCCACTTGTGTTCACGTCACGAAGTGTATGCAACCATCTTTACATCGGATGCTATCGCAGTGCTTGCGGTTGATCATACCCTACTACAAGCACTGCGAGCACTTCAGTATAAAAACAAGCCAGGTGACGTGTACTATGATGCTGCCCTATAATTGTGCACACCTTTAAAACGCCGTTGAGATGCTCAGGCACTCCTACGTTTGCACCTCAACTCCCCTGTTTTTAATGGCCAGCCCCTGTTACCACCTACAAACGGCTTCCCCTGTCATTCACTCTGCTGGGCTGTCTATGCACAGCGAGCGAATGCATTGTGAACTTTCGCTAAGGTATGCGCATGCGCGCTGCGATGCAAACAAACTGCATACCATCGGCAGCAGCGACAGTATGTATCTTAGCGAGCGGGTCTAAATCAGGCCCTTAGTGCAATGTTTATATTAAACAAATATCTAATATTACTGCATTGATGATACGTCTAGAAAATAAGTTGGACAAGCAGTCTATGGGACTGATTCAGCTTGGATCGCAATTGCAATTGCATCTGCGAATCTTGATGGTACGGAGCTGCTAATATATGTAGATGCGGCCACAACCTTATCCATGCATAGCGACACCCACTACTGCCTTCTCTTCAGCGAGCACACACGCAGACCAGCATACACATCGGGAACATCTGCCACCATCGACCACTTGCGGCTAATCTGACCTGTCTGTAATGCTGTGAGTCTCTGCACACGCAGAGAGCTCTTGTGCTGCAGAGGTGATCGCACTGGCTAAATTATGGATGCCCATTAAGCAGTGTCCAAACGGTAAGACACACCTGCGTTTTTAAGACCAGCCTCCCGTCACCAAATCACTGTAGCGCTATACAGAAAACATTTAATACATTTTATTATAAACCGTGCATATTGTTTTTTAAACTGTGTCCTGTGCACTCAGCGTGGGGCACTCAGCCCTGCAGCGTGGGGCTCAGTGCTTGGGCTCTACCCTGGTGCAGTGCACCAGGGATTAAATCACCTGATTATCTGCCCACATGGCTCCCCGTCCCCCCCAGCACTGAGAGATGGCAGTAAGGAGTGCCCACAGCTGGACTGACTCTAGTGACTGTGGCGCTCTGTTAGCAATGCAGAATATTAGCCCCCTATGCACTGCACAGGGGGGAGTGTAATACTGACAAAAACGTCTTAGAACCATTTGTCTCACTGATGTATTAATTATTCCCACAATTGAAAACTCTGGGGATCATTCACATCAGTTCCTCCCCAGTGAAGTTTACAAACTATGCGCCCCTGTCATTATTGGCGTTGTTATCTAGAAGATAGCAGCGCCGATAGGCAGGGCAATGTATGAACATCAGTTCGTCTAACCACTGCAGCTATCAATATCGACAGCTGCAGCTTGGCAATGACCTATCCCCACAGCAGGGACATCGCTGTCCCTGCTGCAGTGGCTGCTGGCTCCAAGGTTGCACGCGGGACCTCGCGATGCTTGCGTGACCCCGCACATGCTCAGTGGAGGCGCCCGGGAGTGCAACACAGCGCATCAGCACTAGACTGATGCGCTGTGGGCTCTAGCAGGGATCGCCGGAGGGGGGGGGGGTTCTCACTCCCCTGCTCCGGCCGATGAGATATTAATATATCTCATCATTAGTGTTTCCTGCTTCACCTCGGTAAAGATAAGTGCCGCTATAATACATCTCCCCCTATATAGCCAATCACATGGACACACATACACTCCACTGTTCATATTTTGTCAGAAGTAAATTGACCTACTAGTGTGTGTTTTTGATTTGTGGGAGGAAAGCTGAGCCCCTGAAATTAACCAACACAAACAAGGGAAGAACATGCAAACTCCAAAGTGCCTTGGTCAGGATTGAACTCATGACCTTAGCACGGTGAGACAGTAATGCTAACTACTATGCCAATCGTGTTGCTCCAGTACCAGTAGAGTGATGATGAGACCTTTATTACTGCTTCATGAGCCATCTTTTGATTAAAGCTTTATGTGCTTAACGGCGCTCGGGTGCCGACAGCTCTTCAACTCCAACTTATAGAGGCACATCGCCACAAGATATTACTGAGAGGAAGGATAGACAAAGTACAATCCAGAGATCTAGTGACCAGACACAGAGGTGGTGCTGTAGTAGTGAAATGCTAGTGGGAAGCTGGGCCTGCAGCAGACAACTTTGTATAAAGTACAATGCTGCATCAGGGCTGGAAGAGAAACAACTGGACAGTGCTGGCTCAGAGCAGGCAGCAGACAAACTCATAATCCAGAGACAGGCCTCAGTCAGGGGCAAGACAGATCAGTAGAAACTAAAAGACAAACCGAGTTAATGGGTGATCAATATAAAAAGCCAAAGCCCGTAGGTTCAGCTACCTACAACACAGGGACTATTGCCAGTATAGGAGGGCAAGTGGAAAGGCTATTTAAACTGTCAGGTACCAATGAGGCTGTGAGTTGTAACTATTCCTGCTATGCAGTACTTCAATACTTGCAACACATGGGAAGGGTAAGGCATTCTGGAGCAGATGTGTGAAGCTCTGGAAAGTGATAAAGTGGAGAGTGATAAACGACCAAACGACCAACCAATCAGCTCCCAACTGTCATTTTCAAAACACAGCTTGTAACATGACAGCTGGGAGCTGAGTGGCTGGTCATTTACCAATAGCCAGAAGGGCCTTAATGTCTCTGAGCATAAATTGAGTGTCCCTTATTAACATTGTCCTTCTATAGTATAACCTCCTCCTGTCTAGCTTCCCTCTCACCCGCCAGTCATCACTTCAATCCATCCTCAGCTCTGCTGTCAGAGTGATTCCTCTTGCTGCTCTGTTTCGAATGTATCTCCCATCTCTGTGAATCCCTATACTGGCTCCCTATCTCCTTCAAAATTCAATTCATGCTCCTCACCCTCAACAATAAAGCCCTCAGCCTCTCCTCCCCATCTTCCATCTCCAACCTCCCCTCTCTCTCTCTCTGCCTCCCCACTTCACAGTCCCAACTTCAAGGCATCTCCTGTGTTACCCTATGGAGCCCATTTCCTTGTCCAATCAGACTGTCCCCCAGCCTTTAATACTTCTAATGCAATTTAAAAACGTACCTGTCTATCAAAACTACCAGTCCACCTTCTAACTCTTCACTCTGGCCTACCCTCATTTTGTCAGCCCCTATTCTTTAGATTGTAATTTCTCACAAGCAGGGTCTTCCTTCCTCTCTGTTTCTATGGGGAAGATTTATCAAACTGTGGAGAGGTAAAATGGAGAGAGGCATATTTAATAACAAGTGATATTCTTGTTATCACTTGTTACTAATCTTAAATGGTGCTCCAACCAATCAGCTCCTTACTGTCATATATTTGTAAAATGACAGTTACAGTAGGAGCTGATTGGTTGAAGATCTGTAATGAGTGATAACAAGAATATCACTCGTTTTTAAACATGCCCTAAATTACTAACCAGTCCACTCCTAACTGTCACTTTACAGGCTTTGTTTGAAAAATGACAGGAGCTGATTGGTTGGTACTATTTCTCTCCCCACTTTATCTCTCTCCCCCTATGTCCCTTACCTCCTGCATGTTCTCCATGATATCTACTACCATATTTTACGTATTGGATGTTGCATTTGTTTTCTAAAGCTCTTACTTTAGAATACTTTTTGCTGTTTTGCTTCCAGTTTGTCCTTTTTTTACTGCTTGTTCTGTTTTATGTAATCTGTATTATATATGCCCAACTTCCTAATTTCCTAATGTATGACTCGGGATGTAGTGGTGTGGTCACATATTATGCGACCATGTCATGTAAAAACAATCGCTCAACAGGATTGTGACATGAACGTCTTTCATGTATGTAGCCAATGAATTGTAGAATTCCTCTATAGTTTTACATAGTTATACAATGGTAAAGTTAATCCAAAATCTGTTGGCATTTTAATAAACTTCTTCTGTGGCATTTGTTTTGATAAATTAATTGTTAATATTATCCATTTATTAAGTTATCATCTGTGGAGGTAATATGGGCAGCAGTTGCAAAGGATATAATAATTTGTGAAATATAATCATTTTCAGCAGATTGTCTGGGATCATAAAAGGTTTTTTTCAGTTAGTGATATCTTCTATTGTGGCTATAATTATTTTTCTCACTCATGTTCAGAGTATATAAACTGTTAAGGTTTTTGGGTAACTGAATTCCCAAATATTTGAGATCTTTTTGTTACTTCAAGCAGTTTGAGTAGTGTGGCTCAAAGACATAGGGGGCCTATTCATGATGTTAATTATCGGGGTCCGAACGGATCACGATAATTAACATTCTAACTCACTGTGGCTGCTGGAGCAATTCGTCATTGCTCAGGTGCAGTGACAGCAGTTGCTAAATCTGCTGTCCTCGCATGCGGCTTCACTGCTCCTTTTCGAGCAGTGAATCTTTTCACTGCTCCCTTCAGAGCAGTGACGGGACTGTGCATGCACGATCTAAAGGTCACACCTGCGCACAAGAGCCCCGACGTCCGGTGGAAGGAGACGGACAGGGGTGGAGGGATCCGCCGTCTGAAGATGGCGAATGCTCCCGCAGTCAAGCTCTGAAAATATTATAGAGTAAGGTAAGCAGGAGATATCTGTGAAACTAGTGTATGGGGACAGCGGGCCATTCCACCAGAGGCAGGTAAGGAGGAGATATCTGTGATACTAGTGTATCGGGACAGTGGGTCATTCCGCCAGAGGAAGGTAAGTAAGAGATATCTGTTATACTAGTGTATGGGGACAGCGGGCCATTCCGCCAGAGGAAGGTAAGTAGGAGTTATCTGTGATACTAGTATATGGGGACAGCGGGCCATTCCGCCAGAGGGAGGTAAGTAGGAGATATCTGTGATACTAGTGTATGGGGACAGCGGACCATACCGCCAGAGGAAGGTAAGCAGGAGATATCTGTGATACTAGTGTATGGGGACAGCGGGCCATTCCGCCAGAGGGAGGTAAGTAGGAGACATCTGTGATACTAGTGTATGGGGACAGCGGGCCATTCCGCCAGAGGGAGGTAAGTAGGAGATATCTGTGATACTAGTATATGGGGACAGCGGGCCATTCCGCCAGAGGGAGGTAAGTAGGAGATATCTGTGATACTAGTGTATGGGGACAGCGGACCATACCGCCAGAGGAAGGTAAGCAGGAGATATCTGTGATACTAGTGTATGGGGACAGCGGGCCATTCCGCCAGGGGAAGGTAAGCAGGAGATATCTGTGATACTAGTATATGGGGACAGCGGGCCATTCCGCCAGAGGGAGGTAAGTAGGAGATAGCTGTGATACTAGTGTATAGGGACAGCGGACCATACCGCCAGAGGAAGGTAAGCAGGAGATATCTGTGATACTAGTGTATGGGGACAGTGGGCCATTCTGCCAGGGGAAGGTAAGCAGGAAATATCTGTGATACTAGTGTATGGGGACAGGGGGCCATTCCTCCAGAGGAAGGTAAGCAGGAGATATCTGTGATACTAGTGTATGGGGACAGCGGGCCATTCCGCCAGAGGAAGGTAAGTAGGAGATATCTGTGATACTAGTGTATGGGGACAGCGGGCCATTCCTCCAGAGGAAGGTAAGCAGGAGATATCTGTGATACTAGTGTATGGGGACAGCGGGCAATTCCGCCAGAGGAAGGTAAGTAGGAGATATCTGTGATACTAGTATATGGGGACAGCGGGCCATTCCGCCAGAGGGAGGTAAGTAGGAGATATCTGTGATACTAGTGTATGGGGACAGCGGGCCATGCTGCCAGAGGAAGGTAAGCATGAGATATCTGTAATACTAGTATATGGGGACAGCGGGCCAATCCGCCAGAGTGAGGTAAGCATTAGATGTCTGTGATACTAGTGTATGGGGACAGCGGGCCATTCTGCCAGAGGAAGGTAAGCAGGAGATATCTGTGATACTAGTATATGGGGACAGCGGGCCATTCCACCAGAGGATGGTAAGTAGGAAATATCTGTGATGCTAGTGTATGGGGACAGCGGTTTGATTCACATTTGGGAATAGAGTAAGATAGATCAAGTAACTGGCTGCTAGGGGGCCCGGGATGCCTCAGGGGCCAGGCTCTCTCCCTGCATGGAGTAACACTGTCATGTATTTTAGCCCCCACTCTTCTATTCTCACTAGGGTGCTGCTGCAGGACATCAGCTGTCACTGTCGCAGCTTCCTCTGCCTCTGTCTCTCCTCACTGACTGATTTATTAGTGAATCATAGCTTTTTAATTACCATACTATAACATAAACAATTAGGATTAAGGAGACTATATAATTAGAAAATATATATTTTTTATTTTTGTTTATAAAACTTACTGTACTACAGATGTGCCCAGCTAGTTTGTTGCTCATAGCACGCCATTCAGGCCTCCTGTGTCATGCCATGGAACGTTACGTGATGGCTGTACTGTGGCGTACTGTGGTATTCTACAACGAAAGATAATCCATGGCATGTAATACACTGCTTAACCTCTAGGTGGCGAGTGCTCCACTGATAAAATTTGTACTGCGGTGGGATGTTGAGAGAAATGCTTTCAGTTCAGTAGAGTTCTTTAAAATAACTGAACTTCAGTTGCTCTGTCATTATGTAATGCTTAGTCTGCGTCTTCTGGTCAATGTAAGCTACTGTACAGCTGCTTTATTGGGACTAAGTACAGTAATATGCATCTACTGTAGGGTCACTTTTAGGGACAGGGACTTTGCAGCAGAGTAATAGAGATGAGTCCACATACATCTATCCTCCATGCGCTACAAGTTGCTCCACACATAGCGCAGGAGTGCTGTGTGACTTGGTAGCAACGAGCATCATTTATGCATCTTTTTATCTTAACATGTGTCTTATTAGCACAAGCAGCTTCTGCTGATTAAAATGATATGCAGCATGCCATACAATGAGCTCAATGGAGTTGAATTGTAGTTGTGTGATGGTGGGGGGAGGTGGTGAAGGAACTTGGGTGGCCATACACAGAGAAGAAGGGAGAAGGGAAGTGCAAAGTAGTGTATTTTAAAAGTATTGAACCTGACATGATCTTTTTATGAAAAACTTGCCCCCTGTTATGTGTACAATACAATGTCTACTGTATAGCAGAAATGCCAAGTGGTGGGATGTCGAGAGAAATGTTTTGAGTCTAAGGTCACAGGAGTGCTGTGTGACTCGGTAGCATTGAGCGCCTTTATGCATCCTTTTACCCTAAATTGCATCTTATTAGCACAAGCAGCTTCTGCTGATTAAAATGATATGCAACATGCCTGTGTTCTGTGAGCCAGTACAGGTGTATCTGCAAGCAAATCACTACGTTAAAGTGTTACAGTCACTATTAGTGTAATGTAATGTTTCGCGTGCAGATACACCCGCACTGGCTCACAGAACATAGGCATGCTGCATATCATTTTAATCAGCAGAAGCTGCTTGTGCTAACAATTCGATTCCCTGTATGATTCAGACACATTTGAAGATTAAAAGTTGCTTAAAAGATGCCCACGCTACCAAGTCATGCCTTATTAGTACAGTACATGTAAACACATTCATCATGTCTCAGTGAAAGCTGTGCATGCCTGTGACCCCTGTCTGAGCCCATGAGACATATATATATATATATATATATATTCTTTTTTTTAACAGTATAGGACTCACACACATACTGTACTGTTATTATTTAAAACTTTATTACACATTCTTCTATAGCCCTGATTCCATGACCAAAATGCTATACTATAATGTACCGAATCGCAGCTTCTGTCAGTCAATCGTCGGGCAGTGATACAGAAAATACATTGGAACTCTGACGCATGTGCTGTGTGGTTTAGGAAAAGTGACACCTTGTGGACAAAAAGTTGTATTACACATTATGACTTTTTTCCAGTGCTACGCTACATTCCGTTAAGAGACATTCTGTGTGGCGAGACTCAAGGCTACTGTGTGGCGCAAGATGCATGGCGTGCTACATGGCTGTATGGAGCAACAAACTAGCCGGGCACATCTGTATATGCTAATCATTATTAATTTAATCCTGCATGTCAAGTAAGTAGGAAAATAGTACAGATATTAGATCAGTTACAAGCAAAATGGATAAACTATAAAATAATTTGCACAGAGGAAGCCCTGTAGACATTTTGCTATGGGTCGCCCATAGGTCTTGCTACGCACCCGATCACAGAGATGATTTGGGAGACCAACTGATATCACCAAGGTGATCCTCCATGAAATGAAACTCCTCTGCTCTCCACTGATAATATTGAATCAAAGATAAGAAAATACTGGAGAAAATAAACGAAAAGAAAAGTATTACTAATCTTTTACTTTTTGTGCTTATCAACTGGCAAATTCTTCTATTGTATAGTGTATATATAATTATTCACACAACCTTATTTACATTTTACGTTTTAAGATTTAAAGCCTGAATTCAAGATAAATCATGTCAATTCAAGAGAAACACAAACAGACATATAAGAAAAATAAGTGAATGACACAAACCTACAATACTCTGGTTACATAAGTGGTCATTAGGTTATTTGCAGTTTTTTTATTTTCATTTTCTTCCCAAAAAAAATACTGTAGTTTTTACATGAATTGTGTTGACTGAAGATCACAGTAATGGGGAAATGTCCGGTCATGGTGTATCTCATTGTCAGAGTTGTACACAAACCCGATGGTTATACACTGGTGACCGTTCTGTTCTCATACAAAAGCTATAGCCCCCAGGTCTTCCCGTCACTGTCTTATCCTGATCCTCATCCTACTTATCACATGGCTCTATCAGCATTCGCCTCACGTGATCCACAACCTCTCTGCTTCCTCTGTCATTCGGAGAACCACAAGGCTCAATCCTAGGTACTCCGCTTTCTTCTATCTATACCACCTCTCTTGGGAAGCTAATAAGCTCTTTCAGAATCCAGTATTACCTGAGTTTCCCTTCTGCAGTCCATATGTGTACCAGACCCAGTGTGATGACCATTCTTTGTACCTGCACCAGCACGCCACATCTGGAGGCACAGTACAGGGATACAGCCTTCCATCTGCAAAGCCCAAATCCCCATGCAGGGGTCACTGGTGAAGATCAGAGTCACCAAGGAAGCACCAACCTTCACACACATTTACTGATGTTATAGAAATGTGGCAGGTAGGGCCCAGAGCTGATCTAAGCTACAGCCATCTCCAGCTGCTGCATGCATGCATTGTGATGTCACAATACAGGTCACAGCCCTATATAAAGGATGCTCAGCTACTGGCAGCCATTTTGTGGTGACATTGTGTCCTACACTGACAGGCTCTGAGTAGTTCCTGCTTTATTTAAGCAACTTTGGATAATGACTACTGATAAGGACCATAGATTACATCTTCCAATAAGGCCCTGAACAGTAACTTCTTCAGAAAAAGAATCTGAATAACATCTTCTGGTAAGGACTATATAACAAATTTTTGCCTGTCACCATTACCCCTGTAGACACCTCCCTCTATTTTATATGCAGTTTTTAGGTTAGAAGCAATGGATAAAGCAAATAATTAATTTGAATTGATGCTGCATGACTACATATAGGTACACACTTGTCCAATCCTCCGGGGATCCAAGTCCAGACCAGACTGTTGTCACAATCCTACCAGAGACCTGGACACAGATTTAACACCCAATATATGCCTACAAAGCTGTCCAATTTTGCAGTAGAGCTCAGATCTGCATCTGCTAAAACAATCTTTGGCAGACCAGCTGCCACCCACAGGCAACGTCTTAGCTACAGTAGGTACAGGGAGTGCAGCTGCAATGGGGCCTGGGATGCTTCTGGGGCCCATATCTCTCCCTGCACCAAGTTACACTGCCATCTCCTTTGCCCCAGCTTTTCTATTCTTACCAGAGTGCTGCAGCAGGGCATCAGCTGTCACTGGCCCGGTTGGCTCCGCCTCTGTCTCTCCTCACTGACTGATTTATTAGTGAATCATAGCCTTCTTATATACTATGTTATATCATAAACAATTAGAATTAGGGAGACTATATAATTTTAAAAAATATATTTTTTTGTTTATTATACTTACTATGGGGTTTATTCACTAAGCCTTGGAGAGAGATAAAATGGAGAAAGATAAGTCCCAGCCAATCAGGTTGTGTTTAAAAAATGACAGTTAGGAGCTGATTGGCGGGGACTTATCTTTCTCCACTTTATCTCTCGCCAAGGCTTAGTGAATAGCCCCTATCACCATTCATTTAATCCTGCATGTCAGCTAAGTAGGCAGATAGTACAAATATTAAATCATTTACAATCAAAATAATTTGCACAGGGGGGGCCCTGTGGACATTTTGCTATGGGCCCCCAAAGGTCCGGCTACGCCCCTGAATGCAATGGGTGAAAATACATTAATTTCTTTTGAATGTGGAATATATATTGGCTGCTTTTGCATGTAATCCACAAATACTGGACAACTTTATTTTTACACAGCAATTTAGATTTCAGTTTGGATCACCCCCAAATCTAAATCTCTCTGCACATTTTACATCTGCCCCCACCTGCAGTGCAGCATGGTTTTACCAAGTGGTCTGTGACCACTGACATCACTGTTGCTCCCCAGAATGCAGTGCAAGTGCAGAGATCAGCTGTAGTACTGATGGACTGATCATCAGTCCCCTCCGACACAGGCCCCGCTGAACACTCTGCATGTGGGGGAGGGGGGCACAATGCAACCACAGGGAGAGGCTCTATTGGCACTGAGGGTGGGGGGGAAGGGGGTATAATTGCCCAATAAAAAAATGAAGGGATTTTAAATAATTAATTGACACTGGTCACTGGGGGAGGAGTAGGGGAGGCATGTCCAAAAATGGTGACTTATTACAATGTGGATTACACAACTGTATATCTACTACCACTAGGGGGGCAGGGGGGGTAATACTAATGGAGAACAATTTACACTGGGGGGGTATATTGCTAATGGGGGGGTGGGAAGTGATGTTTGCAATGTGGCCTATAGACATGGGAGAAAGGGGGGGTACAAAACACCCCCTAGGTGTGTGTATATATATATATATATATATATCTATATATAGGGTTAATCCAATGAGCTGCACTCATAGCATCAAGTTCACCATGTGGGGTGCTCTCTTTAGAGACAGCAAAGTCCAAAGCATAAGGAAGAGAGAATAGGCACTCACCATTCAGTAGAACGAATCTTTAATAACTCACATATATAGCATGATGAAATCTACGTTTCGGTCCTACCAGGACCTTTGTCAAGACAGAGACAATCGCCACAAAGCTACCAACAAGACACACAGAACACTATCCCCTGCGCCTGCTGATATAGCCACATCAATTAGTAAGCTCCACCCTGTCAATCAACACAATAAGTGAACATAAGGAAACTACTATAACATACACTGCATCAGAACACTATGGGAATACTTACAACACTATATTGTGCGAAGCAGACATACCGCTAGTGCAGCATCAGCCGCTAGCGTGTTATTAGTCAACAAAACAAATACAGTTCATGCCTGCATCGCGTCAGGACCAGACGCACTACACAGAAAGAATAAGATCAATCAAACAGATAGATCACATAGATAATTACTAAGTAACGTGGCACGCCAGCAAACCCATATCAGAGTGAACTGTAAATCAAGGATGTTCACCACTACAAGCTACATTGGGACAATTACTACAAAAAAGACAAACAACTCTAAATTACCAAGACAGAGCTACACAAACCATTCAAATGAACAATTGCCAAAATAGTGGCAACAACAACCATCGATGTCAAAGATGAAACCATCGATGAATATTAAACATCACTATATACAACAATGAATACTATAGGTGGCTAGATCAACAGGCAACAAAGGGATACTCACATGGGGACACACATAACATACAAAAATAACATATTTGACACCAAATATATAAAAGCAAGCACCGAAGTGCACATTAAAGGGTTAATATCCAGAATATTAGACTGTCACTAATATACAAATACAAAAACATAATAATCACCAAATAATCCAAATGGAATGAAAACATAATAACTAACCATGTGCTGACATTGCAAAACAAGACAAAAAGTAAAAAAAGAAAAAATATATAAATTCCAGCAATCGAAATTCTCATATACCGTATAAGGCACGCCACAAAGCATCGGTCGTAAGCGGCTTATGGGTATTACCGCAAGAAGATATTAAACGGATGGTATTCATTGAGGCCCTTTGGGGATACAGTATCCAGCTTAAAGATCCACAATGCCTCACGTTTTTTGAGAAGAAGCTCCCTATCACCACCACGTACAGGTGGTGGGACATGGTCAATAAGCATACATCTTAATGGGCCGCAGAGTGTCCACAAGCCACAAAATGTTTAGCCACTGGTTTATCGGACTTATTGGTAAGTAAAGCAGCCTGAATAGTAGAACGATGATTGGCCATGCGGTCCCTGAAAGGTCTTGTAGTCATCCCTACATAGTAGAGACCGCATGGAGACATCAAAATATATATTACGAAGTCCGACAAACAATGTAATCGATGGCGAATGGCTATCTTCTTGCCATTGTGCGGATGAGAAAAACACGCCCCCATTGTCATAGAATGACAGGTAATGCAATCTGCACATTTATAACAGCCAGGGCGGCGAGTCGACAGCCAGTTTGTCTGTAGCGTTATGGGTTGTTTCATCAGCTTCATAAGTAACTGTCGCAGACTCTGACCACGGTGGTAAGCCATCATAGGGGGTCTTTTGCTCATACTCTTAAATGCTGGATCTGTAGTGATAACCGACCAATGTCGTCGAATAGCCTTATCGGTAGTTGAAGCAGCTAAATCATATGTGGAAGGATAAATCATTCGTGAGGGATCTATCTCTATTTTAGTTGTAATATTTAAATATCTCTGTCATGCTTTCAACAAGCATCGATCAACAACTGAAGGTGAGTAGCATCTCTCTAGGAATCTGGTACACATATCAGTTAATTGTATCTCAGCGGCCTGCTGAGAACTGTTATTCCGTAAGACTCAGATAAACTGAGATATTGGAAGGGACTCCTTAAGTCTGCTCGCATGATGACTCGACGCATGGAGAAGTGTGTTGCGGTCTGTTGGTTTCCGGTACAGGGTAGAACTCAGACTGGTACCCTGACGTGTGATAGTCACATCCAAAAAATGTATACAATCCTTATTGATATCAGCAGTAAATCGAATGGGACTATCTAATGCATTGAGAATCGAAACCATATCGTAAAACTCTACATCTGTCCCGTGCCAAATAAGTAACATATCGTCAATATAACGTTTATAACAAATAATTTTATGTCCAAATTTGCCCAAAATATTTCTCTGTTCATAAGCTTGCATGTACAAATTGGCATAGGATGGGGCCAAATTTGACCCCATCGCCGTACCAGATAATTGGATGTAATAATCACCCCCATAACAAAAATGGTTGCAACCTAGTACCAACTCAATCAGTTCACATAAAACTCAATAGGCGGTCCAACATGTATGCCATTGTTAAGAGTGGTTCTCACAGCTTCAATCCCTGCCTGATGGGGAATTACCGTGTATAAGGATGATACGTCCGTAGTAGCCAGCCACATGTCATCTGTAATATCGTTCAGGACTAAAATTTTATCCAGAAAATCAGAAGTATCACGTAAAAAGCTATCCATACACATCACATGTGGCTGAAGAAAACTATCTACAAAGATAGCCAAGGGTTAGATAGCCAAACGTCGATTTCATCATGCTATATATGTGAGTTATTAAAGATTCCTTCTACTGAATGGTGAGTGCCTATTCTCTCTTCCATATATATATATATATATATATATATATATATTTATTTATTTTTAAAAGTTAACATATATTATTAAATTATTTTTCAAACTTAATTAAATAAAAAAAGACAATTCTGTCAATTAAGTGGTTAATTGGCAAGTAAGATAATGTATAAAAGCATGACTTACAATACATGCATAGGAGCATCTCTGTAGGCACAAAGATCTTCATAATAAACATACAGTATGTATAGCATAAACATTTGTGGGTGTGGCCAAACAAACCACTATGAACAAACAAAGTGCAGGGAGCTCAACCACAATGTATGACTGACTGCAGTGCATGTTGGTCAGTGGCGTAACATCATCCCAGGTGCCCGGAGGCAAGATAAAGGTTGGTGCCCCCCCCAAATTAAAATGTACAACCCCCGCAGCACGTATACCAACCCCAGCTGCTGCCGCCCCCTTATGCAGTTCCTTTTATACAATGCCCCCAGTAGTGGTCCCCCTATGCAGTGCCCACCTATGTAGTGCCCCCCAGTAATGGTCCCCCTATGCAGTGCCTCCAGTAGTGAGCCCCCGGTAGTTGCCCCCCAGTAGTGAGCCTCCGGTAGTGAGCCCCCTTTAGTTGCCTCCAGTAGTGAGCCCCCTGTAGATGCCCCCAGTAGTGAGCCCCCAGTAGTTGCCCCCTGAAGTGAGCCCCTGGTAGTTGCCCCCAGTAGTGAGTCCGCTGTAGTTGCCCCCAGTAGTGAGTTCCCTGTAGTTGTCTCCATTAGTGATTCCCCGGTAGTTGCCCCCAGTAATTGCCCCCAGTAGTTGCCCCCAGTAGTGAGCCCCCGGTAGTTGCCCCCATTAGTGAGCCCCCTGTAGTTGCCTCCAGTAGTGACCCCCCTGTAGTTGCCCCCAGTAGTGAGCCCCCTGTAGTTGCCCCCAGTAGTGAGCCCCCTCCCGCACACACACAAAAAAACAAACACTTACCTTTATCCCCGCTCCAGTGCTGCTGCCATCCATCATCGGCGTCCGCTCCTCAGCACTATGGGAGTGACATCATATGTCACTCCCATAGTGCACTGCGGAACCTGGAAGATGGAGCTCACTCCTGAGCTCCGTCCCCGGCGTCCACTCCTCGGCACTATGGGAGTGACGTCATGATGTCACTCCCATAGTGCACTGCGGGACCCGGAAGACAGAGCTCACTCCTGAGCTCCGTCCCCGGCGTCCACTCCTCGGCACTATGGGAGTGATGTCAAGATGTCACTCCTATAGTGCACTGCGGGACCCGGAAGACGGAGGGAGCTCCGTACTCCGGCTGCCGCCAGGGGTTTGAATAGGAGCCAGGCGCCTGCTGGTAACACACTCAGTGGGCACCCAGCAAACGGAGGGTGCAGGGGGTGTGACCGCACCCCGTGCACCCTCCGTAGTTACGCCAATGGAGGTCGAGTGCCGATCAGCGGCGCTCCTTCTCCATGCAGCTCCCGGGGACAATGGAGCCAGGTGCCCCCTTCAGGGTTGGCGCCCAGCGGCAAATGACTCCATTGTCTCCGGGACTTCCGCCGCTGATGTTGGTATATACTGTAAAATATGAGTAATTGTGCATAATAATTAATAAATTGGCGATACATTCATAAATTACTCTTCCATGCCTCTTTCCCTCTGTCCAATAAAACACAAATCCATTTACCTATTCTTTAAAAGTTTCCATGGGAGCCAGGGCAATGACATCACATATAAAAGGCAAAGACTGCCAAGACAAACTGCGCAAAAAGAGCGTTTTCGCGTGATTACATTTGCTGAAAATTAAATAATTTAGAACATAAATCACAATAATTGTTTAAATCAGAGTGACTGTTGAAATAGATTTGCAGGGATCAAATAGAAAAAATGTAATAATTCCTGCGGGTTTCCTTGTGCACAAAGAAACTGAATGGCTCTAGAAAACGTGGTTGTCAGTTACAGTATGTATGATATTTACATTTAACGTGCTCCATGAGCGAAGAAAATATATATTTAAAGGAGAGTACTGTATGTGATTCCAGGCTTATAAGAATGTTTCTGAAGTAGCAAAATCATCTTTTCTCCCCCCCCCCTCCCCAAATGAAACCAGATGTTTTCTTAAAATAAAAGTTAATCATTTCTTTTAATTATGTACAATGGTCAAAGCCACCAGGAATATCCCATAGGTACACAATGATCTGATTAAACTGACTGGAGAAAGTAATCAACCACTGTAAGGTCACCGAATAGCGAGCCGCACGGTGACCTCAGGGTCTATCTGTGTAGTTTCCTCTGCAAGTTATAATAACAATATTGCAAGTGTCATCTACTGATAGCCCTCTAGAGCTTTCTGGCGCTTATTTATCATTGTGTTTCCTAAGTGAGTCCGACATTTTTTCTTTTAACACGGTTATGACCATTTGAAACACTAAAAAGTTTCTACTGGGTAGGATACAGTATATGGATCCTGTCACAGATCTCCCCCCTCCCCTCTATTAGCAGAGTATAGCGGAGTGTGCCTGTGCACGTGACCTATTAGCATCGAAGGACACTGGGTCCATAACTTGGTATGATGGTTTCCCGTCTAACTCGGATCCGAAAACGTGGCAAAACGTCATCCTCCCGCTATCGGACCCCCGCTGGGGGACTGTGCTGCTGTTTTTCAAGGGTGCAGTGTTGTGGGTCTTGGGGTCTGTTCTGCTGTTTTTCAAGGGTGCAGTGTTGTCGGGCTGGTGGTCTGTGCTTTGAAATCATGAAATCAAATTAAATTTACTACCAATCAACCCTTCATTGGCTGCTTCTGAAGTAGCAAAATCATCTTTTCTCCCTGCAGCAGCAGGAATAGTGCTCAAGGATTCTCCTGGGGAAAGAACTGATGTGAATGATTTCAATATTTTTTGTAAATACCTCCCCTCCTCCCTTATTGATTTGCTTTGAAATCATGAAATCAAATTAAATTTACTACCAATCAACCCTTCATTGGCTGCCTTCAACTACATACATACTCCATCTTGATTAATGAAAACATATGTTTCCTTATGTGCCATGTTGGAAGTTGAATTGCCACTGCTGCCACTTACTGTAGCTTAGTCAGCCAGCTAGCTTGGTGCAAATTTTGGGCCTAAACTGGATAAAAACAATATTGTGAGTTGTGAGGTAGTAAAAATTGACTGGAAATGAGTGGAAATTAATGTTATTGAGGTTAATAATACTGTAAGAACAAAAAAAAACAAATGATGAACATCCTTATTAGCATCAGCTACACAAATATCCTGCTAATCCTTATGCACTTCCACAGAAGCATCCTCGATTTCTATGTCAGCATGTTCACTTATGCTTACATCATTGTAAGAGGCAGAACCACCAGTCATAAATAAAGGCCTTAGCCTTTCCTTGCCACTTCATGTGGTGATACTGGCATATTGCCAATTTTATGTCTTTCTGCAGCTAACTTTCACTTTGATGTTTTCTTCTTTACCACTGTAAAAGATTGGTTCTTGATTTTAGATGCCCTGACTTAAGCCCTGTATGCCCTTGGGCATCAACTTTAGTAGATGATGTAGATGGACTAGTATCGTCATGACTGGTGGCACTGGCAGCAGCTCCAGCACTAGTATGTGGTTCCTGCTCCCCTCTCAAGTCTCAACTGATTGTTCTCCATATCAACAAACAAACGAATGAAGTGGGGAACAGCACACACGTCAATTTGTACCAATTTCAAATATTACACTGCGGTATCAATGACCTACAGTGTCAAAAGATTTTTTATGAATAAGAAAAGAATAACACACTGCACTGCCGCTTACAGTGTCACAAGATTAATTAATAATGAATAAGAATAACACACTGTGCTACCACTTACAGTGTCACAAGATTAATTATTTATGACTAAGAATAACACACTGCGCTATGACTTATAGTGTCACAATACATGGACGATAAACTGCGGTCTGACCAACAGTGTCACCAAACAATAAATGCGCAGCTACTGTAAGTTGCTAATGCACACACGCAAAAGAAATATATTTTTTTTTTTGTGGATTGATAGTGATATTAATTAAAAAATGTTCACACTGGGGAAGAGCACCCCTGAATGAAGCAGCAGCCACTGAATGAACAACACAGACCGCACCCCTTTTTGATGGACAACAAAGCACCAATGCCGAGTGCGGTCAGACCACCTGCAGAGTCACAAATACATGGACGATAAACTGTGGCAGTGTCACCGTACAATAATAGTGTAGCTAAGTTGCTAACGCACACACACAAAAAACACATTTTTTTAAAAAAACTAGGGAAGAGCACCCCTAATTGACAGAGCACACCCCCCTGGACAACACAGCACCCCTTTATGCACTGCAGCCCTAGCCTGATGGACAGGACAAAAACACAGCAGCAGCCATAGTTAATTGACAGGACAAGTGACACAGTAGCTGCAGCACCCACTGAAGGAAGCCCCCCTTTATATACTACAGCCTAAGCCCCTTTATGGACAACACAGCAGCAGCTGTCAGGACACACACACTGAGTGACTGACTGTGACTAGGCGTCTACTAGCTTCTCTCTCTACAACCGTAGTGAAAATGGCGCTGATCGAGGGGACCTTTATATAATTCAAAACCCCTGAGAATCTGACAGCGGGAGGATGACTACTGTAGCTCGGTTCGCCTCGGATCTGCAAGTTCAGGTTGGTCCAGTTCTCAGAGAACCAGACCCACTCATCTCTAATATATATATATATATATATATATATATATATATATATATGGAAACAAAGATAAAGAGGGTGCTCTGAAATTATATTTTCAAAAATTAGAGTGGACAATACCACATATACCCAAATGGGCCCCACTAAATCTTTCTGAGTCTGATATAGTCCTCCTTTAATGATAAATCATATTCAGATGATTGTCAGATAGAAGTTGTATTTCCATCTTAAAGGGTGCTTTTCCATAAAGTCCACCCAGGCTCCTCACTAGAGAGAAAAATGCCCATAGGACAGTTCTCAGAGGGACCAATCCTTCCTTTGGGTTGTACTAAAAAACACCCTCACACCAAAAACACCCAGAAAAAAAGGGCCCAGAGGCCAACACTAGTAGAATAAAATATTTATTTTTACATATAAATATTTAAAACAAAGGTAGACATCTTACATCTGATAATCTCCTTTTTCATCTATTGGTGAATGCTCACCAAAAATAATTATCGACAATTCAATCAACTATGTGACCCAACGCATTTTGTCCTTATAAGGACTTCCTCAGGAGTATATCACACTTTGTTGAAAAGTTCAAAACAATTCAAGTTCACACCTGAATGTAAGTTTTTATAATTCTCAAGTCATACCCAATTCCAACAGAAGGAGCCAAATGTTGTTCTTCACATGGGTATATATATATATATATATATATATATATATGGAGTGAGAGAGAAAAAGGAGCACCTAATAGTGTAGTTATCCAAGTGCAGTTGAGACAAACTATATGGGTACCAGATAGACTCTTAGTGTAAAGCAGTGAAATGCTGTAGTATTCTAGGTGGTGATCTCAAAGGCTGCCATGGGTGTTCTATGACCAACTATTCTTTGTGAATTAAATACAAAAAAAAAAGAAAGATATAAAAAATATGACTATGGCTTAGGATAGTTTGGTCTTGTCTAAGGTGCTTCTCACCCTCTAATTAATGTAAATAAACCCCTTATTGATAGGTTAAGTAAAAAGTAATAATTCTACACATTATAGATAAAAAAGGGGGTACATTTATTAAACGGAACCAGACACATAAAATACAATAAATACCTTAAAATAAGTAAAAAACACTTAATTTAGCCATTAACTAGCGCCAACGTAGGTGCTAGAAAATGATCAGAGTCCATATAGTTAAAAAAAGGAATAGTCTTAGTCCATGTATCATTTGTAAATTAAGGAGGAGGAGGTCCCAACGTGTTTTATCCCTTTTAATGGGCATTTGGTTTTTCCCACATATTACAATCCACAGGGAAATTCAATGACATATATTACTGATGTGGTATTACAGTTCATAAATTCATAAAACTCAGAATACAAGAGCACATTAGATATATTAAGAACAAGTTAGTTACACATTCAGTCTCCAGACATTTTCTATCAAATCAGTGGAAAACATGACATTTCAGGCCATTGAACACGTTACCTCGGGCTCATGGGGGGGTGGTCTGGCCAAAAAATTATTACTAAGAGAGATGTTCTGGATCTATGAGCTGCATACTCTCTCCCCATGTGGCCTTAATGAGGGCTATGAAATTGCACCTTTCCTTTGAGGGACATTTTGGATGACTCCAATAGCTCAAAACTTGAGTTTATTCTATTACACAGTTACGGTCATACCAGGCTGGATATGCTCAATCTCTTCCGATCATGGAAGCTGCAGTAAGCAGAGCTGGGCCGGGTCAGTACTTGGATGGGGGACCTCCTAGGAATATCCGGTACAGTAGGTGTCTTTAAGATTGATCTAATACCAGAGCTGGGGGATCCAACAAAGATGCAGATAACCCCACTAAGGAAAAAGATCTATTGCACTTAATAATAATAAGTATATTTGTTAAAGTGATATACAGTATCTATTTCTATTTTTATGAGAATGTTATATATTTATGATAGCTATATAATTTATTTAAATACTGTATGCACTTTGCATAATGTTTAGATCTATGCTTCTTATATGGGGATCCCTCTGATGATTTCTCTAATGGTTTTCCATATTTTTATTCAGTCATGTTTTTACTCAAATAATGATTATGGACAAATCAAAAGACAAAACTAATGGATATCGGAAAGCAACATATTCAAAGTAAGAGCCAGAACTATCCATATGCATAAAATACTCCACATGAAATTAAAAGACACTGGACAGTATGGATGGAGGTGGCTCATTACAACTCAGGGCTCCGTTGATAAAGCTTTCTGGCCACGTGCGTTCCATGGTCGACGCGACTTCCGGCCAAATCAAGCTGGTCTGACGTCACTTGCGAATATGCCATCCATGTGCGCTCCGCCACTAAATAAATATTGTGAAAACGATGAGCGCAGGAACAATGGACTAAAAGTGTGGCCACTAATTTAGAGGGAAGTCCAGGAACAGAGCATTTTGTTCCTCCTGAAATGGGGCACGTTGGGAGTTATGCATGTAGGAGTAGTGTACTGGCAGACAGTGCATACGAAGGTGGTGTGCTCCTCCCCTTCCCAGCAGCAAGGGCCTTTGGGAAGGGGAGCAGCACACCACCCTTGGATGCACTGCTAAGGGGTGGTCCTGTGCAAATGTAGACCACCCCATAGTTTTTCCTTCCAGCCATGGAGTGCGGGAACACAGGCATAGCGTTGGCTACAGCTGCAGAGACCACCGGCCGCCGCCAGTGTCATATTGCAAAAGAGACAAACGCAATTTTTTTCTGCAGACTAAGCACCGCCCTCCAGGCACCAGCGCCCTTAGGCAGCTGCCTAAAGCTGCCTAATGGTGGCACCAGCCCTAGTCCAATGATTCAAGAGATTAGCCCGAACGAACAGACATACTTAAAGAATAATGTATGTCGTTCATTACTGTATAAGGATAGCAAAAGCTTAAACTATGACAACAAAAAGATTTAAGCAGTGTGTGCTATTTTCCATTCCTTTTCTCCATTATACTCATGAGATAATTTCCTGTCTGCCCATTTCCACAAAGTGAAATGTAAATCATCTGCTTTTAGTTAGTGTACTTGCTGCACGTTGCATGTGTTTTATTTATATTGCCTATTGCTATTGCTATTTGGTCTAATCCCACAGTAGCTGGTACAACTCTATACTGCAGAAATGTTCATGTCATGTTTAATTTGGCTCAAGTATTACAACTTAGATGAGCCTGATCCTGCATAGCTCACACTCCTGTGGTACCATGTTCAGCCGTCAGTCCTTTGCAGGCAACGTTGTGGCATTTACACAGGGGAGTTTAAGAAGCAATTTGCATAGATGAAGGTTGGAAAGTAATGATATGGTGCAGAGTGAAAAGCAATTCTGTTATCCAACAACAGTTACAGTAGCCCCTGAGACTGCCATAGGCCTGGGAAATAAAAGACCATATTTGTTTAAAACAATAGAAATGCTGATCTACCTGCCTCCACTTTGAAGACATCCTGACACCGCCACTCGCTATTGTGAATAGCATCGATAGTTTAGAAGCAAGGAAATTAGTTTGTCATTAATAAACCTTTGTAAAGCACAATAAAGGGCTGATTCTGATTTTGGAGCATGCAGGGTAAACACCGGCTGCTCTTGCATGTAGCCCGCAAATGCAGGACTGCTTTATTTTTACACTGCAATGTAGATTTGAGTTTGGACAGGCCCCTCTCAAATATAAATCTTTTTGCCCATTTTAAATCTGCCCCACCTGCAGTGCAACATGTCCCTACTCTCCCGGATCCTGTGGGAGACTCTCGATTTTTCGAGGGGTCCTCTGGGATCCTGGAAGTGTAGGCAGTCCTTTCACATCCTGCCCCACTCAGGACTGTGGTTGTTTATCTCTCCTTACTGCCACTACAGTGAAGAAGTGCTGTATTTACGGCTTGTAGATATTTGCTCCATGCTTTATCAAGAGTTTTAATACATTTTTATAACTGAATAGATGAAGTACCTGGCATTGCCCGGGTTTAAATCTTCAAGTTATTAAGTTTTAATATGTGATGTCATCCAAATCCATCTAGTGGAAGGCCCAGAACAGGCTCCCCAGGTCAAAATTCTTCCTGACGCACTCCGCCGTGAGGTCCGACTGGGACCTCAACCCCCCCAGTATGTCTTCTGGGATCCAATGTTATCACTCTGTGAAGTATTCATCCAAATCTATCCAGTGGAAGGCTCAGAACAGACTCCCTGGGTCAAAGTACACCAACGTGAGGTCCTAACCACCCTAAAACCTGGCCAGGATCCAACTGGACCACCTCGCATTGGTTTCATCCTAATCGGTGCAGGGGTGTCCAAATGCATAACTGGTCAGACAACAAAGAAACAAACAGATCAGAGAATTTTATATATAAGATTAACATCTTTTTGGAGCACACTCCTTTAAGAAGAATTGTGCAATTATTATCAGGACAAAGAAATCTGCCTACAAGTCGTTTATTTCTGGACCTGCAACCATTTCTACATTTAAAGTCTTTGGAGATTATGAGATACATTGCTATTTAAATTGTATACTAGAGATGTGTGCGGGCTCCCGTGTTTTGGGTTTTGGCAAAACCACCCACATATGTTTTGGTTCTGGATTTCAAAACAATTTATAAAAACAGCTAAAATCATGTAACTTTAACCTTTTTTGTTCCTATAGTATTATAACGTCAATTAAAATAATTTCCAATAGATTTTGACCCCGACAGCACCTGAAATCACAATTGGAGGGACTTAAATACAATCCAAAATATGCAAAATCTGGTTTTTACATCCATGTTTCAAACTCAGTAATACCCCTTTTACACCAGAGCAAAACCCTGGGTTATTGCTTGCTCTACCCAGGTCACAGCTCAGTGTAAAAGAGTCCCTGAAAAATAACCTGGGTCAAGTGACCTGGCAATTAAGCCCAGGTAGCTTACAGGGTTGGACCCAGGATGGACCTGGGTAATGGTGCAGTGTAAACGGTGCAACCTGGGTTATTCGACCTGGGTCATGCCTAAAATGAGCTGATTGGTGGTTGTGGAGCATTCATCTCCCACTTTTAATGACCTCACAAGTTAGCAGGGTAGACCCAGGTTCAGTGTGAACAGGACTGACCTGAGAATAACCCAGATCAATGGTGCTGTGTAAACGGTGTCTGACCTGGTTTCGAACCATGTCTGAAAATCCAGGTCAGACCCGGGTTTTTGGTGGAAAAGAGGTATTAGAAGACTGGAGTCAGGATTCGGTTCTACTCAGAACCCAAAAGTTCTGGGGTGTTCAGGTTTCTGCAATACCGAACCTATAAGTTATACTACAGTATCTAATAAGAACTGCACAAGTGTGTTTATCAGTATTACCTAGCTTTATGCTGTTTCTATTTTTAAAGGATTCATTGATGCTTTTATGTTTAAATATTTTGCATTTGTGCTATAGAATTTAATATAATTAACCTGGTGGTAATGATCATAATTATCGGGACTAATTATCGATAATTGAAAAAATATGCCCATTAATCTACTGATTTATTTACACTAGAAAGCTTTTTGGGATTGTGCTTGTTTGTGCTACCTACTCTCCAATAAAAGTATGTTCATTTTGTGCCTGATACAGAGTTGGATCGATTTCTTTGGTGCACCTTTTCCATCCTAGTGTGGAAATAAATGTGTATATATGGGCAGCACAGACGGTGTAATAGTTAGCATTACTGCCTCACAGCACTAAGGTCATGGATTTGCTTCCCACTATGGCACGTTTGGGCCCCCACAAAACAAGCTGGCAATTAATCTGTCCTTGCACAAACTGGCTCTACGGAGGCAAGATGTCGTCCTCATACTCCTCATCCACTGATTCTTCACCCTCTTCAGTGTTGTGTACATCCTCATCCTCACAGAGTATTAATTCGACCCTGCTGGAAACCACCGCCACAGGTCCCTCTGTACATTCTGGAGGCTGGTCTCCCTGGAAGAGATGATAATTCATTTTTATGAACATCATCTTCTCCACATTTTGTGGAAGCAACCTCCTACGCCTTTCGCTTGGTCCAAACTTGGTCCTGCCTGCCCTGCATCACCGCCAGCGGGTTGCTTAGGATACCTACGTTTTTTCCTAGCAGCCCCAGTTGCAGGAGAAAATGATGAAGGAGCTGTTGACGTGTCACGTTACGCTTCAGCTGACAGTGTTTTCACCAGCAGGTCTTTGCACCTCTGCTGGCATGTGTTGCCCGGAAAGAGAGACACCACATAGGCTTTAAACCTAGGATCGAGCACGATGGCCAAAATGTAGTGATTTCAACAGATTAACCACCCTAAACTCCTGGCAAAGCGAATGAAGGGCTTCATCCACAAGTCCCACATGCCGAGCGGAATCGCTCCATCTTAGCTCCTCCTTCACTTTCTCCAGCTGTTTCTGCAAAAGCCTGATGAGGGGAATGACCTGACTCAAGCTGGCAGTGTCTGAACTGACTTAACCTGTGGCAATTTGAAGGGCTGGAGAACCTTGCACAACACGGAAATCATTCTCCACTGTGCTTGAGTCAGGTGCATACCCCTCCTTTGCCTATGTCATAGGTGGATGTATAGGCTTGAATGGCCTTTTGCTGCTCCTTCATCCTCTGAAGCATATAGAGGGTTGAGTTCCACCGCGTCACAACCTCTTGCTTCAGGCGATGGCGGGGCAGGTTCCAGAATGTTTGCTGGTGCTCCAGTCTTCGGCACGCAGTCGCTGAATGGCGAAAGTGGGCAGAAATTTTTCGGCCCACCCAAAGCGTCTCCTGCTCGCCCCTGTCGCTTTTCAGAAAATTCTGCACCACCAAATTTATTGTGTGAGCAAAACATGGGACGTGCTGGAATTTGCCCAGATGTAATGCCCGCACAATATTGGTGGCGTTATAAGATATCACAAATCCCCAGGAGAGTCTAAGTGGGGTAAGCCACTGGGCGATGATTTCCCTCAGTTTCTGTAAGAGGTTGTCGGTGGTGTGCCTCTTACTGAAACTGGTGATACACAGCGTAGCCTGCCTTCGAACGAGCTGGCGTTTCTGAGATGCTGCTACTGGTGACGCTGCTGTTGTTGCTGCATAAGGTGATACATCTACCCAGTGGGCTGTCACAGTCATATAGTCCTTAGTCTGCCCTGTTCCACTTGTCTACATGTCCGTGGTTAAGTGGACATTGGGTACAACCGCATTTTTCAGGACACTGAGGACACTTTTTCAGTCTCTGTATCGCCTGCCTAGTGAAGTGGAAACTAGACGGGATTTGGAACCGGGGGACACACTACCTTCATCAATTGTCTAAATCCCACTGCACTAATGGCTGTTACCGGATGCATGTCTAACATCAACATAGCAGTCAAGGCCTCAGTTATACGTTTTGCTTCAGGATGACTGCTGTCGTACTTCATCCTCCTCGCTAAGGACTGTTGGAGGGTCAATTGTTTAGTAAAAGTAGTGGTGTTCCTACTTCCTCTCTGGGATGATGAACGACTCCCAGCAGCAGCAACAGCAGCAGCGGCAGCAGTAGGCGTAGCAATGCAGGATCCTCCGGAGGAATCCCGGATAGGAGAGTCAGTCATGCCAGTGACATGGCCTGCAGGATTACTCCCGATCCTGGCTAAGGAGGAAATTGATGAGGAGGGAGTTGACTGTGTGGTTTGCAGGCGCTTGGATACAACAGGACAAAGGGATTTAGGTGTCCCTGGACTGCTTACGGTCTTAGCCAAAGTTTCAGAACTTGACAGTAACTTTTTATGAACGCGCTGCAGGTGACGTATAAGGGAGGATGTTCCTAGGTGGTTAACGTCCCTACCCCTACTTATTTCACCTTTACATATGGTACATATGGCAAGACAGTTATTGTGCGGATTAGGATAGAAATATTGCCAGACCAAAGAGGTGGAATGTTTGGTCTTCTGCCCAGGCATGACCGTGATGGGCTTTTTCATCCCACGGCCAACAACTGTCTCCCCTGGAGCCTGATTTAAACAAACCACATCACCATCAGAATCCTCCTCGCCAACTTCCTCCTCAGCACCAGCTACACCAGTATCCTCATCCTGTTGTACTTCAACAGTGACATCTTCAATTTGCATATCAGCAAGTGGACTGTGGGTGCTTCTTACAGCACTTGCAGGGGGCATGCAAATGGTGGAAAGAGCCACCTCTTCCCGTCCAGTGCTGGGAAGGTCAGGCATCGCAACCGCTACCACACTTGGAGCCTCATTCAGAGGCGGTTGGAGGATGCAAGCGGTTGCTCAGAAACTGGGCGGCCACTTGCATCCTGACCGCCCGCCTCTGCTGCGGTCGTTAGGCTGTGGGTTAACACCCACAGCTCTAACGACCGCTCGGGTGACCATCCGGGCTTACGACGAGACCCTAGGGTAGGGTCTAACTTGTCGTAAGCCCCAGAGAGCTTCTGGCTCTGTCAGAGCCGGAAGCTCTCCACTGACATCACTAGTGATGTCAGTGGGGTCTCCCCCAAATGGCAGGCGTTCCCATGGGAATGCCTCCGTTTGGGCTGCCACCCCCCCGGGCTGCCTTCCAAATGGGGCGAGCTGTCAATCAACATTGACAGCTCGCCCCGTTTAGAAAGAGACCCGCTACGACAGGCGCTGTCAGTCGTAGCGGGTCTCACGCATGCGCACGATGGAGCCGGATCCCTCGTGCGCATGCGCACTGGCAAAACATTGAGGTGGCCGTGCGGTCGTAGACCGTAAGGCCGCCTCTGAATAAGGTCTTTGGACTCTCCTTGGGGATTTGTGATATCTTCTCAGAACGCATAGTTCTTCGCTGTGCTTTTGCCAGCTTAACTCGTTTGATTTTTGTAGCGGGAGGAGGGCTTCCATCATCATGTGAAGCTGAACCACTAGTCATGAACATAGGTAAAGACCTTAGCCGTTCCTTGCCACTCCGTGTCGTAAATGGCATATTGGCAAGTTTACGTTTCTCCTCAGATGATTTAAATGTTTTTTTAAAGGTCATTTTCCTGAACTTTGTCATTTGGGATTATATATGCCCTCTACTATGACATTGGGCATCGGCCTTGGCAGACGACGTTGATGGCATGTTATCGTCTATGTCATGACTAGTGGCAGCAGCTTCAGCACTAGGAGGAAGTGGTTCTTGATCTTTCCCTATTTTATTTTTATCGGAGAAAGATTGGTCCTCCATTTATGTTATATTGATATATACGTGCAGCTAAGGCGCACACAAACACAGAAAATATTTTTTTATTTTTGTTGGAGACTAGTGCACTTTGTGGGTTACACCACTTTGTGGGACAGCTACAGTGCAGACAATTCACAAAGAGAAAAAAAAATAATTTTTATTTTTTGTGGAGCGCACTTTGAGGGTTACACCACCCTTTAACAGACAGACGCACGCTTGGTGCTGCTGCTTTCAAGATGCACGTACAGTGCAGACAATTCACAAACACAGAAGAAGATGTTTTATTTTTGTTGGAGTGCACTTTGGGGGTTACACCACCCTTTAACAGACAGACGCTCACTTGGCGCTGCTGCTTTGAGGATACACGTACAGTGCAGACAATTCACAAACACAGAAGAAAATGTTTTATTTTTGTTGGAGTGCACTTTGGGGGTTACACCACCCTTTAACGGTCAAGCCAGCCGGCACTTTACTTATGATACAGGTGCAGGCTTGACGCTTCTTTGTTGATGCACGTGCGGCTACTGTGCACACAATTCACAAACACAAAAAATAATTTTTTCGTTTTTTTTGGAGTGCACTTTGGGG
The DNA here is from genome assembly GCA_031769625.1 of Taudactylus pleione. Taxonomy (NCBI): domain Eukaryota; kingdom Metazoa; phylum Chordata; class Amphibia; order Anura; family Myobatrachidae; genus Taudactylus; species Taudactylus pleione. The sequence continues at coordinate 527,937 of JAUIMM010000251.1, forward strand.
GTTACAGCACCCTTTAACGGTCAAGCCAACCAGCCTTTTACTTATGACACAGGCGCACGCTTGACGCTACTTTGTTGATGCACATGCGGCTACTGTGCACACAATTCACAAACACAAAAAATTATTTTTTTGTTTTTTTTGGAGTGCACTTTTGGGGATACAGCACCCTTTAACAGACAAGCCAACCAGCCCTTTACTTATGGGACACAGACGCACGCTTGGCGCTGCTCCTTTGTTGATGCACGTGCAGCCACAGTGCACACAATTCACAAACACAGAAAATTATTTTTATTTTGTTTGGAGTGCACTTTGGGGATTACACCACCCACAACAGATGAGCCAGCCGGCCCTTTACTTATGACACAGGCGCACGCTTGGCGCTACTTTGTTGATGCACGTGCGGCCACAGTGCAGACAATTCACAAACACAGAAATTTTTTTTTACTTTGTTTCGAGTGCACTTTGGGGGTTACAGCATCCTTTAACGGTCAAGCCAGCCGGCCCTTTACTTATGACACAGGCACACGCTTGAAGAAAACTTTGTTGATGCACGTGCGGCTACTGTGCACACAATTCGCAAACACAAAAAAAGATATATATTATTTTTTTTGGAGTGCACTTTGGGGGTTACAACACCCTTTAACGGACTAGCCGGCCCTTGATTTATGACACAGGTGCACGCTTGATGCTACTTTGTTGATGCAAGTGTGGCTACTGCGCACACAATTCACAAACAGGAGTGCACTTTGGGGGAGCACCCCTGATGCACAGATCACCCCCTGGACAACACTACAGCTCCCCTCTAGGACTACAGCCTTTATGGGACACTGCACAACACAGTCCAGCCAGCCCCTATATACTTTGGAGTGGACACAGCCCCTAAGGACAACTGACTGCACAACACAGCCCAGCCAGCCCCTATGACAGCAGCACAACACAGCCCAGCCAGCACCTACGGACAACAGCAGCACAACACAGCCCAGTCAGCCCCTATGGACTGAGTGGTCACAGCCCCTATGGACAACAGCAGCACAACACAGCCCAGCCAGCCCTAGCTTCCACCCTCCCTCTTCACTGTCCACAGCCTGAGTGAGAAATGGCGCTGACGCGGGAACTTTTATAGAATCCAAAACCCGCGAGATCCGGAAGGCGGGATGATGACGTTTTGCCTCGATTTCAGATCCGAGTCAGGCGGGAAAAGTCGTGCCTGACTCGGATACAACTCGGATCGGGGGAGCTCGGGGGGATTTGGATTTCAGAAATCCGAACCCGCTCATCCCTAGTGTGGAGTTTGTATATTCTCCATGTGCTTGCGTGGGTTTTCTACAGGTGCTCCGGTTTCCTCCCACACTCCAAAAAATTACTGGTAGGTTAATTGGCTCCCAACAAAAATTAACCCTAGTTTGTATGTGTGTGAGCATGCGGTAGGGAGTATAGATAGACTGTAAGCTCCACTGGGGCAGGGACTGATGTGAATGGTAAGATATTCTCTGTAAAGCGCTGCGGTATATGTGTGCGCTATATAAATAACTGGTAGTAAATAATAAATAAATATTTGCAGTGCGCCAGCCTCTCATACATACATTTGGTTTGCTTCTCATCATCATGTGACATGTGTAGACGTAAATAATATACAGTATGTACAACTCTGTATTACCCGTGCTAGCGTATGCCCAGTTCCGAGCCTGCGCAATTCGTACTGTAAGAACTTTCTGCAAACAGACGTAGGTTCAATTCATTATCAGACCCTTTGGGCCATATGCAATTTGCTGTGATTGCACATGTCCAATGGCCGTAAATTTCGTGTGTGCAAAAACTCCATAGACATTAAATGGTGAACTGTTTTCACCATCTCAGAAGGTGAAAACTTTCGCAAAATCCCTATTTTTGGATAAAAATGTGGGGACGGTGCAGAACCCTTTGGACACCCCCCTATTGACAAATTAGACAAAAATATTGACCCTGATTCAGAGCCGCTCGTTAGCGGCAGTACGCTCGTTCCGAGCGATGTTCGCACATCTGCGCATGCGTACGGTTTTTAGTACGCATGCGCGAACCAGTCAGTGCGGCCGAATATCGTTTGTACGCTATATAGCGAGTGCCTGCTATTTTGAGTGACAGAATGAGGCGTATGTGGGTGGTAACAGGGGAAGGTGCTTGAAAACGGGGGTGTGGAATTCGAACGCAGGCGTGCTTTAAGGTCAAAACGGGCGTTTTAAGGGAGTGCATAATTAATACAGCAGCGTCATTGACCTCGTCACTTGGTTTTTTTTAACTCAGAACTGCTCGCAAAATAGCGGTTGAAAAAACCAACCACAAGAATAGCGAGCAGTTCATACGCTGTACGATGTACTCGATTAATCTAATAAATAGCGGACATGACGTATGGTGCGAGCGGCCAGGGGGCGTTTTTATCAAATAAACGAGCGTATGTTTTGCTTGCTCGTTCAGACTTAGAGGTGTGAACAGACCGCAATGTGCGAACGGATCATTTAAATAGCCACCCCTTGTTTTTGAACGAACGACCGCAAATAGCGAACGGCTCTGAATGAGGGCCATAGTTTTTTAATTAGCTTAATTTGGCCAATAACTGCATGTGAAGTTTGGGGTGAGAAAATTAAAAGAGGTTTTTTTTTTGGGGGGGGGCGGGGGTTGTATGGATGGGACATGTGCTTTAGGTGTATTTTTAATGTATCCCCAAATTAACTGCAGCATTTATATTCCCCAAAAATGATTGCTTTCTATAATTTTTTCAATGTTAGAGAACACAATTTAGATCCTCAATTCCTTTGATTATTGAGCCTGATTCACTATAGATCTCTATTCTGCTCAATCGCATGCAACCCAGTTGCTAATATCAGTGGTGACATAAAGAAGTCCACCAGTGACGTAGCTAGGGTATTTGGTGCCCAAGGCACCAATGAAAAATGGAGCCCCCCAGTTGCCACAAGGGGGCGTGGCCACTGAAAAAAAGAGGTGTGTCAACATGGTACACCACCATTTCTCGTCACTCTGGGAACATTCCTTTTCATATGCACCCTACCTATATGGTGGTTTCTATGAAGAAATGTATTCTCAGTGGCGTTTCTCCCCGCATTGTCACCTGGTGCGGGGAGGGATGCTGTTAACGCAGTGGATCCGAGTGCCGGCAAAAAGGGGGAGTGACCTCGTCGGAAGGAAGTGTGACCTCGCGGGAAGAGGCATGGTCTCGCGGGTCGAACCCCTTTGTCCCATGCTTTTTACCGGGGGTGTGCGGGAGCTGCGACTGCCCTGTCCTATGTGGAATGCCGGCTCCCTCACAGTGTCACAAGTCGAGTGCTGCACTTAATACTACAGTGCAGCACCCGACTCCTGTCACTGAGGAGGGGGCGTTCCCGGCATGACATCACATTTGGGACGGAGCCGTGTGATCGCGTCATCGAGGCCCCGCCCCCTCTTCACAATGCCGTTATTTTTGGTATTGTGAAGCAGGGGCGGGTCCACGATGACGCGATTCAGCGAGAATCTCGTCACCGGGCCCCCCACTGCGGGGGTTTTGATATTAACTCTACAGGGGATAGGGGGGGATGCCAGCTTCCGGGAGGCTTGCCTGCCTTTCCGGGGGGCCAGGAGCGGCACCCAAAAATCGGGAGGCTCCAGGCCAATTTGGGAGGGTAGGCAAGCCTGGCTTAAATAGCATAAACTAGACCATTGGTTGGCATGGCCAGACACAAACTCTGACGCGACTGCGTGACCTGCGTCCAATTCAGAATCACCCTTTTGTTGTGCTACAGGTGTTTGTAATTTATTTAGGATACATCTTATTTTTTTTGCTGTTTTGTTTATTTAAACAATAACTTCTTTTATATGAGATTTCTCAATTTTTCCCAATTGTACTGTACTGTCTGCACCACACTGTTGAAATATCAATCAGTATACTGCCAGCTGATAAATCCTGGGCTTGTTTAATCTGGACAAATATTTTTCTAATCAATATTTTGTCAGTTTGAGGATGTTTTATGCTTCTGCATAATTTTCCCTTTCATGGTGAAATAGATCTACTTTTTCTGTGAATTTTATGCAGCTTTGAAACACTAGATTTACTGACTGCAACAGTCATATCAATAACAGCCATTGATGTTGCTTTCAATCTAGTTCCCAGTTTTGTGCTCATCACAGTTGCATCTTTTCTTGTAGCTGTAGGGGCATAAACTGGTGCTAACAGGGCACTGGCACTTAGGCTAAGTTCAGGGAGAACAACCCAATAGCTATACTGAGATTTGAATGCTTAATTGCACTTGTTTTCAGGATTGAGCTGGTGCAAGTGCCTACTGATAACGGTGGCAGCTATGAAACTAAGAGAAATAAGCAGATATGCCGGCAACTCTGTATAAGATTGGCCACCTTGCTTGCATTCAGTTCAGCATCAGTCGCAAACTGTTTGCACTAGATCGGTGCATTGGGGTATCTGTAATTGGTGCAGACACCCATTACCCCATATGCACCGCACACCTTGCACCAGAATTGTCTACTGTCCTGGAACGGCCAGGAGGCAACAGATCTTGGGTGGCGTAGAGTTTTCAAGTCTCCTGGAGACTGCCCTGCACCGCCCACTTCCCAAATGAAGTGGGGAGGCTGATGAAGTAATTTGCTCTATGTTCCCAGAGACCTGCATAGTAGACTCTGACACAACGCCAGGGGTTACTGTACTGCCAGAGAGGAAGAGGCACACCCGGAGCCTGCACATGGGTCCTCTCCTCCCATGGGTCCGTGTTTCCCAAACCCTAGTCCTCATGGACCACTAACAGTCCAGGTACCAAGAATATCCATGCATGAGCTGAGCACAGGTGGCTTAATTACTACCTCAGTCAGTTTGATTTACCTACCTGTGCTGCAGCAGGGAAATACCTATTATCTGGATGCAAGTGGGCCATGAAGACCAGGTTTGGGAAGCACTGCACTAGATCATTTGACTTTTTAAACCTATTAAAATAATGAGCCTCCCCTTAAAAGTTTTTTGTTGTTGTTTTACTCTACAGCTTAATACACGGTATGCAGTCGGGAAACCGGCGTACCTAATCCCGACAGCCGGCTTCCCGACTGCTTTATCCCGGCGAGGGTTATATGACAGGCGTCTAAATCTAGACGCCTGTCATTTTACCGACGCCGGGAGACCGACGCCCGGCATCCCGATCGAAGGGATGACGGGCGCGGACAGCCGCGGGGGGGAGGGTTAGGTTTAGGGCTCCCGGGGGGGACTTATGGTTAGGCACCCCACCAAGAGGTTAAGGTTAGGCTAGGGGGAGGGAGGGTCAGGGTTAGGCACCCCCGGGGGGTACTTTGGGTTACGCACCCCCCCAGGGGACTTTGGTTTAGGCAGCGGGGAAGGGGGGTTTAGGTTTAGGCACTTAGAGGGGGGATTAGGATTGGGTACTGGAGGGGGCGAGGTTAGGGTTAGGCACCCCAAAGGGAGGGTTAGGGGAGGGAATTAGGTTAGTTAGCACTTACCTTTAGACGATCGGGAATTCCACTGCTGCTCCTGGTGTCGGGATTCCAAACGCCGGATATTCGTCCAGAGGTAAATCATACCGATTCCTAATACACTTATTCATTATGTGCATGCATGTTATACTTTTGCTTTTTTCACTAAGATTCTTTTATTTTTTCAACCACCCGTATGGTTTTCCAATTTTAATTTTAATATTCTCTCTTTGTAAAGAAGCGCAGCAGCGTTCAGAATTTCTCACATGAAGAAGGGCTCGGCAGGCAGTTTTGTCAGGATATCTTTGAAACATCACAATAAAACTGCAAGAAAGAACCATCTGCGCTCAGAAACAAACATCACAGGCACAATTAATTTGTTTTACGACGTTATGACAGGAAACGTAAAATTTCAAATAAAAGGTTAATAGGAAGTAACTGAACTTGGCTTTTGGCGGAGTACAAACCTGCTTTCGCACAGAGCTAAAAACATCCATATAAGTAAAAAATAAATAAATAAAGCAGAACGCTCATCTCTTTTCTTTTTTTCTTCAACCACCCACTCGTCCCGTTTTTACTGATTCTGTGCATTCCGATGAAACAATCAGGTCAAGTTACTACGGTTAGACTTCAATAATTTTCTTAACTGCTATCAGTAGGTAATATCTCATTTTTACAGAAAACCTCTCATTGAAAAACAAACACTCTTTTTGTGTGTCCAGTGTGCTGTTTCTAATATTTATATGCCAGGAATGTCCCATGCCGCATCATGCGTAATATAATCATAATTATGTTTTTGAAAGGATTTGTTTTGTTACAGCACAATTGCCACTGCTTTGTCAGCAGAACAGGCTTAAAGGAAACGCGATGAAAAATGAAACAACCTGGTGGAGCTTGACCATGGATGAACCTGGGTGCTTGGTATGTTTCCATGGGAACTACACCAAGATTCGCCCTCCTGTCAATCAAAATGAGCTGTTAGGTTAACAGCATACCTCCTAACATGACCCTGTCCAGGAGGGACACAATGCTCTGGTCCTGGACTTCCCAGGTAATTTATGATTGGTGGCAGCTCCAGAGGTGGGGTTGCAGTACAGTCCAAAATTCAAATAGGGGAGTCACACCAACTGCCAGTGAGTCCCAGCCAGTGATGTTTGGCAGTGTGTGAAATGACAGTTGGTGTGACTCCCCTATTTGAATTTTGAACTGCGCTGCAGCCCCGCCTCTTACCAGGGAAGTCCAGGACCAGAGCATTGTGTCCCTCCTGGAGAGGGTCATGTTGGGAGGACTGTAACAGGTCTTATGTTTTCTTGAATCGTGAACAGAGGCTGGAAGGTAAGAAAGCTTTCAATATTTTATCTCATTGTACTTCTTGCAAAGGGGCATATTCATACTTAACTACTTTTCAGCTTTCTCCTCCGGGAGAAGCCCAGGGGAGAGATACCTGCTGATTGGAGGTGAGGGCGGGGCCTGGGACTACACAACATTATGCCCCACCCCCTCACGGGAAATGCGGCGATTCGTGGGTCGATTGTGAGGGAGCAGGACCAATATGATGTGATTTGCACAGAAACACAACATGTTGGCCCCGACCCCTCCCCGGTTTCCTGCGATTTGCGGCACTAACCTCCTTATAGTGCCCACTTCGTAGGGAAGTGGGCACTGAATGCTGGAGGACCACCTACACTTCCAGGAGTGAGGGAAATTGCCCGTAAATTGGGGTGTCTCCCGCAAATTCCAAGAGAATATAGACAAGTATGGGCATATTTTTTATAACATTGCTGTGTTCCTGCAGAATATTAAGAATCCTTATCGCTGCTTTTTGCACCAATAAGGATTCGGAATTCGCTAGAATGTATCAAGCTAAGTCGCCATGACATGGGCTACAATAAGAAACATTCCCGGTGATCAGTAAGAAGCAAAGGAGTTGAGTACTGGATGCCAGCGCTCGTGGTCCCGGCGGTTAGAATCCTGACATGGTGACAATCCCTGCTAGAGACAGAGAAGCCGTGACGTGGCCTAGCAGCTTCCCATGTATTTGCAAATGCATGCAACTAATATCTCTGATTTCTATGACCATATAGTCTTCATATATTGTTGCAGGTACTATTCAGTGTGCTGAGGAACAATAGGGGGTTAAACCCCCCTCCTTTTTCTACTTAGTATGACCCCTCCCTTTCATGCACCTGATTAGTGCTGCTAGATTGATTGAGCAGCTGCCATTTTTTGTTTGTTTGGTATGAGTGGCATGAAGGAGCCAGCATTAGTAGGGCATGCTGGTTCTAGTAGTGCTAGTTGGAGTTCCCAGGGGTGACTCCGAGGTAAGCTGGCTCTCAATGTGGATGCATTTATGTATGTGCCTTACATTTGACAAAATTTATATGTGCCTTTATCATGAGGCCTTATAATTGGTATATTTTACATTTGGGGTGAGCGTTCGGGCGTTAGACCCCCGGGGCTGGTCTGGGTGGGCCCCCTCATGGCATCACCACTTAATACACATAGTTGCTTTTTACATCACATATTATGTTTGTATTTTTTTCATGTAATAAGTAGGGGAGTGCACCGGCCACTTTTCGTGTTTTGTGTTTTGGTTTTGGATCTGGATCTTTCTTCGTGTTTTGGATCTGGATTGGTTTTGCCAAAACCACCCTTCCATGTTTTGGGTTCTGGGTTTTGTGTTTTGGATCTGTATTTTTTTTTAAAAAAGCATAAAAACAGCTAAAAACAGAATGTGTTGGTTTTTCTGCTCCTATGCTATTATTAACCTCAATAACCTTAATTTCCACTAAATTCCAGTCTATTCTGAACACCTCACACCTCACAATAGTGTTTTTATGTCCAAAAGGTTGCACCGAGGTAGCTGGATGACTATGCTAAGCGACACGAGTGGACGGCACAAACACGTGACCCATCTAGGAGTGACACAGCAGTGGGCAGACAGGATGGCAGTTTGAAAAACTAGGCCCCAAACTGTACATAATGCAAAGAAAAAAAAAAGGTGCAAGATGGAATTGTCCTTAGGCCCTCCCACCCACCCTTATGTTGTATAAACAGGACATGCACACTTTAACAAAGCAATCATTTCAGCGCCAGGGTCTGCCACACGACTGTGGCTGAAATGATTGGTTCGTTTGGGCCCCCACAAAACAAGCTGTCCCTGCACAAACTGGCTCTACGGAGGCAAGAAGTCATCCTCATCCTCCTCATCCACCGATTCCTCACCCTCTTCAGTGTTGTGTACATCCTCATCCTCACAGAGTATTAACTCGTCCCCACTGGAATCCACCACCACAGGTCCCTCTGTACGTTCTGGAGGCTGGTCTCCCTGGAAGAGTTGATCATTCATTTTGATGAACATCATCTTCTCCACATTTTGTGGAAGCAACCTCCTACGCCTTTCGCTGACAAGGTTCCCGGCTGCACTAAACATTCTTTCGGAGTACACACTGGAGGGGGGGCAACTCAGGTAAAATAGAGCCAGTTTGTACAGGGGCCTCCAAATTGCCTCTTTTTCCTGCCAGTACAGGTATGGACTGTCTGACATGCCTACTTGGATGCTGTCACCGATGTAATCCTCCACCATTCTGTCAATGGTGACAGTATCATATGTAGTGACAGTAGACATGTCAGAAATTGTTGCCAGGTCCTTCAGTCCAGACCAGATGTCCATACTTGGTCCTGCCTGCCCTGTATCACCGCCAGCGGGTTGCTTAGGATAGCTAAGTTTTTTCCTGGCAGCCCCAGTTGCGGGAGAAAATGAAGAAGGAGCTGTTGACGTGTCACGTTCCGCTTCAGCTGACAGTGTGTTCACCAGCAGGTCTTTGCACCTCTGCAGGCTTGTCTCGGCCGGAAAGAGAGACACCACATATGCTTTAAACCTAGGATCGAGCACGGTGGCCAAAATGTAGTGGTCTGATTTCAACAGATTGACCACCCTGGAATCCTGGGAAAGCGAATGAAGGGCTTCATCCACATGTCCCACATGCCGAGCGGAATCGCTCCATCTTAGCTCCTCCTTCACTTTCTCCAGCTGCTTCTGCAAAAGCCTGATGAGGGGAATGACCTGACTCAAGTTGGCAGTGTCTGAACTGACTTCACGTGTGGCAAGTTCGAAGGGCTGGAGAACCTTGCACAACACGGAAATCATTCTCCACTGAGCTTGAGTCAGGTGCATACCCCCTCCTTTGCCTATGTCATAGGTGGATGTATAGGCTTGTATTGCCTTTTGCTGCTCCTCCATCCTCTGAAGCATATAGTGGGTTGAGTTCCACCGCGTCACAACCTCTTGCTTCAGGTGATGGCGGGGCAGGTTCAAGAGTGTTTGCTGGCACTCCAGTCTTCGGCACGCAGTCGCTGAATGGCGAAAGTGGCCAGAAATTTTTCAGGCCACCCAAAGCGTCTCCTGCACGCCCCTGTCGCTTTTCAGAAAATTCTGCACCACCAAGTTTATTGTGTGAGCAAAACATAGGACGTGCTGGAATTTGCCCAGATGTAATGCCCGCACAATATTGGTGGCGTTGTCAGATATCACAAATCCCCAGGAGAGTCTAAGTGGGGTAAGCCACTGGGCGATGATTTCCCTCAGTTTCTCTAAGAGGTTGTCGGCGGTGTGCCTCTTACTGAAAACGGTGATACACAGCGTAGCCTGCCTTGGAACGAGCTGGCGTTTCTGAGATGCTGCTACTGGTGACACTGCTGCTGTTGCTGCGTAAGGTGATACATCTACTCAGTGGGCTGTCACAGTCATATAGTCCTTAGTCTGCCCTGTTCCACTTGTCCACAAGTCCGTGGTTAAGTGGACATTGGGTACAACGGCATTTTTCAGGACACTGAGGACACTTTTTCTGACGTTTCTGTACAGTCTCGATATTGCCTGCCTAGTGAAGTGGAATCTAGACGGGATTTGGAACCGGGGACACACTACCTCCATCAATTGTCTAAATCCCACTGCACTAATGGCGGATACCGGACGCACGTCTAACACCAACATAGCAGTCAAGGCCTCAGTCATACGTTTTGCTTCAGGATGACTGCTGTCGTACTTCATCCTCCTCGCTAAGGACTGTTGGAGGGTTAATTGTTTAGTAAAAGTAGTGGTGTTCCTACTTCCTCTCTGGGATGATGAACGACTCCCAGCAGCAGCAACAGCAGCAGCGGCAGCAGGAGGCGTAGCAATGCAGGATCCTCCGGAGGAATCCCGGATAGGAGAGTCAGTCATGCCAGTGACATGGCCTGCAGGACTACTTCCGATCCTGACTAAGGAGGAAATTGACGAGGAGGGAGTTGACGGTGTGGTTTGCAGGCGCTTGGATACAACAGGACAACAGGATTTAGGTGTCCCTGGACTGCTTACGGTCTTAGCCAAAGTTTCTGAACTTGACAGTAACTTTTTATGAATGCGCTGCAGTTGCCGTATAAGGGAGGATGTTCCTAGATGGTTAACATCTCTACCCCTACTTATTTCACCTTTACATATGGTACATATGGCAAGACAGTTGTTGTCCGGATTTGGATAGAAATATTGCCAGACCAAAGAGGTGGAATGTTTGGTCTTCTGCCCAGGCATGACCGTGATGGGCTTTTTCATCCCACGGACAACAACTGTCTCCCCCGGAGCCTGATTTAAACAAACCACATCACCATCAGAATCCTCCTTGCCAACTTCCTCCTCAGCGCCAGCTACACCAGTATCCTCATTCTGTTGTACTTCAACAGTGACATCTTCAATTTGCATATCAGCAAGTGGACTGTGGGTGCTCCTTTCAGCACTTGCAGGGGGCGTGCAAATGGTGGAAAGAGCCACCTCTTCCCGTCCAGTGCTGTGAAGGTCAGGCATCGCAACCACCACCACACTTGGACTCTCCTTGGGGATTTGTGATATCTTCTTAGAACGCACAGTTCTTCGCTGTGCTTTTGCCAGCTTAACTCTTTTGATTTTTTTAGTGGGAGGAGGGCTTCCATCGTCATGTGAAGCTGAACCACTAGTCATGAACATAGGGAAAGACCTTAGCCATTCCTTGCCACTCCGTGTCGTAAATGGCATATTGGCAAGTTTACGTTTCTCTTCAGATGATTTAAATGTTTTTTTCAAGGTCATTTTCCTGAACTTTGACATTTGGGATTGTATGTGCCCTTTACTATGACATTGGGCCTCGGCCTTGGCAGACGACGTTGATAGCATGTTATCGTCTATGTCATGACTAGTGGCAGCAGCTTCAGCACTAGGAGGAAGTGGTTCTTGATCTTTCTCTATTTTATCTATTTTATTTTTATCGGAGAAAGTTTGGTCCTCCATTTATGTTTATTTCGATTTGATATATACGTGCGGCTAAGGCGCACACAAACACAGAAAATATTTTTTTATTTTTGCTGGAGAGTAGTGCACTTTGTGAGTTACACCACCCTTTAAGAAATGAGCCAGCCGGCTCTTTACTTATGGGACACAGGCGCACGCTTGGCGCTGCTCCTTTGTTGATGCACGTGTGGCTACTGCGCACACAATTCACAAACACAGAAAAAATTTTTTTATTTGGTTTGGAGTGTACTTTGGGGGTTACAGCACCCTTTAACGGTCAAGCCAGCCGGCCCTTTACTTATGACACAGGCGCACGCTTGGCACTACTTTGTTGATGCACGTGCGGCTACTGCTCACACAATTCACAAACACAGAAAATATTTTTTTATTTGGTTTGGAGTGTACTTTGGGGGTTACAGCACCCTTTAACGGTCAAGCCAGCCGGCCCTTTACTTATGACACAGGCGCACGCATGGCACTACTTTGTTGATGCACGTCCGGCTACTGCGCACACAATTCACAAACACAGAAAATATTTTTTTATTTGGTTTGGAGTGTACTTTGGGGGTTACAGCACCCTTTAACGGTCAAGCCAGCCGGCCCTTTACTTATGACACAGGCGCACGCTTGACACTACTTTGTTGATGCACGTGCGGCTACTGCGCACACAATTCACAAACACAGAAAATATTTTTTTATTTGGTTTGGACTGGAGTGTACTTTGGGGGTTACAGCACCCTTTAACGGTCAAGCCAGCCGGCCCTTTACTTATGACACAGGCGCACGCTTGGCACTACTTTGTTGATGCACGTGCGGCTACTGCTCACACAATTCACAAACACAGAAAATATTTTTTTATTTGGTTTGGAGTGTACTTTGGGGGTTACAGCACCCTTTAACGGTCAAGCCAGCTGGCCCTTTACTTATGACACAGGTGCACGCTTGGCACTACTTTGTTGATGCACGTGCGGCTACTGCGCACACAATTCACAAACACAGAAAAAATATTATTTTTTTTAGCACTTGGGGGGAGCACCCCTGATGGACAGAGCACCCCCTGGACAACACTACAGCACCCCTTTAGGACTGGGACACTGCACAGGACTTTGGAGTGGACACAGCCCCTATGGACAACTGACTGCACAACACAGTCCAGCCAGCCCCTATGGACTTTGAAGTAGTGGACACAGCCCCTATTAACAACAGCAGCACAGCACAACACAGCCAGCCCCTATGGACTTTGAAGTAGTGGACACAGCCCCTATGGACAACAGCAGCACAGCGCAGCACAGCACAGCACAACACTACTCTGCACTACACTACACTACACAGCCCAGCCAGCCCTAACTCCCACCCTCCCTCTTCACTGTCCACAGCCGAGTGAGAAAATGGCGCCGACGCGGGTACCTTATATAGGATCCAAAACCCGCGAGACCCGGAAGGCGGGATGATGACGTTTTGCCTCGATTTCAGATCCGAGTCAGGCGGGAAAAGACGAGCCTGACTCGGATCGGCCTCGGATCGCGGGCCTCGGGGGGGTTCGGATTTCAGAAATCCGAACCCGCTCACCCCTAGTAATAAGTAGGGGTGTGCACCGGCCACTTTTCGTGTTTTGTGTTTTGGTTTTGGATCTGGATCTTTCTTCGTGTTTTGGATCTGGATTGGTTTTGCCAAAACCACCCTTCCGTGTTTTGGGTTCTGGGTTTTGTGTTTTGGATCTGTATTTTTTTTTAAAAAAGCATAAAAACAGCTAAAATCACAGAATTTGTAGGTTTTTCTGCTCCTATGCTATTATTAACCTCAATAACCTTAATTTCCACTCATTTCCAGTCTATTCTGAATACCTCAAACCTCACAATAGTGTTTTTATGTCCAAAAGGTTGCACCGAGGTAGCTGGATGACTATGCTAAGCGACACGAGTGGGCGGCACAAACACGTGACCCATCTAGGCGTGAAACTGCAGTGGCAGACAGGATGGCATTGAAAAACTAGGCCCCAAACTGTACATAATGCAAAGAAAAAAAAGAGGTGCAAGATGGAATTGTCCTTGGGCCCTCCCACCCACCCTTATGTTGTATAAACAGGACATGCACACTTTAACAAACCAATCATTTCAGCGCCAGGGTCTGCCACACAACTGTGGCTGAAATGATTGGTTCGTTTGGGCCCCCACAAAACAAGCTGGCAATTTATCTGTCCCTGCACAAACTGGCTCTACGGAGGCAAGATGTCATCCTCATCCTCCTCATCCACCGATTCCTCACCCTCTTCAGTGTGTACATCCTCATCCTCACAGAGTATTAATTCGTCCCTGCTGGAACCACAGGTCCCTCTGTACGTTCTGGAGGCTGGTCTCCCTGGAAGAGTTGATAATTCATTTTATGAACATCATCTTCTCCACATTTTGTGGAAGCAACCTCCTACGCCTTTCGCTGACAAGGTTCCCGGCTGCACTAAACACTCTTTCGGAGTACACACTGGAGGGGGGGCAACTCAGGTAAAATAGAGCCAGTTTGTACAGGGACCTCCAAATTGCTTCTTTTTCCTGCCAGTACAGGTACGGACTGTCTGACATGCCTACTTGGATGCTGTCACCGATGTAATCCTTTAACAGACAGACGCACGCTTGTCGCTGCTGCTTTGAGGATTCAAGTGCGGCTACAGCCCACACAATTCACAAAGACAGAAAAAAATAAAGAATATTTTTATTGTTTGTGGAGCACACTTTGAGGGTTACACCACCCTTTAACAGACAGACGCACGCTTGTCGCGCTGCTTTGAGGATGCAAGTGCGGCTACAGCCCACACAATTCACAAAGACAGAAAAAAGAAGAAGAATATTTTTATTGTTTGTGTAGCACACTTTGAGGGTGTCACCACCCTTTAACAGACAGACGCACGCTTGTCGCTGCTGCTTTAAGGATGCAGGTGCGGCTACAGCCCACACATTTCACAAAGACCGAAAAAAAAAGAACAATATTTTAATTGTTTGTGTAGCACACTTTGAGGGTGTCACCACCCTTTAACAGACAGATGCACGCTTGTCGCTGCTGCTTTAAGGATGCAGGTGCGGCTACAGCCCACACATTTCACAAAGACCCAAAAAAAAAGAACAATATTTTAATTGTTTGTGTAGCACACTTTGAGGGTGTCACCACCCTTTAACAGACAGACGCACGCTTGTCGCTGCTGCTTTAAGGATGCAGGTGCGGCTACAGCCCACACAATTCACAAAGACAGAAAAAAGAACAATATTTTAATTGTTTGTGTAGCACACTTTGAGGGTGTCACCACCCTTTAACAGACAGACGCACGCTTGTCGCTGCTGCTTTATGGATGCAGGTGCGGCTACAGCCCACACAATTCACAAAGACAGAAAAAAGAAGAAAAATATTTTTATTGTTTGTGTAGCACACTTTGAGGGTGTCACCACCCTTTAACAGACAGACGCACGCTTGTCGCTGCTGCTTTGAGGATGCAAGTGCGGCTACATCGCACACAAGTCACAAACACATTAAAAAAATAGTTTTTTATTTTTTGGCGCACTTTGAGAGTTGCACCACCCTTTAACAGACAGACGCACGCTTGTCGCTGCTGCTTTAAGGATGCAGGTGCGGCTACAGCCCACACAATTCACAAAGACAGAAAAAAAAGAACAATATTTTAATTGTTTGTGTAGCACACTTTGAGGGTGTCACCACCCTTTAACAGACAGACGCACGCTTGTTGCTGCTGCTTTGAGGATGCAGGTGGAATCTAGACGGGATTTGGAACCGAGGACACACTACCTCCATCAATTGTCTAAATCCCACTGCACTAATGTCGGATACCGGACGCACGTCTAACACCAACATAGCAGTCAAGGCCTCAGTTATACGTTTTGCTTCAGGATGACTGCTGTCGTACTTCATCCTCATCGCTAGGGACTGTTGGAGGGTCAATTGTTTAGTAAAAGTAGTGATGTTCCTACTTCCTCTCTGGGATGATGAACAACTCCCAGCAGCAGCAACAGCACTAGGAGGAAGTGGTTCTTGATCTTTCCCTATTTTATTTTTATCGGAGAAAGTTTGGTCCTCCATTTATGTTATATTGATATATATACGTGCGGCTAAAGCGCACACAAACACAGAAAATATTTTTTTATTTTTGCTGGAGAGTAGTGCACTTTGTGGGTTACACCACCCTTTAAGAAATGAGCCAGCCAGCTCTTTACTTATGGGACACAGGCGCACGCTTGGCGCTGCTCCTTTGTTGATGCACGTGCAGCCACAGTGCACACAAGTCACAAACACAGAAAATATATATTTTTTTGGTTTGGAGTGTACTTTGGGGGTTACAGAACCCTTTAACGGTCAAGCCTGCCGGCCCTTTACTTATGACACAGGCGCACGCTTGGCACTACTTTGTTGATGCACGTGCGGCTACTGCGCACACAATTCACAAACACAGAAAATAATTTTTTTTTTGGTTTGGACTGGAGAGTACTTTTGGGGGTTACAGCACCCTTTAACGGTCTAGCCAGCCGGCCCTTTACTTATGACACAGGCGCACGCTTGGCACTACTTTGTTGATGCACGTGCGGCTACTGCGCACACAATTCACAAACACAGAAAATTTTTTTTTTTTTGGTTTGGACTGGAGTGTACTTTGGGGGTTACAGCACCCTTTAACGGTCAAGCCAGCCGGCCCTTTACTTATGACACAGGCGCACGCTTGGCACTACTTTGTTGATGCACGTGCGGCTACTGCGCACACAATTCACAAACACAGAAAATAATTTTTTTTTTGGTTTGGACTGGAGTGTACTTTCGGGGGTTACAGCACCCTTAACGGTCAAGCCAGTCGGCCCTTTACTTATGACACAGGCGCACGCTTGGCACTACTTTGTTGATGCACGTGCGGCTACTGCGCACACAATTCACAAACACAGAAAATTATTTTTTTTTTGGTTTGGACTGGAGTGTACTTTGGGGGTTACAGCACCCTTTAACGGTCAAGCCAGCCGGCCCTTTACTTATGACACAGGCGCACGCTTGGCACTACTTTGTTGATGCACATGCGGCTACTGCGCACACAATTCACAAACACAGAAAATAATTTTTTTTTTGGTTTGGACTGGAGTGTTCTTTCGGGGGTTACAGCACCCTTTAACGGTCAAGCCAGCCGGCCCTTTACTTATGACACAGGCGCACGCTTGGTACTACTTTGTTGATGCACGTGCGGCTACTGCGCACACAATTCACAAACACAGAAAATATATTATTTTTTTAGCACTTGGGGGGAGCACCCCTGATGGACAGAGCACCCCCTGGACAACACTACAGCACCCCTTTAGGACTGGGACACTGCACAGGACTTTGGAGTGGACACAGCCCCTATGGAGAACTCACTGCACAACACAGTCCAGCCAGCCCCTATGGACTTTGAAGTAGTGGACACAGCCCCTATTAACAACAGCAGCACAGCACAACACAGCCAGCCCCTATGGACTTTGAAGTAGTGGACAACAGCAGCACTACACTACACTACACTACACAGCCCTAACTCCCACCCTCCCTCTTCACTGTCCACAGCCGAGTGAGAAAATGGCGCCGACGCGGGTACCTTATATAGGATCCAAAACCCGCGAGACTCGGAAGGCGGGATGATGACGTTTTGCCTCGATTTCAGATCCGAGTCAGGCGGGAAAAGTCGAGCCTGACTCGGATCGGACTCGGATCGGGGGGGCTCGGGGGGGTTCGGATTTCAGAAATCCGAACCCGCTCACCCCTAGTAATAAGTCACATATATTTTAACCCCTTTTTCCAACACTCATTAATTAGTCTTACACAGCTATAGTTTCCACTGCACTGTCACTCTTTTTCCATTTTTCGTGTGATGCCCTGGGGTGGTGCTGGGCTGGACGTTTTTCGGGGTGCACTGCGCCCCGGATGTGAACCCCTTAGTGTTAGGGAGTGCTAGAGACAGAGAAGCCGTGACGTGGCCTAGCAGCTTCCCATGTATTTGCAAATGCATGCAACTAATATCTCTGATTTCTATGACCATATAGTCTTCATATATTGTTGCAGGTACTATTCAGTGTGCTGAGGAACAATAGGGGTTTAAACCCCCCTCCTTTTTCTACTTAGTATGACCCCTCCCTTTCATGCACCTGATTAGTGCTGCTAGATTGATTGAGCAGCTGCCATTTTTGTTTGTATGGTGACAATCCCGACATCAGGAGGTAAGTATGCTCTCCTTCCCCTATCCCTATTCCTAACCCTCCCTCCCCACAGCCTAAACCTACCCCTCCCCCCTAGTTTCTTACCCTTACCCCGCCCCAACCCCAATACTTACTGTCAGGATGCTGGCGGTCGGGATACCAGTGCCGGGATTCTGACTGGTGTTAGGATTCTGACTGGTGTTAGGATTTCGGGTCCGCCATTCTGAGCGCCGCCCGATAGCCAGGATAATAACTATATCCTGAAGCATAGTGATTGCATCCACGATCCCACCCTACAGTGCGTGCACAGTGAAGAAACTGCCGCAATGTGCAGAGCGACCTGCCCCAGCACACCAGAGAGGGGATCGCAAGATCCCTCTCCGACAGTGCTGCCCCACTGCAGACAAGCTTTGCAGAGCTTGTTAAATACCATCCCCCCAAATACCATCCCCACATTCTAGGATTTTTCACTTTGCCCTTAAACATGCGGAACCAGCAGTTTTCCATATTAAGGGCTGAATTGATTAGTAAATATGCCCTAAAACCTGGAATGTACAGTATGTGTCCCTTAGCTACACAAATCTCCCCACCTCAATCCTGCAACGCTCTGAAGTCAAGGAAAAACACTGAGGCACTGATAGACAGTATAATGAGTGATATCAGAGGCTTTTATATATTTTCCATATATTTATTTTAAAAAATACATATGAAAAAAACATAAAAATAATGAATGAATATAAAACACACAGTGATATCTGAATGTGGTGATATTATGCCACAACCTTGTCATCAGTAAGAGGTTTATATACTAATAACATTTATACAGTATATAAGATGATAACTTATATGGAATAAACTTAGGACAATCCCAAGCAGTTTCTGGGACAGGATGGGTACTGGATGCCGGTGCTCGGGATCCCGGAGGTCAGTATCCCGACGCCAGCTTCCCGACAGGGATAGAATACTGACACTTGTTGATCAGTATTCTAACCCTCTCCCTCTCCCTAACCCTAACCCGCATCCTAAACCTAACGCTCCCCCCTTGGTGCCTAACCCTAACCCTCCCCCTAGTGCCTAACCCTCCCCCCAACCATGCTACTTACCTTCGGTATTCTGGCAATCAGGATGATGGAGTCTGGATTCTGACAAGTTTCGGGATTCCAGTGCCGGCATACTGAGTGCCAGGATCCCCGCAGTCGAGATATTGACAAATTGACAAAAGATGGTGAATTCTCGATGTACTAATGTCTCACCTTATCTGAGACAGAGTGGTAGACTTTAATAGATGTCCTTAATAAAAGGGTCCCATTCTCATTGGTAAAGCATGTTACTGTATGGATTATAGAAATATATACATTGTTGCCGCCAGAGTTTCAGCAGTTGAGCAGTGCTGTGCAGAATGTATGTCGCTGTCAGAGCTCCGGTAGGTATGCGGCAGCACACTTATAAATGGAGGCTCTGTAGGTCAGATGGCTGAGTGCTGCATGTACTTGCTTAGTCTCAGTAAGGCAGCAGTGGCTGTAAATCCTTAATCCTCTGCAGAATTAATCAGTTTGAAGTGCAGCAAGTGGTAATAATATAACAAATCCTCCAAACACCTTGACGCACTTCTCCTAGCTTTCAAGTTCCGGAATGCATAGATGTCTGCAGACCTGACAATAATGTTGGGTTGTGATGTGTGTATGCACACATTACTGTACATTATGACACCACCATCCCCAATTTTCCTGTGCACATGTTTGGGGTGCGATGTTGGCGGTCATGTTGGCTCCTACATTACGCTCCTACATCCTACAGTACATTATGGGCATCATGAGCATTGAATCGCCCCCTAACAGTTAGAGATGAGCGGGTTCAGTTACCTGAGAACCGAACCCACCCGAACTTAGGTGATCCGAGTCAGAGCCGAGTCGACTCGGATTTTCCCGCCTGACTCAGATCTGAAAATGAGGAAAAACACCATCATCCCTCTGTTGGATTCTCGCAGGTTTTGGATTCTATAAAGGTCCCGCGATTGCCGCCATTTTCAATTCTGGATGTGGAGAGTGAAGAGGGAGGGAGCTGGGAGCTGTTCTGTGCTGCTGTGCATGCTACAGTTGTAAAAAGAAGATTCCCTCCAGCACACTGCAGCAATATTATCAAAAATACTTGAATCCTACATGATAATAGATAATAGAAATGATTTTTTGTTTTTGTGTGTGAGTGTTAGCCTGCCACACCACCAGTGTTCAAATAAAAACTATTTTTTGTGTGTGCCTGTTAGCCACACCACCAGTGAGAAAATAAAAA
Source organism: Taudactylus pleione (assembly GCA_031769625.1). Classification (NCBI taxonomy): domain Eukaryota; kingdom Metazoa; phylum Chordata; class Amphibia; order Anura; family Myobatrachidae; genus Taudactylus; species Taudactylus pleione. Next base: position 548,187 of record JAUIMM010000251.1, read on the forward strand.
TATTTTTTTGTGTGTGCATAATCGCGTAGAGGATATGGTTTAAAAACTGGAATAAAGCAGCTAAAACTGCGTTCTCTGATTATAGTGTCCCTGCTCCCAGTCCCTCCCCATTGTCCCTCTACCTGAATTTCAGCAAGGCAAAGGGGCAACTCCATGCAACTGTATTCCAGAGTGCAGCTTCTCCTCCTGTAGCCCAGGTCAGAAGATGTGTAGGGAGTGTGGTGGTGATATGGACTAAAATGGAGCTCACATCCACTAAAGTGGACAATGAATCCCCAATCTAACAGGGATGAAAATCCACTTCCAGCAGCAGGCATGGTGCTCAAGACACAAAGTAAGACTTAAACCTTATATCTTAAATGTCCACAATATCTGCTCCAGTTAAGTGGACAGTGGGTACAATAGCAGTTTGAACTGAAGGCTACTAAGTAACTATGGGCCTGATTCAGAGCCGTTCGCTATTTGTGGTCGTTCGTTCAAAAACAAGGGGTGGCTATTCAAATGATCCGTTCGCAAATTGCAGTCTGTTCCCACCTCTAAGTCTGAACGACCGAGCAAAACATACGCTCGTTTTTTTGATAAAAACGCCCCCTGGCCGCACGCACCATACGTCATGTCCGCTATTTATTAGATTAATCGAGTACATCGTACAGCGTATGAACTGCTCGCTATTCTTGTGGTTGGTGTTTTCAACCGCTATTTTGCGAGCAGTTCTGAGTTAAAAAAAACCAAGTGACGTGGTCAATGACGCTGCTGTATTAAATATGCACTCCCTTAAAACGCCCGTTTTGACCTTTAAGCACGCCTGCGTTCGGATCTCCACTCCCCGTTTTCAAGCACCTTCCCCTGTTACCACCCACATACGCCTCATTCTGTCACTCAAAATAGCAGGCCCTCGCTATATTGCGTACCAACGATTTTCGGCCGCACTGACTGGTTCGCGCATGCGTACTAAAAACCGTACGCATGCGCAGATGTGCGAACATCGCTCGGAATGAGCGTACTGCCGCTAGTGAGTGGCTCTGAATGAGGGCCTATGTTTTTTATAATGTCGCTGTACAGTTTGGGAAATGCTTTTTTGGAAGGTTTGCAAAGAATTATTTAACAGTCAATTGTTTTTGGAAGGCACTCTTCCTAGTCACCTTCTGGGATGAAAATGTACTCCTAACTGCAGAAGCAGTCACAGGATTCTCAAGAAAGTCCTTAAATCAGCGGTAACCAACCTCGGTCCTCGTGAGCTACTAACAGTTCACCTTTTTCAGACCACCTAGCAGGTGCACAGGTGTATTCATTACTCAGCACCACATTTAAAAAGATCCACAGCTGGAGTTAATTATTACAGTTGTGATTCTGTGAGGAGACCTGGAAAACATGCACTGTTGGTAGCTCTCGAGGACCAGGGTTGTCTACCCCTGCCTTAAATCATAAATCTTACGCTTGTCCACATATCTGTGCTGGTTAAGTGGCACTTTGAGGCCACTAACTAACTATGTTTTTTTTAATGTCCCTTGACAGGTTGGGAAATGTTCAATGTGGAAGCTTTGCAAAGGATTATTTTACATGCAATTGTTTTGGAAAGCAGTCTTCCTGGTCCCCTTTCTTTGATGAAAATCCACTCCTAGCAGCAGAAGAAGGCGCAGGATTCTCAAGAAAGACACAACGTAAGTTTAATTTACTAAAGTGAGAGATGTTAGAAGTGAGTTTTAGAAGTGATGTTGCTTGCCCATAGAAAATAAACAGATTATAGCTATTATATTCTAGAAAATGATGTTAAGTAGAATCTGACTGGTTGTTATGGGCAACATCACTTCTAAAACGCACTTCTAAAAAATCTCACTTAGGTAAAAAATATATCCCTTTAATATCTTTGAACTGGTTAAGTGGCAGTTTGGAGACCACTAACTAACTATGTTTTTTTAATGACCCTGTACAGGTTGGGTAATGCTTTTTCATGTGGAAAGCACTAATAGAAGTCTTCCTCTTCCCCGTCCACTCCCAGCAGCAGGTATGGCACTCAAGGATTCTTTTAGGGCAAAGACTAAAATATTATTTTGTAAATGCCTCCTCCCCTCCCATTCTCCCTCATAAATTTACTTCCGAATAAATTTTTTTATTTACTACCAAACCCTTCCTGTCTCTGCCTTCAACTACATACATACTTCAACTCCCTCAGGCCTCTCTTGAATAATAAAAACATTTGTTTCCTGATGTGCCATGTTGGCAGTTGAACTGCCACGTTTTTGTGCCGCCCACTGCTGCCGCTTAACTTAGTCAGCCAGCTACTGTCGCTTGGTGCAAATTTTGGGCCTAAACTGGATGAAAACAATATAGTGAGCTGCGAGGTGGTCAAAACTGACTGGAAATGAGTGGAAATAAATGTTATTGAGGTTAATATTACTGTAGGAACAAAAACAGACCCATTTTATGTGATTTTAGCTGTTTTTATGATTTTTTAAGAAAAAATCCAGACCCAAAACCGAAAAACAAAACACGGAGGTGAGGTTTTGGCAAAACGAATCCAGATCCAAAACCAGGGGAGATCCAGATCCAAAACCAAAACCAAAACACGAGGGTCGGCACACATCTCTACTAACAGTGTAACCTCTAATTGCATCAGTCTTACTCGTGTCTTGAACCCAAGAGTCTTTCAATAAATAAAGGGGAATCCAATGAGAAGTAGTTCAGGGGAAAAATAAAGTATGTAACTAAATAAGGGGGTAGTTCTAAAGAGATGGTAGAGAGGACTTTAAAATGACCTACTTACTTTATTTTCTTTGGCACATGTTGCACCGGCTGGCTGAAAATGTAGCTAAAACCTTAATGTAACAAGATCAATCTGCATTTTCACAGCTACTACTTATATCACTCTGGGTTAAACTGCAAACTAATAAAAAACATATTAACTCTCCATAGGGGAGATGCATCAAACATTGGAGAGAAATAAAGTAGAGAGAGATAAAGTACCAACCAATCAGCTCCTGACATTTTTTAAACACAGCCTGTAAAATGACAGTTAGAAGCTGATTGGTTGGTACTATATCTCTCTTTCCACTTTATCTCTCTTTGAGGTTTGATACATCCCATTGTCATGTTATGATGTTACCTTTTCTTATAGCAATGAAGCATCAAGAATGTTTATTATGTATTTTATTTATTGGATTTAATAGCATTATTACAGATAGACACAGTGTCATGTATGACAGGAGTGTAATTATGAGTGTGGGCCACAATCTGTATAAAACCCAACACCGATGAAGTATCAAATCCCAATATATTGTCTCTTGCATATTTAGTAGAGACGTGTCCCAACCGTGTGTTATGGTTCTAATTCATTGTCAGGTTTTGACTTTGGTTTTGCCAAGACCGCCATCGAGTGTTTTGGTTTTGGATCTGTATTTTTTAAAAAAATTGGTAAAAACAGCTAATATCACTTAATTTTGACCTGTTTTTGTTCCTACAGTATTATTAACCTAAATAAAATTAATTTCCAGGCATTTCCAGTCAATGTTAACCACTCACAGCTTACAATATTGTTTTCACTAGTTTTCACCAATATTTGCCAAAGGCTGGCTGGCTAAATTAAGCGACAGAGCAGCGGCACAAAAGCACAGCCGTTTCAAGTATATAGGACATCTATAAAACATTGCCACACAGCAGTGGCAGACAGTATGGCAGTTTAATAAACTCTAAAAATGTTTGTCATCTGCGCAAAAAGACAGTCAGCAATGCCCCAAACAGCGCATAATGCAAAGAAAAGTGGTGCAAGATAGAATTGTCCTTGGACCCCCCACCCACCCTTATGGTGTATTTTAAAAAGGACATTCACAATTTAACAAACCAATCACTTCAGCAATAGGGACTGCCACTTGTGGCTGAAGTGATTGGTTTGTTTGGGCTCCCACAAAACAAGCTACTAATGGGCAGCTGACATTGCTGGCAATGATCTCTGCGTACAAACTGGCTTCACAGAGGCAAGATGTCATCGCCATTATCATCCTCACCCTCATCAGTATGTACATCATCTTCACACAATATTAATTTGTCCTCGCTGGAATCCACCATTAAAGGTGCCTCTGGACTTTAGCGTAATTCACGTTAAAGATCTTCCTCGTGGAATTTAGTTAATTTGACGAACACATTTTTTTCCACATTTTGAGGAAGTAGCCTCCTACGCCGATCTCTGAGCAACAAAAGTAAACCAAAGCCAGTTTGTGCAGAGGCCTCCAAATTGCTTTGTTTTCCCTGCCAGTAGTCAAAGGCACTTTCTGACATGTCTATTTGGATGACGTGATTAAAATAATCCTCAACCATTATTTGAATGGTGATTGTATCAGATGGAGTTGCGGTAAGTGTGACTCTAATTTTAGGCAATTCTTTTAGACCCGGCTAGATGTCAAAATATGGTGGTGACTCATCGGCATCACCAGTAGGTAGGTGTCTTACGAAAACTGAGATTTTTCCTGGCAGCTGTAGTTGCAGAGAAACTGAAAGAGGAGACGTCACCATGTCACATGTTGCTTGAGCTGACAATTTCCTTACCAATAGCTCTTTTGCATCTCTTCAGATCTGTGGGCTCGATTCAGACCCGCTCGCTAGGATGCATTCACACGCAGCCTGCCGATGTTTGCATTCTGCGCATGCGTACGCATCGCAGTGTGCGTGCGCAAACTAGAGATCTGGACGCGTTCGCTCGCTGCGCATAGCCACCTATCTAGAATGAGTGACAGGACGAGCCGTTTGTGGGAGGTGACAGGGGATGGCCGACGGAAACGGGGGAGTGGAGGAGCGCCTGAGTGTCTTAACGCCATTTTTGAGGTGTGCATAATTAAGACGCAGCATCATAGTACACGTCACATGGTTGAATTTCACACTGAAGCACTGGCAGTGCTTGCGGTAGGGTAAGGTCAGCCACAAGTGCTGCCAACGCTTCCGGTGGTACTCGATGTTGCAAGAGATATGCGGCCCCCATTGACGGCAAAGGGGACCCTGTGCTGCCATTCCAGATTCAGCGAAGCCTTCCAGGCACTGCTGGGTCCCTGTGTCATGCGCATTACACAAGACGAAAAATGCTGTTGGTGTTTACCTTCGTTAATATACGGGGCCCACAGTTCTCTATAGAAATGGATGTTATTTGTCAGCATAAACCTGCGTGCTGTGCTAAAAAAAAAAACAGTAGGTGGGGCCATGATTCAAAGGACCGCCATTTAATTGATGTTACCCAGAAGACCGTTCTCCTCTTAGGGTGGAATTCTTGCATTCTTCAACTTCTTACATTTTTACGCTTGGATGCGCTTAACCTGATGCTTTATCCAGATGTTTCTCTTCAAAATCCTGTCTTGTTAACAGCGTTCTAAATTCAGTTCACAAAATGTTTATTACTCAGCAGTAACATACTCTGCGCACCTACAGTAAATGGCTTGCCTTTTCTAGCTGTATCAATGATGCCTTCAAATATGTTCAGGTAACTGTGAAATAAACCTTTTACATCTGTCTTGGAACTAGCTGGCTCTACTGTCAGCAATAGCGCTAAACACTTGTATGAGAATGCCACACATTACAGAGCTATGCGCTCTTGGCAGGTCCTGTAAACCCACATTTCTCAGATGCCAAAAAATTTATTTTATCAGCAGATTAGTTTCCATTATCTTGCTGGGGAACGTTTTGTAAAACTGGCTTCGAATGTTCACCACAGACTGTGTCAAACAAGTACTCAGCGCTTCTGTAATCCACACTGGGGGAACAATGAAGATTAATGAATAACACAATGAGACATAATGATAAATGCCCATTTGGGACAAGTAGAGGTGTAGTAAAAAATTAGTATGTAACGTCGAGGAGATCTGAAATGATGGCTCCTATGCCTCAGAACATTCCATTGCTTTCTCCATGTGACTTTATGTTCCCACATAAAAAGGTGAAATAAAGTTTCGGATTAAGTGCAGAGTTCACAGAATTAACCCACAAGTCGTTCACCAGATCCCGCTATTAGATTAGAACCTACTTATGTTTCCAACTTGATATTAAAAACTATAAATTACAAGTTCACCTGCCGATATGGAGTTACAAGGAAAGCCACTGTTTTGGTTAGATACATATTGAGAAATGTTTAAAATATCTTAGTGCATTAAAGCGAAAAATATGTGCGGAATGGAAGAAAATAAATACGTTTTCTGCACCAGCATGGGAAAGGAATCTTTCCAGTACGGGAAGCTAAACTGTGGAAACCCTTACCATGTAAGGTGGGGATGGCATATTCCTGGGAAAGGGGTTGATTTCACTTTGGAAAAATTTCACTTTTCTTCCTTTTAAATGGCGGATAACAGCATATAATAACTTATACTCAACTACATAGCAAATGTAAACTCACTGATATACGTTTAATGATTTGTCAATGTTTAGAGAATCTTACGTGCTATAGTTTGCACATCTGTGAAGAATATGTACAGCACGTCTTTTCGACAATTAATATGACGACAATCAAAATGACGCCGGGAGAATGTAGACTGCACATTGCCGACACGGTTATTGGTATTAGTGGCTCTTTCATATTGGGAAGCTTGTGTCTTCTGTTTACAGAGTAAAATTAAGACTAGCAGATTACACAAACAAAATCAATACAGAGGGCGGGATGTATCAATCAAAAAAATCATCACCATATGTATTAAAAAGGGTTTGCAGCAGATATTACAGATATCCGCTATGGAGCCACGGCACAGCAAGACCCATACAAATCAAAGGGGCTGCATAACTTTCCAGAGCTTCGGCACAGTAGTGAATGCTTAGTGTTCCTGATAGGCTATTTCAGCGGGGCGCTGCTCCCTGCCTGATTTTAAAAACCCTAAATATCGCCCTTCCCTTATGGAGGAGCACCGATGCCCTACCAAACATAGTCTGATGCCAGCGGGTCAGCAGCGCCCTGCCTCCCGCTGTGCTGTTGCATGCGCACGGCATCTATTCACAGTGTGGGGAAGAGCTTGGGGGCAGCCCAGCAGCTCCGTGAGTACTGGGCATGCCCCCCAGAATGATGAAAAGGAGAGCCTGCCATGAGGCTATGCCCTTCCCTGAGAGGCCACACCATCCCCTTCTTGGGCATGCCTTCAGGGCTCACATATATGCGCCCTGATTCTTGATTGGTGCCCTGCCACCCACAAATGATACCTGTCTGGTAAGTGTCTTTGCAAATAAATCCTCAAATAGAGTGACATCGGTAATGAAACTTGACGCATGTACAGTGTGACTCAGAAGCATGTGCAGGCCACCGATAATCGCTCAACTATATAATCATTGTTGTTGCGTCCATCTCTGAATAAGGTCTTCATTTATCAATGATTTTTATCATACGCAATGAGTGATAAAACGCGTTGCGTGTGATAACGGTGCTTCAGCCAATCAGCTCCCAACTGTCATCTGTTTGAAAAATGGCAGTTGGGAGCTGATTGGCAGGAGCGCCATTCAACATACGCAGTGAGTTTTATCACTTGTTGCATAAGATAAAACTCATTGATAAATGAGACCCTATGTGTCTGTCCTTATAGTGGTAAATAAACTTTTTTCAATTGAATGGTGAGCGATTACGGATTAATTTATTTTGCCAATGGTAACACTTCATAAATGATATTTTATATTCTCAAGCACATGACGCGTTTCACTGGTCACAGCCCTCGTCTTCAGATAGTATTTCAAGAGGTAGAATTTGGCAATTGTTGACCTGGTGTGGTCTGCGTGCCAAATCTGACGTGATTGTTAGGACGTGCCGTGAGGTCTACTCATCAAATTTGACTGCTAATATACAAGCATGTGTCACATTTATTTTGCCAATGTTACCACTGGCAAAATAAATGAATCCATAATAACTCGCCATACCACTGGAAAATGTTACTTATCACCATAAAGACAGACACTGAATACCTAATAAGGACTTCCCTATCTCTGGTTCAACTGTGCTCAAAAGCAGCCAAACTTCTCTGTATTTTGGCCCTCATTCAGAGCCGGACACTCTGAGCAGAGCGCTCGCTCTGAATGAGGGCCGTCCTCCATAAAAATGGAGCGTCCTCCTGGACGCTCGTATAGCTGAGGGTCACCACCCACAGCACATACGAGCGTGCAGGATGATGGTCGCGATGGTCTTGACCATCGCGACCATCGCCAGTGCGACCAGAAGCCTGTGGTCGGGGTTTTCGACCACAAGCCCTGGAGTGATTTTGGCTCTATCAGAGCCAAAATCACTCCCACTGACATCACTAGTGATGTCAGTGGGGCCGGCTTCAGACGGTAGGCGCTCCCTTGGGAACCCCTCCGTCTGGCAGGCACGCCCCCGGCACGCCCACCAAAGGTGGCGTGCTATCAATCAACATCGACAGCACGCCCCCTTTGATCAGACACAATGAGCGAAGGAAAGTCCTTCGCTCGTCGCGTCTGGCGCATGCGCACGACGGAGCTCCCTCCGTCGTGCGCATGCGCAGTGCACACCATCGACCCACTTGCGAGCGGACAGCCGCTTGCGAGTGGGTCTGAATGAGGCCCTTTGTTCCTAAGGAGATATTGGATTCCTCCTAGATTTTGGAAGTTGCAAAGCAACTAGTCGCCTCTATTTCAAGACTTATCAACAAATTGGGGCACGTCGAGGACTGGAAATGTCCGAAGTGATATTAGGTTGCCGGGAAAGATTGTAGAATAGCCAGAAACAGAAATAAAAAGCACATGTCAGTTTTATAATTTCCATTATTAAATAAACATTTAAAATGTTAGAGAATAGCGATCGGTGTTGTCTCCCCTCTCCTGGCTACATGGACCTCGCAGTGATGGAGGCTCGTCACTGCGCAGTCTGAGACCCTGAGAGTCTCCACAGGAGAGACGGACTTATACACAGAAGAGATCCTACATATTCCACTAAGCCACCATTGCTATATGTAGGTGGGTGCATGCTCCACTGCCATCACTATATATTAGGGGTGTGCACCGGCCACTTTTCGTGTTTTGTGTTTTGGTTTTGGATCTGGATCTTTCTTCGTGTTTTGGATCTGGATTGGTTTTGCCAAAACCACCCTTCCGTGTTTTGGGTTCTGGGTTTTGTGTTTTGGATCTGTATTTTTTTAAAAAAAAGCATAAAAACAGCTAAAATCACAGAATTTGTAGGTTTTTCTGCTCCTATGCTATTATTAACCTCAATAACCTTAATTTCCACTCATTTCCAGTCTATTCTGAACACCTCACACCTCACAATAGTGTTTTTATGTCCAAAACGTTGCACCGAGGTAGCTGGATGACTATGCTAAGCGACACGAGTGGGCGGCACAAACACGTGACCCATCTAGGCGTGAAACTGCAGTGGAAGACAGGATGGCAGTTTGAAAAACTAGGCCCCAAACTGTACATAATGCAAAGAAAAAAAAGAGGTGCAAGATGGAATTGTCCTTGGGCCCTCCCACCCACCCTTATGTTGTATAAACAGGACATGCACACTTTAACAAACCAATCATTTCAGCGCCAGGGTCTGCCACACAACTGTGGCTGAAATGATTGGTTCGTTTGGGCCCCCACAAAACAAGCTGGCAATTAATGTGTCCCTGCACAAACTGGCTCTATGGAGGCAAGATGTCATCCTCATCCTCCTCATCCACCGATTCCTCACCCTCTTCAGTGTGTACATCCTCATCCTCACAAAGTATTAACTCGTCCCCACTTGAATCCACCACCACAGGTCCCTCTGTACCTTCTGGAGGCTGGTCTCCCTGGAAGAGCTGATAATTCATTTTGATGAACATCATCTGCTCCACATTCTGTGGAAGCAACCTCCTACGCCTTTCGCTGACAAGGTTCCCGGCTGCACTAAACACTCTTTCGGAGTACACACTGGAGGGGGGGCAACTCAGGTAAAATAGAGCCAGTTTGTACAGGGGCCTCCAAATTGCCTCTTTTTCCTGCCAGTACAGGTATGGACTGTCTGCCATGCCTACTTGGATGCTGTCACCGATGTAATCCTCCACCATTCTGTCAATGGTGACAGTATCATATGCAGTGACAGTAGACATGTCAGAAATTGTTGCCAGGTCCTTCAGTCCGGACCAGATGTCCAAACTTGGTCCTGCCTGCCCTGCATCACCGCCAGCGGGTTGCTTAGGATACCTAAGTTTTTTCCTGGCAGCCCCAGTTGCAGGAGAAAATGAAGAAGGAGCCGTTGACGTGTCACGTTCCGCTTCAGCTGACAGTGTGTTCACCAGCAGGTCTTTGCACCTCTGCAGGCTTGTGTCGGCCGGAAAGAGAGACACCACATAGGCTTTAAACCTAGGATCGAGCACGGTGGCCAAAACGTAGTGGTCTGATTTCAACAGATTGACCACCCTGGAATCCTGGCAAAGCGAATGAAGGGCTTCATCCACAAGTCCCACATGCCGAGCGGAATCGCTCCGTCTTAGCTCCTCCTTCACTTTCTCCAGCTGCTTCTGCAAAAGCCTGATGAGGGGAATGACCTGACTCAAGCTGGCAGTGTCTGAACTGACTTCACGTGTGGCAAGTTCGAAGGGCTGGAGAACCTTGCACAACACGGAAATCATTCTCCACTGCGCTTGAGTCAGGTGCATACCCCCTCCTTTGCCTATGTCATAGGTGGATGTATAGGCTTGTATGGCCTTTTGCTGCTCCTCCATCCTCTGAAGCATATAGAGGGTTGAGTTCCACCGCGTCACAACCTCTTGCTTCAGGTGATGGCGGGGCAGGTTCAAGAGTGTTTGCTGGCGCTCCAGTCTTCGGCACGCAGTCGCTGAATGGCGAAAGTGGCCAGAAATTTTTCGGGCCACCCAAAGCGTCTCCTGCACGCCCCTGTCGCTTTTCAGAAAATTCTGCACCACCAAGTTTATTGTGTGAGCAAAACATGGGACGTGCTGGAATTTGCCCAGATGTAATGCCCGCACAATATTGGTGGCGTTGTCAGATATCACAAATCCCCAGGAGAGTCTAAGTGGGGTAAGCCACTGGGCGATGATTTCCCTCAGTTTCTCTAAGAGGTTGTCGGCGGTGTGCCTCTTACTGAAACCGGTGATACACAGCGTAGCCTGCCTTGTAACGAGCTGGCATTTCTGAGATGCTGCTACTGGTGACGCTGCTGCTGTTGCTGCGTAAGGTGATACATCTACCCAGTGGGCTGTCACAGTCATATAGTCCTTAGTCTGCCCTGTTCCACTTGTCCACATGTCCGTGGTTAAGTGGACATTGTGTACAACGGCATTTTTCAGGACACTGAGGACACTTTTTCTGACGTTTCTGTACAGTCTCGGTATCGCCTGCCTAGTGAAGTGGAATCTAGACGGGATTTGGAACCGGGGACACACTACCTCCATCAATTGTCTAAATCCCACTGCACTAATGGCGGATACCGGACGCACGTCTAACACCAACATAGCAGTCAAGGCCTCAGTTATACATTTTGCTTCAGGATGACTGCTGTCGTACTTCATCCTCCTCGCTAAGGACTGTTGGAGGGTCAATTGTTTAGTAAAAGTAGTGGTGTTCCTACTTCCTCTCTGGGATGATGAACGACTCCCAGCAGCAGCAACAGCAGCAGCGGCAGCAGTAGGCGTAGCAATGCAGGATCCTCCGGAGGAATCCCGGATAGGAGAGTCAGTCATGCCAGTGACATGGCCTGCAGGACTACTTCCGATCCTAACTAAGGAGGAAATTGACGAGGAGGGAGTTGACGGTGTGGTTTGCAGGCGCTTGGATACAACAGGACAACGGGATTTAGGTGTCCCTGGACTGCTTACGGTCTTAGCCAAAGTTTCTGAACTTGACAGTAACTTTTTATGAACGCGCTGCAGGTGCCGTATAAGGGAGGATGTTCCTAGGTGGTTGACGTCCCTACCCCTACTTATTTCACCTTTACATATGGTACATATGGCAAGACAGTTGTTGTCCGGATTTGGATAGAAATATTGCCAGACCAAAGAGGTGGAATGTTTGGTCTTCTGCCCAGGCATGACCGTGATGGGCTTTTTCATCCCACGGACAACAACTGTCTCCCCCGGAGCCTGATTTAAACAAACCACATCACCATCAGAATCCTCCTCGCCAACTTCCTCCTCAGCGCCAGCTACACCAGTATCCTCATCCTGTTGTACTTCAACAGTGACATCTTCAATTTGCATATCAGCAAGTGGACTGTGGGTGCTCCTTTCAGCACTTGCAGGGGGCGTGCAAATGGTGGAAAGAGCCACCTCTTCCCGTCCAGTGCTGGGAAGGTCAGGCATCGCAACCACCACCACACTTGGACTCTCCTTGGGGATTTGTGATATCTTCTTAGAAAGCACAGTTCTTCGCTGTGCTTTTGCCAGCTTAACTCTTTTGCTTTTTTTAGTGGGAGGAGGGCTTCTATTTTCATGTGAAGCTGAACCACTAGTCATGAACATACTAGGGATCGACCTTAGCCGTTCCTTGCCACTCCGTGTCGTAAATGGCATATTGGCAAGTTTACGTTTCTCTTCAGCTGATTTAAATGTCTTTTTCAAGGTCATTTTCCTGAACTTTGCCATTTGGGATTGTATGTGCCCTCTACTATGACATTGGGCATCGGCCTTGGCAGACGACGTTGATGGCATGTTATCGTCTATGTCATGACTAGTGGCAGCAGCTTCAGCACTAGGAGGAAGTGGTTCTTGATCTTTCTCTATTTTATTTTTATCGGAGAAAGTTTGGTCCTCCATTTATGTTATATCGATTTGATATATACGTGCGGCTAAACACAGAAAATAATTTTTTTGGGGGTTTGGACTGGAGTGTACTTTGTGGGTTACAGCACCCTTTAACGGTCAAGCCAGCCGGCCCTTTACTTATGACACAGGCGCACGCTTGGCACTACTTTGTTGATGCACGTGCGGCTACTGCGCACACAATTCACAAACACAGAAAATAATTTTTTTTTGGTTTGGACTGGAGTGTACTTTCGGGGGTTACAGCACCCTTTAACGGTCAAGCCAGCCGGCCCTTTACTTATGACACAGGCGCACGCTTGGCACTACTTTGTTGATGCACGTGCGGCTACTGCGCACACAATTCACAAACACAGAAAATAATTTTTTTTTTGGTTTGGACTGGAGTGTACTTTCGGGGGTTACAGCACCCTTAACGGTCAAGCCAGCCGGCCCTTTACTTATGACACAGGCGCACGCTTGGCACTACTTTGTTGATGCACGTGCGGCTACTGCGCACACAATTCACAAACACAGAAAATAATTTTTTTTTGGTTTGGACTGGAGTGTACTTTCGGGGTTTACAGCACCCTTTAACGGTCAAGCCAGCCGGACCTTTACTTATGACACAGGCGCACGCTTGGCACTACTTTGTTGATGCACGTGCGGCTACTGCGCACACAATTCACAAACACAGAAAATATTTTTTTTTTTGGTTTGGACTGGAGTGTACTTTGGGGGTTACAGCACCCTTTAACGGTCAAGCCAGCCGGCCCTTTACTTATGACACAGGCGCACGCTTGGCACTACTTTGTTGATGCACGTGCGGCTACTGCGCACACAATTCACAAACACAGAAAATAATTTTTTTTTTGGTTTGGACTGGAGTGTACTTTCGGGGGTTACAGCACCCTTAACGGTCAAGCCAGCCGGCCCTTTACTTATGACACAGGCGCACGCTTGGCACTACTTTGTTGATGCACGTGCGGCTACTGCGCACACAATTCACAAACACAGAAAATAATTTTTTTTTGGTTTGGACTGGAGTGTACTTTCGGGGGTTACAGCACCCTTTAACGGTCAAGCCAGCCGGCCCTTTACTTATGACACAGGCGCACGCTTGGCACTACTTTGTTGATGCACGTGCGGCTACTGCGCACACAATTCACAAACACAGAAAATAATTTTTTTTTTGGTTTGGACTGGAGTGTACTTTCGGGGGTTACAGCACCCTTAATGGTCAAGCCAGCCGGCCCTTTACTTATGACACAGGCGCACGCTTGGCACTACTTTGTTGATGCACGTGCGGCTACTGCGCACACAATTCACAAACACAGAAAATAATTTTTTTTTGGTTTGGACTGGAGTGTACTTTCGGGGGTTACAGCACCCTTTAACGGTCAAGCCAGCCGGCCCTTTACTTATGACACAGGCGCACGCTTGGCACTACTTTGTTGATGCACGTGCGGCTACTGCGCACACAATTCACAAACACAGAAAATAATTTTTTTTTTGGTTTGGACTGGAGTGTACTTTGGGGGTTACAGCACCCTTTAACGGTCAAGCCAGCCGGCCCTTTACTTATGACACAGGCGCACGCTTGGCACTACTTTGTTGATGCACGTGCGGCTACTGCGCACACAATTCACAAACACAGAAAATAATTTTTTTTTTGGTTTGGACTGGAGTGTACTTTCGGGGGTTACAGCACCCTTAACGGTCAAGCCAGCCGGCCCTTTCCTTATGACACAGGTGCACGCTTGGCACTACTTTGTTGATGCACGTGCGGCTTCTGCGCACACAATTCACAAACACAGAAAATAATTTTTTTTTTGGTTTGGACTGGAGTGTACTTTCGGGGGTTACAGCACCCTTAACGGTCAAGCCAGCCGGCCCTTTACTTATGACACAGGCGCACGCTTGGCACTACTTTGTTGATGCACGTGCGGCTACTGCGCACACAATTCACAAACACAGAAAATAATTATTTTTTGGTTTGGACTGGAGTGTACTTTCGGGGGTTACAGCACCCTTAACGGTCAAGCCAGCCGGCCCTTTACTTATGACACAGGCGCACGCTTGGCACTACTTTGTTGATGCACGTGCGGCTACTGCGCACACAATTCACAAACACAGAAAATAATTTTTTTTTTGGTTTGGACTGGAGTGTACTTTCGGGGGTTACAGCACCCTTAACGGTCAAGCCAGCCGGCCCTTTACTTATGACACAGGCGCACGCTTGGCACTACTTTGTTGATGCACGTGCGGCTACTGCGCACACAATTCACAAACACAGAAAATAATTTTTTTTTGGTTTGGACTGGAGTGTACTTTCGGGGGTTACAGCACCCTTTAACGGTCAAGCCAGCCGGCCCTTTACTTATGACACAGGCGCACGCTTGGCACTACTTTGTTGATGCACGTGCGGCTACTGCGCACACAATTCACAAACACAGATAATAATTTTTTTTTTGGTTTGGACTGGAGTGTACTTTCGGGGGTTACAGCACCCTTAACGGTCAAGCCAGCCGGCCCTTTACTTATGACACAGGCGCACGCTTGGCACTACTGTGTTGATGCACGTGCGGCTACTGCGCACACAATTCACAAACACAGAAAATAATTTTTTTTTTGGTTTGGACTGGAGTGTACTTTCGGGGGTTACAGCACCCTTAACGGTCAAGCCAGCCGGCCCTTTACTTATGACACAGGCGCACGCTTGGCACTACTTTGTTGATGCACGTGCGGCTACTGCGCACACAATTCACAAACACAGAAAATAATTTTTTTTTTGGTTTGGACTGGAGTGTACTTTCGGGGGTTACAGCACCCTTAACGGTCAAGCCAGCCGGCCCTTTACTTATGACACAGGCGCACGCTTGGCACTACTTTGTTGATGCACGTGCGGCTACTGCGCACACAATTCACAAACACAGAAAATAATTTTTTTTTGGTTTGGACTGGAGTGTACTTTCGGGGGTTACAGCACCCTTTAACGGTCAAGCCAGCTGGCCCTTTACTTATGACACAGGCGCACGCTTGGCACTACATTGTTGATGCACGTGCGGCTACTGCGCACACAATTCACAAACACAGAAAATATATTATATTTTTAGCACTTGGGGGGAGCACCCCTGATGGACAGAACACCCCCTGGACAACACTACAGCACCTCTTTAGGACTGGGACACTGCACAGGACTTTGGAGTGGACACAGCCCCTATGGAGAACTGACTGCACAACACAGTCCAGCCAGCCCCTATGGACTTTGAAGTAGTGGACACAGCCCCTATTAACAACAGCAGCACAGCACAACACAGCCAGCCCCTATGGACTTTGAAGTAGTGGACAACAGCAGCACTACACTACACTACACTACACAGCCCTAACTCCCACCCTCCCTCTTCACTGTCCACAGCCGAGTGAGAAAATGGCGCCGACGTGGGTACCTTATATAGGATCCAAAACCCGCGAGACTCGGAAGGCGGGAAGATGACGTTTTGCCTCGATTTCAGAATCCGAGTCAGGCGGGAAAAGTCGAGCCTGACTCGGATCGGACTCGGATCGGGGGGGCTCGGGGGGGTTCGGATTTCAGAAATCCGAACCCGCTCACCCCTACTATATATATATATATATATATATATATATATATATATACAGTCAGGTGCATAAATATTGGGACATTGACAGAATTTTCATATTTTGGCCTGTATTCACCACCACAATGGCTTTGAAATGAAACAAACAAGATGTGCTTTAACTGCAGACTTTCAGATTTAATTTGAGGGTAATTACAGCCAAATCAGGTGAATGGTGTAGGAATTACAACGGTTTGTATATGTGCCTCCCACCTTTTAAGGGGCCAAAAGTAATGGGACAAACTAAACAATCCTAAATCTAACTTTCACTTTTTAATACTTTGTTGCAAATCCTTTGCAGGCAATTACAGCCTGAAGTCTGGAACGCATAGACATCACCAGACGCTGGATTTCATCCCTGGTGATGCTCTGCCAGGCCTCTACTGCAAATGTCTTCAGTTCCTGCTTGTTCTTGGGGCATTTTCCCTTCAGTTTTGTCTTCATCAAGGGAAATGCATGCTCAATCGGAGTCAGGTCAGGGGATTGACTTGGCCATTGTATAACATTCCACTTTTTAGCCTTAAAAAACTCTTTGGTTGCTTTTGCTTCGGGTTATTGTCCATCTGCACTGTGAAGCGCCGTCCAATGAGTTCTGAAGCATTTGACTGAATATGAGCATATAATATTGCCCGAAACACTTAAGAATTCATTCTGCTGCTTTTGTCAGCAGTCACATCATCAATAAGTACAAGGGAACCAGTTCCATTGGCAGCCATACATGCCCACGCCATGACACTACCACCACCATGCTTCACTGATGAGGTGGTATGTTTTGGATCATGAGCAGTTCCTTTCCTTCTCCATACTCTTCTCTTCCCATCACTCTGGTACAAGTTGATCTTTGTCTCATCTGTCCATAGGATGTTGTTCCAGAACTGTAATGGCTTTTTTAGATGTTGTTTAGCAAACTGTAATATGGTCTTCCTGTTTTTGTGGCTCACCAATGGTTTACATCTTGTGGTGAACCCTCTATATTCACTCTTGTGAAGTCTTCTCTTGATTGTTGACTTTGACACATATACACCTACCTCCTGGAGAGTGTTCTTGATTTGGCCAACTGTTGTGAAGGGGTTTTTCTTCACCAGGGAAATAATTCTTCTGTCATCCACCACAGTTGTTTTCCGTGGTCTTCCGGGTCTTTTGGTGTTGCTGAGCTCTCCAGTGAGTTCTTTCTTTTTAAGAATGTTCCAAACAGTTGATTTGGCCACACCTAATGTTTTTGCTATCTCTCTGATGGGTTTGTTTTGATTTTTCAGCCTAATGATGGCTTGCTTCACTGATAGTGACAGCTCTTTGGATTTCATATTGAGAGTTGACAGCAACTGATTCCAAATGCAAATGTTACACCTAGAATCAACTCTAGACCTTTTACCTGCTTAACTGATAATGAAATAACGAGGGAATAGCTCACACCTGCCCATGAAATAGCTTTTGAGTTGATAGTCCCATTACTTTTGGACCCTTAAAAAGTGGGAGGCACATATAGAAACCGTTGTAATTCCTACACCGTTCACCTGATTTGGATGTAATTACCTTCAAATTAAATTTCAAAGTCTGCAGATAAAGCACATCTATTTTGTTTCATTTCAAAGCCATTGTGGTGGTGAATAGAGGCCAAAATATGAAAATTCTGTCAATGTCCCAATATTTATGCACCTGACTGTATGTACAAGTGTGTGCTTCCTGTTGTCCGCGCATCATCTACATTACACCAACATATCAATAATAACCCTGTGTTATCCTGCAAACCTATTCTGACTGGTAAACAAATAAAAGACCAGGGGGAGATGTACTAAGCTGAGGAGAGTGACTGCCATGTTACAGGCTGTGTTTGAAAAATGACAGGAGCTGATTGGCTGGTACTTGATATCTCTCCAATTTATCACTTTCCAGAGCTTAGTACATCTGCCCCCAGACCTCAATCAAACGCCGCTGGCACCTACTGTATAACAAAACCTATAGGATCTGCCAATATAATAATTCTTACTTAGCCCTGAAGTCTTTCATTTCAATGTCATCCCTTTATTCCTTGTAGAATTGCATTTTCATGTACTGTGGTACTACCTTTACCCTTCCATCTGGCTTGGGTTTAATGAGATATTATGAATTGACGTCGTAAAACTGACTGACTGCTGCATGGCCTAGTAGTGCTGCATCTCCTAATGACTGTGGCGCTTAAATGAGTTAGGCAGAAGGGAAAAACCCAAGGGACATCTATACGGTATATAGGGTGAGAATCAGTGACTCTGTTGTTGTTTTAGGAGCTGCTGGGATCTGAGAGGTAATCTAATAGCAGTAATGGTTGTATAACAACAGACGTATATATATTTCTGTTGTTATGCTGCCATGTTGATACATTGCACCTGTTCCCATAGATTGACACTTTTTAGATAGTACAAAGATTACTATTGTTACAGTTTCCAACTGTTTACAATTGACAACACTTAAGCTGCATACACACACGATTTTTTGAACGATTATCGTTAAACAACATCGTTTAACGATAATCGTTTGAAAAAATCGTTCACTTTCTGAGTCAAACGATGAACGATTTTCATTAAGGGAATACAGGTCTCCCATATCCAAAATGCTTGGGACCAGGGGTATTTTGGATATTGGAATATTCCATATTTTGCAATATTTGCATAATATAATTAAATATCTTGGGAAAGGGACACAAATCTAAGCACAGAATGCCTGCAGGTAATTTTATACAATATTTTCAATAATTTTGTGGCTCAAACAAAGTTTGTGTACATACATGAAATTAATTTATGTTTCATATACACCTTATACACAAAACCTGAAGGTAAATGTATACAATATTTTTCATAATTTGTGCTTTAAACAAGGTTTATGTACATTGAACCTTCAAAGAGCAAAGGTTTCACTTTCTCAGTCATACTAAAAATATTCCGTATTTTGGAATATTCCATATTTCGGAATACTTGGATATTGGAGACTCAACCTGTATGCAAAAATCGTTCGTAGTTCAAAAAAATCGTTCCTTTCACTTTAAAAAATCTGCCGGATAATCTGACAGAAAATCGTTCATAAAATCGTTCATAAAATCATTGGTAACAAAATCGTTGTGTGTGTCAGCAGCTTTAGGGGCCTATTTATCAAGCTTTCTTTTTCATAAAATTGTGTAAAAACTGCAGTTTCTGCATACTTTTATGACTTGTTGCTATGTACTAATAGCACAATGCAGGTGATTACAGGGAAATCTCTGGCAAAGTGCTAATTAGTGGTGCAGATCACAGTCACTATTATCAATGAACAGGGACATATATAGATATTTGAAGGTTCCATAGCAAAAGTCTGTATGGGCCCCTATGTACCACCCAATAGTGAAAAATATACATAACACATGTAACTTTGACAAGGAAGATGACCCCCACCCACAGTCCTGGGCCCCATAGCAGTTGCACCCCTTGCACCTATAATAGTTACGCTCATGTCAATGGGGACTATGGGGGTCATTCAGACCCGCTCGCGAGCGCAGGACGCTCGCAAGCGGGTCGATGTTCCCCCACTGCGCATGCACACGATGGAGGGAGCTCCGTCGTGCGCATGCGCGAGACCCGGCGAGCGACGGGCTCTCCATCGCTCCGGGTCTCGCACCAAAGGGGGCGTGCTGTCGATGTTGATTGACAGCACACCCCCTTTGGTGGGCGTGCCGGGGGCGTGCCTGCCAGACGGAGGCGTTCCCATGGGAACGCCTACCGTCTGAAGCCGGCCCCACTGACATCACTAGTGATGTCAGTGGGAGCGATTTTGGCTCTGATAGAGCCAAAATCACTCCAGGGCTTGCGGCAGTGAGACCCTACCGCAGGGTCTCCATCGCAACCCCTATGGTCGCGATGGTCAAGACCATCGCGACCATCATCATGGACGCTCGCATATGCTGTGGGTGGCCACCCACAGCTATGTGAGCGGCCAGGAGGCCGCTCCATTTTCATGGAGGAGGGCCCCGATTCAGAGCGAGCGCTATGGTCAGAGCATTCGGCTCTGAATCAGGCCCTATGATCTGACCCTTATGTACTGTACCAAACTCCGAAAAGCGGTGAAAACTGCTTTGAGCTGACGAAGGCTTACAAGCAGGAGAGAGATCTTCCAATCTCCCCCCGAAGCCTCCGGACGGTGGAAACTGACACTGTGCACATGATCACATTGTGAAAGACTTCTAGAAAATGCCGGGGATATACAGTAACTCGCAGGGACAGCGGTTACTGCAACCGATGTCCTTGCAAGTTTCCCTTAGTAAATAGCATGTAAAATCTCATTAAAAAAGTCCACAATGCGGACACCTAATAAACGCAGCAGATCCTCGATTATTAATCCATATGCCCTTTAGGCATATCACAACCACAGTCGATTGATACAACCTCCCACTGATACATCTTTATGCCACTTAAACAGGTTGCGTATAAAATACCGGCAGTCGGGATGCGTACTGTCAAAATCCCGACAGCGGCATCCCAATGCTCAGTATCCCGACAGTGGTTGGGTAAGTATACTAACCCTCCCCCTTCCCCCCCTAACAATCCCTTCTTGCACCCTAACCATCCCCATCCTGCACCCTAACCCTCACCGTTAGTGCCTAAACCTAACCCTCCCACCCTTGATGCCTAAACCTAACTGTCCCCCCTTAGAGCCTAACCCTAACCCCCCCCATTGGTGCCTAACCCTAACCCCCCCCCCCCCAGTGGTGCCTAGCCCTAACCTCCCCCCCAAAGCCTAACCCCACTGAGGTGCCCAAACCTAACCCTCCCCCCATGGCTCACAGCTAAGATGGCCCAGTGTACCTTCGATCAGCATGTCAGCTGTTGAGATTCCGGTGTCGGGATTTCGACGCCTATCTTAGTCCCGGGTCGGGCTTCCGACGTGGGGATTTAGACGGCTGCCATCCCGTCCGCCGGCATACTCCCTACATCCCCACTTAAACATTCTTACCCCTAACAAACCCGACAATTCATTTATTAGTGTTACATATATAAGTTTGGAACACATAGCAGAAGAGCGCAGGGTTCCATCACCTGACCTAATTAGAAGAAAAACTCATTTGGATAGGCAAATATGTCGATAATAGTGAACTTATCATTTAAAGATGGCGGCCACTTTTGCTGCCCAGAGGGAAAGACTTGCACTAATAAATCTTTGGTCATAGAAAAGGAAAGATTCTATCTACATATATATATTGCCAATGTTAGAAACAATACCATGCTTAATCGCTCTTGCACATAGAAATACGTATATGAAGTTTCAGTATTAGCGTTTATGCGCTCAACAAATACTCGTCCGGAGACTGCATTCATTACTATCTGTTTATGTGTTTCCCTATAAGGCTGCGTCATGGAACTGCTTTACCTTTGAAGGTGGATTTTAGAGTGGAGGCACCACCGGTAGATACCAGTAGATGTCTGAGGGAGGAGATGGGACTTGATTAAAAGTAATTGCAGCAATGTACGATGATGTCATCAAGCCCCGCTTCCTCCTAGACACTACACACAGAAAATACTTAAGAGCCAGGGCACAAGGAAGGGCATTAAAATCTCCATCTCTTACCTATCCGAGCACCTAGAAGACTGCCTAGCTCTCACTCATACGTACATGCTTACATTTGCTAGTGCCCCATAATCATGATGCGATAATAATAAACAAGGTTTTTCCTATCAAAATAACCAGAAATGCTAATTGAATTTGCCCCTTAAGGTGGGTACACATTAGATGACCCATGATGCTACACATGACCCAGTCGCAAATGCAACGGACAACATATTGTGCGTTCCATACACACTGCACGATACGGTGATCGACCGCACGATATGTCATTCACCAGCCGTCACCAAATGCATGGGGTCATTCGTCACATGGACAGAATAAGCTGCTTGTTCTGCAGATCTGTTGGTGCGACATAGTGCGTACCCACTTGCTGATGTCGACGATATGTCGGCCTGATCCACAAGTGTTTACCTGTTTAAATCTTGTGAGCGCCACGTAATTTAAATAGTTAACAGAATATATATTTTTTTAAAAATATGTAAGATGTTAATAATCAGGAAAAGAACAAACATTATTAAAGAAATAACTTTATCCAAAAATGTATGATGAATTAGATTTCCGCAGTGCATCTATCTATATACTATGTGCAAGTATCTATAAGTGTGTGTAACATCACTGCGCGTAGCACACAGAATTAAACTATACAGTATTCAGTAAACACAACAGCAACATAATACGCTCCAGAGTTGACATCACCTTGTTCTCCTAAAATTAGTGGAGGTTACCTGAGGTCATCCGCACTTCTCTACCACCAGACAGGTCTTACCCTAAAATGAATTAAAAAAAATGTTCAATAGTTCTTTACTGTGTAATAACCGTATGAACTAAAGGATGTACCAATTTAAATGTTTTTAGTATAGTTTTCATCCAACTATAACCCTTAAAAAATTGGACTAGTACCAAACCAAATACCAAGAGCTACAGTATGAGCAGTGTTAAAAAAAACCCAGTGCATACAGTATAGGGGGGGGGATACTGATGGGGAATAAATTCATTAGTTTTGATCCAGCTGGAAGGGGTCTCTATAGGGGCATGCACCTGCACAACGGTCTTCACAAAAATTGGGGCTAAGCCCAGTGCTGGATTCCCAATGGATGTTACACATCGGCCACACACCACATCACAGCTCAACCGGACGATTCTTATTCACTTTTCATGAATCTACTAGACAAGTAGGAAGACAGGTACAGTATAGGAGAAGACAAGAGTCAGTGCACACTGTGGGGTCTATGTACTAAGCCTTGCAGAGAGATAAAGTGGATGGAGCTAAAGTGCCAACCAATCAGCTCCTAACTGTCACTTTACAGGCTGCATTTGAAAAATGACAGATAGGAGCTAATTGGTTGGTACAATATCTACGTCCATTTTATCTCTCCAAGGCTTAGTACATATCCCCCTGTGAGCATTGCAGATCATCACCAGTTTGTAAGATAATACATTGTTTCAGAACGATCTGCAGCTACAGCTACTGTAGGAACATCTCCAAGACGCATAAAGGTTAATCATCAAGCGTTTAGTACTTCTAATATGGGGAAGTACTTCACAACCATACTGGTTATAGTGGGTAAAATCTGTACACAAATTCCATCGACTTTGCCCTATTGGACCATTTGGTTATTATGGCATGAACCATTGATATATCTATAATGTGTTATGTTTTATTTGCCTTACTAGCATACTAATGCATAATGGAAGCATCTATAACCTCTGGGTTGGATGTTAGTCCATATGTGGTTCATAATATACACATCTACATCCGCGCATCCCTGCTTCCTGGCGGGGAGGAGAGGGGACAGACACAGTGCAGTATATAGTAAGGGAGGGTACATGTACTGTAAGTGTAGCATCTATCTATGTCATCTATTCAAATTTGGACGCAAGTCCAGAAATAGTTCTTAGCAAGCATATCTTTCACAGGTACTGGTGTCCTGGGGGTATATTTACTAAAGTGAGAGTTTTTAGAAGTGGAGATGTTGCCCATAGCAAACAATAAGATTCTAGCTATTATCTTCTAGACGATGCTAGGTAAATGTTAAGTAGAATCTGATTGGTTGCTATGGGCAACACCTCCATTTCTAAAGACTCTCACTTTAGTAAATAGTGGTGGTGGTGGTGGTGATGACACCAAAAAGATTGTTATTAGGGAAGCACCTCTTAATTATACGTTGTGGGGACCTTAATAATATATTAATTAAGGGGGCAAAATGTATTTATTATTTTACACCAGGGGTCACTAACTTTTATTACAAAGTACTGTGGGCACTAAAATTTAATTTCAAAGTACGAGGGGTACTATTATTTTTTTTAACACTATAGGAGAGCTATGATTGATTTACTATACTATAGGGGAGCTATGGGTCTGATTCAATGCTGTTCGCTATTGCACAGCAGTTGCGACTCTGTACGCTGGGCTGCGCAATAATGTTCTAATGCCGCAGGAGGCGTCTTGTGTAAATCAATGCCCCCTGCCAGCTTCTTTGCTCCGCAGCATCGGATCCCTCTGCATGAACAACGGTCATCTGAGTGACCTTCAGGTTACCTCAGGATGGCCGGCGTTTCCCTGCAGCTGAAGCCAGAGAAGTTGTGTACATTTTCTGGAACATTGCCTGACACTGCCCCAGCTCCACCCCCAAATGGCCGCAGCCTGCCAATCAGGCTGCAGCGTCCGGGCACTGCAAGCGAGCTCGCAGAAGGAGATCTGCACATGCTCAGCACAGATCCCGTGCATGCGTAGATCTTAAAACACCGTAGTTGTATGGAAACCATCGGGTTTACGTCATATTTGCCACCTACCAATCATTCCTTTCTGGGAGCAGTCCGGTTCGGGAGGCGGGGCCAGACCGTTTATGTAATTAGGCCCCGCCTTTTTCCCCAGAAAAGGTTGTGCTTCACCAGTCAGTGAGGAGGGGGTGGAGCTAAATTATGCAAATTGTGCCATTTAGCCCCGCTCCCTCCTTGCAGACCGGCGCATTCCCCATTAAATCTCCCCATCGCCCGCTTCATTAGAAAGTGAGCAGGATGCGGGAGATCTGCCTACACTTCCGGAGGTGCGGGGGGCTACCCGAAAAATAGGGAGCCTCCCGCGACTTCCGGGAGTGTAGACAAGTATGGTTTACGTACAACTCAGGCTCAATGAATGATTTATACTACAGTATACTGTAGATGAGCTATGATTGATTTTTATACTATGGGGCACTATTATTGATTTATTATACTACTAGCTGGAGTACCCGGTGTTGCTCCGGATTTTAAGAATGTTTGTTTACACATCATCCTCCAACAAACCTCTCCTTAGGCAGGCCTCATGAAAAGTGTGACAATCTTCCCCATCCACAGTCCTAAGGTCTTCGAAGGAAGTAGGACCTGTAACGGTGTAAAGCAAACTTCGGAGATAGAAGCATTCAAAATTTGTCGGATGTACAGTGTAAACAGGGCCAAGAGCTTCTGTTGCTCCGATACCAGGATGACTGTGTTCCTTGTGCAGCTGTTTCCGGCAATCAGGGTCTCCACGGTATATAAGATTCATCCAATCGATTTTACCCTTCAGGGGCTGACAAAGGAATGAACAGGAAGTAGCCTCTGTGCATTCCATAGTGCGGTCCAGCAACCAAGGAGGTAGACAAACAAGTTTGGTCGCCACTGTTGACACCATCTAGTTGTGTAAGCTCATGCATGAGCAAGTATAAATAAAAATTTGTGCTGCAGAGCTGCGTTTTTGCATCTCAGTATAGTTGCCATCTTTATGGGCCTGATTCTAAATCAGATGGATCTCTCCTCATGGATGCAGATAGCAATTTTTACCATATTCAGACTCATAATAAGCCTGGTGTCACGGCTGCTGCCACTTGAGACTCCTGGAGGGAGGCAGGCCTACTAGGAACAATAAACTGGGGTGGTCTTAGGAATGACCTTTCCATGAAACTCAGTAGCACAGGATAAAAGTAAAATAGAATTTATTCACTAAATAAATATAATCAGCAAGGTCTCATATAAAGTCTCAAACAGCACAGAGATTCATATATGCAATAACATGTATAGGAGAGAATCCCCAAAAATTTATAAGCAGTCTTTAGCATATAAGAACTAACATGGTAGGAAACCCTGAGTCCAGAATGAGGCAAACACCTCAGGATGACACTAAGGACCTTTGCCAGGACAGAACCCTGTAGTAATGGAAACCCGGAGCAGAGCAGACCCTGTAGAATAGTATAGTTCTGGGACAGGGCCGTGCCCAGCGGTGCAGTGAGAGATGAAACAAACTTGAGCCTTGTGGAGTAGAGAAGTCGGAGCAGGGTTAAGCCCTGTAAGACGATGAGATTCCAGAACAGGGTTGAGCCCTGCACGTGGCTAGAGTTCGATGCAGAGAGGATTGTAATAGGGTTGAGCCCCGTGATGCGTAGAAGATTGTAACGAGGTTGAGCCCTGTGACGCAGAGAAGATTGTAGTGGGGTTGAGCCCTGGGATGCGGAGAAGATTGTAGCAGGGATGAGCCCTGTGGTGTAGCTAGAGTACGGAGCGGGGTTGAGCCCCATGATGCAGAGATGGCACTGTAACGGTGCAGTTGACAACTGTAACAAGGATGAGTTCAATATCCACAGGAACAAAAAGACAACAGGTAAAGTGCAGCAAAATGATGAAAGCACAATGATGGAGCAAAAAGCAATACTTAGACAATAGGAATGCTGGGCTCTATAGTGCAGCAGATAACTGGCATCAGAAGTTCATCTGGAATATAACAAAGTCCACAGCAATCCACAGGCACAGTGGGGATCTGGCAGGAGTCCAAGACCGGAAAGCAACGTTGCACAGACACTGAGACACAGTTAGTAACAGGCTTTATACTAGAGGTCTGTGATCCATAGGGAGTTTCAGAACATGTGACCCAAATGGAATCAGGTTTGAAATAATGAGCAATCTAGGAATCCCACAACCTGACGACACCTGGGAAACAGATGATCACTTTAACTCTCTATCCCCTGAATGAGAAGCATACCAGCAAGCAGGATAGCTCCTCCGACCACAATGGAACTTTGGCAAAAGTAGTCTATCTTTATGTACTGAAATAGTCACAGTCCTGACACCTGGCTTAATATTAATAGTAGAGATGTGCGCCGACCCTCGTGTTTTGGTTTTGGTTTTGGATCTCCCCTGGGTTTGGATCTGAATCTGGTTTTGGATTTTTTTCCTTGGTGTTTTGTTTTTCGGTTTTGGTCTTGGATCTGGATTTTTTTATTAAAATATCATAAAAACAGCTAAAATCACATAAATGGGCCTGATTTTGTTCCTACAGTATTAACCTCAATAACATTTATTTTCAGTAATTTCCAATCAATTTTGACCACCTCACAATATTATTTTTTTCATCTAGTTAAGGCCAAAAGGTTGCATCCAGCTAGCTGGCTGACTAAGCTAAGCGACACAGTGGGCGGCACTAACATGTGGCAGTTCAGCTTCCAAGTTCCAACACAGATACAGTGTGTTATACAGTGTGGGTTGGATACACCAATAGTGCACTTATAGTGACAGCAGTGTCGGCAGGGCAGGGTGCTGGCTGTGTCCTCAATGCGAGAGTGCCAGTGGTGTCCTCAATGTGGAAGTGCCGTCAGTGTTGGCAGTGTGGTGGTGTGGGCAGAGTGGGGGCCCTGGCAGTGTCCTGAGTGAATAGTGCCGGCAGTGCTGGCAGAGCGGGGGTGCCAGCGGTGTCCTCAGTGTTGACAGTGTTGACTGTGCAGGGATGCCCTTGGTGTAGGAGTAGCGGCAGTGCGGGGTCGGTGATGGAGTCCTCAATCCATGGGGCAGTAGATCGGGGGTGCTGGCAGTGTCCTTAGTGCAGAATGCCGGTGGTGTCGGCAGTGTGGGAGTGCCAGCAGTGTGGGAGTTGCTGACGGTGTCCTCAGTACATGGGATGGCAGTGCTGCGGTGCTGGCAGTGTCCTCAGTGAAGGGTACCGACGATGTTGGCAGTGCGAGGGTGCCAGCAGTGTCTTTAGTGCAGGTTTGCTGGCTGTGTCAGCAGTGCAGGGGTTGCTGACAGTGTCCTCAGTACAAGGAATGGCAGTGCTGCGATGCTGGCAGTGTCCTCAGTGAAGGGTACCGGCAATGTTGGCAGTGCAGGGGTGCCAGCGGTGTACTCAGTGCAGGTTTGCTGACAGTGTCGGCAGTGCAGGGGTGTTCTCAATGCAGGGTGCCGGTGGTGTCGGCAGAGTGGGGGTGCCAGCGGTGTCCTCAGTGCATGTGTGCTGACAGTGTTGGCAGTGCAGGGGTGCTGGTGGTGTGGGAGTGCCGGCAGTGTCGGCAGTGTGGGGGTCACTGACGGAGTCCTCAGTATGTGAGGCAGCAGTGCAGGGGTGCTAACAGTGTCAGCAGTGGGGGATGCTGCCAGTGGCAGTGCCGGCTGTGTCGGCAGCTGGGGGTGCTGGTGGTGTCCGGGTGCCATCTTCTTTTGCTTCCTGTGTGCATATTAAATGTCCTTAATCCTGATTACCTGAGAGCTGTGACAGATGGCTCTCTCAGCCAATCAGTGTTAAGCCCACTCAATACAAAACCTCGCGACCCGTCAGCAGGATCGCAAGGTTTTGCCTCGGGTGAGGGATCCGGGGCAGGCAAGGAGATCCGAGCTTGGCTTGGATTGCTCCAGATCTTCGAAATTCTGGTGGGTTCGGTTCTCTGAAAACCGAACCTGCTCATCTCTAATCAATAGTGGTTATAAATTCATACAGCATTTAAAAGGTACTGTAAACTCCATGCGAGAGTCATAGTAAATGATGTTCAGAGACTTAGATTATATGCTACAGAATAAAAATCTATAATTCCTTAGTATGTAGCAAAATGCATGATATAAAATCAAATTATTGACCTTGCAGATGGCCCAAGAAGAATGGTGTCCAAATCTGCATCTAACAATAAACCAAACAGGACAAAGCTTTTATTCTACTTTGGTGTTTTAGGTGTAGAACCATGAGAGATCTTGGCTTGTAAACTGTGGATTTGTATAGAAAGATAGAAGGAAAAATGTTCGCTTTTATATAGTAGACGGTAGAGATAGAAAAGAGTATGAGGCTGTATGGACTTATTCTCCTTAGGGGGCCCATTCATCATTCCATAAAGTAGGTGAACAAATTGTTTTGTAAAGATGAAGCATCTCCTGCTCACTTTGTAGACTAGCCAATTTTCATGTCAAACTTTTAACCCTGTTGACCTTTTGTACCTGTCAATCTTTTTAAATGTCTAACTTTAGTGTGTCTGACTCTTGTCCCTATCAACCTTTTGTCCCTGTCTAACTATTGGCTGTCTAAGATCTTGTGTCAATCTAGACATTGTCTATCTAATTACTGTCTATCTCTTATACCACACCCGGCTGACATTGAGTGCATCTACTGTACTGTATTTGAGTTTCTCCTTCTTCCCTGCTGACCCCATCTGTGTCACGCCTGTTTGTCTGCTCTGCCCCTCTAAAATGTAAGCTCTCACGAGCAGAGCCCTCTTCCCTCATGTGCTTCTCCTTGTATATACTTTCATCTACTCCTTACTCCCCACAAGGGCACCTAACACTCCATTACTTACCCCCTGAAGCTTATTTCCGTGGTATCATCGCTTATACAGCAAAGAGTATAAACCATGTCTTTGTCCTGCACTGTATTGTACTGTAAGTCACTGGTCTCTTGTTCACTTATTTGTTTATGTACTTTGTGGGGTCATAGAAATAAATAATAATAATATTACAGGGGTGAGTACACAGACACACTCAAAGTACATTTCTAGGCCCACTTCAAGCAATGTAATAATAAGTTTCACTCACACACCAAAAAGTGTCAGGTGCAATAAAGACAGACCTCATGTGTCCCAGCTTTCGTGATTCATCGAGGTCATAAATAACATCAAATTGAGCAGTATTTCAGCAGGAAACATGGAAATTGTATTCAGTCCAAAAGTGTAGGAGGCTGAACTTGAATTTGCTGTTTACAGTACACCTCCTAAAGGTTTTTCCACTTCCGATAGGAGCTGTGGACCTTGATGTGCTTTGACTAGGTCATTAAAGCACACCTGTGCAAAACCAAGGCGCAGACATCAAGTGTGACACTTGTGTAAGCTGTATCCACAAGATAGAATTTTAGTGATGGACCATAGATGATAGTATGGGAGTGAGGACTATTCACTTAGTTATAGCTACTGGTCAGTTTTAGGTTTTCCCTGCAACCAGAGAGATGTGTGAATTGGGGAGAACACAAAATATTCTTGGTATTAACTAAAAGCTTTATCACGTAGCAGCAATGCAAAATAATCTCCCCCAACCCTTTTCGCCTTTGCAATGTGAGGGGTTCGAGCCATTCAGTGTCAGCTGTAATGATCGCTCTAGTAAATGAAAACATCATGTATTTATTTATTGACATTGGCGTTTTTGAAGGTTTGCGTTGGGATTCTCCAATTGCAAGGTCATACCTGCCTATAATGTGCCCATTTGGATGATGTCATTTAGCAAACATTGTAGAAAGAAAATTTAAATGCCGTTATTTAGCTTGGCATCAATATTTTCCATCTTATTTTGCAAAGAGAGCTACATTTCCATGTGATGACAGCACGTCATCTATATGTTAGCAACGTTACAGTAAGAGACGACAGCCAACATTAAGGATGCATCAGCGCAGCAGTTGGCAGAAGCAGCAGGTTTACCACTGAGAAGAGCCAGGAAAGCATAGGACTATTTGGCACGTGAAGTTTCTGTAAATTATGGTTGTTTTTCAGTCCATACAGTATACTACCAATCTCTATCAATCTCTAAATTTGCACAATGGACAGCCAAAGGGGGGAGATTTATCAAATCTTGGTAAGAGATAAAGGGGTCTATTTACTAAGCAGTGTTAGGAGACAGAGTGAAAAGTGATAAGGTGCCAGCCAATCAGCTCCCAACTGTCATCTCACAGGCTGCGTTTGAAAAATGACAGTTGGGTGCTGATTGGCTGGCACCTTATCACTTTTCACTCTGTCTGATAACACCGCTTAGTAAATAGACCCCAAAGTGGCGATAAAGTTGCTCATAGCAACCTGCCAGCTTCTAACTAGCTTAATTTCTCTAGCACAGCCTGTAAAATGACAGTTAGGAGTTGATTGGTTGGTACTTTATCTCTCTCCAAGATGGCATAAATCCCCCCCTTAATGGTAAGGAAATGTGGTAAATGCTTAGTTAATATTTTGGATGGGTTGTCCTTGTACAAATGACTTATTTACTGACTTGTGGTCGGAAGTGTCTCTCGCGTCTCTGAGAGGCACCTCCGAGAAAGTCTTTAGGACTTTGGCATGCCCTTTTTCTGAAAGCTCTTATATCACCCCAGTTGCTTCTGGAATCTCGTTTTCATTGTTTGTTTTATTCCTTAAGATGACAATACACCCAGTAGCGGCTCCAGGCACGGGCAAGCCGGTCCGTCGCCCGGAGCGCTACTGTTTCCGGAGGGCGCAGGAAACGCCCACCACCCACCCGGTGGTATAGGACATATTTAAGCACAGGGGGGAGGGAGCGGAGGAGGGAAGGGGCGGCAACACAGGACGGCGCTGGGCGCAGCGCTGCCTAGCGCCGGCCCTGAATACACCCATAGATCATCTTTCCAACCATCCAACTGGAAAATAGACAAATTGGTTAAATCAAACGCATTTAATAATTTGTCTGAATGATTGTTTCATCCGTTTTCCAGTATTTGGGAGCAAATGGTCGATTGTTATTTGCTCCATACATTGCCACATTTTCGCTAATTGGAAAGATAGTCTTTAAGTGTATGGCCAGCTTTAAATTTAAGAATGTTACTATGTAGCTTTTAGTTTTAACAACATGCTCTTTTCTTTTCCTATATCACCTTTATTATATTCTTATTTAGTCACGTTGTGTTCTTTTCACTTCCAGAACTCTTGTTGCCATAAGATATAATATTATAGCAATACTTATTCTATTTGTTTAATTGTCCAATTTGACCTCAAACAAAGCAGTATTGAGTTACTCAGTTTTACTGTCGCTCTCTGCTGTTCAAAATTCAAAAGTTATGCTCTAGCCGCACCAATACAGAAGGTTTTATAAAAATACATATTCAAAGTTAGCATATTATTATGGTCACTGGTTCTTAAATGCTCCACCTGCTGGGCACAACACATAATTGGCCTGATTCTAACGCGAGAACGGGGCGTGATTCAGAGATGGACGGAACTGCAAATCTGCAAGGCTGCAGAAGCTGAAGCTTACCGCAGCCTGACCGGTGCCTGGTCATTTGCAGAACCTGGTCTCGTCCCTCCAAGAAAACAGGGGGCGACACAGGTGTGACATGCCCTCGTTTTGTAAAATGGACCCTGTAGATGCCCTGCCCCCTAACGGCAAACAGCCTGTCAATCAGGCTGTAGCTGAGGGGGCACTGTGTGCGACGACACAGGACCCAACCATTTCTGGCACATGCGCAGTCCCCCTACCATCGTAGTTGTATACAAGCCATCGGGTCCAGAGAATCGGGCCCTATGAGTCAAATTATAGCATTGTTTAATATTTAGAAGCCTTTCTGATTATATATATTATAGATTGGTGTATAATAACTAAGTGCCAACGGGATGTTAGGGAAAGGCGCAGATCATGATAAACCAGATCAACACCGACAGTTTTAGTCTTCGTGGCATGTTACTGTACTGTAGGTCGCATGCTCTGAAATTGATAACAGATGTTAGGAAGTTGTACAATATAGGAGAGAAAGCGGCTAACTCCACTGTGGCTATTGTAAATATTACAGACAGTTCTGCTACTAGCCTAGATATTATTCTAGACCATATACCTTTACCCTATGTATCAATTCTTGTAGACCATGGGATACTGTAGTTTTACTCTCCGTTCTGTCTACAATGCCGCCGATGATCAACAGCTTTGACCAAAGCACGTATAGTAAATTTACCGGCAAACATACAAACCCATACTTTGAAAAGTGTCCAACGCACTCCTTGCATCAAGTTCCTGGATTTATCAGCAAGGATAATATCCTGGCCTACTCTGGCACTATACGCAAAACTGATACACAGGCTATGTCACCCTATACTCAGAGGGAGTTGGGTATGAAATCCCGGCTGTCGGGATGCCACTTGTCAGAATACCGACAGTGCCATCCCGACAGCCAGAATTCCGACACCCATAGGAACTAATGGTAAGTGTTTTCATAACCCCTATCCTAACCCCTACCCTAACCCTCCCTCCTCGTTACCTAACCCTAACCTCCCCCCTTAGTGCCTAAGCCTAACCTCCCCCTCCCCGCACCCTAAACCAAACACCCCTTCCCCAGTACCTAAACCTATCCACCCCTCCCTAGTGCCTAAACTTAACCTGCCCTTCCCCGCACTCCCTCCCCCTAGTACCTAACCCCAGAGCCCTAACTAGACTTTTTGGTGCCCTGTGACAGAAAGAGCATTTGTGCCCCCCTCATTTTTCAAAGGGACATAATGCACCCAAAAAAGGGGAATGGCCTCATGGGGAAGGGCCAGGGAAAAGATAGGAGAGGCCAGGAGCTGCTGGGGATGAAATAAGAGGAAGCTACAAGCAAGAATGATAATAAACAGAAATTTGACAGGCCCAAACAGCGCCCCCTGACCTGTGGTGCCCTGTGCGATGGCACCGGCCGAAACTACCCTAGCTACGGCCCTGTCTAACCCTAACCTCCCCCTAACACCACGATACTTACCTTCGGGATGCCGACAGTCGGGATACTGGTGCCGGGATGCCAACTACATCCCACTCAGAGGCATTAACAGATTTTAGTTAATTCCAAAGATGGTAACTAAACTTTCCTGCAGATATTTAGTTCTTTGGGAATCATCTGTCATCAAATATACAGCACAGCACGGCAGCACAGATGGTGTAATGGTTAGCATTACTGCCTCACAGCACTGAGGTCGTTGGTTCAATACCCACTACGGACCTAACTGTGTGGAGTTTGTATATTCTCCCTGTGCTTGCGTGGGTTTCCTCCGGGTACTCCGGTTTCCTCCCACACTCCAAAAATATACTGGTAGGTTAATCGACAAAATTACCCCTAGTGTGTATGTGTGTGTGCGCGCGCATGTGGTTGGGAATATAAATTGTAAGCTCCACTGGGGCAGGGACGGATGTGAATGGCAGAATATTCTCTGTAAAACGCTGCGGTATATGTGTGCGCTATATAAATAACTGGCAATAATAATAATAATAATATACAAACAAAATGAAAAGTCTTCTATAGGTGCCTGAGAAGACCCACTTCCTTGCGCCATGATCCCTTGTTAAGTTGGTGATCACCAGCAGATGGTAGTGTAGAAAAGTAAAGCTGGGTACACACTAGAGCGACGGGCATCCGTTCCGACTTCAGAATGAATGCCCTTGAACGGGTATTGCCCATACACACTTGAATGAGTTAATGAACAATGGAATGATCACTGTGCCGTTCTTCGTTAACTTACTACAGGTCCAGGGCCGGATTAACAATGGGGCGGGTGGAGCTGTAGCTCCAGGCCCTCCCATAGCATATGTTGTGCTGCTGTAGACAGGAAAAAAAATCCTGCTACCGCACAGCTTGTCAGTGGCCGATCGAGGCTCCTCCCACCCTCAAACTTACCCTCTCCCTTGCAGCCCGCAGTTGAAACAGTGACTGGACACACATGACGGCTGATTGGAAAGACCTTAACACTGTGTCGCACTGTACCTCGGTGCCTCCTCTGTCTATGCCACATGATGTCATCACCGCTGCTCCGCACCAAAAAAGCATCAAGCAGCCAAGCCCAAGCTCAACTCCGTGAAGGCAGCACAGCCAGGTGGTATCAGTAAGTACTGCAATGCTAGCTGCTGGTGGGAGTATCATGCCTGTGCTGCTGGCTGTAGTCACTGATCAGTGTGTCCTGCTTCAGCCTGAGCCTCTGTAAAGGGTGTGCACAATAGAAGATTTTAACAATTCTATCTCTTAACCCAACTGCATCAGTTTTATATATATATGTCAATCAAAGAGGCGCTCAGTGGCTTATTGACCAATGTTTACATTTATTGTATAAATTTTCTTTTGTTTACCTTTCACACACACAATTCTGGATTTTTCAAGTGCAGATTTGTATAAGTGATAATGCATCAGATAGGTGTGTATGTATTGCTTTTCTAGAGGACAATTGGAAATGGAAAACCTTTAGTGTTAATGTCAAGGCAGATAGATAGATAGATAGATAGATAGATAGATAGATAGATAGATAGATAGATAGATAGATAGATAGATAGATAGATAGATAGATAGAATAGGACCAAAGTGTGAGGCTTTACACACATAATTGATGTGTTGGAAATATGTTAGGGCATTTAAGTGCTGAGCTTTTCCTAATTTTTGCACACATGCATACTTATTCTAATTCTAAGGGGACTGTTCATCAACGTAGTTTTTCATAACATTATATATGTATCAACGCTATGCACCAACAGCCTGATGCAGATGTACCTATGTACACATACAGTATTCACAGATGAGGTATCTACCGATCCCTCTCCTGCAGTCTCCAGCAAGCTCTGGAAACTGACACTGTGCACATGCACATTGTCAGATTCCCCCAGAGGAGTCTTTCACAAATGTCCTCCTCCAATATGCCGAAGATGTAATTCCCAGGGACAGTGTTTATCAGTAGACTAGATACACAATAGAATTTCCCTGGTGGGCCTCATATGCCCCAGTCTGACAAAGTTCATAACCATTACTAAATAGAATTCTGCTCATTCTTTTAAATAAAACCATTGCAGCTAGGCTGCAGGGGACTGGATGTGTCGCTGCACACTACATAAATCTGCTGGTGGTGCATGCTTCAAGCGAATAGGGGAGGGAGATTGAGGCGGGTTGAAGGTAGGCGGTAGCTATGCCCTCCATGGTGCTAGCCACACCCATGACACAAACCTCCTGCGCAGAGCACAACACCCCAGTTCAGTAGTCATACCCTCGCTGTGCTAGTCAAACCCCCTAAAGCAGTACACAATAGGCCCTTCATAAATTTCAGCTCCAGGCCCATGTGGACCTTAATCTGGCACTATACAGGTCGGTAGTGATATCGCTAGATTTACATGTGCAGCACATCAAACTTAGTGACCGTCGCTAGCAACTGCGTGAGCGTGCAATCACCTGTACTCACTGAGTGATTTAGCCGATTGGCGTTACAAAACAGCAAACAGGCTTCACATCACTTCAGTGTGTACCCAGCTTTATGCATTTCACAATGCTTTCCTGAAATAACTTGAGTTATTTGGGTTACTGTAGGTGCAGGAAAAATCTTCTCCATGCTTCCCCAAAAGATGTTTCTCTTGAACTGTGCTCACATTTTTGGAAACAGGTGAATTAGACCTGTATACAGCAAGCATAACTTTCTGGAACAATGTCATCTATAGATGGCGTTACCTATAGAAGCCTGTTGGCTTCTTTTCGCTCTCCCTGCGGCTTGCGCATGTACAGGCCGATGGCCGCACATGCACAAGAGGGCTCCCAGGTCATAGACCCAGAAGTCTTTTCATCTAAGCCAAAGTCCTGTCCCCGAAGGTAAATATTCCTGTATACCAGCTATCACAAATGCCGGTATGCGGGAAAAAGAGATGCTGCAACTATTGGGAGCAAGGTAAACCATCGCTGGGCTACCAGGACGAAGTGTCGACATTCTAACATGTCGACATTTGTCACTGTCTACATGGCAAATGTCGACGTGGTCAAATTCGTCATTAACATTCTCATGCCGATGATGAATTTCGACTTTATGACTGTCGACATTTTGTACCCAACCCCTGACAAGGGTGGACTGCACCTGTACAATTAATTTAAAGAGACAAAATCTATCTCATGAACAAATTCTTTCTTTACCGAATAATTTCCTAGAGCATAATCTTGCTCATAATAAGTAACCACATTGCAGATTCAGTAACAATTCCTTTTCCCTCAGAAGCATCACCTAATTGTATAATCCAATTCCTGTTCAGCTAGAAATTTAACTTTATATTGTCTCCCAGGGACAAATTATTCAGATTCTCTGGGGTTTAGAAACAAATGACTTACATGACTAGGCATGACATTTTTTAATCTAAGGGAGCAATTCAATGAGCTGCGGAATTTTACCGCTGGCTAATTGATCCCCCAGGCTAATTCAATTAGCCCCAAAGCCGGTATTTATCGGGGGCTTGGCCTAATCATGGGAGGCGTGGCCACACCCCTCTTAGCAAAAAAGAAAAGTATTTGCTGTGGTGCTGCAGTCTTGAGGAGGGGGGACGCTGTGAGCCCCTCAGCCATAGGCCAAAGCAGTGGGGAGCGAACAGTAAATTTAGACTTCTGTTTAGAACTCTTAAACCTCCTGCAGGCTGTGGGTATACTCAGATATCAAGCCCTCAACCTCTCCTTACCATTACCACATTCATCTCCAAATGTGTCTCCATGCACACTACTACCAGTCCATTCCACCCTTCATGATTGCCTCTTCCTACTCTCACCTTCAGGTTCTCTCCTGTGCTGCTCCAACTTCTGGAATGTCCTCCTACAGTACATTCAACCAGATACAGTGTAGTCTCCCTCTCTTTAAATATGCCCTTAGTAAAGACTTTGATTCAGGCCAACCACCATAACTCATACCTCTCTAGCCTGGGCACCAGGGCCATAACTAGGGGTGTAGAAGCGATGCTGTTGTACAGGTGCAGGGCCCTGGGGGGCACCGTGGCTGCCCCACGGCACCTGCATGTGGCTTGCAGGGTGCCTGGGATGGAAGCCTCCAGCCAGTAGACCTGTCCAGAGCATTCATAGGACACTACGGGAAATGCTCTGCCCCTTAGAGGTGAGGTCATGATGTCACGGGATAGGGGGTGGCACAGGAAGGCTTAGAGCCCTGTTCCTGCCATGCTCTGCACCCCACTGCTGTGCTCTATATATATCCCCTTTAGAATTTAAGCTCTTGGGAGCAGTTTCCTCTTACTTAATTATATAATTTCTGGGTTGTTGTAATTATTTAATTATTATTAACGTTTATTTATATGGCGGCACAAGTGTTCCGCAGCGCCTTACAAAGTACATAAACAAATAGGTTGATTAACAGTGACTTACAGTACAGTACAATACAATACAATACAGGACATGGATAATATACAGTGCTACATTAGCGACCATAACATCCAGATAAGGAACAATGTAAAGCAACCAAGTGTTAGGTGCCCTGTTAGAGAGTAAGAAGTAGATGAAGGTAGAGTAAGGAGAAGCACAAGAGGGTAGAGGGCCCTGCTCATAGGAGCTTACATTCTAAAGGGGAGGGACAGATGGGGTAGGCAGGGAGGAAGGAGCATGTAGCAGCAAGTTAGGATGAGAGCTGGAAGGCTTTGATGAAGTAGTGGGTCTTGAGAGCCCGTTTGAAGGACTGAAGAGAGGTGGAGAGTCTGATGGGAAGCGGGAGAGAGTTCCAAAGGTGGGGAGCAGCGCGGGCAAAATCTTGGAGGCGGGAGTGGGAGTAAGTAATCAATTGGCATAAGAGGGGGCGTGCATTGTTGAACGAAGAGGGCGGACAGGAGAGTGGAGGGAGATGAGATCAGAGATGTAAATGGGAGAGGAATGGCTGAGGCTTTGTAAGTGAGTGTGAGAACCTTAAATTGGGTTCTGAAAGGGAAGGGGAGCCAGTGGAGGGCTTGTAGGAGAGAGAAGGCAGATGCAGAGCGTTTTGAGAGGAAGATGAGCAGAGCGGCAGCATTGAGTACAGACTGGAGAGGAGGGAGTTGGGGAGGCCAGACACAGTAGGAGGAGGTTACAGTAGTCCAATCTGGAGATGACCAATGAGTGTATGAGGGTTTTAGTGGCATCCTGGGTGAGAAAGGGTCTAATCTTGGAAATATTTTTAAGATGAAAACGACAGGACTGTGAGAGATTCTGGATATGTGGTTTGAAGGAGAGGGATGAGTCCAGGATAACTCCAAGACAGCGCACTTTTTTGCCATCAATTGATAAAGAAATGGTGGGAAGTGTGGTTATGTAGGGGGGTGGGAAGATGATCAGCTCAGTCTTAGACATATTAAGTTTAAGAAATTGCTGGGACATCCAAGAAGAGATGGCAGAGAGCAGGGGCTGGCTGGCAACTTTTAGCCTGGGGGCAAATGCATGCAGGCGGCCCTGGCAGAGGAGTAGCGTGTAACCAGGGTGCCCGAAGAATGTGCGTGCTACGCGACCCCCCCTCAAGTGTTCCAGGGAGGAGGTGGGTCCATATGGGATTAATGTAAAGTAAAAATAAAGATGAAGGACGGCCCCATCGTGGTGCCTATATGCAGTGCCCCCCTGTGCCCCAGGAGAGGACCCCCTTAAGCAGGCCTCCAGTAGTGCCCCCAGTAGTGATACCCCCTATGCAGTGCCCCTTATACAGTGCCCCCAGTAGTGGTCCCCCCTGTGCAGTGCCCCTTGTGCCCCCAGTAGTAAGCCCCTTATATAGTGCCCCCAGTAGTGGTACCCCCTATGCGGTGCACCTTATATAGTGCCCCCAGTAGCAGTCCACACCCCATGCAGTGCCCCCAATAGTGGTAACCCTTATGCAGTGCCCCTTAAATAGTGGCCCCAGTTGTAGTCTCCCCCCTATGCAGTACGCCCAGTATTGCCCTTTTTATAGAGCCCCCAGCAGTGGTTCCTCGATGCAGTGCCCCCAGTGGTAGTCCCCTCCCCCTATGTATTGCCCCTAGTAGTAGTCCCCTCCCCCCTATGCAGTGCCCCTAGTAGTTGTCCCCTCCCATTGTAGTGCCCATAGTAGTAGTAGTCCCCCCCTTGTAGTGCCCCAGTAGTAGTCCCTCCTTGTAGTAGTAGTCCCCCCCTTGTAGTGTCCCCAGTAGTAGTCCCCCCAGTTGTAGTCCCCCCCCTTGAAGTGCCCCCAGTTATTCAATCCCCAGTTGTGATCTCCACCTTGTAGTACCCCCAGTAGTGGTCTCCATCTTGTAGTGCCCCCAGTAGTAGTCCCTCCCTCTTGTAGTGCCCCCAGTAGTGGTTCCCTCTTTGTAGTGCCCCCAGTAGTAGTCCCTCCCTCTTGTAGTGCCCCCAGTAGTGGTTCCCCCTTTGTAGTGCCCCCAGTAGTAGTCCCTCCCTCTTGTAGTGCTCCCAGTAGTGGTTCCCCCCTTCTGGTGCCACCAGTAGTAGTAGTCCCCCCTTGTATTGCCCCCATTAGTAGTAGTCCCCCCCTTGCAGTGCCTCCAGTAGTGGTCTCCCCCCTTGTAGTGCCCCCCCCAGTAGACACATGTAGTAAAAAAAAATAAACACTTACCTCAATCCCCGCTCCCGCCGTTGCCGTCCGCTCCTCCGTCTGTCCTTCCCGGGCCGGGCCACTATGCATTATGGGAGAGACGTCGTATGACGTTATGACGCCTCTGCCATTGCCCACTGCGGGAGCTGGAAAATGGAGCGGCTTCCGCAGTGGGCGCAGCAGCAGCTAATGAGAGTCTGACAGACTGACAGTGACACAGACTTCCCGCGGCCCGCGGCCCGAATGACGCTGCGGCCCGGGGGGCACATGGCACCCTGCCCCCCAGCCCAGCCCACCACTGGCAGAGAGACAGTTGGAGACACAAGTGAGGAGAGAGGGAGAGAGGTCAGGGGAGGAGAGGTAGATCTGAGTATCATCAGCATAGAGATGATATTGGAGGTCAAAAGAGCTGATGAGTTCACCTAGTGAGGATGTATAGAGTGAGAAAAGGAGA
This sequence comes from Taudactylus pleione, assembly GCA_031769625.1. Lineage (NCBI taxonomy): Eukaryota > Metazoa > Chordata > Amphibia > Anura > Myobatrachidae > Taudactylus > Taudactylus pleione. Next base: position 588,763 of record JAUIMM010000251.1, read on the forward strand.
GGTCCAAGAACAGTACCTTGGGGAACACCTACTGTAAGAGGCCGGTCAGAGAGGTAGGAGGACAGCCAGGAAAGGGCAGTGTCACTTAGACCAAGGGAGTGAAGGATTTGCAGAAGGAGAGGGTGGTCCACAGTGTTGAAAGCAGCAGAGAGGTCAAGGAGAATGAGCAGAGAGTAGTGGCCCTTGGATTTAGCAGCAAGGAGGTCATTGCTGACTTTTGTGAGGGCAGTTTCAGTGGAGTGGAGAGAACGGAAGCCAGACTGCAAAGGGTCAAGGAGGGAGTGGGAGGAAAGAAAGGTGGTAAGGCATAATTATGTACATATGTAAATTTGTAATCCTGTTTGTAAATGTCTAATTTGTTCACCTTGTTCCTATGCAACCTTGCTGTATCCCTTCCTCCCATTGTAGTGCCATATAAATAAAAGAAAGTAAAATGTGTACAGTAGTTTTCAGTAAGGGTGCCAGATCCATGCAGGAAATGAATTAGAGTCAATAGGACTCTATTTCTTTAGGCCAGCCCAGGTCTTATGATAATCCATTTAGACAACAATATTATTGTTATGCTGCAGCTGCAATGCATTACTCTGACCATAACTCACCATCGGACAGACAGACCAATTATCTGGCGTTGCCATACACTGTCAGATAATTGGTGTCTCTGTGTGATGGTGAGTATGGGGTCTATGTACTAACCCTTGGAGAGAGATAAAGTGGATGGAGATAAAACACCAACCAATCAGCTCCTGTCACTATTCAAACACAGCCTGTAAAGTGACAGTTAAAAGCTGATTGGTTGGTACTTTATCTTCATCCACTTTATCTCTCTCCAAGGCTTAGAACATACACCTCTATATTCCCTATCAGATCTCAGCAGCAATTATCGCATCTTTCGGGCATGCGGAGAGATTTCTCATACCCAACAGAGTGATAATTGCTACACTGTCGCGGTCATACACTAACCAATTATCAGGCTTTTGACTAATAACATATAGAACAGTCTAATGCTGGCCATACACCTGCACGATTTCAGGCCGATTGCCCAATTTTCGATGAGTCATGTAATGGATCTTGTGAAAATCATGTATTTTTTTAGTAAGATCAGATCCGATGCGAGCTACTGCAGCTCCTATAATCGGATCTTATGATCAGATGCGCAGCCCATATCGTGTGCAGATTGTGCCGTTTATTTTGTTCCTGTGATCCATCGTGCAGCAATTCAAGTCATTTCAATGACTGTTTCACTAATGAGCACGTGAGACACAGGATCGATCATACAACAGATCCTGTGCTAAGAAAAACAACAGCCTTGTTGCCGACTCTCAGGGAGCTCCGTGCAGTCGGGTGCTGAATCAGAACGTGTGCTGGTCGTGCAGGTGTATGGCCAGCTTAACAGAAGAACTGTCCTTAACGTTGCAGTATATTAGGAGAACAATTCCAACGTACTCATTGCATACACCCAGACTTTTTAGGACCCCTACATGATGTTATTAGGAGGCGTGTCTGCCTCCAAATAACGTTAGGCTGGGGGGAGCCTCACTAGCTGGGCTTCCCCCAGCCCTATCTCGTCACTGAATGTATGCCTCGCGCATGCACGCAGCATCTATTCAGAGTCTCCGGGGACCGGCACCGCCGTACAGCTGCGGCAGTGGGGGGTCCCCAACCTCCCGATTTAACCACCCGCAGGGCACTTTGGCTCACGGGTGGAACAGCGGGACAGTAATCGGCTGAAATCGGGATGTTGGGGAGGGGTGCGCCCTCTATGGGTAGCGCCCCTGTGCGAACGCTCAGGTCGAACACCCTTAGAGCCGGCCCTGCAGACACTGCTTGCAGAGCCGGGGGCGGGAACACACCACGGGCAGTAAGCTGCACAGAAAGAGAGCTAATAAAGGAATGTCTCTGAGTACTGATGGACACGTTGGATGTGTCATGTGACCAGGAAGTGCACTGCAGTGTTTACAAATTGGAGCTCAGCAAGCAGCAGCAAGAGAAAACACAGTGATGCAGGTAGGAGAATCAATGGACACTGAAGCTTAGTGTAGTGAGGGGAGAGTTACAGTGAGTAGGGGATGAAACAGGCACCCATTACTCAGATCCATCTTCCTGTGTGCCCCCCCAGCCATTGAGTTCACCGCGCGTCACTGGACTGAAGATATCTGTACTGTGGCATTCGGTAAAAGTTGAATGTGGGTGCACACTTAGCCAAAATAACATTTCAGCGAACATAAAGTCACTGTGCTTTCGTATATATTCTGCAGTTGGCAATTTACCTTTCTGTGTTCTGGTGGGTATGTGCAATGCAGTGTTTTTGAGCATGACAAGTCCATTTTAACCACTGTTAAATAATTTTTGAATGCATATTTTTCACAAAGGAATGCATGTTTCAAGTAATTTGACAATAAACCACACTTTGACTAAGTCAAACGCCTCTGTGATGGTTTGTGTTACACAAGGTATGCAGAACGATCAATTTTTTTTTTCCTTCAAAGTAACTTACAAAATAAAGCAAAAAAAATGTACAATAAATAGTAGTATTTCCATCTATTTTTCCACTGAGATATTTCACATTCTTTTTTCATTTTTTTTTTTGCTAACGTTCAAACCTTTCCTCAGGGCATGTGATGTGGATTTTAACTTAAACAAGGAATAATTCCTGACCATGACAGACTGTTTTCTATTTCCGACAAATAGAACAGGATTATTTCCAAACATGAATTCAACAGTAATAAATAATAACAATATGTTAAGCATATTTCAGTCAAACTACAGCCACCCAAAGAGTTGAAAATTCTACTAAAACAGTAGTCTCATAGAGATGCATTGTTCACTGAACTCTGATGACCCTAACGAAGTTTGAAGTATTAGAAAAAGATTACAAATAAATTACAGTAAAAGCCTAGAATTGATAAATAGATAGATAGATTTGTCGACAGTCATCAGGTCAACATGAGGATGTTGACATGGTATAACTGTCAACAAATCATTCCTGGCAGCCCAATGGTCACTTATGTTTTGCCAGCCGCAGCGGCTCCACCATCATCTTCGAGATCCTAGCCGCCATGTGTCACTTCTGCCCCAGACTGGGATGCTCCAGCGTTCTGGTATTTCTTTCCTTATTCCAATCCCTAACCCTCCCCCTAGTCCCTAACCCTAACTTCCCCCCTTCCCCCACAACCAAACCCTAACCTCCTCCTGCAGCCAAACCCTAACCCTAACCATCGACATTTCACATGGTGACAGTTCCAGTGTCGACATTATGAACATGTCCACATTCTGAGGATGTTTATACGTTTCCAGTTTACAGTTTTGAATCATGGTGGTGGTGGCGACAATATGAATGCCGGTATGGTTACTGTCAACCTTCTGGCCGGATACTGTTTGGTAAAGCTGTTTAGCAATGTACCACATGCAAATCCTTAGATCATATTAGTGTTGTTAGTACTTTTCTTTTATTAAAATGGAAAAACACTAAAAAAAAAGGGACCGAAGCCAAAATAATAATGATTCCTTAATCCCCCTTAAATGATGAATCCCTCATAATGAAAAAGGGAAATCTTAAATTTTTTGTAAAACAATGGATATCTAGCACTCTTGTAATCAAAGCGTGATCTACTACTTCTATAATCCAAGCCTGACCTTCTGATTTTGAAAACCAACGGAAATTTCCCAAATTTGTAATCCAATAGTGATCTCTATAGAATGAAAGAAAAATATTCTGTTCAATGCAAACTGCTGGCTAGGAACCTCCAACTCTTCATTGGAGTTTAGAATATACTGAGAAAGTCAAAGCCGCCCAGCAAAATTGGCATTGAGGAACAGCAGATAGGTAAGAAGCTGTTGTATGATTGATGTGTCAGTGGCCAATGTTTTATGCTGTGGTGCTGCAGGGACATTAAAAACACTTGGAGAAAATTTGGTGGCAGTTTACATCAGCTGTTTATCTGAGTTCAAAATCACTAATTTTACTAATCAGCAGTTTAGAGGATTCTTTAAAACCTGCTGGCAATATATTGCAAAATGCAAAACCATTGGTGGATTAGAGGAATCATCCACCCCTTGCAAAGTGGTAAATTACATTATTAGTGGGAAGTAATGGCAGTTCACCTCCCCAAATAGTATAATTCGCAGTTAATACTAAAATAACCTAAAATTGTGCCTTCGTCATATTAATACTTTATATATTGACCCCTATTATCTTAAAATGAATAGTGTAGTCCCTATTACAGTAATCATAAATATTGTGTACATATTATATTTCTAAAAAAAATCTAAAGGAAAATAGTGCATCCTTTAATTTTGCAAATGTATAATAATGAGCACCTTTTATAGTAAAATATAAGTTTTGTCCTCTAGAATTTTTATTAATTTTTTTTCTAGTTTTGATAGCCCCCAAGCACTGGAAACCCTATGTGACTTACCTTTTCTTTTTCTTCTATCACAATTTGACATCATGTATTGGGGTTTTAAAAAAATAAAATAAACACAATGACTGGCATGGACTCTGCTTCTTAATGCAGAATAAGTTACTGGTCTGGTGTCTGCTCATTCCATAGAGGTTGAGCCAATAAGGAGCTGTTTCTCAACCATTAGAGTGTTGTTGCTTTAAATAACTTTAAATATTAATTAAAAAAATATGGAGGGCAACATGTATATATTATTATAAAGGGGGCACATTATTATGTATTATTAAGTGTTTATAAAATTCAAGAAGCACTTTTTTTCTTTATATTTATAGTTAGGGTTACTATAATAATTCATATAAATATAATGTGGATACAATATTTATTATTATTGTAATGAAGGTTACATTAAACAATCTTGAAACAAATTATTAATAATGTAACAGGGGCACTACAGTTTGTCATTTTAGTAATATCTCTGCTAACAACATTTTATTTTAATACAGGATGAGGAGGGGGGTTCTTTTGCATTTTCTTTTACAAAGGTTATAAAGGCAAGACAGATAATTGTAGGGTTAGGCTTTGGTTTGGGCTAGATGCAGAATGAATGGTAAAATGCATAGTCAACATGCCAAATATTGACATTCTGGCAATGTCAACAAAATGTCAGTGTCGACATTTTGAATTTTGAAATTTGGCATTTTGACATTCTGTCCCTGTGGACATTCTAAAGTATACTTTTTATACCACACCCAGCATACACAAGTTATATAAATATATAAACAGTACCTCCTATGAACCAGTTAACATAGTAGTATTCTTTACTGTTTAATTGATAACATAGGGGACCATAATTCTAATGCATCATATAAATACAGATTAAAGTTGAAGGTCACAAAGTTCAAATTCCATAAGAATATTCTTCAATCAATTATATCATATTCCTAGTATCACAGGTTATAAATGGCTTCATGATATAACTGTTTTGAAAACTACAGTATGTCAATATTGCTTTAATTATATTGTAAACCTTATTATCTGATTCTAAATATTGAGTAAAAAACAATATTTTCTTATGTACATCTCTATTTTTTTATTGCATACTTGAGTAAGGAAACTCAATTACAGATTCTTTCACATCATTAAACACTCTATAATCAATGTTTTATAAAAATGGTCCTTGATTTAATTTTCTTGTTTAATATAAGTTTTAAAGTGTGAATGGGTATGTCTCATTCTTTAAATTGCCATAGCAGATGACTGAACAGCCAGTTTGGATAATGATGGCTGGTGGTAATAATACAGCCTTGAGATTCACTGTTTTATACTGTAGAATGACAGTTTCAATTTTATAATTTCCAATGCAGATGTCTAAATCCCAAAAATAATATCCCTGTTTTACTGTAATTGGTTATGAACAATAAATTGTATGAATTATTAATAATCTATGAATAATTTACATAAATCCTATGACCCTTGTCAAATAAACAATAAACAATATATTTTCCACAGTACCAGGTTTGCCCCATATTCTTTATGAGATCACATGTAATTGTTATCCCACTTTCTCAGGAAAAGATTGACATACTGTTGCATGGAGAAAGTCAGGTACCCATGGCCATACCTCTTTTCTGTATAAGTAATTTCTCCTCAAACCAAAGATAGCATGCTTTAGTAAAACTCTTATACTCTGTAATAGAAATTTTGCTTGGTTTAGAGGGTAACATTTTCCTCTAAAATATATAATACTCTGTATGCCATGGATCAATCACAGTACAGAGGTAGGTTACATTATACTAATCTAGCCATACATTAGGGTGTGGCTAATACACTAAAGGAGTGACATCAAGATGGAAATGTATTAAAGGTCAGAATGTCAAATAAGGGTCTCCATACAGCTTGTTCAGGTTAAAACAAACAAAATGGTGCATTAATATAATCAGCATACCATAACAGAAAATAAGAAACAACTTAGCCCCCATTCAGGGCATTACCTCACTCTTCAGCCCTAACTATCAAAGGCAGTTAGTCTGTGCACAAATCATGCAAAGTCACAGAGTCCTGACTGCTTGTAGCAGGTATAGCCTACTGGCCTGACCTCCACAAGCCTCCATTAGTCTCCTGGTCACCACTGGCCTTGCTTGGCTGCCACAGCCCCACCTGTGCTGTATCATTTGGGCAGCAGATAGGTGTGTACACCCCTTTTTAAACTTGTTTGGGCAGAACCCAGCACATATTCAGTGGCTCACTAATGCCAACTAGCTTAATCTTACCACACAAGGTATAAAATTAGCACAAGATTCAAGAAAGAACTTATGAGACTGAAATCAGTTCTCCTCTTGATCTAAACAATAAAGTTGTAATGATAACTTCCAAAAAGATATTAGTCACTAGATTAATTTGTGCAAACATACCACCATTAAAATAGGTGCAGCTTTCCAGAAGGGTTAGTTAGTACAGAGTACATGAGAAAGGGATTATGTGACAGAACCAGACTGGAATTGTGCAATCATGGCTCCAGGAATCCAACTCTCCACAACATTGAAAATAATGTGATTTTTTTAATACTGTCTTTCCCTGTCTTTTGTGTTATATTATTCAGAACAGTTTGAAAAAAAAACATTTACTGTATATTATAAACAGGTTTATTTTTTACCATGTTATTGTAAATGGGTTGGGTATGAAATACCAGCAGTCGGAATGCCAACTGTCAAAATACTGACAGCGGCATACAGATGCTCAGTATCCAGACAGGGTTCCGGGAAGTATGCTAACTCTCCCAGCTTCTCCCCCTAACCCTCTGTTCCTGCATCCTCACCTTAACCCTCCCCACCCCACACCCTAACACTCCCTGTTAGTGCCTAAACCTAACCCTTCCCCCTTGGTGCCTGATCCTAACCCTCCCCCCTAGTTCTTAATCCCCCAGTGGTGCCAAAACCTAACCCCCCCATAGTCTACCCTAACATCCCCCTGTAGCCTAACTGTTCCCCCCATGACTAACCCCTAACCCGGCCCCGCAGATGCCGGCTGTCAGGATTCTGGTGTTTCGGCATATGAAGTGGTGTCGGGATTCTGGTGCCGGTGTTCTGTCCCAGGTCGGGATTCTGATGCTGGAATTTCAACAGCCAGAATTCCATGTGTTGGCATCTAAACTACATCCCTTGTAGATATCTGCTGAAACATAACTCAAAAGTGATGTGCTCCTTTGATGATAATTTGTAAAAGCATATTCCATCTCATAGAAAAAAATATCTTTCAATTATAATGCTATAAGAAAATGCTTACAGCACAGAAGACCTTGATGTATTATATAGTCCTGCCTTGCCAAAGACTTTCCCTTCCTCTATTCTAGCCTAGGGTTGGTCATCAATGATCAATGGTTAGCATATATCAATGGTTTTCTGGTGATGTTGGATGGTTTTATCATTGACGGTGTAGTGGCAGAGTTTCACTGTCCAATGGTGGAAATTGAGTATGCATGACTGGAAACCACTGATGGTTCATCCATTAGTGGTTTCCCAATGATGGTTAGAAACCATTGACCATTGATGGTATAATCTTCGATGGAAAAACCTAACCTAGCCATCCCCTAACTGGAAATAAGTGCTTTATCTCAATGGCATGCCTTTTTTTTATTAACATATTGCAACTGACTATTTATACTCTTCCACCTGACAACCATCTGTTAGAACCAATCAGAAAACACACAGGACTGCATCATGGAGATGGTTGTCAAGGAATGGCTTATCCCAAGCTCTTCATTTACAAAGAAAGAAGATAACTACTTTTTTCACCGTGAAACTAGTTATTTCCTTCCTATATATATGTATAAAGAATAAAAGGGATTTGCCCTAAAGCACACTGCAGCAAAATCAACAAAAAATACTTAAATCCTACATGATAATAGAGATTCAGAGGTATTAGTTACATACATTTCCAAATATATGAATAAGCGCCAGGCCATCGTCGAGGCTCCTCTATACTGGCGTCCCTAACATTAAGGGGTTCACATACGAGAAGCAAGGTACCCCAAAATATTCCAGCCAAGGACCATCCCCAGGACATCACACGAACAGGGGAAAAAAGGTGATAGTGAAGTGTAAAGAATAGATGTGTAAAGATAAATCAATAAGTGTTAATGAAATGAGAAAGAATTAAAATGACATAAATAATAAGCAAACAATTCGAAAAGTGATAAAAAATATCTATGTGAATTAAATGGTGATGCCCTGAAAAAGGTCCAGCCAGAACAACTCCGGGGGCCCCACTCCCAAATACTCACACCAAAATTCCAGCCAAGGACCATCCCCAGGGCATCACACGAAAAGGGGATTTCACACTGAAGTGATCGCAGTGCTTGCGGTAGGGTATGGTCAACAAAAAGCCCTGCAATCGCATCTGATGGTACCTGATGTACCGATGGTTGCATACACTTCCTGGAGATGATGGCGCAAGTGGGCATCTCAAGACTGGCTGGTGGGCATCTGCATACACAAAGCGATCGCACACCAAGACAGAGTGGGCGTGCTAATGCCTTGCCGTGCTATCGCCTGCTTTCCAAAATTTGCATACGCATCGAGCAAGTGAACGCATCTAGCAAGTGTGTCTGAATCAGGTACTAAGTACCAGAGTCCAAGTGGATATTGCTCTAAAGGGGGAGATGTACTAAGCCTTGAAGAGCTATTATGTGGAGAGAGATAAAGTACCAAACAATTATCTCCTGTCTTTTTTCAAACACAGCCTGTAAAGTAAGACAGCCTGTAAAGTATCACTTTCCAAGGCTTAGTACATCTCCCCCTAAGCATCTAAGGAGGCTTTATTGGACCAAAAAGCTGGAGCTGAAACCTAGAGACATCATGGAAGGATGGAGTGTGTAGTGCAGATGCACAAAACCGGAACTTCTGCTAGACTCACTGTCTATGATAAATTATATTCCATTTTTAATGTTCCCCTTATTATTTGCGCTTACTCATTTATATTCAGTACATGTACAGTATCTATTTTGATTTTATAATCTACATTGTACATTTTTATATATCAAATATTGTTAAATGGAGTCAGTTTGTTTAGAGCACATAAACTAAGTCATTATAATATTTTTTGTATACATTGATTTTGCACTTCCATATATATTTTTTTATTAATTAGTGTTGTCAGGTTTTTGTTGCAACCGCAATGCAGAAGTTACACCTACACTAGAGATACTCTGTTCACCATGAACACTACGTTTTATAAATTGCATGTCCAATACAATCACAGATTCATGTGGTCTAGCTGACCCTTGATTTTGGGTGATCCATTTAATGGAAGCATAAATAAATTTTCACTTTGTGCACCACCACTGGAACTTATCATTACTTTGACTGTGGAAATGGGTTAATCTTATGAATCTAATTTAGTAATTAATAGAGAAAGCTTTTTGGGCACGCATGCGAACCAGCCAAATACCAAACTTTGAGTGACGGGACCCAATTAATATTCATTCCATATTGCCTAGGTTTTTCACTCCCTTTGTACATCTCCTTAATCTCTTATCAGATGATATGCGTCAGACGCATATTTCTTTCATATTCTTATTCTCCTGCCAGCTAAAAATATGCTGTCTGTGCAGCTCTCAATTTCACTAATTTATTACCAATCCCATACTTTATTTTCTACCAACAAAAAGTTTTTAATCACCTAGGAGTCTATGAAAAAGAAAATAATGGAGATAGGAGTTAAAAAAAGACATTAAATAGTAGTAACATAAAAATATTGGGCCTGATTAGAATTGGACTCTCTGCAGGCGACTAAAATCTGCTTTACTGCAGATGTAGAGTTTCATGTGACTTGAGGTCCCCGACATGTAGAGAGACGGATCAGGGGGCATACAAGTATAAGCTATGTACAATAGGAACGTATCCGTGCCCCTAGAGGTGTAGCCTGTTTGCAACTTAAGTTGCACCAGTATTTAGTAGGGGTGAGTGGGTTCGGATTTCTGAAATCCAAACCCCCCCGAGTCCCCCCGATCCAAGGCCGATCCGAGTCAGGCTCGACTTTTCCCGCCTGACTTGGATCTGAAATCGAGGCAAAACGTCATCATCCCGCCTTCCGGGTCTCGCGGGTTTTGGATTACATATAAGGTACCCGCGTCGGCGCCATTTTCTCACTCGGCTGTGGACTGTGAAGAGGGAGGGTGGGAGTTAGGGCTGGCAGGGCTGTGTAGTGTAGTATAGTGCAGTGTAGTGTAGTGTTGTTCTGTGCTGTGCTGCTGTTGTCCATAGGGGCTGTGTCCACTCCTCCAAAGTCCATAGGGGCTGGCTGTGTTGTGCTGTGCTGCTATTGTCCATAGGGACTGTGTCCACTCCTCCAAAGTCCATAGGGGCTGGCTGTGTTGTGCTGTGCTGCTGTTGTCCATAGGGGCTGTGTCCACTCCTCCAAAGTCCATAGGGGCTGGCTGTGTTGTGCTATGCTGCTGTTGTCCATAGCATCACACTAGTGATGTCAGTGGGAGTGCTTTTGGCTCTGATAGAGCCAAAAGCACTCCAGGGCTTGTGTCAGCAAAACCCTACCACAAGGGTCTCGTCGCAAGCCCGATTCCAGGTGGGACGAATGTACACAACACTGAAGAGGGTGAGGAATCGGTGAATGAGGAGGATGAGGACGACATCTTCCCTCCGTAGAGCCAGTTTGTGCAGGGACAGATTAATTGCCAGCTTGTTTTGTGGGGGCCCAAATGAACCAAACATTTCAGCCACAGTCGTGTGGCAGACCCTGGCGCTGAAATGATTGGTTTGTTAAAGTGTGCATGTCCTGTTTATACAACATAAGGGTGGGTGGGAGGGCCCAAGGACAATTCCATCTTGCACCTCTTTTTTTTTTTTGCATTATGTACTGTTTGGGGCCTAGTTTTCAAACTGCCATCCTGTCTGCCACTGCAGTGTCACTCCTAGATGGGCCACGTGTTCGTGCCTCCCACTCGTGTCGCTTAGCATAGTCATCCAGCTACCTCGGTGCAACCTTTTGGACATAAAAACACTATTGTGAGGTGTGAGGTGTTCAGAATAGACTGGAAATGAGTGGAAATTAAGGTTATTGAGGTTAATAATAGCATAGGAGCAGAAAAACCCACAAATTCTGTGATTTTAGCTGTTTTTATGCTTTTTTTCAAAAAAATACAGATCCAAAACACAAAACCCAGAACCCAAAACACGGAAGGGTGGTTTTGGCAAAACCAATCCAGATCCAAAACACGAAGAAAGATCCAGATCCAAAACCAAAACACAAAACACGAAAAGTGGCCGGTGCACACCCCTAGTATTTAGGAGTTGTAAATGTTTTGGTTCCCCAAAGACTGATGTAAAAATTGATCACCAGCACATATCTTTAATAATTTTTAAAAATTATATAAATACTAAGGAATCCCGTCGGTAACCGCCTTAGTTATTGAGGATATTATGGATATTAATAACTGAGGATATTATGGAGATAATGAGGCAGTAATTTGAGGGTATTTGTCATTAAGAGTTCTACAAAATATGGTAGAAAAACCACATTGGGCAACAAAACCTTTCCATTGTGACTGCAGTCTGAAAATTATCCGTTAATCTCCTCTACTAAGTGTAGGGCACCACAGTTCACACATTGCACGTTCATAGGACCCAAAGAGTAGTATTGTTGTGGCAAATATGTCATATCCAATGGAAGAGGCGTATCAGTTGATCTTGTTATACATTGTTTAAGATATATGAACTGATGAAATAAGAGGAAGCTACAAGCAAGAATGATAATAAACAGAAATTTGACAGGCCCAAACAGCGCCCCCTGACCTGTGGTGCCCTGTGCGATGGCACCGGCCGCACTACCCTAGCTACGGCCCTGGTTTCTACCACGTTGACGTCCAAGAGGCCAACCTCTACGAATATTTGGTCAAAAAATAGGTGTTAAATAAAAGAAAGATAAATATAAGTGGTTTGTTTGGGTTCAAAAAAATAATGTTGTGCAGAAATATAATATACAGTATGAATCGGTCGTAGGGCCATATTCAAATGCAGGCGAAAAGCCGTTATCAGCTATACTTTTTTGCTGATGAAGTCATTTTCACCAGTTTCATCTTATCCCCGTTTTCAATTGCGGAGACTTTTTGCCAGTGCGAAACATCAATGCAAAAGAACCAGCGAGAACTTTTCACCTATGAATAGGTATCGGAAAAAAATGCAAAATTGGGGTTTTGGGGTACAAACTTCCAAAAACCACCCTGCACCCCTTGGACAGTCTCCCAAAGGTATTCTGTGTCAAAAAATTATTTTTAAAGTACCATGGAACATCCCAAAAAAGTACTTTAGTTTTGGGGGCAAAAAAAAAATTAAGTTGGGGGACAAACTTCTAAACTAGCTAAATAGACTCAGGGGGGTCCCCAAGCATGCCCCAGGTGTTTTTTTTATTGCAGGTGGTTGCGGCAGGTGGATTTTTCACGATTTTTAAAAGTTCACATTAGCCACTTTAAAATATTTTTGCACCCATTTTCATGTACCCCAAATTTGCTGGGACTACTAATTTAAAAAAAAAAAAAACTTGCTAAATGCTATTCTTCATCACTTTTTCAAAGATGCTAAACAGCACCTATGGAGACCATTTAAAGACCCAAAATACCTTCAGCAGGGCTATTCGGGGGTACCCACAGTGAACCCCCATGTCACAACATCTTTAGGGGGGTATCAGGCTGATTTCCCCAAAAATGACAGCACTTTTTGCTCACTTCGTTTTCACCGGGTCCTGTTTTCACCAATTTGGAATTGAATATGGGGATACGCGGGGACGAGCGCGATACTTTTTTGCACCCAAAACCTCCGATGTCAGCAAAGTCAGGCAACTGACTTTTCTCATCTAATTGAATATGGCCCATAATGTTTAAGGTTATGACCTCTATATGTTACTGTGTAAAAATTATAGATTAATGCTAATTTTACATTGAGTTATTGACAGAATTATTGTCATTTTTTTGTGGTGGAGGGTAGTATATATATCACTCTGTTATCTTATTTAATTTTTGTAACTCATTGTTATATCTACAGTTAATATGTCTAATTTAATAACAAATCATATAATTTATTTGATGGCCATTTCATAAAATAATTATATCAAATATACAGTAGATTACTTCGATTGCAGTTGTGATCTTCAAGCATCCAAACTATTTTAAGCCTGAAGTACGCAGAAAAGAGATAGCTACTGTAAAAGATAGAAAGATATTATACAGATAAATCAATAGATACAGGAGGGGTATCCAATTAGCCGGAATAACAGTACATTTTCGTCTGGAGAAAACTTTACGGACCATTCGCCCAAATTTGCCGCTTATCGCACATTTGCGCGCTCCAGTTTATCATACCATCCTAATTTGCATGATAAGTCTTGCATGGATGACAAGCGATAAATACAGGTGAAAATGGGGCAATCAGCCTGTACCAAAAAAAAAGGTAAGCTAAGGTAGTGTAATGGTATAGAAGTGTGTTAGTGGCCATAATCCAAGGGTTTGGGGCAGTGGCGGAACTAGCGGGGGTGCAGCTGGTGGCTTGCTCCGGGACTCGCTGTGGTGCAGGGGCCCATAGCCGCTGCACCCGCCGCCAGTGTCCCCAGGGCCCCACAGTATTTAAGTGTAGTGCAGACCGCAGTGAGAGCAGTCCGAACTACACAGCCAGCGGTGGCGGTGTGTTTGTTATAGCAGCCAATGAGAGTCAGACATACTCTCATTGGCTGTTGAGTCCATGGAGGGAGTCGGCTGGAGCTCACTCATGAGCTGTGCCTTCTGGCTCCCCCGCAGCAGGTGTTGGGAGAAACGTCATGACGTCTCTCCCATAGTGCAGAGCGGGCCGGGAGGAGCGGACAGCGATGGTCACGGCAGGAGCGGGGATGCGGGTAAATTGTGTGTTTTTTTGTTTTTGTTTTTGTAAGGGGCACGGGCACTGACACTGGCACTGCATAGGGGGGGCGCTAATGTGGGCACTGTATAGAGGGGGTGGCTGCTACTGGGGCACTGTATAGGGGGGACTACTACTGGAGGTAATGTATAGAGGGAACTACTACTGGAGGCAATGCATAGGAGGGACTACTACTGGAGGCAATGCATAGGGGGGACTACTACTGGGGGCACTGCATAGGGGGGACTACTACTTTAGGGGGCAATGCATAGGGGGGACTACTACTGGAGGCAATGCATAGGGGGGACTACTACTGGGGCACTGTATAAGGGGCACTTCTGGGGGCACTGCATAGGGGAACTACTACTGGGGGCACTGTATATGGGGCACTACTGGGGGCACTGTATAAGGGACACTACTGGGGGCACTGCATAGGAGGACTACTACTGGGGGCACTGTATATAGGGTACTACTGGTGGCATTGCATAGGAGGATCACTACTGGGGTCACTGCATAGGGGGACCACTACTGGGGGCACTGCATAGGGGGCCCAAAGCATTTTCTTGCACCTGGGCCCACCACTCTAGTTCCGCCACTGAATTTTTCTCAAACAGTGAAAAAATGATAGAAAGCAATATTATTTGGCCAAAATAAATGTAGTTGAATTAGGGGTACATTAAAATGGGTGTAAGTATATTTTTGTGTCATTATAGGGCATTTTTTGAAAATGTTAAAAATACATCTGTCACTTGCACCTGCCATTTTTAAAACACCCGTCCCATCCATATATCACCCCCATATAGCTGTCCTAAACCCATTTTCTAACACTTTTTACTTTTTCACCCCAAAAATGAAATGTTATGATTGGCTAAATTAAGCTAAAGAAAAAATTATATTTACCTAATTAGTCATTAAGGAAGGTGTCCCAGTGGTTCCGCACAGTGGCCTTACTTCATCCCAGGTGCCTGGAGGCAAGATAAATGTTGGTGCCCCCCCTTCCCACCCCCAAATTAAAATTTACCACCCCCCCCAGCACCTATGCCAGCCCCAGCTGCTGCCGCCACCCCTATGCAGTTCCATTTATACAGTACTCACAGTAGTGGTCCCCCTATGCAGTGCCCTCAGTAGAGGTCCCCCTAGGCAGTGCCCGCCTATGTAGTGCCCCCCAGTAATGGTCCCCCTTTGCAGTGCCTCCAGTAGTGGTCCCACTATGCAGTACCTCCAGTAGTGGTCCCCCTATGCAGTGCTCCCAGTTGTAATGCCCTTGTAGTGCCCCCAGTAGTAATGCTCCCTGCAATGCCCCCAGTTGTAGTGCTCCCAATAGTGCCCCCAATAGTAAGGCCCCTGTAGTGTCCCCAGTAGTAAGCCCCCTGTAATGTCCCTAGTAAGCCCCCTGTAGTAAGCCCCCTGAAATGCCCCCAGTAGCGCCCCCTGCAATGACACCAGTAGTCCTCCCTGTAGTGCCCCCTGTAATGTCCCCAGTAGTTTGCCCCCAGTAGTAAGCCTCCAGGACTGCCCCCTGCAATGTCTCCAGTAATGCCCCAGTAGTAAGCCCCCAGTAGTGCCCCCTGTAATGCCCCCAGTAGTTAGCCCCCTGTAATACCCCCAGTATTAGCCCCCTGTAATGCCCCCAGTAGTTGGTCCCCTGTAATGCCTCCAGTAGTAAGCCCCCAGTAGTGCCCACTGCAATGCCCCCCCGCGCACACACACACATACAATTAAAAAAAAACAATACTTACCTTAAACCCCGCACCAGTGCTGCTGCCGTCCGTCTGTCCCCGGTGCCCGCTCCTCGGAACTATGGGAGTGACGTCATGACATTACTCCCATAGTGCACTGCGGGACCCGGAAGTCGGAGGGAGCTCAGAAGTGGCGTAACTAGGGTATTTGGAGCCCAGGGCAAATATAAAAATGGAGCCCCGCCCCCCCTACTATGTGCGCGCGCGGAAGGTGCGGTCGGCGAAAAATGGGCATGGTCACTTAAAAATGGGGTGTGTCACCATGACACACCCCTTTATCGTCACATTACTTTCCATATGCACCTTAACCCCAGTAGTGCCCCTTATACAGTACCCATATGCAATGTTCCCAGTTGTGGTCCCTCTTATGGAGGCCCATAGTAGTTCCCCTTATACAGTACCCCCAGTAGTGGCCCCCCTTAAGCAGGCCCCCAGCAGTGATCCCCCCCTATCCAGTGCCCCTTATACAGTGCCCCCTGTAGTGGTCCTCCCTATTTAGTGCCCCCAGTAGTGGTCCCCCCAGTGCAGTGCCCCTAGTAGTAAACCCCTTATATAGTGCCCCCAGCATTAGTCCCCCCATGCAGTGCCCCAGTAGTGGTCCCCCTTATGCAGACCCCCAGCAGCGATCCCCCCTATCCAGTGCCCCCTATACAGGGACCCCTGTAGTGGTCCTCCCTATTTAGTGCCCCCAGTAGTGGTGCCCTAGTAGTAAGCCCCTTAAATAGTGCCACCAGAAGTAGTCCCCCCCCAGTAGACGTTCCCCCTCCTGATGCAGTGCGCCCAGTAGTAGCTCCCCCCCAGTAATAGTGCCCCCAGTAGTAGCTCCCCCCCAGTAATAGTGTCCCCAGTAGTAGTAGATCCCCCCAGTAATAGTGTCCCTAGTAGTAGCAGCCCCCCCCCTAGTAATAGTGTCCCCAGTAGTAGCAGCCCCCCAAGTGATAGTGTCCCCAGTAGTAGCAGCCCCAAGTGATAGTGTCCCCAGTAGTAGCATCCTCCCCCAGTAATAGTGTCCCCAGTAGTAGCAGCCATCCCAGTAATAGTGTCCTCAGTAGTAGCAGCCCCCCAAGTGATAGTGTCCCCAGTAGTAGCAGCCCTCCCAGTAATAGTGTACCCAATAGTAGCAGCCCTCCCAGTAATAGTGTCCCCAGTAGTAGCAGCCCTCCCAGTAATAGTGTCCCCAGTAGTAGCAGCCCTCCCAGTAATAGTGTCCCCAGTAGTAGCAGCGCCCCCAGTAATAGTGTCCCAGTAGTAACAGCCCTCCAAGTAATAGTGTCCTCAATAGTAGCAGCCCCTCCCAGTAATAGTGTCCCCAGTAGTAGCAGCTCCCCCAAGTGATAGTGTCCCCAGTAGTAGCAGCCCCCTCCCAGTAATAGTGTCCCCAGTAGTAGCAGCTCCCCCAAGTGATAGTGTCCCCAGTAGTAGCAGCAACCCCCAGTAATAGTGTCCCCAGTAGTAGCAGCCCCCCCAAGTGATAGTGTCCCCAGTAGTAGCAGCCCCCCCAAGTGATAGTGTCCCCAGTAGTAGCAGCTCCCCCAAGTGATAGTGTCCCCAGTAGTAGCAGCCCTCCCAAGTGATAGTGTCCCCAGTAGTAGCAGCCCCCCAAGTGATAGTGTCCCCAGTAGTAGCAGACCTCCCAAGTGATAGTGTCCCCAGTAGTAGCAGCCCCCCCAAGTGATAGTGTCCCCAGTAGTAGCAGCCCTCCCAAGTGATAGTGTCCCCAGTAGTAGCAGCCCCCCAGTACTGTTGTCCCCAGTAGTAGTAGCCCCCCCAAGTGATAGTGTCCCCAGTAGTAGCAGCCCCCCCAGTAATAGTGTACCCAGTAGTAGTAGCCCCCCCCCCTTGTAGTGCAGACTCACAAGTTACAAAAAAAAATTAAAAAACCCACTTACCTGAATCCACGCTCCTGCTCCGGACACCGCTCCCGCCGCCGCACGTCAGTCCTCCCGGGCTGGCGCGCTCTGCATTATGGGAAAGACATCATGACATCATGACGTCTCTCCCATTACCCACTGCAAGAGCCGGAAGGGAGTCGGCTCTTGCAGTGGGCGCGCAGCAGTCAATGAGAGTCTATCTGACTCTAATTGGCTGCTGAATAACACACACATCGCTGCCGTGCTGGCGGAGATGTGTGTGTTATACACAGCATGAGCCCGCTTGCCACCCTCCTCCTGGCGCTATTGGGTAAGCGCTCAGGGGGAGGGAAGGGGCTCAGGTGTCCATCACAGGACCGGCGCTGGAAGCCTAGCACTGGTCCTGTGTAAATGTGTAGCGCTGACCGCACTCACTGCGGTTGGCGCTACACTGGCTATCTAGGGCGCCGATTCCACAGCGCCCAGGGCACGTACCCCGCTTGCCCTGCCCTAGTTACGCCACTGATAGATAGATATGAGATAGATAGATAGATATGAGATATGTAGATAAATAGATAGATAGATAGATAGATAGATAGATAGATATGAGATAAATAGATAAATAGATAGATAGATAGATAGATATGAGATAGATAGATCTGAAATAGATAGATGTGAGATAGATAGATAGATAGATAGATAGATAGATAGATAGATAGATAGATAGATATGAGATATATAGATAGATAGATAGATAGATAGATAGAAGATAGATAGATAGATAGATAGATAGATAGATAGATAGATATGAGATAAATAGATAGATAGATAGATAGATAGATAGATATGAGATAGATAGATAGATAGATAGATATTAGATAGATAGATAGATAGATAGATAGATAGATAGATAGATAGATCGATCGATCGATAGATAGATAGGAGATAGAAAGATAGATAGATAGATATGAGATAGATAGATAGATAGATAGATAGATAGATAGATAGATAGATAGGAGATAGAAAGATAGATAGATATGAGATAGCTAGATAGATAGATAGATAGATAGATAGATAGATAGATAGATAGATAGATAGGAGATAGATAGATAGATAGATAGCTGCTTTTGTGAACATAACGGCGCATGCACAGCACAGATTACAGCTGCGGTAAGGGAGTGTAGGGAGGGAAAAGTATCTATTTCCTGAAAAGCTGTCAAAAATTACAGCTTTTCGGAATAGATAGTTATGGAGAGGAGGAATGATGAATTCCTCCTGTAATTAGGTAGAACTTCATGCAAGTTCTAAACCTAATTACCTCCATCGATTTTTAAGTAATGATGAATAAGCCCCAAAGACACAGAAATAAAGTTTGGGTTGTAAAAAAATTAATTTAAAAAAATTGTCAACCACAAACATTTTGCAATTGTACTATACAAGTCACATAGCATTCCAATGAAAGCTGCATGAGTAACACAGAGCAAAATATGTTGCTGTTTACAAATACATAAATCAGAAACATGCCGTCTGATTACCTGTCATGATTCAAGCCACGCAGGTGATATTCGATAGCCGGCTTTGCCATGTGCATCCAATAAAGCGTTGGCTCCCTTTCACTGCTTTCAAATCTAAAAAGGATAGGTTATATGGAAGATGATTAATGGGTGCACTGATAAAACAGTTTTGAACATCTGTGTATTAAATAAATTTATTAAATTATATAAATATGTGCTTTAATGAGTGAAAGATACTTATTCTGCTATCCATCAAAATAAACTCAGGAAATACTGAAAATGATAATCTTTTCTTTTTTTGTTTTTTTCTTTATTTGAACTTAAAAAAAGTTCTGAAATATGAATCCTGATATAAAGAATGTTACATTTGCCTTTATGATCAAATATGTTTTTACAGGTGCACCAAATATTCCACTTCCATTTAATACTTTGACTTTTAAAAAACGAAAGCATGTTTTAAGGTAGGGTAAACCGCCGTTCCCTCCACATGGCACCTATTATATTGAAATATAGCCATGATCTTCAATGTCCATGACATAAGTATTATTTATATGGTATAAAATATCAAATAACCTTATAGGACACTGCAATCTGAGTTTTTAAGGTTTTTTTTTTTCGTCTTTCATGTCTGTTCACTTTATAAACTTGCATTATTCAAAATCTCAGACAATGTTACATTGAGCGTCTCCATGATTTTTTTGCTGTAATATTTTGCAGATTATTTATTCCTTGCTTCTACACTGTACATACCTTCATATTTTCCACATGAGACATACACAGTAGCAGAGTTTACAAACCATCCCATAGAGCCGGGGGAGGAAAACGACCCCCAGGTCAAACGCGGCTCGCCACCTGCTATATTCTGCACACCATACAAGATTCTTCTAGACAACTCTGTCCTAGGAGTGGCCATCGACCGTTGATAGTTAACAAGTATTGATGGCTTACTACCGGTGGCTGCTGGTTTTGCCATGATTTGCAGAGAGCCAATGGTTCTCTGCCATCGATGACGAAGTGGAATCCGATGTTTTTTTTACCTCCGGACAAGGACCTTAGCCGCATCCATTGGTGGCCACTAAGCCCCACCCATGTTTTTTATTGGCCCCTGGCCCGCCATGCACCCTGCAGTGGTGGCCATCAAGTGATGCAAACCTTTGGTGGTTCACCATAGATGGTTTTTCTACCATCAATGGTTATCACTGATGGCACCATTGATGGTGACCATCAATGGAAAGCCACCAATGGCCATACTTACACTGTCCATACACCCTGGAGGGGGTGAATGTCTGGGAATAAAGTCAGGGTCCAAACATCTTGGAGAATTCTCCACAGATCTTCTGTGGATGTAGGCTTGCTCAAATCCTTCTGTCTCTTCATGTAATCCCTCATTATTGTACCACTCTCCAGCCCTTTGGCTTAGAACTGACAGAAACCAGTGAGGCACAGGTACACCCATCTACTGTTCGGAAAAGTTTGGCCAGAAGTGGGCTTCATGGAAAAATGTCAGCAAAAAGCCAAACCTTTGACGTGGAAACAAGGTCAAGCGACACAAATGCACGAAAACATATAGGAACTGGGGTGCAGAAAAATGGCAGCAGGTGCTCTGGACTGATGAGTTAAAATTTTAAATATTTGGCTGTAACAGAAGGCAGTTTGTTCGCGATGGGGCTGGAGAGCGGTACAATAATGAGTGTCTGCTGGCAACAGTGAAGCATGGTGGAGGTTCCTTGGAATTTTGGGGCTGCATTTCAGCAAATGGAGTTGGGGATTTGGTCAGGATTAATGGTGTCCTCAATTCTGAGAAATACAGACAGGTACTTGTCCATCATGCAATACCATCAGAGAGGCACCTGATTGGCTCCAAATTTATTCTGCAGCTTGACAATTACCCCAAACATACAACCAATATCATTAAGAATTACCTTCAGTAAAAAGAACAATGAGGAGTCATGGAAGTGATAATATTGCCCCCAAAGAGCCCTGACCTTAACATCATCGAGTCTGTCTGGGATTACATGAAAAGTCAGAAGGATTTGAGCAAACCTACATCCACAGAAGATCTGAGGTTAGTTCTCCAAGATGTTCGGAACAACCTCCCTGCCAAGTTCCTTTAAAAACCGTGTGCAAGTGTACCTAGAAGAATTTATGCTGTTTTGAAGGCAAAGGGTGTTCACCCCAAATATTGATTTGATTTTGATTAATATTCTGTTCGTTCATATATACACAGTACTTTGCAACATTTTACGTATATATATATATATATATATATATATAGTTATATATATATATATATATATATATCATTGCAGTAGTTACATTAATTACATGTTGTATTTGTCTTGGTTTTGGTGAGGTTAATTTAGTTTGAAGGGAAATAGGAAATATGCAAATTCTGGAACGATTACCCTAGTCCTTTTCATTCTTGTAATAGCTGACTAAATATGTTTGCTTATTTACTTATGCATTATTTTGTGCTTAGTTTTGGCAGTGTCAGCACTGGGATAGCAGGTGGCTAAAGCCACAAGTTTCTTTAGTGCCTTTGAAATCACATGAAATACAAGTTGAAGTAATTAAAGGGAATTATAAAAGATTATCCTGAATTGCAAAATGTACAGTTACAAAGCATTTTTCTATTGACATGAAATTACAGATAAGGAGAAAGTAGTAAACAAATATTTAGTTATAATAATACCTATGAAAACTGTTCCATGTGACAACACAATTCATATAAACATATGGTGGAGGCAGAAATGCAGTTTAACTGCAATATATTTAGGATGTTGACGAGTTGTGGAGGATACTTGTGACATATTCCATTTGTACAGTAGGTGTGCTCGGTTCAATTGATATCAAGTAGCTGCCGAAACAACATTACAAATTAATTTATTTGCAGAGTTATTTTAGCAGCTGGGATGTTCCAAGGGGGAGGGGAGGAACCAGGAAGTAAAAGGGTTCTTTAGGTATAGGTAAAGTCACTTGATTTACGATCGATATGTCAAGATTTTAGAACAGTGCCAGTAACTGTTGATCCATCTGCAAGGCAGCCTCTCCAGCCTATAAATTTACTAGGAACCCATGACAATACAAAGAAAGCAGCCTATTAATTCACTTTCATTACATCACTAAGAATGCAGCCTATCAACTACTTGGAACTCATGACATCACTAACAATGCAGCCTATATTCTACTTGGAACTCATGGCATCAAGCAAAAAATATGGTAGTTGCTCAATTAGCTGATTGAGCAACTACCATATTTTTTGCTTGCAGTTTGGAGGCATGAAGGGAGTCAGCATTAGGAGGAGGTGCTGATCCTTATAGTGCCATGTGGAGGGTTTTTTGGGGTACCTCCAAGGTAAGTTAGCTCTCAGCTCATACACATACTGTTATCATGCAGTATACCAATTTGTAATTATATGACCCAGAGTGGGTGCTACTATTATGTAGCAATAATTATTTTGGGGTGAGCATTTGGGAGTGGGGCCCCCGGGGTAGTTCTGGCTGGACCTTTCTCATGGCATCACCACTTAATTCACATAGAATATTTTTTTCACTTCTCTATTCGTTTGTATATTATTTATGTCATTTTAATTATTTTACATTTCATTAACACTTATTGATTTATCTTTACACGTCTATTCTTATACACTTCACTATCACCTTTCTTCCCCTTTTCGTGTGATGCCCTGGGGATGGTCCTTGGCTGGAATTTTTTGGGGTGCCTTGCTTCTCGGATGTGAACCCCTTAATGTTAGGGATGCTGGTATAGAGGAGCCTTGACGTCGGCCCAGCACTTATTCAAATATTTGCAAATGTATGTAAACCAATACCTCTGAATTTCTATTATCATGTAGGATTCAAGTATTTTTGATTTATCTGCAGTGTGCTGGGGGGCAATTTTTTTCTTTTTTCTGAACTCATGGCATCACTAAGAATGCATCCTATCAATTCACTTTGAACCTATGACATGACTAATATTGCATTCCATCATCTCACTAAGAACACATGGCATTGTCACAAGAGGGACATAAAATGTCTTCATAAGGTGTACAGCAGTAACAGGTGTGTGGTTCCAGCCCATCTGCAAATCAGGTTGCGAACAAATAAAGAGCATGTGTGCATAGTAGTAGCAGTGAGTGCAACCCCACCTGGAGACATTTAGGAATTGTACAATGGACATTATATAATATAAGCAATGTCAAACACAGTTTGGACTAGATGGGGTATCCAGCAGGCTAAACTCCTATTTACAATGTCCTAACACCCCATCTCATTACACTTGACTGAAACTGCAGTGTGTTGTTCCCCTGCCCATAAAGGTTCAGAAGGTTCCTGATGTTCAAACAAAACATTTGAATAACCTGGTGACCAAGGAGTCCATGGTCAACAGAGCTGTAAGCACATGACCGTGGAACATGGTGCTTCTAATCCTCTGCTCAAAAATACGAACTCCAAACACACCTTTACACAAATTGCCTCCAAATGCCATCTTGACACACCTTTACTAGCAGATAGGTTGGTGACCCATTTGATGGCATTATACTCCAATTTAGAGTCTCTCAAACTCTGCCTTTACAGTCCAGGTTTTAAAAATATCCATGCTTGAGCACAGGTGACTTAATTAGTACCTCAGTCAATTTGTTTTAAGCATCTGGACTCAAGTATGTATATCCTTAAAACCTGGACTGTAATGGCGGAGTTTGGGAAACTTTGCTCCAATGCAAGATTTAAGCAACCTCAGAACCAACTCAACAAAAAAAAATCCTTGAATTTTGGAAGTAGGTGATCAAATTAATTCAGAACATAAAGTGATTGCTGAAATAACCAGTCCACCAGTCACCTACTGCATGGAAGAAACATTTGGCTGGGAAAAATGAGTTTCCCATTTGCTGTGGGAATTAAAGAGAAGAGCCTTATTAAGGTATGTGGGGTCCCTTACTAATAAAATTGTCAAAATGATATAATGATGATAAAATATATAATATGTACATACTCAGAGCAACAGAAATGTGCTGGTCACACTGTAGTGACCCCAGTTCAGATTATACCCACAGTGCCCACAGTTCCCATTATGCCACAGTGCCCTGAATTAAAATTATGCCACAGTGATCCTAGTAAAAGTTACATAGAAACATTGAATTTGACGGCAGGTAAGAACCACTTGGCCCATCTAGTCTGCCCTTTTTTACCTTTTGGTAACCTCAACCCTCTGTGATCCTCAGTTATTTATAAGGATATTCTTATGCCTATCCCAAACATGTTAAATTGCTCTACTGTCTAAGCCTCTACCACCTCTGATGGGAGGCAACTCCACTTATCCACTACCCTTTCTGTGAAGTCATTTTTCCTCTTATTTCCTTTCAACCTCCCTCCCCCCAGTGTCAGTGCATGCCCTCGAGTTCTAATACTCCCCTTCTTTTGAAGAACGTCTCCCTCCTGCACCTTGTTAAACCCATATATATATATGTGAAAGTTTCTATCATGTCCCCCTTTTTCCTTCTCTGCTCCAAACTATACATATTTAGATATTTTAGTCTTTCCTGGTAAGTTATGTGATGTAGGCCATGCACCATTTTAGATGCCCTTCTTTGTACAGTCTGTAATGTAGTTATATCCTTCCAGAGATGAGAAATATAGCTACCAGAACTGAACACTGTATTCTAGATGAGGCCATACCAGTGACCTATACATTATTACTTCTTTCTTCCTGCTACTGATTCGTCTCCTTATGCAACCAAGCATTTGACTTGCCTTCCTCATTGCTTTGTTACATTGCTTACCTGCCTTTAAGTCACCTGAAATAGTAACTCATAGATCCCTTTCATCCGCTGTAGTTTCCATTAGAGTACCCTTGATACGAGATGCAGTCAGGAAGCCGACGGTCATAATGCCGACCGCCGGCTTCCCCACTGTGAAATACTGGCAGGGGTCTAATGATAGGCGTCGAAATCCCGACGCCTGTCATCAGGGCCAGCTCCAGGGTTCTGAGCACCCTGTGCTGGACCCTGTGAAAGCGCCCTAAGATCGAATTTGGGGGCGACAGCCTAATTACCATAGGCCATGCCCCCCTGTGTGACGTTATTTGGCGGCGTACCCGCATGGCACGCCTCCAAATAACGCCAGGCTTGGGGTAAAGCCCAGCACTCCATCACTGGCTGGGCTTCCCCCAGCCCTCTCCTGTCAGTGAATGATTTCACTGACATTCACTCTCCGGGGGTCCGGCGCCACCGCACGAACACCCCTAGAGCCGGCCCTGCCTGTCATCAAACCCTAAGCTGGGATCCTGACACCTGGCATACCGAACGAAGGTAAGCCGGGCAGCGGGCACGGACAGCTGTGGGGTTGTAGGGTTAGGTTAGGGGCTCCCGGGGGGGGTACTTAAGGATAGGCACCCCCCTTGGAGGATTAGGGTTAGGCTAGGGGAAGGGGGGGTTAGAGTTAAGTACCCCAAGGGGGAGGTTAGGATTATGCACCCCCCAGGGAAACTTAGGTTTAGGCTGTGGGGACGGGGGGGTTAGGTTTAGGCACTTACGGGGAGGGTTAGGGTTGGGCACTAGGAGGGGAGGTTAGGGTTAGTCACTAAGGGGGGGAGGTTAGGGTTAGGCGCCCCTAAGGGAGGGTTAGGGGGGGGAGAAGGTTAGTTATACTTACTTTTTTAGGCTGTTGGGATCTTCACTGCTGACGGTTTTCCGGCTTCGGGATTTGAACTGCTGGACATACGTTCGGCGGTCATTCATACCGGTCCCCTTGATACTATATTTAGCCTTTGCATGATTTTGTATTTTTTAGCATTAAACTGTAGTTGCCATGTTCTGGACCATTCATCTAGTCTACCTAGATCCTCCATCATTTGTTTTATCCCTCCTGGTGTGTCTACCCTGTTGCATATTTTTGTACCATCTGCAAAAAGGCATACTTTCCCTTTAATACCATGCTAATCTTAAGGATTCAGGTACCTCATTAACTCAGTCCAGCAACAGCCTCTAGGGCTGGACAACTTGGCTTGCTGCAGCCGTGTAGCAGCCTTGAGGGCTGATTATTCTGGCAGGTAGTGGCCTGTGGGCTGTAGAAAAAGTTACAGCCTTTTGGCCATGTAGCAGCCTTGTGGGCTGGTAATTATTGGCTAGTAGCGGCCAATGGGCCGTGAGCAAGATGCAGCCTATGGGCCATGTGACAGCCTTGAGGGCTGGTGTGTCTTGGCTCGTAGTGGCTTGTGGGCCCTGAGCAAGATGCAGCCTTTGGGTTGTGTGGCAGTCTTGAAGGCTGGTATGTCATGACTGGTATCGGCCTGTGGGCCGTGGGCAAGATGCAGCTTTTGGGCTGTGTGGGAGCCTTGAGGGCTGGTAGGCCTTGGCTGGTAGACGCTGGCATTGGTGCATTAGATTGCACACTTAGGACGCTGAGGTGCGGCCTATGTCACCGGGTTGACACAGACGTTGGTGCACAGGATTGCGCACTAAGGGTCCGATTCAGACCTAGTCGCCAGCAAGCACTCGCTGCCTGTGATGTTTGCAAATGTGTGCATGCGTATGCATCGCAGTGCGCAAACTAGTCAGAGCGATCGGGAAGCACTCAATCGCCCAGCAAAGACAGCCCAGTGGAATGAGTGACAGGAGAGGCCATTTGTGGGTGGTAACAGGGGCAGGCCAGTAGTGATGGGGAAGTGGAGGTGCGAACTCAGGCATGCCTGAGTGTTTCAATGCCATTTCAGAGACATGCATAATTAATAGGCAGTGTCATAGTACATGTCATCTGGCTGGTGTTTACACTGAAGTGTCCACAGTGCTTGTGTTAGGGTAAAGGCAACCACAAGCGCTGTGAATGCTCCCGATGGTACCTGATGTACCGATGGTTGTATACACTTCCTGGAGATGACGTGCACAAGTGGGCGTCTTAAGACAGGCTGGTGGGCGTCTGCATGCACAAAGTGATCACAAGCCACGGCATAGTGGGTGTGCTTATGCCTTGCCATGCAAACGCCAGCCTTGCTGGGTGTGTTCCGAATTTGCATATGCTGGTAGTGAGCACACACATCCAGCGCCAGAGTCTGAATCAGGCCCTAAGGATTCTGAGTCACAGTCTATGTCACCGGCTTGACACAGGCGTTGGTGCACTGGATTGCACACTTAGGACGCGGAGGTGCGGCCTATCTCGCCGTGTTGACACAGGCGTTGGTGCACTGGATTGCACACTTAGGACGCTGAGGTGCGACCAGTGCCGCCAAGTTGGCACAAGCCGCTGGACGCTGGATTGTGCACTCAGGACTGCGAGTGCACTCTCTGCCGCCAAGATGACACAAGTGGCTGGGAGTGGGATGACACAAGCGGAAAACAGCAGATGTTATGTGGACTGTGCTGCCTGGATGGTACAAATGGCAGACAAGAGATAAAGCAAACAGGAGAACTGGAGCTCGACTGAAACAAACAGGAGATTGGTCACAACTGGAAACACTTGAAAACTCTATCACCGGCAAGGAATGAAGGGCTGGCTGCCATTTAACAGATACAGGGCCAATCAGAGCAAGCCCTGCAAGCCTCCCTAATGACAGTCTAGTGTGCACCTGGCCTGTGAACGCAGAGAAGACAATTAACTAGTGTGCAGCTGATACTGCACACAGACAAACATGAATGACAGGCTACACACAGACAAGACAGGATTTAATGCAGTGTCCCAGTAGCAACTAAGACTGGAAACTGCAACCCAGATGATCTGCTAAACACAGATCCTAACAGCTAAACAGTTATGCTACACTTTAGTGCTCCCAGTTCACATTATGCCACAGTGCTCCCAGTAAGCTACACTATAGTACCCACATTTCACATTATACTGCACAATAACCCTAGTTCACATTATGCCAGGGCCCTCACTTCACTTTGTCACACAGTGCCCCCAGATAACATTGTGATACACTATAGGTCAAAGTTCACATTATGCATTACCACTGCTACTCACTTGCATGTAATTACAAATCTTGAAAACTGCAGACTACAGCAGAATCATTGAAGAAACAGCCATACCACTGGTGCTGCCTGAGACCTTCTAGTTCTACCTCACTCCTCCCACTCGGCTGCTCCCACTCACAATGTTGCCTGTTTTCTTGAAGCCTGCACCCAAAGGCTAGTCCAACACAGTTGATGTAGCAATGTATAGGGACCAACTCATATGTAGGGGACCCTGGCTGACCGACCCATTCTCCCTGTTGCTAATCTGGAACTGAGCATGGCACTGTTATGGCTGGAAAGTGCAGTGTTCTACAGTGCTTGTCTGACACCAGCCCTTAGTGTAAAGAAAATTTAATCCAACAGCAGGTTCCATTTACAGCACAGCCTCAAATTTGAGCTGGGAGAAGAGAGTTACAATCCTAATTTTTGACAAATTCCAGACATGCATTAAAGTCTATGCATATCAGAGTAATATTGAAAGATGATGATATTTTGGTTTTACTAAAGGCATGGTCCAATTCTCCATTCCTGTAAATCCCAGATGATTATGAACAAGAGTATTAGCAGAAAGAATGTAATTTCCTGCAATGTGTCTCAGGATGATTTGTAGCATTTAGCCAACAGTTTTACTATTAGTAAATTGATTAATCCACAGTTCAACACTGGTTGAAATAAGAAACTCACCTCACCTATAATCCACAAACTTCAGTATACCCAACCAGACCCAAATGGATGCAGCCATACCCACAGGGGCGTCTTAAGAGAGGAGGGGGCCCGTGTGCACTCCCCGTGCGGGGCCCCCTCCTCTCTCCCCGATGGCCGGCAGCCGACTGACGCAGCTAGCCAGCCACCGGAGCCTTAGTAGACTCCAGGCACTAGAGTGTGCCTGGAGTCTACTGCGCATGCGCAGAACGCAGGAAAATGGCCGCAGCAGCCATTTTCTGGTATTCTGAGCAGTGCAGACACCCGACGTGGGACCACGGACAGGTAAGTCTAAAATAAATTGGGTGCAGTGTGTGCGGTGCGGGGCCAGGGGGGCCCGTGTGCCCTGCACACACTGCACCCATTATAGATACGCCACTGCATACCCATAATAATCAAGGACATGGGCATAACTTCCATAGGTGCAAGGGGTGCAGCTGCTATGGGGCCTAGAGTTTATGGGGACCATCTTCCTTTTCCAAGTTACATGTGTTACATTATATACATTTTACACCCCATTGTACCATGGGTGGTACATAGGAGCCCTCACAAGTTTTGCTATGGGGCCTTCAAATACCTTCTTACGCCCCTGATCAAGGACCTCTTAGCTAAATCAGTAGCCACCATCTTTCATGGCTGCAAAAAAACTTATACCATGGAAATATGGCGGGTAGGAGAAAAACTTGGTTAACCCCTTTGCCACTGAGCGTTTTCTCTGTCACGTGCTGAGCCCATTTTTATCGTTTATGTTCATCATCTTCCAACATGAATATCGCTCATTTTTTTATGCAGAACCCAAACAAATTTTACCTTATTTTTTTCAGAATACATTGTATTTTCCAAAAATACCACCAGTATTTTTGCTCATTCTAACACATCAAATACTAATTTTACCTAAATGGTCGCACCATCAAAACTGCACCAGCCCTATGGCAGGCGCAGTTTCTCCGTCTGAGTATGGCCTCCAGTGTGAGTGACTGCGCATCTCTGTACGTGCAACGCTCCCATAAAACGCCCATAAGATGGACCATCACCACGCGACTGCTCAGCGCCCTCCCTGTAACCATCAGGAATGATTAATATATTTTCAAATCCGCGCGCCTCAACCGCAACACCGCCTCTGTGCACACGGTACTTGGACGCATGCGCAGAACAAAAAGAAATCGCTGCACTGTATCCGACATTGCCGCTGTATTCGACTAAGACTGGGTACACACTACAACAATTTCAGCACGATGTGTCGTTTCCAGGTAAATTGGAACAATAAATTGCGCATTTCGTGCAGTGTGTATGCACAATTGCGCGCTCCCGCGGTTTGTATACAATATCTCTTAGTTGGCCGTGCTGAACGGTCAATCGGAAGATATTGTGTACCAGGTGGTGCAGTTTAAGGAAGGACGGAACGAGATATCGTTCTGTCTTTCATTCAATTGCACAGTGTGTACGGGCAATCACGGATGGTCCGGGACGAAGTGAATTCGTCCAGACAATCGTCCCAATTGCTCATCCTTATAGTGTGTACCCGGCCTTAATATCAGGCACAATGTGTCCATTTTTTTCTTTACAGCTCATTCTTTGGATAATTAATCTCCAACAATGAAATGTGTAGGAATCCTCTTAGCGGATAAGTTATATAGATGCCATAGTCTGCAGCTCCTGACTTTTCTAACTGACCCTTATGGTCCATTTTACTGCAACATACTATTGTCAATATACACATCAATCTGAGGAATCAGTTATTACATGTTGCACCTACAGTGGTGAGTATTGCTGCCTCCAATGCTGGCTTGAGTCATAACTTAAGGATTCATATCCCAATCAGGTTCCTTTCTGTGGGAAGTTTGTATGTTTTCCCCGTGTTTGCATGGGTTTCCTCCGAGTGCTCCGCTTTCCTCCCAAGCTCCAAAAACTTATTTGCAGGTTAATTGGCAGCTGTTAAAAAATTAACCCTGATTTGTCTGTGGGTCCTATTCATCACAGTGATTGGATCCAACACACATACAGGAACAGTAGTTTTGAAATTTTTTAAGTGAAGGACCCACTCACCATTGCCTCAGCGTAGTAGACTATGGGGATACTAAACATTTTCAAGCTTGACTGTGGGGCCTAATGCCGTCTAGATGACATTAGACCAATGGGCCCCACTCCTTCCTATTGGAAGGAGATCTGGATTTCTTGGAGAGATCCATTTGGATCCTACTGCCTCCTCTTAAATGGGAGTACAGTAGGTGCACTCCCTGCACCTACTGTAGGTACAGTCTTTCCTGTAAGTGGCAGCTGGTCTACCAAATATTGATTCAGCAGATTTAGGTCTGAGATATGCTGCAAAACTGGACAGCTGTGTAGGCATATATTGGGTGTTAAATCTGCATCCAAGTCTCCAGCAGGATTGTGTCAACAGTCTGGTCTGAACTTGGGTCCCTGGAGGATTGGACAAGTGTGTACCGATGCAGTTGCATATAAGAGTAATAATTTGATTTATCCATTGTTTCTAACCTAAAAACTGCAGATAAAATGGAGGGAGGTGTCTGAAGGGGTAAGGGTGACAGGCCAACATTTGATATATAGTCCTTACCTGAAGATGTTATTCAGACTCTTTTTCTGAAGATGTTGCTATGTAGGACCTTATTGGAAGATGTAATCTATGGTCCTTATCAGTAGTTGTTATCCAAAGTCTCTTAAATAAAGCAGGAACTACTCAGAGAGTGTTAGTGTAGGACAAAATGTCACCACAAAATGGCTGCCAGTAGATGAGCATCCTTTATATAGGGCTGTGACCTGTATTGTGACATCACAATACATGAAGGCAGCAGCTAGAGATGGCTGTAGCTTAGATCAGCTCAGGGCCCTACCTGCCACATTTATATTTAGGGTGTGCACCGGCCACTTTTCGTGTTTTGGTTTTGGATCTGGATCTTTCTTCGTGTTTTGGATCTGGATTGGTTTTGCCAAAACCACCCTTCCGTGTTTTGGGTTCAAAGGTTTTGTGTTTTGGATCTGTTTTTTTTTTAAAAAAAGCATAAAAACTGCTAAAATCACAGAATTTGTGTGTTTTTCTGCTCCTATGCTATTATTAACCTCAATAACCTTAATTTCCACTCATTTCCAGTCTATTCTGAACACCTCACACTAGTGTTTTTATGTCCAAAAGGTTGCACCGAGGTCGCTGGATGACTATGCTAAGCGACACGAGTGGGCAGCACAAATACATGGCCCATCTAGGAGTGACACTGCAGTGGCAGACAGGATGGCAGTTTGAAAAACTAGGCCGCAAACAGTAAATAATGCAAAGAAAAAAAGAGGTGCAAGATGGAATTGTCCTTGGGCCCTCCCACCCACCCTTATGTTGTATAAACAGGACATGCACACTTTAACAAACCAATCATTTCAGCGCCAGGGTCTGCCACACGACTGTGGCTGAAATGATTGGTTCGTTTGGGCCCCCACAAAACAAGCTGGCAATTAATCTGTCCCTGCACAAACTGGCTCTACGGAGGCAAGATGTCTCCTCATCCTCCTCATTCACTGATTCCTCACCCTCTTCAGTGTTGTGTACATCCTCATCCTCACAGAGTATTAATTCGTCCCTGCTGGAATCCACCACCACAGGTCCCTCTGTACGTTCTGGAGGCTGGTCTCCCTGGAAGAGTTGATAATTCATTTTTATGAACATCATCTTCTCCACATTTTGTGGAAGCAACCTCCTCCACCTTTCGCTGACAAGGTACCCAGCTGCACTAAACACTCTTTCGGAGTACACACTGGAGGGGGGGCAACTCAGGTTAAATAGAGCCAGTTTGTACAGGGGCCTCCAAATTGCCTCTTTTTCCTGCCAGTACATGTACGGACTGTCTGACATGCCTACTTGGATGCTGTCACCGATGTAATCCTTTAACAGACAGACACACACTTGTCGCTGCTGCTTTGAGGATGCAGGTGCGGCTACTGCGCATACATTTCACACACAAACACAGAAAAAAAGATTATTTTATTTTGGTTGGAGTGCACTTTGGGGGTTACACCACCCTTTAACAGACAGACGCACACTTGTCGCTACTGCTTTGAGGATGCAGGTGCGGCTACAGCCCACACATTTCATAAAGACAGGAAAAAAAAGAAGAATTTTTTATTTTTTGTGGAGCGCACTTTGGGGGTTACACCACCCTTTAACAGACAGACGCACGCTTGTCGCTGCTGCTTTGAGGATGCAGGTGCGGCTACAGCCCACACAATTCACAAAGAGAAAAAAAAGAAGAATTTTTTTACTGTTTGTGGAGCGCACTTTGAGGATTACACCACCCTTTAACAGACAGACGCACGCTTGGCGCTGTTGATGCACGTGCAGCCACAGTGCACACAATTCACAAACACAGAAAATATTTTTTTATGTTGTTTGGAGTGCCCTTTGGGGGTTACAGCACCCTTTAATGGACAAGCCAGCCGACCCTTTACATATGGGACACAGGCACACGCTTGGCGCTGCTCTTTTGTTGATGCACGTGCAGCCACAGTGCACACAATTCACAAACACAGAAAATATTTTTTTATTTTGTTTGGAGTGCACTTTGGGGGTTACAGCACCCTTTAATGGTCAAGCCAGCCGGCCCTTTAACTATGACACAGGCGCAAGCTTGGCGTTACTTTGTTGATGCACGTGCGGCTACGTGCACACAATTCACAAACACAAAAAAATATATATATTTTTTGTTTGGAGTGCACTTTGGGGGTTACAGCACCCTATAATGGTCAAACTAGCCAGCCCTTTACTTATGACACAGGCGCACACTTGGC
Source organism: Taudactylus pleione (assembly GCA_031769625.1). Lineage (NCBI taxonomy): Eukaryota > Metazoa > Chordata > Amphibia > Anura > Myobatrachidae > Taudactylus > Taudactylus pleione. The sequence goes on from JAUIMM010000251.1 coordinate 622,596, forward strand.
ACTACTTTGTTGATGCACGTGCTGCTACTGCGCACACAATTCACAAACACAAAAAAATATATATTTTTCTTTTTTTTGGAGTGCACTTTGGGGGTTACAGCACCCTTTAACGGTCAAGCCAGCCAGCCCTTTACCTATGACACGGGCGCACGCTTGGCGTTACTTTGTTGATGTACGTGCGGCTACTGCGCACACAATTCACAAACACAAAAAAAAACAATTTTTCTTTTTTTTGGAGTGCACTTTGGGGGTTACAGCACCCTTTAACGGTCAAGCCAGCTGGCCCTTTACCTATGACACAGGCACACGCTTGGCGCTACATTGTTGATGGATGTGCGGCTACTGCGCACACAATTCACAAACACAAAAAAAATTTTTTTTTCTTTTTTTTGGAGGGCACTTTGGGGGTTACAGTACCCTTTAATGGTCAAGACAGCCGACCCTTTACCTATGACACAGGCGCACACTTGGCGCTACTTTGTTGATGTACGTGTGGCTACTGCGCACACAATTCAAAAACACAAAAAAATATATTTTTTTATTTTGTTTGGAGTGCCCTTTGGGGGTTACAGCACCCTTTAATGGACAAGACAGCTGGCCCTTTACTTATGGGACACAGGCGCACGCTTGGCGCTGCTCCTTTGTTGATGCACGTGCAGCCACAGTGCACACAATTCACAAACACAGAAAATATTTTTTTATTTTGTTTGGAGTGCACTTTGGGGGTTACAGCACCCTTTAACGGTCAAGCCAACCGGCCCTTTACTTATGACACAGGCGCACGCTTGGCAGTACTTTGTTGATGCACGTGCGGCTACTGCGCACACAATTCACAAACACAAAAAAATATATTTTTTTATTTTTTGGTGGCGTGCACTTTGGGGTTACAGCACCGTTTAACGGTCAAGCCAGCTGGCCCTTTACCTATGACACAGGCGCATGCTTGGCGCTACTTATATATATTTTTATTTTGTTTGGAGTGCCCTTTGGGGGTTACAGCACCCTTTAACAGACAAGCCAGCCGGCCTTTTACTTATGGGACACAGGCGCACGCTTGGCACTACTTTGTTGATGCACGTGCGGCTACTGCGCACACAATTCACAAACACTGAAAAAAAATTATTTTTTTTTTGCACTTGGGGGGAGCACTCCTGATGGACAGAGTACCGCCTGGACAACACTACAGCACCCCTTTAGGACTTGGACACTGCACAGGACTTTGGAGTGGACACAGCCCCTATGGACAACTGACTGCACAACACAGTCTAGCCAGCCCCTATGGACTTTGGAGGAGTGGACACAGCCCCTATGGACAACAGCAGCGCAGCACAGCACAACACTACACTACACTACACAGCCCAGCCAGCCCTAACTCCCACCCTCCCTCTTCACTGTCCACAGCCGAGTGAGAAAATGGCGCCGACGCGGGTACCTTATATGGAATCCAAAACCCGCGAGACCCGGAAGGCGGGATGATGACGTTTTGCCTCGATTTCAGATCCGAGTCAGGCGGGAAAAGTCGAGCCTGACTCGGATCTGCCTCGGATCGGGGGGCTCGGGGGTGTTCGGATTTCAGAAATCCGAACCCGCTCACCCCTAATTTATATAACATCAGTAAATGTGTGTGAAGGCCGGTGCTTCCTTGGTGACTCTCTGATCTTCACCAGTGACCCCTGCATGGGGATTTGAGCTTTGCAGATGGAAGGCTGTATCCCTGTGCTGTGCCTCCAGATGTGGCGTGCTTGTGCAGGTACAAAGAATGGTCATCACACTGGGTCTGGTACACAAATGGATTGCAGAAGGGAAACTCAGGTAATACTGGATTCTGAAAGAGCTTATTAGCTTCCCAAGAGAGGTGCTATAGACAGAAGAAAGCAGAGTACCTAGGACAGAGCTTTGTGATTCTCCAAATGATAGCGGAAGCAGAGAGGTTGTGGATCAATTGAAGAGAACTCTGACAGAGCGATGCGATAAGAAGGATGAGGATCAGGATAAGACAGTGACCTGAAGACCTGGGGGCTGTAGCTTTTGTATGGGAAGAGCGGTCACCAGTGTATAACCATTGGGTTTGTGTACAACTCTGAATCAGGCACTAAAGCCTGACAATGACATACAGCATGACCGTACATAACCTGACAATGACATACAGCATGACCGTACATAGCCTGACAATGACATACAGCATGACCGGACATTTTCCCATTACTGTGATCTTGCAATCAACTCAATTCAAGTAAAAACCACACTATTCTTTCTGGAAGAAAACTATAATAAAAAACCATAAATAACTTATGTAACCAGTGTATTGTAGGTTTGTGTAATTCACTTATTTTTCCTAAATGTCAATTTGTGACTCTCTTGAATTTACATGATTTATCTTGAATTCAGGTTTTAAATCACAAAAGCTAACCATTAAGTACAATACAGAAAGCTGCTTTAATATTATTGTTATTATTATTATTATTATTATTATTATTTTATTATTATTATTAATATTATTTTAGTCTGTCAGGAACAAATTAAAATGATATAGAACTATGGGTCCTCATTAGGCTACTGCGGCGTATAAGTGATGCAGGATCTCCTTGTGCTGTGTTCAGTTCTGTTTATTATTTGGTAAGCTTGTAATGCTTTGGGTAATGTTCATAAACCTTTCCTGTTCAGAAGTGATAGTTAACTGTAAATTACTCTTGTGGGTTTTTCTTCTATATTTTCTATGAATTCCATATGATGCACATGTATGTCCTGTCTTTTACATTTAAAAACAACAACACTTACATTACTATAAGCAAAGCTGAATAATGATAAAAGAGCACCTAAGTTTAAACAGATCCTACACGTAGTTATTTTGCTGGCAATTATAGATTATATCTGCAGGAAAATCTGTTCCTAATCATCCACACTTGAATGGGTAGAGACTCTAGTAATCCTTTCCATATTAGATGTCTTAACCAATTAGTAGTACTGATACAAATAATAAACTAAATACAATAGCCATTCGTTTGCACGGGTGCCAGGTTTGCAGAGCTGATTGTCTTTGTCTGTTAGGCCCTTAGGTGGGATAAATACAGGGATGTTTGGCTCATTCACTTGTGTAAACTCTGACTTTGAAAATGTCCCACCAAATTTTACGATTTGTCTTTCAGAGTCATGGCAGGCATCCTGACGAATTGGATGAAATAAAGTGTTTCAGCTATACATATGAATATTGTTGTGATGTTCCTAAAATGTGATAATTGAGCATGAACCATATTGTGAATAGGGGAACCGCCACATTGACAACATAACAGAAATATTGCTTCAAATTTGTAACTTGACAGTATAACATGAACAAAATACTCTCTATGTTGCATTCATCCTATTTGGCCTTTTTCAAAATCATACAGCAAATCTTTGACCGGTAGGGTGGTATTGTAGGAGCCAGTTTGCAAGTTAGTACCTGTCAAATCATGACCATCTGTTGTAAGACCATTAGAAGAAAATTGCACCCCCAAATAATTATTTCCACCCTTCTCTTTATACACAAATAATAGATGGGAAATATATCTTATGTTTGGTGAATAGAGCAGTTAGACAAAAGGATAGCAATAATCATATTTCACTTTAGTGAACATTGCTGTGGTTTTTCTATAATCAGTGTGCCAGGCGTGTTGAACACAAGCCCCTGAGTCACTGGGGGCTTGCCCACCCTGCACCCATTGCAATGCCTTAACCGGCTGTCTCCCGCTTCGTGTTTATGGTGATTTCTTCAGAAATTTCGCTACGTCGCTATATTTCTCCCAAAAAAACAAAACAGAAATATGGAGCATTCTGAGAAGGCCGCTAAGTTTGGGCAGATGAGCAAACTTGATCTTTGCAAACCTTGGCCAAAAAGCCTCTGTAAATCACTGCAGAATATGTAAGAATAAGCGCAATATAAACTGTTTATAAATAATAATAATAATAAATGTGCAAATAGTAGGGAACAAACAAATTGACATTCTATTAATTTATGTAGTGATCTTGCTAATGTGATCAAATCGTAAAAAATACTGCAGGAAAATGTGGTAATATTTTTTTTTCTTCAGTTTTTCTGTTTTTTTTATTGTAGAATTGAATAAAGAAAAATATATTTATCCATTATAAGTTGATTTACTATGTTTTAGTGTAATTTATCATTTTGATTATGGGTTATTGTCATGAGAGGTTTTGTATAGTGTTTTGTGAGATAATTTTTTTATTAAGTTTTGTTCCTAGTTTGTATGACAATGTAACGTACATAATCATGGTAGAATTGTGGCATGTTTTTTAATATCTAACAAAACATTAAAAAAATTTTTTCTTGCAAGTATTTAGTAAATCTGCTACCCAGTGAATAAATGCTTTTATGTTTATTATTGTTATTATTATTATTATTATTATTATTATTATTATTATTTACTTTTATTTTCCTTTCATTTTGTTTTTCTTATTACTTGTTTTTTTCCATCATCAGCTATACTGTGTTCAAAGTAAATGTAATGTAAAATGAGTTTTGGCTAAAGAAACACATGGGGTACACAGTTACTCATTTCAATTGCATTTAATCACAATGTCTATGGCTATGTCAACTGGAAATTGAACCCATCCATACATTGTCAATATACTGGAACATTCCATTGATTGACAATGTTCATCTTTAATTTGAAATCATTGTTTTTCTGGTATTGTATTGTTCTAGACTACTTTTAATGTGTTCAACCTGATAAAGATACAGGTTAATGGCTTATATGAACTGAAAAATCCTTCAGAAAATATATCTCACCCTTCTTTATAAATGGAAACCCTTAAAGAAGTCCATAATATTGATTTTGCTGTAACACTTGGGAAAGTAATATTACCATTAATTCACCCATTCATTGTGGGGTAAAAAAGTAAAGGGTTATCACAACTTTATATGTGTCAGCACCACGGACAGCAGATAGGGTTGTGCTGTACCTGAGAACACTGTATCACTCTCTACACTTACCCAAATTAACTCGATCAGAATATGGCTACCCATTCTCATACTGTGTATAATAACTCCTTATCACAGGATAAAGCAGGGCTTGCTGACTGATATATTTCCTATAGTAAATGCCAAAAGAGTTATTAACTGTGTGACAATAGCACTGTGAAAGTTGTTGATGGTAGGTATAATATCCCAGGTCCTGAACTTCTGTGTGGTAATTATCCAGGGAATGAGCAGCCTTGATTTTCCAGACCATCTGTGAGAGGCTGATAAAAGGTGTGTCAGTTTCTCTAGGCAGCCTCTCACTACCTGGGGAGCAGGCTGACAGACCTGTTGAGAGACACTGCTATGGCTTTATGTACATGCTGTATTTAAATGCTGTTTTGTGTGAGTTGGACATTAGGTCCTACCACCCTTAGGTGGGCAGACTTATGTATAGTTAGTGCCAGATAGGCCAGGATTGGTTTTTATGTTTTGTTTATTTTGTGCTGCAAAATAAAACTAGCTGCAGTTACTTGTACCAAGGCCCTGGACTGGTGTGCTATTAATTAGCTGGTGCAAGAGAAATGCTACCATTTACCCCAGGAGATGGCATCCCCTGACCTGATCGTGCGACAACTGGTAAAACCTGTACATCCCCTGTCTATAAGCTTATCCTTTGGATGCTAATGTTATGCAGAGCTAGCATTTATGTCAAGAAAGAGGGCATTGACTGTGAATGTGATTTCAGTGCAAAACCAATGTGACAGGAGTTCCAGTACCATACTTATGTAGGCTAAAAGGGGAATAGATGTAGAAATGTATTTGTACCATGCATAATCTCAGATCTTATATGTAGTGCAGTTGTCTGTATTTCTAGGTTGCCATGGTGTTGCCATAGGATGTTTTCCCCATGGCAATCTGCACTATATTTTGTACATCATGTTCAAAATGTAATTTTAAAATCCACCAGTGGAGAATCCTTTTTGTCCAAACAGCTTTGTATTGGGCTGGGGGGAGGGGGATAGGTAAAACAAAACATTAGCTACTGTATACTGATATAATTCTTTTGAATGCACAGACAACTGACATCTTACCCAATGAAAAGGGTGGGGGGCTTGGACTGCACACCATAATGTTAAACAAAAATGAGGTGCTACCATCCTGAGACTTGTAGTACAATGCAGGGGACAAAGAACACAGTTGCACACTGAGTGCTAGGAACAATAATAGTCAAAATAATCCTGATAAACTGTACAATTAAAATGCAGTATACGTGCAGAGTAGCACCTCTTATTATGTTTAAAATTAGGGTGTGCAGTCCAAGCCCCCTCCCCCTTTCCACTATGTTTGTTTACATATTGTAAACTTGAAGGCTGAGACTCCTTCTGCTTGGTATTTGCACCCCATCCATCTGCCCTTAGGTGCTTGTAATACATATTAGAATGGGCACTAAGAGAAGTAAGTCCTGGATAAATTGACATAATGTCTTAGTATTAGGGATGTTAGGGTCCCATCTTATGGGGTTCAACTTGACCTGGTGGATAGGCAAACATTTTTAGGCCAAACAGAACCTCACTTATACTTGATTTTAATTGTAGAGTTTATCAGGATTATTTTGACTATGATTGTTCTTAGTGCTCAGAGTGTGCACCTGTATTTTTTGTCCCCTGCATCTTATCTAATGACAATGATTAGCAACGCTGTCTGGACAATATGGACTTACACTGAAAGAAAATGACTATTTTATGAGGTTGAATGGACAAATGGTGACCACGTGGCAATAAACATATATTACTCAGGTGCATCAAAGCAATGCACAATCATAATGCATTATCAACATTGCCCCGACTTGTAACTTCCAGCAGGCAAACTATTCCCATTCCTCAGGGGCATGCATGTCGGCAGGGGCGTAGAGAGCCCGCCCAGGCCCTGGGGAAGGGGGTATGGCCTAATTGCAGGAGGCGTGGCCATGCCCCCCTTTGGGGAAATAATTTGGGGAGGGGGTGCTGTGTGCCCCTAACCCTGGAGCAAATCCAAGGGGGTGGCACGATCAGTGTGATCGCTTCTCCCCACAGGCAGAAAAGAGGAGACTGCTGCTGCTTAGCAGCAGCGAGCAATCTCCCACTGCAGCCCTGCACATAGCAGCATGTGCTAGGCTGCTGACAGGTAAGAGGAGGGGGGTGTGCAGCGACTGGCAATCTAAGGGAGGTTTCCTATAATCTATGGGAGGCAGTGGCGTATCTATAATGAGTCCAGGGGGGCCCCGCACCGCACACCCTGCACACATGTTACTTTAAACTTACCTATCTGTGGTCCTGCGGCGGGTGTCAGCGCTGCTCAGAACCCCGGAAAATTGCCGCCACGGCCATTTTTCCGGTGTTCTGCTCATGCGCAGTAGACTCCGGGCACACTCTAGTGCCCGGAGTCTACTAATGCTCCGGTGGCTGGCCAGCCGCGTCAGTCAGCTGCCGGCCACCGTGAAGAGAGGGGGGGCCCTGCACGGGGAGTGCATACGGGCCCCCTCCTCTCTTAAGACGCCCCTGATGGGAGGCTACACTTTGCTCATTGATAAGCCATTTTTTGTTGATGTATTCAGTGGATATAACCACATCTTGACAGTAATACAAATAGGGAGGATTGGTCCCTTTGATAAATACTTTACATACACCCAAAGAAGGGCGTTTATAAAACATATGCCCAGGAACACAATGCATAGACTTTAAAGTGGAAAATGAATACCCACATTTATGAAACCCACAGTGACCATTTGTATATTTATTTATTTATTAACGTTTACTTATATAGCCCCAGCATATTGTGTTGCGCTTTACATTGGTATACAGTCAGGTGCATAAATATTGGGACATTGACAGAATTTTCATATTTTGGCCTCTATTCACCACCACAATGGTTTTGAAATGAAACAAACAAGATGTGCTTTAACTGAAGACTTTCAAGTTTAATTTGAGGGTAATTACATCCAAATCAGGTGAACGGTGAAGGAATTACAACGGTTTCTATATGTGCCTCCCACTTTTTAAGGGGCCAAAAGTAATGGGACTATCAACTCAAAAGCTATTTCATGGACAGGTGTGGGCTATTCCCTCGTTATTTCATTATCAATTAAGCAGGTAAAAGGTCTGGAGTTGATTCTAAGTGTGACATTTTTCATTTGGAATCAGTTGCTGTCGACTCTCAATATGAGATCCAAAGAGCTGTCACTGTCAGTGAAGCAAGCCATCATTAGGCTGAAAAATCTAAATAAACCCATCAGAGAGATAGCAAAAACATTAGGTGTGGCCAAATCAACTGTTTGGAACATTCTTAAAAAGAAAGAACGCACCGGAGAGCTCAGCAACACCAAAATACCCAGAAGACCATGGAAAACAACTGTGGTGGATGACAGAAGAATAATTTCCCTGGTGAAGAAAAACCCCTTCACAACAGTTGGCCAAATCAAGAACACTCTCCAGGAGGTAGGTGTATATGTGTCAATGTCAACAATCAAGAGAAGACTTCACAAGAGTGAATATAGAGGGTTCACCACAAGATGTAAACCATTGGTGAGCCACAAAAACAGGAAGACCGGATTAGAGTTTGCCAAACAACATCTAAAAAAGCCATTACAGTTCTGGAACAACATCCTATGGACAACTTGTACCAGAGTAATGGGAAGAGAAGAATATGGAGAAGGAAAGGAACTGCTCATGATCCAAAACATACCACCTCATCAGTGAAGCATGGTGGTGGTAGTGTCATGGCGTGGGCATGTATGGCTGCCAATGGAACTGGTTCCCTTGTATTTATTGATGATGTGACTGCTGACAAAAGCAGCAGAATGAATTCTGAAGTGTTTCAGGCAATATTATATGCTCATATTCAGTCAAATGCTTCAGAACTCATTGGACGGCGCTTCACAGTGCAGATGGACAATGACCCGAAGCATACTGCAAAAGCAACCAAAGAGTTTTTTAAGGCTAAAAAGTGGAATGTTATGCAATGGCCAAGTCAATCCCCTGACCTGAATCCGATTGAGCATGCATTTCACTTGATGAAGACAAAACAGAAAGGAAAATGCCCCAAGAACAAGCAGGAACTGAAGACATTTGCAGTAGAGGCCTGGCAGAGCATCACCAGGGATGAAACCCAGCGTTTGGTGATGTCTATGCGTTCCAGACTTCAGGCTGTAATTGCCTGCAAAGGATTTGCAACAAAGTATTAAAAAGTAAAAGTTAGATTTAGGATTGTTTAGTTTGTCCCATTACTTTTGGCCCCTTAAAAAGTGGGAGGCACATATAGAAACCGTTGTAATTCCTACACCGTTCACCTGATTTCTATGTAATTACCCTCAAATTAAATCTGAAAGTCTGCAGTTAAAGCACATCTTGTTTGTTTAATTTCAAAGCCATTGTGGTGGTGAATAGAGGCCAAAATATGAAAATTCTGTCAATGTCCCAATATTTATGCACCTGACTGTATATCACCCAACTAGTACTGTGAGCTTACTCTACATCTAGTCTGACCTAACATGCAACAAGTGCTTTTATTGTGCTACTTTAATAATAATATCAGAGCTGAGTTTGCAGCATTTGAAGAACCCATGTTGGATACATAATATGGGTTACAGTGGCTGAGCTAGAAGTCCCAAGTTGCTGAAAATAATTTTTTCTAAATCTAAATTTCCGGCAATAAGAAATTAACATTCACCTGAATGCACTAAAAATCATATGCAGGAAGAGGGGCTCCGAAAAGGAGTCTGTCCCTGCAATGTGTAAAGAAGTGAAATGATCGCAAAAGCACTGGGGAGGAGATGGCGTTACCTATCGGGGCCAAACTGTCTGATGACATTTGGAAAAGTCAGATGAACCTGTACGGTGTATTTGGGAAGTGTAATGTCAAGTGAAGATGCATCAGATGGAATGCAGAGATGTCTGTGGTGAATGTGGGCTGACAGATGAGGGGCATGTGTAGGTCATATGGGGAGGTATAACAGCATACAGGAGGTCTGATGGCATTTACTGAGGTCTAATGGCATGTGGGGGAAATCTAATGGCATGAGGGGAGGTCTGAGGCGTATAGAAGGAACATATGGGAGGTCTCATGGCATGTGTGGAAATCTAATGGCATGAGGGGAGGACTGAGGGGTATAGAAGGAACATATGAGAGGTCTCATGGCATGTGGGGAGAGCAGAAGAGAATGTAAGAGGCACTTGATCCCTTTCAGACCAGTGGGGGTGGGGGAGAGGTATTTAAGGGGGGGGTATCACACAATTTCTGTTTGCAGCCTTGCCAGTACTGTAGCTTCACATTTCACCACCTACAATATATGGTATTTAAACCTTTGCAGCATTGTATTACCACTCTACGTGCCCTCATTATAATGTTGTCTTGGTTAAACCATTGCTCTTATGTTTTAGTTTCACTTTGACATCCCTGAGGTTTTTTTTGCTGCTAAATGGTGTCTGCTAAGCAGCATTATCGTATATTGTAAAATAAAAATAACGATATTTGACAGTTTGTTCATTTAAAACACAAAGAAAATACTTTATACAAGTGTTTCCATTCTGTGTGATTCCCTGCCAGATGTCCTCCCATCTCTTATCTCCAGTCCATTCTGTCCTCAAACAGATTTTTTCACTTAAGAGCGATTAAAATATCAGAACACTGGCCTGCACCTATATTTAATTATCTAGTCGTAAGTCAAAGAAACAGAAGAACTTTCTCAAGTCTTCTTCCATACAGATGTGTATACTGTAAATGCAGTGTAGACTTTTCTTTGTGTTGCACCAGCACCGTGAGAGGGGGGGGGGAAGAAGTTTAGTACTTCACATTTAATCCATGTTACGAGCACACCATGCAAATAATACCAACACGTCACAAGTGGTTTTACAGCATATATTAAAATTTTCCTAAAATAGTTTACAGCTAAACGCAAGTGCTTGAATTGAAAGTACTGTATGGTTTTGCTTCGTAGCGCCACCTGTTGGCCATGTGTGAAGCTGCAGCCGTGGCACTTTATTTTATAGATATATATAATCTTTAATCTCAACACAGGTTTATCTTCTAGAAGGTGCTAGATTAATGATAAGTAGAATCTGATTGGCTGCTATGGGCAACATCTCCACTTCTAAAAACCCGCACTTTAGTAAATATACCCCTTACTGTTTGATTTGCCAGAATTGGTTAAGTACATTTATCTATGTTCTCTTACAACACAGGGAATAATTCCTATATCTCAGTGCTGCAAACTGTTACTTTACCTATTCCTCACATGGGATGTAGTTTATACTTCGGCTGTCAGTATGCCGGCGCTCAGAATGCTGGCACTGAAATCTCGACACCAGTCAGAATCCCGGCGCCAGCATCCTGGCCGCTGGCATCCCGATGGTAAGTATTGCGATTAGGGGGAGGGTTAGGGGTTAGGCACTAAGGGAAGGGTTAGGGTTAGGCTGCAGGGTGGGAGGTTAGGGTTAGGCTGCTGGGGGGGAGGTTAGGATTAGGCTGCGGAGAGGGAGGGTTATGCTGTGGAGGAGGAGGTTTAAGTTTAGACTGCAGGGGGGGGAGGTTAGGGTTAGGAGAAGGGTAGGATATTTAACTGCTTATGTCGGGATTGTAACCTAGTTAGGATGCCAGCATCGGGATCCTGAACACCGCCATCCCACACCCTACCCCATACTTGCCCACCCTCCTGATTTGGTCGGGAGCCTCCCGAAAATCGGGTGCCGCTTCCGACCTCCCAGGAAGGCAGGCAATCCTCCCGGCTGCCGGGTACCCCTCCTATCCCCCCACAATTATCTTTGAAACCTCCGCAGTTGGGGGGGGTCGACGCTGAATTGAGCCATTTTGGACCCGCCCCCTGCTTCACAATGCCTGTAATATTGGCATTGTGCAGCGGGGGTGGGGCCAAAATGAAGCAATCGCAGGGCCACGCCCTGCCCACAAATGCTCGTAGTCTGGCCAGCCCCACCTCCTTGTGCTGGCCACGCCCCCCTGTCATGCCGATCTGGCTGCTCCCTCCCGGAAGGGGCAGCCAGAAAGTCACCAAGCCTGCCCTACCCCCTCACACATCTACTCTTTAGTGTAGGAAGAGCGATACAAGCATCTGTGCTGCCCGTGAACACTCAGGGCCTGATTCAGAGGCGATTGCAGTTGCAGCCAAGACTGGGACCTCGTCTTTATGCTAAAGCGTGCCTCATGGTTTTTCATACCTATACACCCACCAGCTACAATACCTGATCCATCGCTGTGACCACAGCTCCCCCATCCATCCGCCTGTGGAATTACCCATCATCACTATCAGTGCAGACAGCCCTATTTGTTGGTGCAAGAGAACTGTCCAAAATCAGAGTGATCTCTGCATTCGTATAACTCTGAATAGCCTGCAGTTCCGTATACACTCTACTGGCGCGCTTATCCTACCTGCATATGTCCAGTTACTCCCACTAAGCTGCAAGTTGAGATACAGCTGAGATGAGAATGACCAGGGACATAACTAAGGATTTCGGTGATTTACAGGAGCACAGGCCTAATGCCCGCCTATCAGTGCCACAGACCTAAGGCCTCATTACCCCCATGGGCCTAGTGCCCGATGACCTGGTGGTCTAAAGATGGCTTAATGATGGGAAGGCCTCATAGAGGGCCTACTTGTCCAGTGGGAGAGGCTGCAGTGGGGAGCTTCGTACTTCCCCACCACTGCAGCACTCCCCGGTCCTCTGCCCCTGGCCTGTCCTGGCCAGTGGCGCCACCACTGGAGCTCTTCTCACTTGAGCCCAGCATCTTCTGGCCTCTTCCGCGGCTGGCGGAGCTTTTCTCTCTTGAGCCCGGGCCTCTTCTGCAGCTACTGCAGCTGTTCACATGATGTCCTTCTCCTTCGTCCCCCGATGCCGAGCTGGCTCTTCCGCCCAGCGGTATTTAACATTAGACACCACAGGCGGTGTCGGCCATGACATGGCACACCACGAATGGCTCACAGCGGCCTCTTTTTATTGGCTGCCGGTCCACGAGCCGTGATTGGTTCCCAGCCGGTGCCAAATTAAAATTGTCGCCGCTCTTCAATGGGCGCTGGTCCGCGAGCTGGGTGCAAATAACGCCAAATGTTACCCACCGCTGTTCCTTGACTGGCACTGTGAACAGACATACTGTCCCAGCGCCGGCCACTGAGGTTTCCCGCTGAGGACACATCTCACCGCGCTGCAGGATTTCCAGTGCTGAGATCACACACTTGATCCCACCGCTGGCTTCTACAGTGTGGAGCACATCTCCACACTGTACATTGCTCTTGCCCGTGGCACCACCTCTGTCTGGCCTGTCATGGCGGCCAGGGCACATTCCCCGCTCACCCCGCCCTCGTTATGCCACTACGTACGACCTATATTTGTTTAAAGTGTTGTATACAGGCGATGTATGTGCTGAATGACTTTACGTGCATCTCTAAATAAGACACGAGGGTGAGTTCTGTATGTCAGCTTTGCATAGGCGTTAGAGAGGTAGAATTTCTCAGCACTATTATATTTAGGGCCGTATTCAATTTGAAGTGAAAAGTCAGTTTCAGGGAAACTTTTTCGCCGATGACGTCATTTTTGCCGATTGCATTGATCCCCGTATTCAATATCTCCGACTTTTCGCCGGTTGAAAAATTTGCACCTTGTAACCAGCGGAAAAGTATCGGCAATGGATACCTGGAGGAAAAAAGTGCAGAATCAGGGTTTTGGGGTGGTGGAAAATTGCGGCAACCCCCATAACCCTTTTTACACCCCCTTGGCGCTAATTGCGTAAAAAAAAAACACAAAAAAACAGTAAAGACACCCAAAAAAGCACTTATAAAAAATGGGCGAAAAAAATCTAAGTGGGGGTACAAAATAAAAAACTAGCGAAATTGCATTTGGGGGGTCTGCAAGTATGGGGGAGGTGTTTTTTGGATTGTAGGTGTTTGCTGAAGGTGCATTTTTGGCGCTTTTTAATGCTTGTCTTTAGCAACTTTAATATATGCTTGCACCCATTTTCATGTACCCCAAATTTGATGGAAAACTTATTTCTCCCCCCAAAAATTGCTAACTGCTATTCTTCACCACTGTCACCAAAGACGCTAAATAGCGCCTATTGAGACCATGCATGCAAATACGTTCAGCAGGGCTAATTGGGGGTACCCATAGTGAACCCCCATGTCAGAGCATCTTTTGTGGGGGTCTCTGATTTCCCCAAAACTGACAGAACTTTTCGACGATTTCGATTTCGCCGGGTCCCGTTTTCGCACATTTGCAATTGAATACGGGGATACGCGAGGACGCGCGCGATACTTTTTCGCTGGCAAAACCTTCGATGCCGGCGAAAAGTCCGGCCATGGACTTTTCACTCCAAATTGAATACGGGCCTTAATCTATAAAATATTAATTGATGTAAATGTAACCACAAAAGGGGGACACTGGAACTAAAAAGCATATCTTCACAGAAAAAGTGCTCCTGTCCTAAATGCCTATTGGTATTTACCTTCAGCATAAGTGTACTGTGGTCATGCGTTCTTAACCATCTGTGTGGAGTTTGTATGTTCTCTTTGCTTGTGTGAGTTTTAAACACTCCAAAAATATGCTGGTAGATTACAGTAATTGGCTGCTATCTAAAATGTACCCTAGCATCTGTGTACAGTAGGGAATTAAGGGCCTGATTCACTACGGATCGCAACGGCGTTCGCGGCTGTGATTACGCACACAGTCTGGCTGCGATGATCTGCTAATCCACTGCGATCGCTAAGCCGCCACAGCACTACATAGGGTCGCCCACCATACCTTACACACATCCGTAATGTTTAGCGAGACGCCATCGGTAACATCGAGTGTAATCGCAGCCTCATGCACACTTGCACAAGCTCTGGCCTTACTCAGAAATAACCTCATCACACGCAGTCAGTGCTCACCCTGCGTATGGCATCGCAGTGTATCATTTATGCACGCCCCTGTAACAGCATTCCAATGCACTGGCACGCCTACGTTTCGCTGACCATCCCCCCATCACCACAGGATTATAATTCTGGATGTTATTTTTATAATTCCCGTAAATATTACCCATCACTAATGTCTGGCTCACCGGTAAACCACTTATAATAATGTAAAGATACTACAGTATAATAAATGAATAATAATATTTATTACTTTCAATTGATGATTTTTCCACTTAAATTGTACTAGAAGTATCTGTATCATTAAAACTGCATACACACACAACGATTTAGTAAATGAACGATATAAGTGAAGGATTTTCGTTCATTTTTTCAAGGGAAAAATGAACAAAAATCGTTTACTAAAATCGTTCATTTACTAAATGTAATAAACAATTTTTTTGAACTACAAACAATTTTTGCATATTCCCTTACTGAAAATCGTTGAGTTGGTCAGTCTGACTGAACTACAAACTACAAATGTAAACGCGTATGAACAATAATCGTTCATCGTTTTAACTCAGATTTTTTCAACGATTGAACGATAAACGATATCGTTAACGATAATCATTCAAAAAAACATTGTGTGTGTATGCACCTTAAGTTTGTCTTTAAAATTCATGAAATGTAATAATATTTTTAGCGTGTCATAGACCAAAAAAAACTATTTCCCCTGGCTCTTTTAGTAGGTTAAGTAATTAAAAGTGACCTATGATCTTCTGTAGTTCTAACGCTTTTACAATGTGATAGTTTCATCATTGTTTTTGGCTGTTTTTCAAATGTGGCACCTGCATGTGATCGGAACGTTATTTCTGAAAGAAATTAACTAATTTAGCTCATTACAGACCATGTGCGGAGCGCTAGAGATGACTTATTTGTGCAGCAATCCGAAGCTTTGATGCACATGTCATTTTATAATTTTCCATTTAAGTTTTAATCTAGAAGCTGAGAGTGATTTATATTGTGCTTTAGTCATTCTGAAAGTATTACTGCTGTTTATAATTACCTTGTTGCAGAGACATTGATCTGACCCATAGGTTCTCAAACTCAGGGCCTGATTCAGACCCGGTCGCAAGCGCTGAGCACTCGCAACCGGGTCGATGGTGGCCCAGAGCGCATGCGCACGACGGAGCCGGCTCCGTCGTGCGCATGCGCGAGACCCGGATAGCGACGGGCAAACCGTCGCTCCGGGTCTTGCACCAAAGGGGGCGTGCTGTCGATGTTGAGTGACAGCACGCCCCCTTTGATGGGCGGGCCGGGGGGGTGGCTGCCCAAACGGAGGCGTTCCCATGTTAGAGCCGAAATCTCTCTGGGGCTTGCGGAAACGAGACCCTGCCACAAGGGTCTCGTCGCAAGCCCGATGGTCGCGATGGTCTTGACCATCGTGACCATCTTCCTGGCCGCTTGCTATAGCTGTGGGTGGTCACCCACACAGCTATGTGAGCGGCCAGGAAGCCGTTCTAAAAAACAAAAAGACCGGCCCTGATTCAGAGCTAGCGCTCTGTCATAGCGTCCGGCTCTGAATCAGGGTCTCAGTCCTCAGGACCCCAAATAGGTCATGTTTTCCAGGTCACCTAGTTGGTGCACATGTACTCATTACTCACTGACACATTTTAAAAGATCCACAGGTGGAGCTAATAATCGCACGTGTGATTCTGTGAGGAGACCTGGAAAACATGCACTGTAAGGGGTCCTGAGGAATGAGTTTGGGAACCTATGGTCTAACCAGTTGCAGCTACAAAAATGTTAACACCATTATGTACATCTGAATTTCTGACTGAATTAACCTGGATTCCACTCATTATTTATTTATGTATTTATTTAGTTAATTAAAGCAATATAATTAAAATTGAATTGAATTAAATCAGTCATGAAGTCAGTGGTAAATATGGGAACAGATAAATATCTCCAAGGTGAAATTAATTAGGTTGACATCTATTCCATATGTGAGTAACTGACTTGTAACTGTAAACCCAAGTAACCAGCGAGTGCCAACCGTTTCTGCATGCAGCTTATTTCATCACAAGAAATTTCTGGAGGAGCAATTGCTCAAATGTAAATGGGGTTGAAGCTGGAATCTCCCTGCCCATTCAGAATCCTTACACCAACCAATCTAATCATAGAGAGATAAGTAATTCCCAGACATGTTAAATGAGGTTAGAGAGCAGCTATAGTAAGAGAGATACAGTAATGCTGTGTTGCGTGACTATAACTATATATATATATTCCAGCCCATCCTGCCCCATCTCCTCTCTATCCACTGCCCTGCCCCATGTTCTACCCCTGCTCCCTTGCTACTGCTCCATCCCATCGGATCCTCCTGCTCTCTGTATTATATGTATTTGCTAAGAGTAAATACAGTATGTTTGTAAAGTAATAAAAACTCTCTCCTCTGTTAGCACAACTCTACAACCTGCTTCATTAGCTCCTTACCCTTTGCAGAATCACCCCTTCTCCTCCTATATATCAACCACATCTGTCTACACTCCCTCCCACCCCTCTGTTCTTCCACTAATACCCCTTTTACACCGGAGCTAAAACCCGCGTTATTGCAGGGTTTACCCGGGTAGCTCCTTAGTGTAAAAGGGGAGAGGTTTGGCTCACCAGCCCAGGTAACTAGCAGGGTTTAACACGGGAATAACCCATGAAACCCTGCAGTGTGAACGTTGCGCTCAGGGTCACGATGACCTACAGCGCGCCGTGTGCCGGCCGATTGGTCCGGCTTCAGTAGCGCTTGGAGATGACATCATCTCCAAGCGTCCACTTCAATGCTGGAAAAGCTGGGTCTGTGCAGACCCGACTCCAGTGTGAACGGCGTTGACTCTGGAATGTCCTGGGTTGGTGCCGGCTAAATTCCGGTTCTGATCCGGATTGGAACCCTGTTCCAACTCCGGGTCAGACCGGGAATTTAGGTGTAAAAGTGGTATTACTGTATCAACCCGCTACCTCCACCCTGGTTACCTCCTCTCATGTACATTTCCAAGTCTTCTTCAACTCTGTCCCCCTCTTCTGGAACTCACTCCCTCACCAAGTCAGTCCTTCTGCCAGTCTTGCCAGATTCAAACATGCCCCATGCACACCGATTCATTAAAGCCTACCAGCCCTCCTTCTAAATCTTTATTTACTTGTCTGCCCTTGACCTGCCCTTCTTCTCAGTTCACTCTTCAACTTTCAATCCCTCCCCTTAGTATGTAAGCTCTCATGGTGAGGGCCTGATTTCCTCTTGTTCCTCCCTCCATGCCTCCTGTGTTCCTTGTATTTTGTGTCCAATTCCCTACAGTTGCTCTGATAGTGTAATTATATACCAAACTGCCTACACTCCCTGCAAGTACCACTGTTTGCCCAAAAAGATGCAATGAGTTGCCTTATACTCGCTCCGTGTCCTTGTCCTACTTATTATGTAATTTTATTGCTGTACGTTGTTGCTAAAATATGCTCCTTCTATAGCACTCCAGACACTTAGGGCCTGATTCAGACCCGCTCGCAAGTGCTATGCGCTCGCAAGCGGGTCGATGGCTGGGCAGTGTGTGCGCGAGCCCCGGAGCGAGTGAGAAATCACTTGTTCCGGCGCTCGCATCCAAAAGGGGCGGCTGTTGGGTCGGGAAGGGGGGGGTGGTTGGTCAAACGGAGGCATTCCCAAAGGAACGCCTGCCATTTGGGGGCAGCCCCACTGACATCACGAGTGATGTCAGTGGTGAGCTTCCGGCTCTATTACAGCCGGAAGCTCACTGGGGCTTGCGGAAGACAAGACCCTACCACAAGGGTCTCGTTGCAAGCACCGATGGTCGCGACCATCGTGACCGTCACCTGGCCGCTCACTAAAGCTGCGGGTGGTCACCCTCAGCTTAGCGAGCGGCCAGGAGGCCGTACAGAAAAAAAGAAAACGCCCTTCAGAGTCAAGGTCTGAATCAGGGCCTTAGTTCGTAAATTAAAAATACAAGATAATAATGATTTCAATTGGGCCATAGAAAGATTAAAAACAGATTGTGTACAATACATTACCGTCAACGACTTCAACATGGGACTGGTTTTCTTCGGTCTGTTGCTGTACCCACTGGGACATTAGTCATTTAGTTCCTGATCGAAACAGGAGTTTTCTTACATCCAGGGAAAGAGAAGGGGAATGAAAAGCATAAGTTCTAGCAGTATAGCTGGGTACACACCAAACAACGTGAGTACCCAGCGATGTGACCCACGACCCCCCTGCCAACAGGCCGACATATCGGGCAGTCCATACACACTAGGTGATCCGGTGCCTGACCACCTGATATGCCGGCCCCCGACACATAGCGCCACATGGGATCATCAGCTGCATCGATTGATTTGACTGCATGTACAAAAGATCAGGCGATGCGGCTGATGGCCCCACAGGAGCGCGCACTACGCAACGTACTGCATACACACTGGACGATATTAACGATTAGTCATTCCGATGCGTTGGAATTGGCCAAATCATTAATAAAATCGTCTAGTGTGTGGGGGCTTTATGTCATATTATGTTTGGTTACTTTGTTTAGCTTTATTGTTTTATATATCATTGTATTTATATCTTAAGGCCCCTACACATGGAACAATGGCACTCATTCAGAGCCGTACGCTCTGAGCAGAGCGCACGCTCTGAATGAGGGCCGGGCTCCATGAAAATGGAGCGTCCTCCTGGACGCTCGTATAGCTGTGGGTCACCACCCACAGGCTATACGAGCGTGCATTGTGATGACCGCGATGGTCGTGACCATCGCGACCATCGAAATTGCGAGCCGGAGCCTGCAGTTGAGGTTTTCAACCGCAAGCTCCGGAGTGATTTTGGCTCTATCAGAGCCAAAATCACTCCCACTGACATCACTAGTGATGTCAGTGGGCCGGCTTCTGACGGGACGCGTTCCCGTGGGAACGCCCCCGTCAGGGAGGCACGCCCCCGGCACGCCCACCAAAGGGGGCGTGCTGTCAATCAACATTGACAGCACGCCCTCTTTGATCGGACACAACGAGCGAAGGACTTTCCTTCGCTAGTCGCGTCTGGCGCATGCGCACGACGGAGCTCCCTCCGTCGTGCGCATGCTCAGTCCATAACATCGACCCACTTGCGAGCGGACAGCCGCTCGCGAGTGGGTCTGAATCAGGCCCAATATTGCTAACGATCCGATGCATCGGAATGATAAATCAGTAATATCATTCCGTGGGTAAAGACTATATCATGCATTGCGCGCTGTAGGGACCGCCCGATATGTCAGCCCTGGGATCATGGGGCGCATCGGCGGGTACATAACGTACCATGTGTACCCACCTTTACACTGCTTTGAAGTTCTGCAGTAACCAATGTGTTATTAAAGCAAATAATTTCTCAGTTGCTTTTCTCCCTGCTGCCCAAAATTTCCAGCGTAATATGCAAATGTATATTATTATTTTTGTGGTAAGTATATTCCAACATTTGACTGTTTTTACCACAATGTGTATTACTTATTTTCAATTTAGAACATTAATATAAACAGTTACTATATTTTTTTTCAAAAAGTTTTTACAGCAAAAATCAATAAAATAAAAACTTACAACACAAAACAATTTGTTGAAGATGTAATTGATTGTGCTGTCGCTGACTCAGCCAATGAATGTTACAGTACGTAGCACTTTCATTCCATATATCACTAGACGGTGCAATTGAGTGTATCTATTCAATTTATATAAAATATACAGTCTGCAAGCTATTATAACAGTTATGTAACAATAAACAATTAGAACCACACATATAAATCAATCTTTGCCATATATTGTATGTATGAACCACTAATAAATATATGCTGTAACAAAGAATGATAAGAATAGCACAAAAAAAGCCCCCACAAAACAATTAGTGCCGAGTGTGAACATGTGACTCCAAATAGGAGTTGTCAGGCCTTGAGCATGGACGGGTGTGGTATGGTATGTCGTCAGTCATCGTGTAGACAGTGGTGAATGTCAATATATTGCCCCAGGTGAGATAACGATGGATTATCTGCTCTGGGCAGCTGCAGCAGCTCCAACGCGGCTTCCGGGGTACCAGCGGTCATGTGACCATTACTTCTGCCTCAGAACTCCTCCGGTGTTCGGGTAAGTATTTTTCTGCTATCCCTAACACTAATCCCTACCCCTAACCTTTTCTTCTAGTGTAGTGACGTGCGGGGAGGTCAGTGGCTGGGGAGGCACTGGCTAGTATCAGCCAGAATTACACACACATATATATGAGCCAGAAAGAGGAGCATGTCAGGGAGGGCTGCATTATGTTGTGGATTGTGCACATTTTGTTGTAGTGGAGAACGGGAACTTTACATGCACAGAAGGCGTGCACCTGGTAAAGGGGGTGTGGCCTCACAGGAAATGCCATGCCCGCAAGCCACACTCCCATTCTCCTTTTTCTTCCCCCCGCGAGAGTACGATCCAGACACCCCCGCCTACCCCCTCTCCCCGCCGGTGTACAATCCACCCCCCCTCCCCCCGGGTGTACGATCCGGCCCCCCACTACCCCGCTGCGGGTTTGCGACCCCCCCCTCCCTCATGTCTTACCTGCCTCCTTTGTGCCGCTGCATCTCCTTAGCCTAGCTCACCCGTCTTCTTTTGGTGTGCCGGGTCACGTGTCTGCAGTGCCCGGAGCTCTGCAGTGCAGACCCAACAGGGAGAGATCTGAATAGACCCCTGTGCTGAGTGGCTGCCTTGAAGGTTATCAGGGGCTGAATGCCACCTGAAAGTGGCGTTCAATAACACCAACAAGTTCCGGAAAAAATGCTTTTTTCGGAACTTGATGAATAGCCCTGACACTTATTTTTTACAAAAGTTTGTGATAATGTTAATTGTCACATGCTTTGGTGAAAAATAAGTGATGATGAATAGGCCCCTGGGTCTTTACTTACCTATATGATGTCTCTGCAATAGGGAACCTCTGAGGAGATTGATTCTCCCTGGACAGGCAATGTGCTAAAGCCACCTGTTTGCATAGGAATAAATAAAATGTAATTATCACCTAATAGTACATATAGTAACAGAAGTTTTGGAGCTGGGCAAAATGTGAGTTTCCCTGATCAAACAATTTTATATTAATAAAATATATTTGCTAATTTGGTACCATTTGTATCATATAGTTTCTGAAGAATTAGTGTTTTACTGAGTATTACTGTCCTTCAGCCTTTTCTTCTAATTCTACTAGTGATCCTACCTGTGCGTCTTCAGCGCCATCTTCTGTGCGTCCTCCTAGCACCATCTGCTCTGTATCTCCCTAGCGCCATCTGCTGGGGGCATGGGAGCACTACTTGCTGCTGCTGCAGTAGACAGCATACCTCCTTAGCAGTCCTTCAGCCTCCATATCTCTGCTCCAGCTACTGGGATCTTGTCATGTGTCTAGAAGAGGTATGGCTGGTTTGCTGAGAGGAGACTGATGTTGTTGTGTCCAGCCCAGACTCCAGCAGCCAGCGTCAGTGAGAAGAACTGTGAGGACTGGAGGCGGAGTCTCCCTTTTGCTCTCTAGCTGGCTCAATGCACCGCCCCCTCAATGAGGCAGATTTAACAGCTGCCTCCCCTGGTTATTTTTCTCTGCAGTATCATTGGCAGTGGCGCAGTGCCCACCCCCCACTCCAGCCAGGCAGTTTCTGAACATCAGGGGAATCCCAGCTCATCGCTGCCTCACCTCTCATGTCTCCCTGTATATACAGAGGAGCACCGCAAATATAGAGAGTTTTGACTATAAACATGATTATTATACTATATAGAAGATATCTATAAATAGTCTAAAATAAAGTATAAAGTTCCTGGTAGACGTCTTTCTGTTGTTATGGCTAATCTCAAGAACCACTGTATGGATTGTGGTGGAGTTTTTGCTATTCTATACAGCATTTGTGGAGAAAGGTTTAGGTGTATGACACATTAATGTATGACAAAAGGGAGCTGAGCAGTGACGATTTTAGCGAAGCAAGTCAATGAACAAATGGACGTCAGAGCACTTTCTTGGCTTACGCTGAATAAACCGTTAAAGATATATCACAACGATTAACTTTTTTTTTATACCATGTAGAGATTTATACGTATTTTCCGTTTTTCCACAAAAATTTAAGTAAGCCCTGTCTACTTATACAAAGTTTCAGTTTTTCCCTTTTTTTTTACCGTTCCTATTTCATTTATATGTAAAACGATTCTTTCATTTTAAACCAATTCTCGGTAAGAGTTTGTTTTGGCATGTCAATGAATAAAACAGCGGGACAGACATTTATCGTGGCTGAAGTTAACCTAAGTGGAGACTGTATTTCTAATGGACAACTTTAAGTGGCCCTTTTGCGTGTCACTTCAAAACTAAATCTTTTCGTGCTGACGTCAGGAGGAAAAACGACTAACTACAAGGAAATCTTATAGGACCTCATTTAAAAAAAGACCATCGCCGTAAATTCTAAATTAATCCCCTTGCAAAGCCGGGACGGGTCGCTAGTTTATAAAGTATAAATATCTTCTTTATATTAATCATTTTATAGTCAAACTCTTGGAATATGACAGGTGAGGCTCTGCCTCCCCTGACTGCAATAATGCCAAACCCTAACGTTCCACCCTACGGCCTAAGCCTCACTGTAATTGATTTGTACTGTGTTATGAGTTGGGTTCTTGGTTATGCACAATTGATTACATTACAGTGTTTTTTCCTGGTTCCAGTCGGGTGGTGATTCCAGGCAATATGTTAGGTTTTAGCTTGGACAGTTAGTTATTACAACAAGCACAGAAACTGATACTGGCTTCATGTAGTTGGGGATTACAGGCACTTTGCTAGTTCCTAGGTCAGGACAATAGTTGAATTCAAGTACCATGCAAATGAATGGCTCCCGGCAGTGGATAATTACAGGAACTGTTTAAATTCTTGGCTCTGGGCATTTGGTGATTACAGGCCCACTACTAGTTCCTTGCTCTGGGCCATTGGTGATTGTTAGCACTGTGCTTGTTAATGTCTCCCGGAAGTGTATAATTACAAGCATTGATATACTTCCTGGCTCTTGGCAGATGGCGATTACAAATATTGTGCAAGTTCCTGGCTATTGGTGTTGGTATTACAGGCCCTGTGCTAGTTCCTAACTCTGAGCAGTTGGTAAATACAGTTACTGTGCTAGTTCCTAACTCTGAGCAGTTGGTGATTATATGCACTGTGATAATTCCTGTCTCTGAGCAGTTGGTGATTACAGGCCCTGTGCTAGTTCCTGACTCTGAGCAGTTGATGATTACAGGCCCTGTGCTAATTCCTGACTCTGAGCAGTTGGTGATTACAGGCCCTGTGCTAGTTCCTGACTCTGAGTAGTTGGTGATTACAGGCCCTGTGCTAGTTCCTGACTCTGAGTAGTTGGTGATTACAGGCCCTGTGCTAATTCCTGACTCTGAGTAGTTGGTGATTATAGGCACTGTGCTAGTTCCTGACTCTGAGCAGTTGGTAAATACAGTTACTGTGCTAGTTCCTGACTTTGGGCAGCAGGTGATTTCAGGCACTGTGCTAGTTCCTAACTCTGAGCGGTTGGTGATTACAAGCCCTGTGCTAATTCCTGTGGAACTATAAACTGTGACAGTTGGTAATATACTGTACCTGTGCACCTGCTGGGTGATCGAAAAATGTGAACTGTTACTAGTTGCACATTTTTGGCCACACAATTAAAAAGCTAACAATGTGTAAATATAATATTTAATCTAACAAGTAATGGCATCTTTTAATGTAGGAAACCTACTGTCACGACACTGTGCCCAGCCTACGCTCAGATACGCCAACCTGACGTAGCTGGGTAGTTGTGACATGGATTTCAACTAAGCTGCCACCGCAAAGAGTATTAAAATAGCACTCTTACGCTTGCCAGACACTTAATTCTCACTTAAACTCTCAAGTATTACACAAATATAGCATGGGCCTCTCCAGGCACGTTAATTCATTCGAGCACAGATATAACGCTGATAAAGTTGTAGGATTTATTGAGAAATATCTCCAGGGTTAAATTACAAGAAATATAGTTGAATAAACAAGACATACATATAATTGCACAGAATGATTTAAAGTAAAAAAAAAGGTAGAAAGAATCAGAATCCTAAGGGGTGTTACGCTGAGATGTTAGAGAATCTGGGTGGAGGGAGTCCACCAGGCATCACGATGAGTAGCACCCTTAGCTTCCAGCTACTCCCTGAGAGTGAACAACTAGCAGTGTGGGCTGCTGGGCCTTATAGTCTCACAACTTTCTCTCCCCCAGCAGCCCCCACCCTTTCCAGGCTTAAAACTACTGTCCTTTGTTCTCCCAGGGTCTGCATAGATGCAAATTAGCACAACTTACAAGACCTGACACTCATAGAACTCCCTGGACCTTGAATGTTTTTTATGATAGGAAGACTGATAGTATAAGGGGTTACAAATGACCCTTCTAGCAGCCAGTGTGTCTGTGTACTGGACTTGCACCATGGCCCCCCTAGGGTAGGAGCAAACATTACATCCAGGAAGCTTTGTCTTCACAGGCTAGGTATCACTTGACCATTTGTTCTGATTAGCTTATGCAATCCAGTTTTGACACACTGTACCCATTCCTAGCAAACAGCCATTCCAGAAATATAGAATTATAATAACACACACACTTTATCCAGAGCACACAAAATATGTAAAGTCATGACATGGGGCTTTGATGAATCGCCGTAACCCATGGCAATGGTCACACCTACAATAAAAAGTGAAGGGACCCCTGTTTTATTTGATACAAGGTGGGGGAGATCTGGGCTTTAGATTGTAATTATTTGTGTACTGTTTCAGTCATTGTTTTCAGTGGAATTGTTATGAGATGCCGGTGGCTGCATAGCCGCCGGTTCAAATATTGACAGCAAAAGGCTGAACGCTGAAGATCCCAACTACGGCTGGTAAGTATCCTAACCCTCCCCTCTCCACCCTATCTCTAACTTAGTGGTGCCTAACCCTAACCTCCCCCTGATGATGCCTAACCCTAACCCCTCTTCCTGCAACCCTAAACCTAACCCTCTCGGTGGGGTGCCCCCTCCCTGTAGCCTAAACCTAACCCTCCCTGGGGGGTGCCTAACTTTAAGTCCCCCGGGGGTGTCTAGTCCTAACCCTCCCATCCCCATCTAAGCTTGCATAATTACCGCAGTCCGGACATTCGGGCTTCAAACATCAGGCTATCGGCGTCGCCATTTATTCTGGGGCGGGATTGCGCTGGTGGGATTTTGACTGCTGGCACCTTGTCCTCCGGCATATCAACCGCATCCTGTTTTCAGTCAATAAGTACTAATGGGCAGCATTATTTGAAAGAGGAGACCCTGCCTTTTAAATAAGGCTTCCCCCCATTTGTTTTCAAGCCAGTATGGGAGAGTTCGGGCGCAATGCGTCTTCCCTCATCTATGGAAAGGCAAATATTATATTATATTCCATAGCGCAGGATGATATTGCCTGGTGTTAAGGGGATGCATTATTTGAAAGAGTACACTCATCACTTTCAAATGTGGGTATCCTCACAAGTACAGGCACAATGATGTGCTTCATAGGGCATGTATTACCCTTCCTCGCATAAACAAAAAATAATAATAATAATAATGTAGCGAAGGCTAATAATGTCTGATGCTCACCAGGTAATACCTACAGTGAATCATAAACTTTGAAAGAGGGGACTCTGTCTTTCAAATGCAGGTACCCCTACATGTGCAGGTGTAATTATGACTCCGCAGCGAAAGGGTCAAAGCTTCATTACACCTAAGATCTTTTCAGCTTGCGATATTAAAACGGCTAAGGAAGGGGTGTGAGCGAGAGGACCAATCAGAAGACATAATCCCGATGATTGAGGCATCTGATTGGTCATCCGACACACTCCCTCTACAACAGCTCACAGCCATGGTGTTGGTTGGGGCTGTGAGATGAACCACAGTGTCACATCAAAAACATCTGCATGGAGTAGCCTCTGGTGCTCCATGGTAGGGAAGTAGCATATTAGTAATAAGTAGTAAAACTATTTTTTTTTTCTTTATGATGAGTAGAATAAGAATGATTCACATTCCAAAATCATTCTAGGCTAAGATCAGATGAGTGAATAGAGAGTGTGAATAGGCTTGGCACTATGGTCTTAGCAGCTGAGATATGTAACAATAGTGAGTGGCCTATCTGAATGCAGAACCCCGTATACAGTATGGGGGTCATTCAGACCCGGTCGTTAGCGCCAATGCGCTCGGACCGGGTCAATGGCCCCCCACAGAGCATGCGCACGACGGCGCCGTCGTGCGCATGCGTGAGACCCGCTACAACCGACAGCGCTGGTCATAGCGGGTCTCGATCCAAAGGGGGCGAGCTGTCGATGTTGATTGACAGCTCGCCCTGTTTGGAAGGCGGGCCGGGGGGGTGGCAGCCCAAACGGAGGCGCCTGCCATTCGGGGGAGGCCCCACTGACATCACTAGTGATGTCAGTGGAGAGCTTCCGGCTCTGACAGAGCCAGAAGCTCTCCGGGGCTTACAACAAGTGAGACCCTACCCTAGGGTCTCTTCGTAAGCCCGATGGTCACGATGGTCTCTGACCATCGCGACCATCACCTGAGCAGTCGTTAAGAGCTGTGGGTGTTAACCCACAGCCTAACGACCGCAATAGAGGCGGGCGGTCAGGATGCAAGTGGCCGCCCAGTTTCTGAGCGACCGCTTGCATCCTCCGACCGCCTCTGAATGAGGCCCTATGTATCTACAGTATATGAGGAATCAATGTGGAATAAGATATGTGTACACTGCCTATCCAATCACTGAGGATCCCTAATCACAATGTTACTTGCGAGTGTCTGAACATACTGTATTGGGGAAACTTTTCAAGCACCTTATAATATATTCGAGTATATACACTCATTGAGAGTCTGACAGTGTAATCAAAGAGATAAATAATTGCTGACACTTAATAATGGTACCTCTGTTGTAGAGCTATCAGTTTACTGTGGGTGAAGGCGCATGACACATTGTACCTCTGAGTAATTAAGACCAGCGCCGTAGCAGGGTGATTGTGCACCAGCCCACTCCCAGCGTATGTCATCTCATGACATCACACAGCGAGCGCGAGCTGGAGCTGCGGAGGAGCAGGAAGGTGACTGCCGGGTGCTTCCTAAGGACGGCTTCCTTGCAGCCAGAAGACTCTCCAGGCACCCCGCAAGATAGAAAAGGGTACCCACTTGGAAAAACTGTCTAAAACACAATTGAGACCTGCTACAATCAATTTTATACTAATGATGCATGCACACGGGACGATTAAAATGCTCGATATGAACAACAATGATATCGATCATATCGTTATCGTTCATATCGTGCATTTTTTTGGTCCCTTCCAACCCACCAATGACCTGCAATGCGCAGGCACGCATGGACAATAATGATATCGTCCATCACCCGTGCATGCAAGCCAACCTGGTCGATATCGTCCAGGTTACTATAGGAACCCGCGATCGTTGATAGCGAGTCATTGGCCGTCGTTGGTGGGTTGGTGCTGTGCTGGAGGATCAATATCGCTCATCCAGCACTCCGGAAAGGTACAGTATGATCTGTAGGTGATATCGTGACTGATCGCACCGTGTGTACGCACCATAAGACAAAAATTTTTTTGAAATACTTAAGATAAAGGACAATTCACTAAGAATATCCAGCAAACAAGTAAGGACCCTGATCCTAAAAAAAAACCTTTAGGTAACCTACTTACATATAAGGTAGACAATTACATAGCATTTTAACCACTTAGCTTGCGCAGTCACAGGGGAAGTGATGACAGCCTGACGGGCTTTTACTGATACAGTCTCCTACTCATACTTACCTACTCTTCTGGAAGTTACAAGAGGCTCCTGAATTTTCGAGTAGCCCCCCCAGACCCCTGGCAGAGTACCCGGATCCCCCTTGCTAGTGAAGTGGGCAGGATGGGGAGATAATTGCCGGGAATCGCGGCTCTGTATGGAGGGGGTGGGGCTAAATTATGCGAAACCGCATAATTTAGCCCCACCCCCTCCTTGTGGCCCCACGATTCGTGGCAGTTTACCATTACGTTCATGGGAATTGATTGCTATGGCAACCCCTCCACTATAAACCTGCACTTTAGTAAACACAACCCTCTGTTTCTAGAAAAAAAGGAGAACGTTCTAAATCAGAAAATAAATGCCGGTTTAACATAAAACCAGCTTAATATTTGCACTTAAAGAACTGTGCAAGAAATGGTTTCTATCCAACCTAAATATCTAAATACCGGATATAACCTACAATTTATGAGCCTTAAAAATCTGGAAAACTATTCAAACCTGTGTAAATAAGAACACAGAGAGAATGCTATAGATAGTACAATAATTATGAACAAACTCGGACAGAATTATTCTGTGGTTAGACGAAGGACAAAAAAAGATCTGAAAATGTGTAATGTATTTAAATTGTCTGAATTCTTACACGAAATATCAACTTCATTCTCTGCATACGAGGAATAGAATTTTTTTTATATGAAGACAATCAAACAACATTATGACATAATATATTTAAAAAAAAATATCACATAAAACACAAAATTTAATAAAGTATAATAACAGTTCAATTTAAATGAAAACATTTATTATGTAGGATAAAGCAGAGGCGGCACCTCCAAACCCCTCTTGCGCGCAAGGAGGTGTGGCCTTATGCCAGCAAGATCAGGCCCCTGATTTGTACCATTTTATGGGGCGGGACTGCATGTCACACCCTCGTTCTTGTCCAGCTGGAGGCTTGCCTAGCGCAGCCCCCAGTCTTTCAGGACACAGGGGGGTGAGGAATTGATGCTCGCTGCTTACCCCCTTAGTGACGCCTCTGGGATAAAGTTTGGCTATTATCTATATATCTGCTCAACAGTCTCACCTTTGACTTAGATGGTCTGCAGTGTCTCTTAGAACGCTGCTGTATAACCTAAAATCAGGGAAACATTCTGTGATAATGGAAATGCAGAGATGTGATATGAAAACAGGTAAAAGATCTATGGACCTCATTCACAGCCGGACGCTATTTGCGCTCGCTCGTTCAGAAAAAAGGGGTGGCTATTCAAATGAACCGTTCGCTCTTTGCGGTCTGTTCATGCCTCTAGGTCTGAACGAGCGAATCAAGCATGCGGTCGTTTTTTGGAAAACTACACCCCCTGGCCGCTCGCATCCTACGTCATGTCCGCTATTTATTAGATTAATCGAGTACATCGACCAGCGTATGAACTGCTCGCTATTCTTGTGGTTGGTTTTTCCTACCACAATCTTGCGAGCAGTTCTGACTATAAAATAACCCAGTGACGTGATCAATGACGCTGCTGTATTAATTATGCACACCCATAAAACGCCCGTTTTGACCTTTAAGCATGCCTGCGTTCGGATCTCCACTCCCCGTTTTCAAGTACCTTCCCCTGTTACCACCCACATACGCCTCCTCCGGTCACTCAAAATAGCAGGCATTCGCTATTTAGCGAACAAACAATTTTCGGCTGCACTGACTGGTTTGCGCATGCGTATTACGATCCGTACGCATGCGCAGTTGTGCAAACATCGCTTGGAACGAACGAGCGGCCGCTTACGAACGGCTCTGAATCGGGCTCTATATTCTAGAAAATAAACTCTGCTTTTATAAAGTGTTGCTAAGAGGTCAGTTAATGGATTGTTCTTCCAAGCTAAGAACTTTTAATGTGCAGTGAACATTCACAGAAATGTGGCAGCATAGAGTGAATAATGATATTAAGAAGACACTTACGACTGCGTGAATCAATTATATATAAGATATGTCTGTGGGAATCAGATATATATTAACAGCATCTCTGCGCAAAGATATACATCCCGTATCGCCGCTTATCGCAGCAAAACTGGATGTTATTGTACAGCAATGTATTAATAATTCAGTCTCCAGAGGGGTCTCACAGATCCGTAATACTTTGCAATCTTGCATATAAATCGGGAACATCAAGTAACATCGGCCCCTCACGTACAATTACAACAGGTCTGATCTTACTCAGAAATTGCTAACCTCATCGCACGCAGTGAGTACTCAAGCTGCGTATGTCGTCACAGTGGCTAATATATGCACGCCCATGCAACGGCGTTTAAACGGACATGCACGCCTGCGTTTCTCTGACCAGTCCCCCGTCACCAAACCCAAAGCTGACGTCCCATCCCTTGACCTGCGTTGGCTTTGTATCTGCGTAGGTGTATGCAGAGTGATCGCAATGCTAACTCGCATATGCGCATTGCGATGCATATGCATGTGCAGTACTCAACAATAGTCCGCCTGCGTACGCTATCGAAATAGCGATCCATGCTGAATCCGGCCCCATGTCCTGTAGTATCAGATCAGCACAGCGCTGATGGGTTATGTCATGTTCATGCACGAGACGTAGACGAAGAAGAATATTGGAGTTTGTGCAGAGGGCACACGTGTAAGCTTGTAAGGCCAGGCATGTGCATTATATCCAGAGAGAGCATCCGGAAGCAGCGGCTGGGCATTAGGTGAGCAATACACCATCCCCAGCTGGCGTTTTATTTGTCAAGTGGTGATTTCTCCATGGATTGCCTTTTGCAACAGTTTGAGAAATGTTTTAAAGAAAAATGGGGTTATCTACTCCTGCTGTATCTGCCCCTTAGTCTCTGAAATGACCCTGTATGGATGTGTCATGCCTGAGTAGTCTGGGGCTGATGCAGCAATTGTACTATGCCAGTTGGGATGTAGTCAGGATCCAAACCGTCAGGATGCCGATGGTCACAATACCGATGGTGGCATGCTGGCGGTCACAATACCGACAGTAAGTATTAGGGTTATGCACTAGGGTGAAGGTTAGCCTGCAGGAGGGGACAGTTAGTGTTAGGCTGCGGAAGGAACTGTTAGGGTTAGGCTGCGGGAGGGGAGGGTTAGTGTTAGGCTGCAGACGGGACTGTTAGGATTAGGCTGCGGGAGGGGCGGGTTAGGATTAGGCTGTGGGAGGGGAGGGTTAGGGTTAGGCTGTAGGAGGGGAGGGTTAGGGTTTGGCCGTGGGAGGGAAGGGTTAGGGTTTGGCCGCGGGAGGGGATGGTTAGGATTAGGGGTGTGCACCGGCCACTTTTCGTGTTTTGTGTTTTGGTTTTGGATCTGGATCTTTCTTCGTGTTTTGGATCTGGATTGGTTTTGCCAAAACCACCCTTCCGTGTTTTGGGTTCTGGGTTTTGTGTTTTGGATCTGTATTTTTTTTTAAAAAAGCATAAAAACAGCTAAAATCACAGAATTTGTTGGTTTCTCTGCTCCTATGCTATTATTAACCTCAATAACCTTAATTTCCACTCATTTCCAGTCTATTCTGAACACCTCACACCTCACAATAGTGTTTTCATGTCCAAAAGGTTGCACCGAGGTAGCTGGATGACTATGCTAAGCGACACGAGTGGGCGGCACAAACACGTGACCCATCTAGGAGTGACACTGCAGTGGCAGACAGGATGGCAGTTAGAAAAACTAGGCCCCAAACTGTACATAATGCAAAGAAAAAAAAGAAGTGCAAGATGGAATTGTCCTTGGGCCCTCCCACCCACCCTTATGTTGTATAAACAGGACATGCACACTTTAACAAATCAATCATTTCAGCGCCAGGGTCTGCCACACAACTGTGGCTGAAATGATTGGTTCGTTTGGGCCCCCACAAAACAAGCTGGCAATTAATGTGTCCCTGCACAAACTGGCTCTACGGAGGCAAGATGTCATCCTCATCCTCCTCATCCACCGATTCCTCACCCTCTTCAGTGTGTACATCCTCATCCTCACAGAGTATTAATTCGTCCCTGCTGGAACCACAGGTCCCTCTGTACGTTCTGGAGGCTGGTCTCCCTGGAAGAGTTGATAATTCATTTTATGAACATCATCTTCTCCACATTTTGTGGAAGCAACCTCCTACGCCTTTCGCTGACAAGGTTCCCGGCTGCACTAAACACTCTTTCGGAGTACACACTGGAGGGGGGGCAACTCAGGTAAAATAGAGCCAGTTTGTACAGGGACCTCCAAATTGCTTCTTTTTCCTGCCAGTACAGGTACGGACTGTCTGACATGCCTACTTGGATGCTGTCACCGATGTAATCCTTTAACAGACAGACGCACGCTTGTCGCTGCTGCTTTGAGGATTCAAGTGCGGCTACAGCCCACACAATTCACAAAGACAGAAAAAAAAAAAGAATATTTTTATTGTTTGTGGAGCACACTTTGAGGGTTACACCACCCTTTAACAGACAGACGCACGCTTGTCGCTGCTGCTTTGAGGATGCAAGTGCGGCTACAGCCCACACAATTCACAAAGACAGAAAAAAGAAGAAGAATATTTTAATTGTTTGTGTAGAACACTTTGAGGTGTCACCACCCTTTAACAGACAGACGCACGCTTGTCGCTGCTGCTTTAAGGATGCAGGTGCGGCTACAGCCCACACATTTCACAAAGACCGAAAAAAAAAAGAACAATATTTTAATTGTTTGTGTAGAACACTTTGAGGTGTCATCACCCTTTAACAGACAGACGCACGCTTGTCACTGCTGCTTTAAGGATGCAGGTGCGGCTACAGCCCACACAATTCACATAGACAGAAAAAAAAAGAACAATATTTTAATTGTTTCTGTAGCACACTTTGAGGGTGTCACCACCCTTTAACAGACAGACGCACGCTTGTCGCTGCTGCTTTGAGGATGCAAGTGTGGCTACATCGCACACAAGTCACAAACACATTAAAAAAATAGTTTTTTATTTTTTGGAACACTTTGAGAGTTACACCACCCTTTAACAGACAGACGCACGCTTGTCGCTGCTGCTTTAAGGATGCAGGTGCGGCTACAGCCCACACATTTCACAAAGACCGAAAAAAAAAGAACAATATTTTAATTGTTTGTGTAGAACACTTTGAGGGTGTCACCACCCTTTAACAGACAGACGCACGCTTGTCGCTGCTGCTTTAAGGATGCAGGTGCGGCTACAGCCCACACATTTCACAAAGACCAAAAAAAAAGAACAATATTTTAATTGTTTGTGTAGCACACTTTGAGGGTGTCACCACCCTTTAACAGACAGACGCACGCTTGTCGCTGCTGCTTTAAGGATGCAGGTGCGGCTACAGCCCACACAATTCACAAAGACAGAAAAAAGAACAATATTTTAATTGTTTGTGTAGCACACTTTGAGGGTGTCACCACCCTTCAACAGACAGACGCACGCTTGTCGCTGCTGCTTTAAGGATGCAGGTGCGGCTACAGCCCACACAATTCACAAAGACAGAAAAAAGAACAATATTTTAATTGTTTGTGTAGCACACTTTGCGGGTGTCACCACCCTTTAACAGACAGACGCACGCTTGTCGCTGCTGCTTTAAGGATGCAGGTGTGGCTACAGCCCACACATTTCACAAAGACCAAAAAAAAAAAGAACAATATTTTAATTGTTTGTGTAGCACACTTTGAGGGTGTCACCACCCTTTAACAGACAGACGCACGCTTGTCGCTGCTGCTTTGAGGATGCAAGTGTGGCTACATCGCACACAAGTCACAAACACATTAAAAAAATAGTTTTTTATTTTTTGGAACACTTTGAGAGTTACACCACCCTTTAACAGACAGACGCACGCTTGTCGCTGCTGCTTTAAGGATGCAGGTGAGGCTACAGCCCACACATTTCACAAAGACCGAAAAAAAAAGAACAATATTTTAATTGTTTGTGTAGAACACTTTGAGGGTGTCACCACCCTTTAACAGACAGACGCACGCTTGTCGCTGCTGCTTTGAGGATGCAGGTGGAATCTAGACGGGATTTGGAACCGAGGACACACTACCTCCATCAATTGTCTAAATCCCACTGCACTAATGTCGGATACCGGACGCACATCTAACACCAACATAGCAGTCAAGGCCTCAGTTATACGTTTTGCTTCAGGATGACTGCTGTCGTACTTCATCCTCATCGCTAGGGACTGTTGGAGGGTCAATTGTTTAGTAAAAGTAGTGATGTTCCTACTTCCTCTCTGGGATGATGAACAACTCCCAGCAGCAGCAACAGCACTAGGAGGAAGAGGTTCTTGATCTTTCCCTATTTTATTTTTATCGGAGAAAGTTTGGTCCTCCATTTATGTTATATTGATATATATACGTGCGGCTAAAGCGCACACAAACACAGAAAATATTATTTTATTTTTGCTGGAGAGTAGTGCACTTTGTGGGTTACACCACCCTTTAAGAAATGAGCCAGCCGGCTCTTTACTTATGGGACACAGGCGCACGCTTGGCGCTGCTCCTTTGTTGATGCACGTGCAGCCACAGTGCACACAATTCACAAACACAGAAAATAATTTTTTTTTTGGTTTGGACTGGAGTGTACTTTCGGGGGTTACAGCACCCTTAACGGTCAAGCCAGCCGGCCCTTTACTTATGACACAGGCACACGCTTGGCACTACTTTGTTGATGCACGTGCGGCTACTGCGCACACAATTCACAAACACAGAAAATAATTTTTTTTTTGGTTTGGACTGGAGTGTACTTTCGGGGGTTACAGCACCCTTAACGGTCAAGCCAGCCGGCCCTTTACTTATGACACAGGCACATGCTTGGCACTACTTTGTTGATGCACGTGCGGCTACTGCGCACACAATTCACAAACACAGAAAATAATTTTTTTTGGGTTTGGACTGGAGTGTACTTTCGGGGGTTACAGCACCCTTTAACGGTCAAGCCAGCCGGCCCTTTACTTATGACACAGGCGCACGCTTGGCACTACTTTGTTGATGCACGTGCGGCTACTGCGCACACAATTCACAAACACAGAAAATAATTTTTTTTTTGGTTTGGACTGGAGTGTACTTTCGGGGGTTACAGCACCCTTAACGGTCAAGCCAGCCGGCCCTTTACTTATGACACAGGCGCACGCTTGGCACAACTTTGTTGATGCACGTGCGGCTACTGCGCACACAATTCACAAACACAGAAAATAATTTTTTTTTGGTTTGGACTGGAGTGTACTTTCGGGGGTTACAGCACCCTTTAACGGTCAAGCCAACCGGCCCTTTACTTATGACACAGGCGCACGCTTGGCACTACTTTGTTGATGCACGTGCGGCTACTGCGCACACAATTCACAAACACAGAAAATAATTTTTTTTTGGTTTGGACTGGAGTGTACTTTCGGGGGTTACAGCACCCTTTAACGGTCAAGCCAGCCGGCCCTTTACTTATGACACAGGCGCACGCTTGGCACTACTTTGTTGATGCACGTGCGGCTACTGCGCACACAATTCACAAACACAGAAAATAATTTTTTTTTAGGTTTGGACTGGAGTGTACTTTCGGGGGTTACAGCACCCTTAACGGTCAAGCCAGCCGGCCCTTTACTTATGACACAGGCGCACGCTTGGCACTACTTTGTTGATGCACGTGCGGCTACTGCGCACACAATTCACAAACACAGAAAATAATTTTTTTTTAGGTTTGGACTGGAGTGTACTTTCGGGGGTTACAGCACCCTTAACGGTCAAGCCAGCCGGCCCTTTACTTATGACACAGGCGCACGCTTGGCACTACTTTGTTGATGCACGTGCGGCTACTGCGCACACAATTCACAAACACAGAAAATAATTTTTTTTTTGGTTTGGACTGGAGTGTACTTTCGGGGGTTACAGCACCCTTAACGGTCAAGCCAGCCGGCCCTTTACTTATGACACAGGCGCACGCTTGGCACTACTTTGTTGATGCACGTGCGGCTACTGCGCACACAATTCACAAACACAGAAAATAATTTTTTTTTTGGTTTGGACTGGAGTGTACTTTCGGGGGTTACAGCACCCTTAACGGTCAAGCCAGCCGGCCCTTTACTTATGACACAGGCGCACGCTTGGCACTACTTTGTTGATGCACGTGCGGCTACTGCGCACACAATTCACAAACACAGAAAATAATTTTTTTTTTGGTTTGGACTGGAGTGTACTTTCGGGGGTTACAGCACCCTTAACGGTCAAGCCAGCCGGCCCTTTACTTATGACACAGGCGCACGCTTGGCACTACTTTGTTGATGCACGTGCGGCTACTGCGCACACAATTCACAAACACAGAAAATAATTTTTTTTGGGTTTGGACTGGAGTGTACTTTCGGGGGTTACAGCACCCTTTAACGGTCAAGCCAGCCGGCCCTTTACTTATGACACAGGCGCACGCTTGGCACTACTTTGTTGATGCACGTGCGGCTACTGCGCACACAATTCACAAACACAGAAAATATATTATTTTTTTAGCACTTGGGGGGAGCACCCCTGATGGACAGAGCACCCCCTGGACAACACTACAGCACTCCTTTAGGACTGGGACACTGCACAGGACTTTCGAGTGGACACAGCCCCTATGGAGAACTGACTGCACAACACAGTCCAGCCAGCCCCTATGGACTTTGAAGTAGTGGACACAGCCCCTATTAACAACAGCAGCACAGCACAACACAGCCAGCCCCTATGGACTTTGAAGTAGTGGACAACAGCAGCACTACACTACACTACACTACACTACACTACACAGCCCTAACTCCCACCCTCCCTCTTCACTGTCCACAGCCGAGTGAGAAAATGGCGCCGACGCGGGTACCTTATATAGGATCCAAAACCCGCGAGACTCGGAAGGCGGGATGATGACGTTTTGCCTCGATTTCAGATCCGAGTCAGGCGGGAAAAGTCGAGCCTGATTCGGATCGGACTCGGATCGGGGGGGCTCGGGGGGGTTCGGATTTCAGAAATCCGAACCCGCTCACCCCTAGTTAGGATTAGGCTGTGGGAGGAGAGGGCTAGGATTAGGCTGTGGGAGGGGAGGGTTAGGGTTAGGCGGTGGGAGGGGAGGGTTAGGGTTTGGCTGTGGGAGGGGATGGTTAGGATTTGGCCGCGGGAGGGGAGGGTTAGGCTCTGGGAGAGGACAGTTAGTGTTAGGCTGCGGACGGGACTGTTAGGATTAGGCTGTCGGAGGGTCAGGTCAGGATTAGGCTGTGTGAGGGGAGGGTTAGGGTTAGGCTGTGGGAGGGGAGGGTGAGGGTTAGCCTGCAGGAGGGGACTGTTTGGGTTAGGCTGTGGGAGGAGAGGGTTAGACTGCGGGAGCGGAGGGTTAGGATTAGGCTGTGGGAGGGAACGGTTAGGTTTAGGCTGAGGACGGATTGTTAGGTTTAGGCTGTGGGAGGGGAGGGTTAGACTGCGGGAGGGGCGGGTTAGAATTAGGCTGTGGGAGGGGAGGGGAGTGTTAGTGTTAGGCTGCGGGAGGGATGGGTTAGGAGGACGGTTATGGTGTGGGTTAAAATGCTAACCAAAATCCATCTAGATTTTGACCATCGGATGCCGCTGTTGGTATTCTGACTATTGGCATCCTGATCATCAGGATCCTGTACCCAACACGTGAGTTTGTGGGATGTCGCTCTGCATATCCCCAGAAAAGTGGAGTCACACATTTCGGCCCATGCAGATGTCTATGATTTTGCCACTGGATAAGTGAGACAGGGTGGGACTGAGGTGTGCTTATTGTACAGTATAGTAAGTACTTGGCCTACAATAAGCATGCCTCAGTCCCACCCTGACCCAAGATGGTGTCACACAATGAAAGCTAAAACTGTGGTACTATGGTTTGCTCTCTAGTGCGCATACACCATCTTCACGAATATCACTGAGAAGATGGTGCCGCAGAGGAGGGGGGACCTGCTTGTCGTCCAACACACAAGGAAAGATGTGCGGCTGAGGAGAGGCCGCTACACAAGGGCCCCATCGGGCATTAATATGACCCTGGTTCTGCGGCTGGTCCTCTGGGTCAGTACATTCTCATGGCATGCCACAGTGGTCTGGCAGGACTCAGGCAAGTTCTAGTGACCGCCGAGTAAGCTTACCTTGCAGGGTGCTGGATAGGAGGCAGCGTAGGAGCGCACGCCTTACTACACCTGTGGTGCTGCTGTAGGGGGCATGGCCACAACAGCTTGGGGGCATGGCTGCACCACCCTGGCAGTCCCGGGCACCCTGTATACACTATAACAGCTCTCCAGCATCCTTGGGCATGGGGGATGTGATAAAAGATTCAAATATGGCAAAATATTAAGAGTTCAGGAATGCAGTATTTACTGTACTAATAGGATTTCTGGAGAGGATACTGTAGGGAGGAAACTGAAAGGTAACACAAGTGCAGTAACTCCTCAGCCAGCCTCTATTCTGCTCAGATAAGGCTGAACCCTAATAATCCTTTCCCATTAGGCCCCAAAATGAAACTCAGGCCTGGTGACTTTTTACCTCCCTATGCCAATCTCAGACCCTCCAACATGTCCCCTTCCATCAGGTACAAAATGCTCTAGTCCTGGACTTCCCACTAGTGTATGATTGCAGTCACCTGTGTTAAACTAGTTAACTGATGAGAGTTGTGCTTAAACACAGGGGACGACAATCATAAATTAGTGGGAAGACCACCGGGTTGGACTGGCTCACATTGGTACAGGGGAAATCCTGTACCTGTAAACTGTCATTTCCTACCAGCCAGCATCCGGTGATTATACTCCCCCACAGACAGAGAAAGTTTCAGGTTTGAGACTCAACAACTTTTATCCTTAAATATTTGTATCAAGAATGTTATAGTGAATTACTAGTATTCATTTGCTGAACGAAACAAAGAGAATTTTCCATTTGTCCTTGCCAAAAAAGAAAAATACTTTTTATTTTTTTATTTTGCCAATCACATAATTAATGAACAACAACCTGTTTTCGATGAATCATACCTAAGCACATTGTTACCACTCACATGCTTCCTAGACGCACAAATATGTAAGGCATCTGTTTCTTTGTTTCAAATGAAGACCTAGATTGAGGACTTAATGTATCGTAATTAAAAATCAAGGCTTACAAGTGATCATTCACATCTTGATGAAACAAACATAAACAGTTCCTTACAAAATAGTAGATTATTGGCAACATAATGTCGCCTGGAGACAATTGCACAAGAGCAGTATTTGTTTCATGCTAAATGTATTTCCCCTCATCCACTGTGGAACGACACTCAGGGTAAATGAGGACTTTTTGGCAATTTTCTTTTTTTTTATTTTTATTGTAACATTATTTAGGAAACAAGTCATCCTTTGTGACTTACTATGTACTTACAGTGCCTGATCCAGGCGATGTAGTCGGCATCACGTTAGACGTAATGCCGGCGGTGGGATGCCGACGGGTCAGAATGCCAACATCCTGGAATGGTAAGTATGAGGGATAGGCTGCGGGTTAGGGTTAGACTGTGGGAGGGGAGGGTTGGGGTTAGGCAGCGGGAGTGGAGGATTGGGGTTAGGCTGTGGGATGGGAGGGTTAGGGTTAGGCTGCGGGAGGGGAGGTTTAGGGATAGGCACTAAGGGGAGGGTTGGGGTTAGGCTGCGGGAGGGGAGGGTTAGGTTTAGGCTGTGGGAGGGGAGGGTTGGGGTTAGGCTGTGGGATGGGAGGGCTAGGGTTAGGCTGTGGATGGGAGGGTTAGGCTGTGAGAGGGGATGTTAGGGTTAGGCTGTGGGAGTGGAGGGTTGGGGTTAGGCTGTGGGATGGGAGGGTTAGGGTTAGACTGTGGGAGGGGAGGGTTGGGGTTAGGCTGTGGGATGGGAGGGTTAGGATTAGGCTGTGGGATGGGAGGGTTAGGGTTAGGCTGTGGGAGGGGAGGGTTGGGGTTAGGCGGTGGGAGGGGAGGTTGGGGTTAGGCGGTGGGAGGGGAGGTTAGGGTTAAGCTGTGGGATGGGAGGGTTGGGGTTAGGCTGTGGGATGGGAGGGTTGGGGTTAGACTGTGGGAGGGGGGGGTTGGGGTTAGGCTGCGGGATGGGAGGTTTAGGGTTAGGCTGTGGGAGGGGAGGGTTGGGGTTAGGCTGTGGGATGGGAGGGTTAGGGTTAGGCCATGGGATGGGAGGGTTAGGGTTAGGCCATGGGAGGGGAGGGTTGGGGTTAGGCTGTGGGAGGGGAGGGTTGGGGTTAGGCTGTGGGATGGGAGGTTTAGGGTTAGTGTGTGGGGATGGGAGGGTAAGGGTTAGGCACTAGGGGGAGGGTTAGGCTTTGGGATGGGAGGGTTAGGGTTAGGCTGTGGGATGGGCGGGTTAGGGTTAGACTGTGGGAGGGGAGGGTTGGGGTTAGGCTGCGGGAGTGGAGGATTGGGGTTAGGATGTGGGATGGGAGGGTTAGGGTTAGGCTGCGGGAGGGGAGGGTTAGGGTTAGGCACTAAGGGGAGGGTTATGGTTAGGCTGCGGGAGGGGAGGGTTAGGGTTAGGCTGTGGGAGGGGAGGGTTGGGGTTAGGCTGTGGGATGGGAGGGCTAGGGTTAGGCTGTGGATGGGAGGGTTAGGCTGTGAGAGGGGATGTGAGGGTTAGGCTGTGGGAGTGGAGGGTTGGGGTTAGGCTGTGGGATGGGAGGGTTAGGGTTAGGCTGTGAGAGGAGAGGTTGGGGTTAGGCTGTGGGATGGGAGGGTTAGGGTTAGGCGGTGGGAGGGGAGGTTAGGGTTAGGCTGTGGGATGGGAGGGTTAGGGTTAGACTGTGGGAGGGGAGGGTTGGGGTTAGGCTGTGGGATGGGAGGGTTAGGGTTAGGCTGTGGGAGGGGAGGGTTGGGGTTAGGCGGTGGGAGGGGAGGTTGGGGTTAGGCGGTGGGAGGGGAGGTTAGGGTTAAGCTGTGGGATGGGAGGGTTGGGGTTAGGCTGTGGGATGGGAGGGTTAGGGTTAGACTGTGGGAGGGGAGGGTTGGGGTTAGGCTGTGGGATGGGAGGGTTAGGGTTAGGCTGTGGGAGGGGAGGGTTGGGGTTAGGCTGTGGAATGGGAGGGTTAGGGTTAGGCCGAGGGATGGGAGGGTTAGGGTTAGGCCGTGGGAGGGGAGGGTTGGGGTTAGGCTGTGGGAGGGGAGGGTTGGGGTTAGGCTGTGGGATGGGAGGTTTAGGGTTAGGCTGTGGGGATGGGAGGGTTAGGGTTAGGCACTAGGGGGAGGGTTAGGGTTAGGCTTTGGGATGGGAGGGTTAGGGTTAGGCTGTGGGATGGGAGGGTTAGGGTTAGGCTGTGGGAGGGGAGGGTTGGGGTTAGGCTTTGGGATGGGAGGGTTAGGGTTAGGCTGTGGGATGGGAGGTTAGGGATAGGCTGTGGGAGGGGAGGGTTAGGTATAGGCTGTGGGAGGGGAGTGTTGGGATTAGGCTGTGGGATGGGAGGGTTAGGGTTAGGCTGTGGGAGGGGAGGGTTAGGGTTAGGCTGTGGGATGGGAGGGTTGGGGTTAGGCACTAGGGGGAGGGTTAGGGTTAGGCTGTGGGATGGGAGGGTTAGGGTTAGGCACTAGTGGGAGGGTTAGGGTTAGGCTGTGGGATGGGAGGGTTAGGGTTAGGCTGTGGGATGGGAGGGTTGGGGTTAGGCTGTGGGATGGGAGGGTTAGGGTTAGGCACTAGGGTGAGGGTTAGGGTTAGGCAGTGGGATGGGAGGGTTAGGGTTAGGCTGTGGGATGGGAGGGTTGGGGTTAGGGTGTGAGAGGGGAGGTTAGGGATAGGCTGTGGGAGGGGAGGGTTAGGGTTAGGCTGTGGGATGGGAGGGTTAGGTTTAGGCTGTGGGCGGGGAGTGTTGGGTTTAGGCTGTGGGATGGGAGAGTTAGGGGTAGGCTGTGGGAGGGGAGGGTTAGGGTTAGGCTGTGGGAGGGGAGGGTTGGGGTTAGGCTGTGGGAGTGGAGGGTTGGGGTTAGGCTGTGGGATGGGAGGTTTAGGGTTAGGCTGTGGGGATGGGAGGGTTAGGGTTAGGCACTAGGGGGAGGGTTAGGGTTAGGCTTTGGGATGGGAGGGTTAGGGTTAGGCTGTGGGATGGGAGGGTTAGGCTGTGGGAGGGGAGGGTTGGGTTAGGCTTTGGGATGGGAGGGTTAGGGTTAGGCTGTGGGATGGGAGATTAGGGATAGTCTGTGGGAGGGGAGGGTTAGGTATAGGCTGTGGGAGGGGAGTGTTGGGATTAGGCTGTGGGATGGAAGGGTTAGGGTTAGGCTGTGAGAGGGGAGGGTTAGGGTTAG
The DNA here is from genome assembly GCA_031769625.1 of Taudactylus pleione. Lineage (NCBI taxonomy): Eukaryota > Metazoa > Chordata > Amphibia > Anura > Myobatrachidae > Taudactylus > Taudactylus pleione. The sequence goes on from JAUIMM010000251.1 coordinate 665,467, forward strand.
GCTGTGGGATGGGAGGGTTGGGGTTAGGCACTAGGGGGAGGGTTAGGGTTAGGCTGTGGGATGGGAGGGTTGGGGTTAGGCTGTGGGATGGGAGGGTTAGGGTTAGGCACTAGGGGGAGGGTTAGGCTGTTTGATGGGAGGGTTAGGGTTAGGCTGTGGGATGGGAGGGTTGGGGTTAGGCTGTGGGATGGGAGGGTTAGGGTTCGGCACTAGGGGGAGGGTTAGGGTTAGGCTGTGGGATGGGAAGGTTAGGGTTAGGCTGTGGGATGGGAGGGTTGGGGTTAGGGTGTGAGAGGGGAGGTTAGGGATAGGCTGTGGGAGGGGAGGGTTAGGGTTAGGCTGTGGGATAGGAGGGTTAGGTTTAGGCTGTGGGAGGGGAGTGTTGGGATTAGGCTATGGGATGGGAGAGTTAGGGTTAGGCTGTGGGAGGGTAGGGTTGGGGTTAGGCTGTGGGATGGGAGGTTTAGGGTTAGGCTGTGGGGATGGGAGGGTTAGGGTTAGGCACTAGGGGGAGGGTTAGGGTTAGGCTTTGGGATGGGACGGTTAGGGTTAGGCTGTGGGATTGGAGGGTTAGGGTTAGGCTGTGGGAGGGGAGGGTTGGGGTTAGGCTTTGGGATGGGAGGGTTAGGGTTAGGCTGTGGGATGGGAGGTTAGGGATAGGCTGTGGGAGGGGAGGGTTAGGTATAGGCTGTGGGAGGGGAGTGTTGGGATTAAGCTGTGGGATGGGAGAGTTAGGGTTAGGCTGTGGGAGGGGAGGGTTAGGGTTAGGCTGTGGGATGGGAGGGTAGGGGTTAGGCACTAGGGGGAGGGTTAGGGTTAGGCTGTGGGATGGGAGGGTTTGGGTTAGGCTGTGGGATGGGAGGGTTAGGGTTAGGCACTAGGGGGAGGGTTAGGGTTAGGCTGTGGGATGGGAGGGTTAGGGTTAGGCTGTGGGATGGGAGGGTTGGGGTTAGGCTGTGGGATGGGAGGGTTAGGGTTAGGCACTAGGGGGAGGGTTAGGGTTAGGCTGTGGGATGGGAGGGTTAGGGTTAGGCTGTGGGAAGGGAGGGTTGGGGTTAGGGTGTGAGAGGGGAGGTTAGGGATAGGCTGTGGGAGGGGAGGGTTAGGGTTAGGCTGTGGGATGGGAGGGTTAGGTTTAGGCTGTGGGAGGGGAGTGTTGGGAATAGGCTGTGGGATGGGAGAGTTAGGGTTAGGCTGTGGGAGGGGAGGGTTAGGGTTAGGCTGTGGGATGGGAGGGTTAGGGTTAGGCACTAGGGCAGGGTTAGGGTTAGGCTGTGGGATGGGAGGGTTAGGGTTAGACTGTGGGATGGGTGGGTTGGGGTTAGGATGTGGGATGGGAGGGTTGGGGTTAGGCTGTGGGATGGGAGGGTTAGGGTTAGGCTGTGGGATGAGAGGGTTAGGGTTAGGCGGTGGGAGGGGAGGGTTGGGGTTAGGCTGTGGGATAGGAGGGTTAGGGTTAGGCTGTGGGATGGGAGGTATTGGGTTAGGCTGTGGGATGAGAGGGTTAGGGTTAGGCTGTGGGAGGGGAGGGTTGGGGTTAGGCTGTGGGATAGGAGGGTTAGGGTTAGGCTGTGGGATGGGAGGTTTTGGGTTAGGCTGTGGGATGGGAGGTTTAGGGTTAGGCTGTGGTAGGGGAGTGTTGGGATTAGGCTGTGAGAGGGGATTGTTGGGATTAGGCTGTGGGATGGGAGGGTTAGGCTGTGGGAGGGGAGGGTTGGGGTTAGGCTGTGGGATAGGAGGGTTGGGGTTAGGCTGTGGGATGGGAGGGTTAGGGTTAGGCTGTGGGAGGGGAGGGTTGGGGTGAGGCTGTGGGAGGGGAGGGTTGGGGTTAGGCTGTGAGAGGGGAGGTTAGGGTTAGGCTGCGGGATGGGAGGGTTAGGTTTAGGCTGTGGGAGCGGAGGGTTGGGGTTAGGCTGTGGGAGGGGAGGGTTGGGGTTAGGCTGTGGGATGGGAGGTTTAGGGTTAGGCTGTGGGAGGGGAGTGTTGGGATTAGGCTGTGAGAGGGGAGTCTTGGGATTAGGCTGTGGGATGGGAGGGTTAGGCTGTGGGAGGGGAGGGTTGGGGTTAGGCTGTGGGATAGGAGGGTTGGGGTTAGGCTGTGGGATGGGAGGGTTAGGGTTAGGCTGTGGGAGGGGAGGGTTGGGGTTAGGCTATGAGAGGGGAGGTTAGGGTTAGGCTGCGGGAGTGGAGGGTTAGGGTTAGTCTGTGGGGAGGAGTGTTAGGATTTAGGCTACGGGAAGGGGAGTTAAGGTTAGTCTGTGGAAGTGGGGTATAAATATAGGAACAAATGGCCATGCCTGCCAAGAGCCGGTATTGGACCGGGTACTGATGGGGGACGTGGCCTAATCGCGAGAGGCGATTGCCCTTGGGGAAAAAATACTATTTGTATAGTGCTCAGCTCCGGCACAAATACAGACAGGGGGCGCAATCAGTGTACTAGCACCCTGCCCATAGGCAGAGGAGAGAAGACTGCTGCTGCTGCTGCTCAGCTGCAGCATTCTCCGTTCTCCCACTGCAGCCCAGCACACAGCAGTGTGTGCTGGGCTGCTGACAGATAAGAGGGAGGGGGAGCGGCGTCATACCCGGTCCCCCGCCGGGTCCCTCTGACAAGCAGGAGTAAATAATACCCGCCCCCCCCCCCTCCCCTTTCTGAACTCCTGCAGATGGCAACATGATTACATGACAGTAACAAAGCACAAATTTTAAGCATCTGGGCCTGATTCAGAGCCACTCGTAAGCGGCCGCTCGTTCGCTCTGAGCGATGTTCGCCCGACTGCGCATGCGTTCGTACTGTGCACGCGCAAACCAGTCATTGCGGTTGGAAATTGTGCGCTCGCAAAACAGCGAGGGGCTGCTAATTTGATTGACAGGATGAGGCATTTGTGGGTGGTAACAGAGGAAGGTGCTTGAAAACGGGGAGTGGAGATCCGAATGCAGGCGTGCCAAACGGTCAAAAGGGCGTTTTATGGGAGTGCATAATTAGTAAAGGAGCGTCATCGACCACGTCACTTGGTTGTCTTTTAGCCTGAACTGCTCGCAGTGATAGCAGTAAGAAAATCCTACCACAAGCACTGCGAGCAGTTCAGATGCCTTTCAATGTACCTGATTAATTAAATAAATACCGGAGATGACGTGTGTTGGGAACGGCAAAGGGGCGTCTTTACAAAATAGCGAGCGCATTTTTCGTTCGCTCGCTCAGACATAGAGGCGTCAACAAACCGCAAAGAGTGAGCGCACAATTTAAATAGCCGGCCCCTTATTTGGAACGACCGTCTGCAAATAGCATCCGGCTCTGAATCAGGCCCTATGTTCCATGGCAGTGTTACATTCACTATTACCGATCCTATTATCTTGTGATGAACGAGTGTCCCGTATCGCCCCAGAATGCTCTTACAAGAGCGGGGCTGGTAATGCTCTAAGGCTATGATTGGGGTCAGGACGGGTTGTTAATAATTGAATAAACATCTTGCTGTGTACATACAGAAGATATTACATAAGAAGTGGATGTAAAGAGGATTTCTTTTCCTGTGTATCATCAATAGCTTTGAGGACGGTACAAATCCTGCACCTACCAGTGCGTTTAGTTTGAGGCAATGGATGCTGTCAGCGGCTAATAGATAGTGGTGGTTGAAGTTGTTGTGTAGAATGTACCGGTAAGTTGATCTTCCAACTGGCAGGATCCATTGCCACAAACTATTTACTAAGCAGTGTTAGGAGACAGTGTGAAAAGTGATAAGGTGCCAGCCAATCAGCTCCCAACTGTCATCTCACAGGCTGTGTTTGAAAAATGACAGTTGGGAGCTGATTGGCTGGTACCTTATCACTTTCTTATCACTTTTCACTCTGTCTCCTAACACTGCTTAGTAAATAGACCCCTTAAATGCACTTAGAGGAGAGGTGCAGGATTCGTACCGTCTCTATAGCTACTGCACTGTCTGTGCAGTTGCAATTTCCCTCCGCCTTCTGCGACCGGAAATTGCAAATGAAAATACACAGGTATTCTGAGTCGGCTGCACCGCCCCCAGACCTCCGCATGCTAAAGCAGCCATCATCATTATCACCATTTGCATCAGCCCCATCTTTAGTGCAGGAGATCTGACTGAATTCAGAAAGATCTTTGCATACGCACAGCTCAGAATAGGACACAACTCAATTGCCACCCAACATCGCCCGTCCAGCTGCAAGCGAGAAGACATGCGATAGACTCAAATACACTCAGAAGTACTGTGATGTGTGTGCAGCCCAAGACGCAATGTGCAATCTGCTGAATATACCTAGATCCATCTGCATTTGCAAATTATGGGGCCCATACATCACCAATCCTGTGCTCCACCCCCCCCATTTTAAAGATTCTCGAATTCATCCATATGCACCCATACATTGCCGACACTGTATGTGCCAGCTATTCGCAGAACATTTTCACCAAAGAACGGATCTACCAATCATGTAAGGATCAACATATTACTACTAGTAACGGTGGCCAAAGCGGCTGATCGGTACCATACACTGGCAATCTACAGCCCCGATTGGTCGGCGAAATCCACCATGTTGGACAACCTGATTTACAGACTCACTTTTTAGTCGGAATCAGCAATCGGTGAACCCCATTCAGTGAAGATTTTCTTGTTAGTTAATTATCTGCAGAACGAGGAATTGCCCCAATTATTCACCCCAATTAGAATCAGAGCCAGATAATTCAGCTGTGTAGTGCTCAGATTGTAGTAGTTTGTAGTCATAAGTAGTTACTGTAACTGGTGCAGCAGAAAAGACACAAATACACAGTAACTGGTGCAGCAGAAAAGACACAAATATACTGTAACTGGTGCAGCAGAAAAGGCACAGATATACTGTAACTGGTGCAGCAGAAAAGGCGCAGATATACTGTAACTGGTACAGCAGAAAATACACAGATATACTGTAACTAGTGCAGCAGAAAAGGCACAGATATACTGTAACTGGTGCAGCAGAAAAGACACAGATATACTGTAACTTCTGCAGCAGAAAATGCACAGATATACTTTAACTGGTGCAGCAGAAAAGGCGCAGATATACTGTAACTGGTGTAGCATAAAATGTGCAGATATACTGTAACTGGTGCAGCAGAAAAGGCGCAGATATACTGTAACTGGTGCAGCAGAAAATGCACAGATATACTGTAACTGGTGCAGTAGAAGAGGCACAGATATACTGTAACTGGTGCAGCAGAAAAGGCACAGATATATTGTAACTGGTGCAGCAGAAAAGGCGCATATATACTGTAACTGGTGCAACAGAAAAGACGTAGATATACTGTAACTGGTGCAGCAGAAAAGGCACAGATGTATTGTAACTGGTGCAGCAGAAAAGGCGCATATATACTGTAACTGGTGCAGCAGAAAAGACGTAGATATACTGTAACTGGGGCAGCAGAAAAGACGTAGATATACTCTAACTGGTGCAGCAGAAAAGGCGCATTTATACTGTAACTGGTGCAGCAGAAAAGACGCAGATATACTGTAACTGGTGCAGCAGAAAAGGCGCAGATATCCTGTAACTGGTGCACCATAAAAGGCGCACATATACTGTAACTGGTGCAGTAGAAAAGACACAGATATACTGTAACTGGTGCAGCAGAAAAGGCACAGATATACTGTAGCTGGTGCAGCAGAAAAAGCACAGATATACTGTAACTGGTGCAGCAGAAAAACGCAGATATACTGTAACTGGTGCAGCAGAAAAAATGCATATATACTGTAACTGGTGCACCAGAAAAGATGCAGATATACTGTAACTGGTGCAGCAGAAAATACGCAGATATACTGTAACTGGTGCAGCAGAAAATGCGCAGATATACTGTAACTGGTGCAGTAGAAAAGATGTAGATATACTGTAACTGGTGCAGCAGAAAAGGCACAGATGTATTGTAACTGGTGCAGCAGAAAAGGCGCATATATACTGTAACTGGTGCAGCAGAAAAGGTGCATTTATACTGTAACTGGTGCAGCAGAAAAGACGCAGATATACTGTAACTGGTGCAGCAGAAAAGGCGCAGATATACTGTAACTGGTGCAGCAGAAAATGCGCAGATATACTGTAACTGGTGCAGTAGAAGAGGCACAGATATACTGTAACTGGTGCAGCAGAAAAGGCACAGATATATTGTAACTGGTGCAGCAGAAAAGGCGCATATATACTGTAACTGGTGCAGCAGAAAAGACGTAGATATACTGTAACTGGTGCAGCAGAAAAGGCACAGATGTATTGTAACTGGTGCAGCAGAAAAGGCGCATATATACTGTAACTGGTGCAGCAGAAAAGGCGCAGATATACTGTAACTGGTGCAGCAGAAAAGGCGCACATATACTGTAACTGGTGCAGCAGAAAAGACACAGATATACTGTAACTGGTGCAGCAGAAAAGGCACAGATATACTGTAGCTGGTGCAGCAGAAAAAGCACAGATATACTGTAACTGGTGCAGCAGAAAAAATGCATATATACTGTAACTGGTGCACCAGAAAAGATGCAGATATACTGTAACTGGTGCAGCAGAAAATACGCAGATATACTGTAACTGGTGCAATAGAAAAGGAGCAGATATACTGTAACTGGTGCAGCAGAAAAGGCGCAGATATACTATAACTGGTGCAGCAGAAAAGATGCAGTAACTGGTGCAGCAGAAAATACCCCGATATACTGTAACTGGTGCAGCAGGAAAGGCACAGATATACTGTAACTGGTGCAGCTCAAAAAGCACAGATATACTATAACTGGTGCAGCAGAAAATAGCACTGATATACTGTAACTGGTGCAGCAGAAAAGGCACAGATATACTATAACTGGTGCAGCAAAAAAGGCACAGATTAACTGTAACTGGTGCAGCAGAAAAGGCACAGATATACTGTAACTGGTGCAGCAGAAAATGCACAGATATATTGTTACTTTTGCAACAGAAAAGGCACAGATATACTGTAATGGTGCAGCAGAAAAGGCACAGATATACTGTAACTGGTGTAGCAGAAAAGGCACAGGTATACTGTAACTGGTGCAGCAGAAAGGGCGCAGATATACTGTAACTGGTGCAGCAGAAAAGGAGCAGATATACTGTAACTGGTGCAACAGAAAAGGCACAGATAAACTGTAATGGTGCAGCAGAAAAGGCACAGATATACTGTAACTGGTGCAGCAGAAAAGGCACAGATATACTGTAACTGGTTCAGCAGAAAGGCGCAGATATACTCTAACTGGTGGAACAGAAAAGGCACAGATATACAGTAACTGGTGCAGCAGAAAACACGCAGATATACTGTAACTGGTGCAGCAGAAAAGGCACAGATATACTGTAACTGGTGCAACAGAAAAGGTACAGATATAATGTACTGGTGCAGCAGAAAAGGCACAAATATAAAGTAACTGGTGCAGCAGAAAAGGCACAGATATACTGTAACTGGTGCAGCAGAAAAGGCACAGATATACTGTAACTGGTACAGCAGAAAATACAAAGATATACTCTAACTGGTGCAGCAGAAAAGGCAGAGATATACTGTAACTGGTGCAGCAGAAAATGCACAGATATAATGTAACTGGTGCAGCAGAAAATGCACAGATATACTGTAACTGGTGTAGCAGAAAAGTCACAGATATACTGTAACTGGTGCAGCAGAAAAGTCACAGATATACTGTAACTGGTACAGAAGAAAAGGTGCAGATATACTGTAACTGGTGCATCAGAAAATACGCAGATATACTGTAACTGGTGCAGCAGAAAATACATAGATATACTGTAACTGGTGCAGCAGAAAATACACAGATATACTGTAACTGGTGCAGCAGAAAATACACGGATATCTGAAACTGGTGCAGCAGAAAAGATGCAGACATACTGTAACTGCAGCAGCAGAAAAGGCGCAGACATACTGTAACTGGTGCAGCAGAAAATACCCAGATATACTGTAACTGGTGCAGCAGAAAAGGCACAGATATACTGTAACTGGTGCAGCAGAAAAGGCAAAGATATACTGTAACTGGTCCAGCAGAAAATGCACAGGTATACTGTAACTAGTACAGCAGAAAAGGCAATGATATACTGTAACTGGTGCAGCGGAAAAGTCACAGATTTACTGTAACTGGTGCAGCAGAAAAGGCGCAGATATACTGTAACTGGTGCAGCAGAAAATACGCAGATATACTGTAACTGGTGCAGCAGAAAATAGATAGATATCTGTAACTGGTGCAGCAGAAAATACACAGATATACTGTAACTGGTGCAGCAGAAAATACACAGATATCTGTAACTGCTGCAGCTGAAAAGATGCAGATATACTGTAACTGGAGCAGCAGAAAAGGCGGAGATAGACTGTAACTGGTGCAGCAGAAAATACCCAGATATACTGTAACTGGGGCAGCAGAAAAGGCACAGATATACTGTAACTGGTGCAGCAGAAAAGGCAAAGATATACTGTAACTGGTCCAGCAGAAAATGCACAGATATACTGTAACTGGTACAGCAGATAAGGCACAGATATACTGTAACTGGTGCAGCGGAAAAGGCACAGACATACTGTAACTGGTGCAGCAGAAAAGGCACAAATTAACTGTAACTGGTGCAGCAGAAAAGGCACAGATATACTGTAACTGGTGCATCAGAAAAGGCACAGATATACTGTAACTGGTGCAGCAGAAAAGGCACTGATATAATGTAATGGTGCAGCAGAAAAGGCACAGATATACTGTAACTGGTGCAGCAGAAAAGGCACAGATATACTGTAACTAGTGAAGCAGAAAAGGCACAGATATACTGTAAATAGTGCAGCAGAAAAGGCACAGATATACTGTAAGTGGTGCAACAGAAAAGGCACATATGCACTTTAACTGGTGCAGCAGAGAAGGCACATATATAATGTAACTGGTGCAGCAGAAAAGGCACAGATATACTGTAACTGGTATAGCAGAAAAGGCACAGATACACTGTTACTGGTGCATCAGAAAATACACAGATATACTGTAATTAGTGCAGCAGAAAAGGCACAGATATACTGTAACTGGTGCAGCAAAAAAGACACAGATATACTGTAACTTTTGCAGCAGAAAAGGCACAGATATACTGTAACTGGTGCAGCAGAAAAGGCACAGAAATGCTGTTACTGGTGCAGCAGAAAAGGCACAGATTAACTGTAATTGGTGCAGCTGAAAATACACAGATATACTGTAACTGGTGCAGCAGAAAAGGCACAGATATACTGTAACTGGTGCAGCAGAAAAGGCACAGATATACTGTAACTAATGCAGCAGGAAAGACACAGATATACTGTAACTGGTACAACAGAAAATGCACAGATATACTGTATCTGGTGCAGCAGAAAAGGAACAGATATACTGTAACTGGTGCAGCAGAAAAGGCACAGACATACTGTAACTTTTGAAGCAGAAAAGACACAGATATACTGCAACTGGTGCAGCAGAAAAGGCACAGAAATACTGTAACTTTTGAAGCAGAAAAGACACTTATATATTGTAACTGGTGCAGCAGAAAAGGCACAAATATACAGTAACTTTTGAAGCAGCAAAGACACAGATATACTGAAACTGGTGCAGCAGAAAAGTCACAGATATACTGTAACTGGTGTAGCAGAAAAGACGCAGATTAACTGTGACTGGTGCAGCAGAAAAGACGCAGATATACTGTAACTGGTGCAGCAGAAAAGGCACAGATATACTGTAACCTGTGCAGCAGAAAAGGCACAGATATACTGTAACTGGTGCAGCAGAACAGATGCAGATATACTGTAACTAGTGAAGCAGAAAAGGTGCAGATATACTGTAACTGGTGCAGCAGAAAATGAGCAGATATACTGTAACTGGTGTAGCAGAAAAGTTGCAGATATACTGTAACTGGTGCAACAGAAAATACAAAGATATACTGTAACTGGTGCAGCAGAAAAGGCACAGATATACTGTAACTGGTGCATCAGAAAAGGCAAATATATACTGTAACTGGTGCAGTAGAAAAGACGCAGATATACAGTAACTGGTGCAGCACAAAATGAGCAGATATACTGTATCTGGTGTAGCAGAAAAGGTGCAGATATACTGTAACTGGTGCAACAGAAAATACAAAGATATACTGTAACTGGTGCAACAGAAAAGGCACAGATATACTGTAACTGGTGCATCAGAAAAGGCACAGATATACTGTAAGTTGTGTAGCAAAAAAGGCACAGATACATTGTAACTGGTGCAGTTAAAAAGACACAGATATACTGTTACTTCAGCAGCAGAAAAGGCGCAGATTTACAGTAACTGGTGAAGCAGAAAAGGCGCAGATATACTGTAACTGTTGCAGCAGAAAAGGTAAAGATATACTGTAAATGGTGCAGCAGAAAAGACGCAGATATACTGTAACTGGTGCAGCACAAAATGAGCAGATATACTGTATCTGGTGCAGCAGAAAAGGTGCAGATATACTGTAACTGGTGCAACAGAAAATACAAAGATATACTGTAACTGGTGCAGCAGAAAAGGCACAGATATACTGTAACTGGTGCATCAGAAAAGGCACAGATATACTGTAACTGGTGCAGTAGAAAAGACACAGATATACTGTAACTTCAGCAGCAGAAATGGCGCAGATATACAGTAACTGGTGCAGCAGAAAAGGCACAGATATACTGTAACTAGTGCAGCAGAAAAGGCACAGATATACAGTAACTGGTGCAGCAGAAAAGACACAGATATACTGTAACTTTTGCAGCAGAAAAGGCACAGATATACTGTAACTGGTGAAGCAGACAAGGCACAGATATGCTGTTACTGGTGCTGCAGAGAAGGTACAGATTAACTGTAATTGGTGCAGCAGAAAATACACAGATATACTGTAACTGGTGCAGCAGAAAAGGTGCAGATATACTGTAACTGGTGCAACAGAAAATACAAAGATATACTGTAACTGGTGCAGCAGAAAAGGCACAGATATACTGTAACTGGTGCATCAGAATAGGCACAGATATACTGTAACTGGTGCAGTAGAAAAGACACAGATATACTGTAACTTCAGCAGCAGAAATGGCGCAGATATACAGTAACTGGTGCAGCAGAAAAGGCGCAGATATACTGTAACTGGTGCAGCAGATAAGGTGCAGATATACTGTAACTGGTGCAGCAGAAAAGGCAAAGATATACTGTAAATGGTGCAGCAGAAAAGACGCAGATATACTGTAACTGGTGCAGCAGGAAATGAGCAGATATACTGTAACTGGTGCAGCAGAAAATGAGCAGATATACTGTAACTGGTGCAACAGAAAATACAAATATATACTGTAACTGGGGCAGGAGAAAAAGCAGAGATATACTGTATTTGGTGCAGCAGAAAATACACCGAAATACTGTAACTATTGCAGCAGAAAAGTCACAGATGTAGTGTAGCTGGTGCAGCTGAAAAGACACAGATATACTGTAACTTTTGAAGCAGAAAAGACACAGATATACTGTAACTAGTGCAGCAGAAAAGGCACAGATATACTGTAACTGGTGCAGCAGAAAAGACACAGATATACTGTAACTTTTGCAGCAGAAAAGGCACAGATATACTGTAACTGGTGAAGCAGACAAGGCACAGATATGCTGTTACTGGTGCAGCAGAGAAGGTACAGATTAACTGTAATTGGTGCAGCAGAAAATACACAGATATACTGTAACTGGTGCAGCAGAAAAGGTGCAGATATACTGTAACTGGTGCAACAGAAAATACAAAGATATACTGTAACTGGTGCAGCAGAAAAGGCACAGATATACTGTAACTGGTGCATCAGAAAAGGCACAGATATACTGTAACTGGTGCAGTAGAAAAGACACAGATATACTGTAACTTCAGCAGCAGAAATGGCGCAGATATACAGTAACTGGTGCAGCAGAAAAGGCGCAGATATACTGTAACTGGTGCAGCAGATAAGGTGCAGATATACTGTAACTGGTGCAGCAGAAAAGGCAAAGATATACTGTAAATGGTGCAGCAGAAAAGACGCAGATATACTGTAACTGGTGCAGCAGGAAATGAGCAGATATACTGTAACTGGTGCAGCAGAAAATGAGCAGATATACTGTAACTGGTGCAACAGAAAATACAAATATATACTGTAACTGGGGCAGGAGAAAAAGCAGAGATATACTGTATTTGGTGCAGCAGAAAATACACCGAAATACTGTAACTATTGCAGCAGAAAAGTCACAGATGTAGTGTTGCTGGTGCAGCTGAAAAGACACAGATATACTGTAACTTTTGAAGCAGAAAAGACACAGATATACTGTAACTGGTGCAGCAGAAAAGGCACAGAAATAGTGTAACTTTTGATGCAGAAAAGACACAAATATACTGTAACTGGTGCAACAGAAAAGGCACATATGTACTGTAACTGGTGCAGCAGAGAAGGCACAGATATACTGTAACTGTTGTAGCAGAACAGGCACAGATATACTGTAACTGGTGCATCAGAAAAGGCAAATATATACTGTAACTGGTGCAGTAGAAAAGACGCAGATATACTGTAACTGGTGCAGCACAAAATGAGCAGATATACTGTATCTGGTGCAGCAGAAAAGGTGCAGATATACTGTAACTGGTGCAACAGAAAATACAAAGATATACTGTAACTGGTGCAGCAGAAAAGGCACAGATATACTGTAACTGGTGCATCAGAAAAGGCACAGATATACTGTAACTGGTGCAGTAGAAAAGACACAGATATACTGTAACATCAGCAGCAGAAATGGCGCAGATATACAGTAACTGGTGCAGCAGAAAAGGCGCAGATATACTGTAACTGGTGCAGCAGAAAAGGTGCAGATATACTGTAACTGGTGCAGCAGAAAAGGCAAAGATATACTGTAAATGGTGCAGCAGAAAAGACGCAGATATACTGTAACTGGTGCAGCAGGAAATGAGCAGATATACTGTAACTGGTGCAGCAGATAATGAGCAGATATACTGTAACTGGTGCAACAGAAAATACAAATATATACTGTAACTGGGGCAGGAGAAAAAGCAGAGATATACTGTAACTGGTGCAGCAGAAAATACACCGAAATACTGTAACTATTGCAGCAGAAAAGTCACAGATGTAGTGTAGCTGGTGCAGCTGAAAAGACACAGATATACTGTAACTTTTGCAAGCAGAAAAGACACAGATATACTGTAACTGGTGCAGCAGAAAAGGCACAGAAATAGTGTAACTTTTGATGCAGAAAAGACACAAATATACTGTAACTGGTGCAACAGAAAAGGCACATATGTACTGTAACTGGTGCAGCAGAGAAGGCACAGATATACTGTAACTGTTGTAGCAGAACAGGCACAGATACACTGTTACTGGTGCAGCAGAAAATACACAGATATACTGTAACTAGTGCAGCAGAAAAGGCACAGATATACTGTAACTGGTGCAGCAGAAAAGACACAGATATACTGTAACTTTTGCAGCAGAAAAGGCACAGATATACTGTAACTGGTGAAGCAGACAAGGCACAGATATGCTGTAACTGGTGCAGCAGAGAAGGTACAGATTAACTGTAATTGGTGCAGCTGAAAATACACAGATATACTGTAACTGGTGCAGCAGAAAAGGCAAAGATATACTGTAACTGGTGCAGCAGAAAAGGCATAGATATAAAGTAACTGATGCAGCAGGAAAGACACAGATATACTGTAACTGGTACAACAGAAAATGCACAGATATACTGTATCTGGTGCAGCAGAAAAGGAACAGATATACTGTAACTGGTGCAGCAGAAAAGGAACAGATATACTGTAACTGGTGCAGCAGAAAAGGCACAGAAATACTGTAACTTTTGAATCAGCAAAGACACAGATATACTGTAACTGGTGCAGTAGAAAAGGCACAGATATACTGTAACTGGTGTAGCAGAAATGATGCAGATTAACTGTGACTGGTGCAGCAGAAAAGACGCAGATATACTGTAACCTGTGCAGCAAAAAAGGCACAAATATACTGTAACCTGTGCAGCAGAAAAGGCACAGATATACTGTAACTGGTGCAGCAGATCAGATGCAGATATACTGTAACTAGTGAAGCAGAAAAGGTGCAGATATACTGTAACTGGTGCAACAGAAAAAACAAAGATATACTGTAACAGGTGCAGCAGAAAAGGCACAGATATACTGTAACTGGTGCATCAGAAAAGGCAAATATATACTGTAACTGGTGCAGTAGAAAAGGCGCAGATATACTGTAACTGGTGCAGCAGAAAAGGTGCAGATATACTGTAACTGGTACAGCAGAAAAGGCAAAGATATTCTGTAAATGGTGCAGCAGAAAAGATGCAGATATACTGTAACTGGTGCAGCAGAAAAGGCGCAGATATACTGTAACTGGTGCAACAGAAAATACAAAGATATACTGTAACTGGTACAGCAGAAATGGAACAGATATACTGTAACTGGGGCAGCAGAAAAGGCACAGTTATACTGTAACTGGTGCAGCAGAAAATACACAGATATACTGTAACTGGTGCAGCAGAAAAGGCACAGATGTACTGTAACTGGTGCAGCTGAAAAGACACAGATATACTGTAACTTTTGAAGCAGAAAAGACACAGATATACTGTAACTGGTGCAGCAGAAAAGGCACAGAAATACTGTAACTTTTGAAGCTGAATAGACACAAATATACTGTAACTGGTGCAACAGAAAAAGCACTAATATACTATATCTTTTGAAGCAGAAAAGACACAGATATACTGTAACTGGTGCAGCAGAAAAGGCACAGATATACTGTAACTGGTGCAGCAGAAAAGGCACAGATATACTGTAACTGGTGCAGAAGAAAAGACGCAGATATACTGTAACTGGTGCAGCAGAAAAGGCGCAGATATACTTTAACTGGTGCTGCAGAAAAGGCACAGATATACTGTAACTGGTGCAGCAGAAAAGGAACAGATATACTGTAAATGGTGCAGCAGAAACGGCACAGATATACTGTAACTTTTGAAGCAGAAAATACACAGATATACTGTAACTGGTGCAGCAGAAAAGGCACAGAAATACTGTAACTTTTGAAGCAGATAAGACACATATATACTGTAACTGGTGCAGCAGAAAAGACGCACAAATATACTGTAACTTTTGAAGCAGAAAAGACACAGACATACTGTAACTGGTGTAGCAGAAAAGACACAGATTACCTGTGACTGGTGCAGCAGAAAAGACGCAGATATACTGTAACTGGTGCTGCAGAAAAGGCACAGATATACTGTAACCTGTGAAGCAGAAAAGGCACAGATATACTGTAACTGGTGCAGCAGAAAATGAGCAGATATACTGTAACTGGTGCTGCAGAAAAGTTGCAGATATACTGTAACTGGTGCAACAGAAAATACAAAGATATACTGTAACTGGTGCAGCAGAAAAGGCACAGATATACTGTAACTGGTGCATCAGAAAAAGCAAAGATATACTGTAACTGGTGCAGCAGAAAAGACACAGGTATACTGTAACTGGTGCAGCACAAAATGAGCAGATATACTGTAACTAATGCAGCAGAAAGGTCACAGATATACTGTAACTGGTGCAGCAGAAAAGACACAAATATAATGTAACTTTTGCAGCAGAAAAGGCGCAGATATATTCTGTAACTGGTGCATCAGAAAAAGCAAAGATATACTGTAACTGGTGCAGCAGAAAAGACACAGGTATACTGTAACTGGTGCAGCACAAAATGAGCAGATATACTGTAACTAGTGCAGCAGAATGGTCACAGATATACTGTAACTGGTGCAGCAGAAAAGACACAAATATAATGTAACTTTTGCAGCAGAAAAGGCGCAGATATATTCTGTAACTGGTGCAGCAGAAAAGGCACCCGATATACTGTTACTGGTGCAGCAGAAAAGGCACAGATTAACTGTAATTGGTGCAGCAGAAAATACACAGATATGCTGTAGCTGGTGAAGCAGAAAAGCCACAGATATACAGTAACTGATGCAGCAGGAAAGACACAGGTATACTGTAACTGGTGCAACAGAAAATGCACAGATATACTGTATCTGGTGCAGCAGAAAAGGAACAGATATACAGTAACTGGTGCAGCAGAAAAGGCACAGAAATACTGTCAGTATTGAAGCCAAAATGACACAAATATACTGTAACTGGTGCAGCAGAAAAGGCACAGACATACTGTAACTTTTGAAGTAGAAAAGACACAGATACTGTAACTTTTGCAGCAGAAATGGCACAGATATACTGTAACTGGTGTAGCAGAAAAGGCACAGATATAATGTAACTGGTGCAGCAGAGAAGACGCAGATATACTGTAACTGGTGTAGCAGAAAGGCGCAGATATACTGTAACTGGTGCAGCATAAAAGGCGCAGATATACTGTAATTGGTGCAGCAGAAATGGTGCAGATATCCTGTAACTTTTGAATCAGAAAAGACACAGATATACTGTATCTGGTGCAGCAGAAAAGGCACAGAAATACTGTAACTTTTGAAGCAGAAAAGACACATATATACTGTAACTGGTGCAGCAGAAAAGTCACAAATATACTGTCACTTTTGAAGCAGAAAAGTCACAAATTACCTGTAACTGGTGCAGCAGAAAAGGCACAGATATACTGTAACTGGTGAAGCAGAAAAGGCGCAGATTACCTGTGACTGGTGCAGCACAAAAAATGCAGATATACTGTAACTGGTGCAGCAGAAAACGCACAAATGTACTGTAACCTGTGCAGCAGAAAAGGCACAGATATACTGTAACTAGTGCAGCAGAACAGATGCATATATACTGTAACTAGTGAAGCAGAAAAGGAGCAGATATACTGTATCTGGTGCAGCAGCAAAGTTGCAGATATACTGTAACTGGTGCAACAGAAAATACAAAGATATACTCTAACTGGTGCAGCAGAAAAGGCACAGATTTACTGTAACTGGTGCAGCAGAAAAGGCACAGATATACTGTAACGGGTGCAGCAGAAAAGGCACAGATATACTGTAACTGATGCAGCAGAAAAGACACAGATATACTGTAACTTTTGCAGCAGAAAAGGCACAGATATACTGTAACTGGTGCAGCAGAAAATGCACAGATATAATGTAACTGGTGCAGCAGAAAATGCACAGATATACTGTAACTGGTGCAGCAGAAAAGTCACAGATATACTGTAACTGGTGCAGCAGAAAAGTCAAAGATATACTGTAACTGGTGCAGCAGAAAAGGCGCAGATATACTGTAACTGGTGCAGCAGAAAATACGCAGATATACTGTAAAAGATGCAGCAGAAAATACATAGATATCTGTAACTGGTGCAGCAGAAAATACACAGATATACTGTAACTGGTGCAGCAGAAAATACATGGATATCTGTAACTGGTGCAGCAGAAAAGATGCAGATATACTGTAACTGGAGCAGCAGAAAAGGCACAGATATACTGTAACTAGTGCAGCAGAAAATACCCTGATATACTGTAACTGGTGCAGCAGAAAAGGCACAGATATACTGTAACTGGTGCAGCAGAAAAGGCAAAGATATACTGTAAATGGTCCAACAGAAAATGCACAGATATACTGTAACTGGTACAGCAGAAAAGGCACTGATATACTGTAACTGGTGCAGCGGAAAAGGCACAGACATACTGTAACTGGTGCAGCAGAAAAGGCACAAATTAACTGTAACTGGTGCAGCAAAAAAGACACAGATATACTCTAAATGGTGCAGCAAAAAAGGCAAAGATATACTGTAACTAGTGCAACAGAAAAGGCACAGATATAATGTAATGGTGCAGAAGAAAAGGCACAGATATACTGTAACTGGTGCAGCAGAAAAGAAACAGACCTACTCTAACTTCTGCAGCAGAAAAGGCACAGATATACTGTAACTGGTGCAGCAGAAAAGGCACATATGTACTGTAACTGGTGCAGCAGAGAATTAACATATTTAATCTAACTGGTGTAGCAGAAAAGGCACAGATACACTGTTACCGGTGCAGCAGAAAATACACAGATATACTGTAACTAGTGCAGCCGAAAAGGCACAGATATACTGTAACTAGTGCAGCAGAAAAGGCACAGACAAACTGTAACTTTTGAAGCAGAAAATACACAGATATACTGTAATTGGTGCAGCAGAAAAGGCACAGAAATACTGTAACTTGAAGCAGAAAAGACACATATATATTGTAACTGGTGCAGCAGAAAAGGCACAAATATACTGTAAGTTCTGAAGCAGCAAAGACACAGATATACTGTAACTGGTGCAGCAGAAAAGGCACAGATATGCTGTTACTGGTGCAGTGGAAAAAGCACAGATTAACTTTAAATGGTGCAGCAGAAAATGCACAGTTATTCTGTAACTGGTGCAGCAGAAAAGGCACAGATATACTGTAACTGGTGTAGCAGAAAAGGCACAAATATACTGTAACTGATGCTGCAGGAAAGACACAGATATACTGTAACTGGTACAACAGAAAATGCACAGATATACTGTATCTGGTGCAGCAGAAAAGGAAAAGATATACTGTAACTGGTGCAGCAGAAAAGGCACAGACCTACTGTAACTTTTGAAGCAGAAAAGACACAGATATACTGTAACTGGTGCAGCAGAAAAGGCACAGAAATACTGTAACTTTTGAAGCCGAAAAGACACATATATATTGTAACTGGTGCAGCAGAAAAGGCACAAATATACTGTAACTTTTGAAGCAGCAAAGACACAGATATACTGTAACTGGTGCAGCATAAAAGGCACAGATATACTGTAACTGGTGCAGCAGAAAAGGCACAGATATACTGTGACTGGTGCAGCAGAAAAGATGCAGATATACTGTATCTGGTGCAGCAGAAAAGGCACAGATATACTGTAACCTGTGCAGCAGAAAAGGCACAGATATACTGTAACTGGTGCAGCAGAACAGATGCAGATATACTGTAACTAGTGAAGCAGAAAAGCACAGATATACTGTAACTGGTGCAGCAGAAAATGAGCAGATATACTGTAACTGGTGCAGCGGAAAAGGTACAGACATACTGTAACTGGTGCAGCAGAAAAGGCACAAATTAACTGTAACTGGTGCAGCAGAAAAGACACAGATATACTCTAAATGGTGCAGCAAAAAAGGCAAAGATATACTGTAACTAGTGCAACAGAAAAGGCACAGATATAATGTAATGGTGCAGAAGAAAAGGCACAGATATACTGTAACTGGTGCAGCAGAAAAGAAACAGACCTACTGTAACTTCTGCAGCAGAAAAGGCACAGATATACTGTAACTGGTGCAGCAGAAAAGGCACATATGTACTGTAACTGGTGCAGCAGAGAATTAACATATTTAATCTAACTGGTGTAGCAGAAAAGGCACAGATACACTGTTACAGGTGCAGCAGAAAATATACAGATATACTGTAACTAGTGCAGCCGAAAAGGCACAGATATACTGTAACTAGTGCAGCAGAAAAGGCACAGACAAACTGTAACTTTTGAAGCAGAAAATACACAGATATACTGTAATTGGTGCAGCAGAAAAGGCAATGAAATACTGTAACTTGAAGCAGAAAAGACACATATATATTGTAACTGGTGCAGCAGAAAAGGCACAAATATACTGTAAGTTCTGAAGCAGCAAAGACACAGATATACTGTAACTGGTGCAGCAGAAAAGGCACAGATATGCTGTTACTGGTGCAGTGGAAAAAGCACAGATTAACTTTAAATGGTGCAGCAGAAAATGCACAGTTATTCTGTAACTGGTGCAGCAGAAAAGGCACAGATATACTGTAACTGGTGCAGCAGAAAAGGCACAAATATACTGTAACTGATGCTGCAGGAAAGACACAGATATACTGTAACTGGTACAACAGAAAATGCACAGATATACTGTATCTGGTGCAGCAGAAAAGGAAAAGATATACTGTAACTGGTGCAGCAGAAAAGGCACAGACCTACTGTAACTTATGAAGCAGAAAAGACACAGATATACTGTAACTGGTGCAGCAGAAAAGGCACAGAAATACTGTAACTTTTGAAGCCGAAAAGACACATATATATTGTAACTGGTGCAGCAGAAAAGGCACAAATATACTGTAACTTTTGAAGCAGCAAAGACACAGATATACTGTAACTGGTGCAGCATAAAAGGCACAGATATACTGTAACTGGTGCAGCAGAAAAGGCACAGATATACTGTGACTGGTGCAGCAGAAAAGATGCAGATATACTGTATCTGGTGCAGCAGAAAAGGCACAGATATACAGTAACCTGTGCAGCAGAAAAGGCACAGATATACTGTAACTGGTGCAGCAGAACAGATGCAGATATACTGTAACTAGTGAAGCAGAAAAGCACAGATATACTGTAACTGGTGCAGCATAAAATGAACAGATATACTGTAACAGGTGCGACAGAATATACAAAGATATACTGTAACTGGTGCAGCAGAAAAGGCACAGATATACTGTAACTGGTGCATCAGAAAAGGAAAAGATATACTGTAACTGGTGCAGTAGAAAAGACGCAGATATATTGTAACTGGTGCAGCACAAAATGAGCAGATATACTGTAACTGGTGCAGCAGAAAAGGCACAGATATACTGTGACTGGTGCAGCAGAAAAGATGCAGATATACTGTATCTGGTGCAGCAGAAAAGGCACAGATATACTGTAACCTGTGCAGCAGAAAAGGCACAGATATACTGTAACTGGTGCAGCAGAACAGATGCAGATATACTGTAACTAGTGAAGCAGAAAAGCACAGATATACTGTAACTGGTGCAGCAGAAAATGAACAGATATACTGTAACAGGTGCGACAGAATATACAAAGATATACTGTAACTGGTGCAGCAGAAAAGGCACAGATATACTGTAACTGGTGCATCAGAAAAGGAAAAGATATACTGTAACTGGTGCATCAGAAAAGGCACAGATATACTGTAACTGGTGTAGCAAAAAAGGCACAGATACATTGTAACTGGTGCAGCAGAAAATACACAGATATACTGCAACTAGTGCAGCAGAAAAGGCACAGATATACTGTAACTGGTGCAGCAGAAAAGACACAGATATACTGTAACTTCTGCAGCAGAAAAGCCGCAGATATACTGTAACTGGTGCAGCAGAAAAGGCGCAGATATACTGTAACTGGTGCAGCAGAAAAGGTGCAGATATACTGTAACTGGTGCAGCAGAAAAGGCAAAGATATACTGTAAATGGTGCAGCAGAAAAGACGCAGATATACTGTAACTGGTGCAGCAGAAAATGAGCAGATATACTGTAACTGGTGCAGCAGAAAAGGCGCAGATATACTGTAACTGGTGGAACAGAAAATACAAAGATATACTGTAACTCGTGCAGCAGAAATTGCACAGATATACTGTAACTGGTGCAGCAGAAAAGGCACAGATATACTATAACTGGGGCAGCAGAAAAGGCACAGATATACTGTAACTGGTGCAGCAGAAAATACACAGATATACTGTAACTGGTGCAGCAGAAAAGGCACAGATGTACTGTAACTGGTGCAGCTGAAAAGACACAGATATACTGTAACTTTTGAAGCAGAAAAGGCACAGATATACTGTAACTGGTGCAGCAGAAAAGGCACAGATATGCTGTTACTGGTGCAGCAGAAAAGGCACAGATTAACTGTAATTGGTGCAGCAGAAAATGCACAGATATTCTGTAACTGGTGCAGCAAAAAAGGCACAGATATACTGTAACTGGAGCAGCAGAAAAGGCACAGATATACTTTAACTGATGCAGCAGGAAAGACACAGATATACTGTAACTGGTACAACAGAAAATGCACAGATATACTGTAACTTTTGAAGCAGAAAAGACACAGATATAATGTAACTGGTGCAGCAGAAAAGGCACAGAAATACTGTAACTTTTGAAGCAGAAAAGACACCTATATATTGTAACTGGTGCAGCAGAAAAGGCACAAATATACTGTAACTTTTGAAGCAGCAAAGACACAGATATACTGTAACTGGTGCAGCAGAAAAGGCACAGATATACTGTAACTGGTGTAGCAGAAAAGACGCAGATTAACTGTGACTGGTGCAGCAGAAAAGACGCAGATATACTGTAACTGGTGCAGCAGAAAAGGCACAGATATCCTGTAACCTGTGCAGCAGAAAATGCACAGATATACTGTAACTGGTACAGCAGAACAGATGCAGATATACTGTAACTAGTGAAGCAGAAAAGGCGCAGATATACTGTAACTGGTGCAGCCGAAAATGAGCAGATATACTGTAACTGGTGTAGCAGAAAAGTTGCAGATATACTGTAACTGGTGCAACAGAAAATACAAAGATATACTGTAACTGGTGCAGCAGAAAAGGCACAGATATACTGTAACTGGTGCATCAGAAAATGCAAAGATATACTGTAACTGGTGCAGTAGAAAAGACGCAGATATACTGTAACTGGTGCAGCACAAAATGAGCAGACATACTGTATCTGGTGCAGCAGAAAAGGTGCAGATATACTGTAACTGGTGCAACAGAAAATACAAAGAAATACTGTAACTGGTGCAGCAGAAAAGGCACAGATATACTGTAACTGGTGCATCAGAAAAGGCACAGATATACTGTAACTGGTGTAGTAAAAAAGGCACAGATACATTGTAACTGGTGCAGCAGAAAATACACAGATATACTGCAACTAGTGCAGCAGAAAAGGCACAGATATACTGTAACTGGTGCAGCAGAAAAGACACAGATATACTGTAACTTCTGCAGCAGAAAAGGCGCAGATATACTGTAACTGGTGCAGCAGAAAAGGCGCAGATATACTGTAACTGGTGCATCAGAAAAGGTGCAGATATACTCTAACTGGTGCAGCAGAAAAGGCAAAGATATACTGTAAATGGTGCAGCAGAAAAGACGCAGATATACTGTAACTGGCGCAGCAGAAAATGAGCAGATATACTGTAACTGGTGCAACAGAAAATTCAAAGATATACTGTAACTGCTGCAGCAGAAATGGCACAGATATACTGTAACTGGTGCAGCAGAAAAGGCACAGATTTACTGTAACTGGGGCAGCAGAAAAGGCACAGATATACTGTAACTTGTGCAGCAGAAAATACACAGATATACTGTAACTGGTGCAGCAGAAAAGGCACAGATATACTGTAACTGGTGCAGCTGAAAAGACACAGATATACTGTAACTTTTGAAGCAGAAAATACACAGTTATACTGTAACTGGTGCAGCAGAAAAGGCACAGAAATACTGTAACTTTTGAAGCAGAAACGACACAAATATACTGTAACTGGTGCAACAGAAAAGGCACATATATACTATAACTGGTGCAGCAGAGAAGGCACTTATATAATGTAACTGTTGCAGCAGAAAAGGCACAGATATACTGTAACTGGTGTAGCAGAAAAGGCAAAGATATACTGTAACTGGTGCAGCAGAAAAGACACAGATATACTGTAACTTTTGCAGCAGAAAAGGCACAGATATACTGTAACTGGTGCAGCAGAAAAGGCACAGATATGCTGTTACTGGTGCAGCAGAAAAGGCACAGATTAAATGTAATTGGTGCAGCAGAAAATACACTGATATACTGTAACTGGTGCAGCAGAAAAGGCACAGATATACTGTAACTTCTGCAGCAGAAAAGGCACAGATATACTGTAACTGATGCAGCAGAAAAGACACAGATATACTGTAACTTCTGCAGCAGAAAAGGCACAGATATACTGTAACTGGTGCAGCAGAAAAGGCACATATGTACTGTAACTGGTGCAGCAGAGAATTAACATATTTAATCTAACTGGTGTAGCAGAAAAGGCACAGATACACTGTTACCGGTGCAGCAGAAAATACACAGATATACTGTAACTAGTGCAGCCGAAAAGGCACAGATATACTGTAACTAGTGCAGCAGAAAAGGCACAGACAAACTGTAACTTTTGAAGCAGAAAATACACAGATATACTGTAATTGGTGCAGCAGAAAAGGCACAGATATACTGTAACTGGTGCATCAGAAAAGGAAAAGATATACTGTAACTGGTGCAGTAGAAAAGACGCAGATATATTGTAACTGGTGCAGCACAAAATGAGCAGATATACTGTAACTGGTGCAGCAGAAAAGGCACAGATATACTGTGACTGGTGCAGCAGAAAAGATGCAGATATACTGTATCTGGTGCAGCAGAAAAGGCACAGATATACTGTAACCTGTGCAGCAGAAAAGGCACAGATATACTGTAACTGGTGCAGCAGAACAGATGCAGATATACTGTAACTAGTGAAGCAGAAAAGCACAGATATACTGTAACTGGTGCAGCAGAAAATGAACAGATATACTGTAACAGGTGCGACAGAATATACAAAGATATACTGTAACTGGTGCAGCAGAAAAGGCACAGATATACTGTAACTGGTGCATCAGAAAAGGAAAAGATATACTGTAACTGGTGCATCAGAAAAGGCACAGATATACTGTAACTGGTGTAGCAAAAAAGGCACAGATACATTGTAACTGGTGCAGCAGAAAATACACAGATATACTGCAACTAGTGCAGCAGAAAAGGCACAGATATACTGTAACTGGTGCAGCAGAAAAGACACAGATATACTGTAACTTCTGCAGCAGAAAAGCCGCAGATATACTGTAACTGGTGCAGCAGAAAAGGCGCAGATATACTGTAACTGGTGCAGCAGAAAAGGTGCAGATATACTGTAACTGGTGCAGCAGAAAAGGCAAAGATATACTGTAAATGGTGCAGCAGAAAAGACGCAGATATACTGTAACTGGTGCAGCAGAAAATGAGCAGATATACTGTAACTGGTGCAGCAGAAAAGGCGCAGATATACTGTAACTGGTGGAACAGAAAATACAAAGATATACTGTAACTGGTGCAGCAGAAATTGCACAGATATACTGTAACTGGTGCAGCAGAAAAGGCACAGATATACTATAACTGGGGCAGCAGAAAAGGCACAGATATACTGTAACTGGTGCAGCAGAAAATACACAGATATACTGTAACTGGTGCAGCAGAAAAGGCACAGATGTACTGTAACTGGTGCAGCTGAAAAGACACAGATATACTGTAACTTTTGAAGCAGAAAAGGCACAGATATACTGTAACTGGTGCAGCAGAAAAGGCACAGATATGCTGTTACTGGTGCAGCAGAAAAGGCACAGATTAACTGTAATTGGTGCAGCAGAAAATGCACAGATATTCTGTAACTGGTGCAGCAAAAAAGGCACAGATATACTGTAACTGGAGCAGCAGAAAAGGCACAGATATACTTTAACTGATGCAGCAGGAAAGACACAGATATACTGTAACTGGTACAACAGAAAATGCACAGATATACTGTAACTTTTGAAGCAGAAAAGACACAGATATAATGTAACTGGTGCAGCAGAAAAGGCATAGAAATACTGTAACTTTTGAAGCAGAAAAGACACCTATATATTGTAACTGGTGCAGCAGAAAAGGCACAAATATACTGTAACTTTTGAAGCAGCAAAGACACAGATATACTGTAACTGGTGCAGCAGAAAAGGCACAGATATACTGTAACTGGTGTAGCAGAAAAGACGCAGATTAACTGTGACTGGTGCAGCAGAAAAGACGCAGATATACTGTAACTGGTGCAGCAGAAAAGGCACAGATATCCTGTAACCTGTGCAGCAGAAAATGCACAGATATACTGTAACTGGTACAGCAGAACAGATGCAGATATACTGTAACTAGTGAAGCAGAAAAGGCGCAGATATACTGTAACTGGTGCAGCCGAAAATGAGCAGATATACTGTAACTGGTGTAGCAGAAAAGTTGCAGATATACTGTAACTGGTGCAACAGAAAATACAAAGATATACTGTAACTGGTGCAGCAGAAAAGGCACAGATATACTGTAACTGGTGCATCAGAAAATGCAAAGATATACTGTAACTGGTGCAGTAGAAAAGACGCAGATATACTGTAACTGGTGCAGCACAAAATGAGCAGACATACTGTATCTGGTGCAGCAGAAAAGGTGCAGATATACTGTAACTGGTGCAACAGAAAATACAAAGAAATACTGTAACTGGTGCAGCAGAAAAGGCACAGATATACTGTAACTGGTGCATCAGAAAAGGCACAGATATACTGTAACTGGTGTAGTAAAAAAGGCACAGATACATTGTAACTGGTGCAGCAGAAAATACACAGATATACTGCAACTAGTGCAGC
This sequence comes from Taudactylus pleione, assembly GCA_031769625.1. Taxonomy (NCBI): domain Eukaryota; kingdom Metazoa; phylum Chordata; class Amphibia; order Anura; family Myobatrachidae; genus Taudactylus; species Taudactylus pleione. The sequence goes on from JAUIMM010000251.1 coordinate 691,659, forward strand.
AGAAAAGGCACAGATATACTGTAACTGGTGCAGCAGAAAAGACACAGATATACTGTAACTTCTGCAGCAGAAAAGGCGCAGATATACTGTAACTGGTGCAGCAGAAAAGGCGCAGATATACTGTAACTGGTGCATCAGAAAAGGTGCAGATATATTGTAACTGGTGCAGCAGAAAAGGCAAAGATATACTGTAAATGGTGCAGCAGAAAAGACGCAGATATACTGTAACTGGCGCAGCAGAAAATGAGCAGATATACTGTAACTGGTGCAACAGAAAATTCAAAGATATACTGTAACTGCTGCAGCAGAAATGGCACAGATATACTGTAACTGGTGCAGCAGAAAAGGCACAGATTTACTGTAACTGGGGCAGCAGAAAAGGCACAGATATACTGTAACTTGTGCAGCAGAAAATACACAGATATACTGTAACTGGTGCAGCAGAAAAGGCACAGATATACTGTAACTGGTGCAGCTGAAAAGACACAGATATACTGTAACTTTTGAAGCAGAAAATACACAGTTATACTGTAACTGGTGCAGCAGAAAAGGCACAGAAATACTGTAACTTTTGAAGCAGAAACGACACAAATATACTGTAACTGGTGCAACAGAAAAGGCACATATATACTATAACTGGTGCAGCAGAGAAGGCACTTATATAATGTAACTGTTGCAGCAGAAAAGGCACAGATATACTGTAACTGGTGTAGCAGAAAAGGCAAAGATATACTGTAACTGGTGCAGCAGAAAAGACACAGATATACTGTAACTTTTGCAGCAGAAAAGGCACAGATATACTGTAACTGGTGCAGCAGAAAAGGCACAGATATGCTGTTACTGGTGCAGCAGAAAAGGCACAGATTAAATGTAATTGGTGCAGCAGAAAATACACTGATATACTGTAACTGGTGCAGCAGAAAAGGCACAGATATACTGTAACTTCTGCAGCAGAAAAGGCACAGATATACTGTAACTGATGCAGCAGAAAAGACACAGATATACTGTAACTTCTGCAGCAGAAAAGGCACAGATATACTGTAACTGGTGCAGCAGAAAAGGCACATATGTACTGTAACTGGTGCAGCAGAGAATTAACATATTTAATCTAACTGGTGTAGCAGAAAAGGCACAGATACACTGTTACCGGTGCAGCAGAAAATACACAGATATACTGTAACTAGTGCAGCCGAAAAGGCACAGATATACTGTAACTAGTGCAGCAGAAAAGGCACAGACAAACTGTAACTTTTGAAGCAGAAAATACACAGATATACTGTAATTGGTGCAGCAGAAAAGGCACAGAAATACTGTAACTTGAAGCAGAAAAGACACATATATATTGTAACTGGTGCAGCAGAAAAGGCACAAATATACTGTAAGTTCTGAAGCAGCAAAGACACAGATATACTGTAACTGGTGCAGCAGAAATGGCACAGATATGCTGTTACTGGTGCAGTGGAAAAAGCACAGATTAACTTTAAATGGTGCAGCAGAAAATGCACAGTTATTCTGTAACTGGTGCAGCAGAAAAGGCACAGATATACTGTAACTGGTGCAGCAGAAAAGGCACAAATATACTGTAACTGATGCTGCAGGAAAGACACAGATATACTGTAACTGGTACAACAGAAAATGCACAGATATACTGTATCTGGTGCAGCAGAAAAGGAAAAGATATACTGTAACTGGTGCAGCAGAAAAGGCACAGACCTACTGTAACTTTTGAAGCAGAAAAGACACAGATATACTGTAACTGGTGCAGCAGAAAAGGCACAGAAATACTGTAACTTTTGAAGCCGAAAAGACACATATATATTGTAACTGGTGCAGCAGAAAAGGCACAAATATACTGTAACTTTTGAAGCAGCAAAGACACAGATATACTGTAACTGGTGCAGGATAAAAGGCACAGATATACTGTAACTGGTGCAGCAGAAAAGGCACAGATATACTGTGACTGGTGCAGCAGAAAAGATGCAGATATACTGTATCTGGTGCAGCAGAAAAGGCACAGATATACTGTAACCTGTGCAGCAGAAAAGGCACAGATATACTGTAACTGGTGCAGCAGAACAGATGCAGATATACTGTAACTAGTGAAGCAGAAAAGCACAGATATACTGTAACTGGTGCAGCAGAAAATGAACAGATATACTGTAACAGGTGCGACAGAATATACAAAGATATACTGTAACTGGTGCAGCAGAAAAGGCACAGATATACTGTAACTGGTGCATCAGAAAAGGAAAAGATATACTGTAACTGGTGCAGTAGAAAAGACGCAGATATATTGTAACTGGTGCAGCACAAAATGAGCAGATATACTGTGTCTGGTGCAGCAGAAAAGGTGCAGATATACTGTAACTGGTGCAACAGAAAATACAAAGATATACTGTAACTGGTGCAGCAGAAAAGGCACAGATATACTGTAACTGGTGCATCAGAAAAGGCACAGATATACTGTAACTGGTGTAGCAAAAAAGGCACAGATACATTGTAACTGGTGCAGCAGAAAATACACAGATATACTGCAACTAGTGCAGCAGAAAAGGCACAGATATACTGTAACTGGAGCAGCAGAAAAGACACAGATATACTGTAACTTCTGCAGCAGAAAAGCCGCAGATATACTGTAACTGGTGCAGCAGAAAAGGCGCAGATATACTGTAACTGGTGCAGCAGAAAAGGCACAGATTAAATGTAATTGGTGCAGCAGAAAATACACTGATATACTGTAACTGGTGCAGCAGAAAAGGCACAGATATACTGTAACTTCTGCAGCAGAAAAGGCACAGATATACTGTAACTGATGCAGCAGAAAAGACACAGATATACTGTAACTTCTGCAGCAGAAAAGGCACAGATATACTGTAACTGGTGCAGCAGAAAAGGCACATATGTACTGTAACTGGTGCAGCAGAGAATTAACATATTTAATCTAACTGGTGTAGCAGAAAAGGCACAGATACACTGTTACCGGTGCAGCAGAAAATACACAGATATACTGTAACTAGTGCAGCCGAAAAGGCACAGATATACTGTAACTAGTGCAGCAGAAAAGGCACAGACAAACTGTAACTTTTGAAGCAGAAAATACACAGATATACTGTAATTGGTGCAGCAGAAAAGGCACAGAAATACTGTAACTTGAAGCAGAAAAGACACATATATATTGTAACTGGTGCAGCAGAAAAGGCACAAATATACTGTAAGTTCTGAAGCAGCAAAGACACAGATATACTGTAACTGGTGCAGCAGAAATGGCACAGATATGCTGTTACTGGTGCAGTGGAAAAAGCACAGATTAACTTTAAATGGTGCAGCAGAAAATGCACAGTTATTCTGTAACTGGTGCAGCAGAAAAGGCACAGATATACTGTAACTGGTGCAGCAGAAAAGGCACAAATATACTGTAACTGATGCTGCAGGAAAGACACAGATATACTGTAACTGGTACAACAGAAAATGCACAGATATACTGTATCTGGTGCAGCAGAAAAGGAAAAGATATACTGTAACTGGTGCAGCAGAAAAGGCACAGACCTACTGTAACTTTTGAAGCAGAAAAGACACAGATATACTGTAACTGGTGCAGCAGAAAAGGCACAGAAATACTGTAACTTTTGAAGCCGAAAAGACACATATATATTGTAACTGGTGCAGCAGAAAAGGCACAAATATACTGTAACTTTTGAAGCAGCAAAGACACAGATATACTGTAACTGGTGCAGGATAAAAGGCACAGATATACTGTAACTGGTGCAGCAGAAAAGGCACAGATATACTGTGACTGGTGCAGCAGAAAAGATGCAGATATACTGTATCTGGTGCAGCAGAAAAGGCACAGATATACTGTAACCTGTGCAGCAGAAAAGGCACAGATATACTGTAACTGGTGCAGCAGAACAGATGCAGATATACTGTAACTAGTGAAGCAGAAAAGCACAGATATACTGTAACTGGTGCAGCAGAAAATGAACAGATATACTGTAACAGGTGCGACAGAATATACAAAGATATACTGTAACTGGTGCAGCAGAAAAGGCACAGATATACTGTAACTGGTGCATCAGAAAAGGAAAAGATATACTGTAACTGGTGCAGTAGAAAAGACGCAGATATATTGTAACTGGTGCAGCACAAAATGAGCAGATATACTGTGTCTGGTGCAGCAGAAAAGGTGCAGATATACTGTAACTGGTGCAACAGAAAATACAAAGATATACTGTAACTGGTGCAGCAGAAAAGGCACAGATATACTGTAACTGGTGCATCAGAAAAGGCACAGATATACTGTAACTGGTGTAGCAAAAAAGGCACAGATACATTGTAACTGGTGCAGCAGAAAATACACAGATATACTGCAACTAGTGCAGCAGAAAAGGCACAGATATACTGTAACTGGAGCAGCAGAAAAGACACAGATATACTGTAACTTCTGCAGCAGAAAAGCCGCAGATATACTGTAACTGGTGCAGCAGAAAAGGCGCAGATATACTGTAACTGGTGCAGCAGAAAAGGTGCAGATATACTGTAACTGGTGCAGCAGAAAAGGCAAAGATATACTGTAAATGGTGCAGCAGAAAAGACGCAGATATACTGTAACTGGTGCAGCAGAAAATGAGCAGATATACTGTAACTGGTGCAGCAGAAAAGGCGCAGATATACTGTAACTGGTGGAACAGAAAATACAAAGATATACTGTAACTGGTGCAGCAGAAATTGCACAGATATACTGTAACTGGTGCAGCAGAAAAGGCACAGATATACTATAACTGGGGCAGCAGAAAAGGCACAGATATACTGTAACTGGTGCAGCAGAAAATACACAGATATACTGTAACTGGTGCAGCAGAAAAGGCACAGATGTACTGTAACTGGTGCAGCTGAAAAGACACAGATATACTGTAACTTTTGAAGCAGAAAAGGCACAGATATACTGTAACTGGTGCAGCAGAAAAGGCAAAGATATGCTGTTACTGGTGCAGCAGAAAAGGCACAGATTAACTGTAATTGGTGCAGCAGAAAATGCACAGATATTCTGTAACTGGTGCAGCAAAAAAGGCACAGATATACTGTAACTGGAGCAGCAGAAAAGGCACAGATATACTTTAACTGATGCAGCAGGAAAGACACAGATATACTGTAACTGGTACAACAGAAAATGCACAGATATACTGTAACTTTTGAAGCAGAAAAGACACAGATATAATGTAACTGGTGCAGCAGAAAAGGCACAGAAATACTGTAACTTTTGAAGCAGAAAAGACACCTATATATTGTAACTGGTGCAGCAGAAAAGGCACAAATATACTGTAACTTTTGAAGCAGCAAAGACACAGATATACTGTAACTGGTGCAGCAGAAAAGGCACAGATATACTGTAACTGGTGTAGCAGAAAAGACGCAGATTAACTGTGACTGGTGCAGCAGAAAAGACGCAGATATACTGTAACTGGTGCAGCAGAAAAGGCACAGATATCCTGTAACCTGTGCAGCAGAAAATGCACAGATATACTGTAACTGGTACAGCAGAACAGATGCAGATATACTGTAACTAGTGAAGCAGAAAAGGCGCAGATATACTGTAACTGGTGCAGCCGAAAATGAGCAGATATACTGTAACTGGTGTAGCAGAAAAGTTGCAGATATACTGTAACTGGTGCAACAGAAAATACAAAGATATACTGTAACTGGTGCAGCAGAAAAGGCACAGATATACTGTAACTGGTGCATCAGAAAATGCAAAGATATACTGTAACTGGTGTAGTAAAAAAGGCACAGATACATTGTAACTGGTGCAGCAGAAAATACACAGATATACTGCAACTAGTGCAGCAGAAAAGGCGCAGATATACTGTAACTGGTGCATCAGAAAAGGTGCAGATATACTGTAACTGGTGCAGCAGAAAAGGCAAAGATATACTGTAAATGGTGCAGCAGAAAAGACGCAGATATACTGTAACTGGCGCAGCAGAAAATGAGCAGATTTACTGTAACTGGTGCAGCAGAAAAGGCGCAGATATACTGTAACTGGTGCAACAGAAAATTCAAAGATATACTGTAACTGCTGCAGCAGAAATGGCACAGATATACTGTAACTGGTGCAGCAGAAAAGGCACAGATTTACTGTAACTGGGGCAGCAGAAAAGGCACAGATATACTGTAACTTGTGCAGCAGAAAATACACAGATATACTGTAACTGGTGCAGCAGAAAAGGCACAGATATACTGTAACTGGTGCAGCTGAAAAGACACAGATATACTGTAACTTTTGAAGCAGAAAATACACAGTTATACTGTAACTGGTGCAGCAGAAAAGGCACAGAAATACTGTAACTTTTGAAGCAGAAACGACACAAATATACTGTAACTGGTGCAACAGAAAAGGCACATATATACTATAACTGGTGCAGCAGAGAAGGCACTTATATAATGTAACTGTTGCAGCAGAAAAGGCACAGATATACTGTAACTGGTGTAGCAGAAAAGGCACAGATACACTGTTACTGGTGCAGCAGAAAATACACAGATATACTGTAATTAGTGCAGCAGAAAAGGCAAAGATATACTGTAACTGGTGCAGCAGAAAAGACACAGATATACTGTAACTTTTGCAGCAGAAAAGGCACAGATATACGGTAACTGGTGCAGCAGAAAAGGCACAGATATGCTGTTACTGGTGCAGCAGAAAAGGCACAGATTAAATGTAATTGGTGCAGCAGAAAATACACTGATATACTGTAACTGGTGCAGCAGAAAAGGCACAGATATACTGTAACTGGTGCAGCAGAAAAGGCACAGATATACTGTAACTGATGCAGCAGAAAAGACACAGATATACTGTAACTTCTGCAGCAGAAAAGGCACAGATATAATGTAACTAGTGCAGCAGAAAGGTCACAGATATACTGTAACTGGTGCAGCAGAAAAGACACAAATATAATGTAACTTTTGCAGCAGAAAAGGCGCAGATATATTCTGTAACTGGTTCAGCAGAAAAGGCACCCAATATACTGTTACTGGTGCAGCAGAAAAGGCACAGATTAACTGTAATTGGTGCAGCAGAAAATACACAGATATACTGTAGCTGGTGAAGCAGAAAAGCCACAGATATACAGTAACTGATGCAGCAGGAAAGACACAGGTATACTGTAACTGGTGCAACAGAAAATGCACAGATATACTGTATCTGGTGCAGCTGAAAAGGAACAGATATACAGTAACTGGTGCAGCAGAAAAGGCACAGAAATACTGTCACTATTGAAGCCGAAATGACACAAATATACTGTAACTGGTGCAGCAGAAAAGGTGCAGATATACTGTAACTGGTGCAGCAGAAACAGCACAGATATCCTGTAACTTTTGAATCAGAAAAGACACAGATATACTGTAACTGGTGCAGCAGAAAAGGCACAGAAATACTGTAACTTTTGAAGCAGAAAAGACACATATATACTGTAACTGGTGCAGCAGAAAAGTCACAAATATACTGTCACTTTTGAAGCAGAAAAGTCACAAATTACCTGTAACTGGTGCAGCAGAAAAGGCACAGATATACTGTAAATGGTGAAGCAGAAAAGGCGCAGATTACCTGTGACTGGTGCAGCACAAAAAATGCAGATATACTGTAACTGGTCCAGCAGAAAACGCACAAATATACTGTAACCTGTGCAGTAGAAAAGGCACAGATATACTGTAACAAGTGCAGCAGAACAGATGCATATATACTGTAACTGGTGCAGCAGAAAATGCACAGATATAATGTAACTGGTGCAGCAGAAAATGCACAGGTATACTGTAACTGGTGCAGCAGAAAAGACACAGATATACTGTAACTGGTGCAGCAGAAAAGTCAAAGATATACTGTAACTGGTGCAGCAGAAAAGGCGCAGATATACTGTAACTGGTGCAGCAGAAAATACGCAGATATACTGTAAAAGGTGCAGCAGAAAATACATAGATATCTGTAACTGGTGCAGCAGAAAATACACAGATATACTGTAACTGGTGCAGCAGAAAATACATGGATATCTATAACTGGTGCAGCAGAAAAGATGCAGATATACTGTAACTGGAGCAGCAGAAAATGCACAGATATACTGTAACTAGTGCAGCAGAAAATACCCAGATATACTGTAACTGGTGCAGCAGAAAAGGCACAGATTTACTGTAACTGGGGCAGCAGAAAAGGCACAGATATACTGTAACTGGTGCAGCAGAAAATACACAGATATACAGTAACTGGTGCAGCAGAAAAGGCACAGATGTACTGTAACTTTTGAAGCAGAAAAGGCACAGATATACTGTAACTGGTGCAGCAGAAAAGGCACAGATATGCTGTTACTGGTGCAGCAGAAAAGGCACAGATTAAATGTAATTGGTGCAGCAGAAAATGCACAGATATTCTGTAACTGGTGCAGCAAAAAAGGCACAGATATACTGTAACTGGAGCAGCAGAAAAGGCACAGATATACTGTAACTGATGCAGCAGGAAAGACACAGATATACTGTAACTGGTACAACAGAAAATGCACAGATATACTGTAACTTTTGAAGCAGAAAAGACACAGATATACTGTAACTGGTGCAGCAGAAAAGGCACAGAAATACTGTAACTTTTGAAGCAGAAAAGACTCCTATATATTGTAACTAGTGCAGCAGAAAAGGCACAAATATACTGTAACTTTTGAAGCAGCAAAGACACAGATATACTGTAACTGGTGCAGCAGAAAAGGCACAGATATACTGTAACTGGTGTAGCAGAAAAGACGCAGATTAACTGTGACTGGTGCAGCAGAAAAGACGCAGATATACTGTAACTGGTGCAGCAGAAAAGGCACAGATATACTGTAACCTGTGCAGCAGAAAATGCACAGATATACTGTAACTGGTACAGCAGAACAGATGCAGATATACTGTAACTAGTGAAGCAGAAAAGGCGCAGATATACTGTAACTGGTGCAGCCGAAAATGAGCAGATATACTGTAACTGGTGTAGCAGAAATGTTGCAGATATACTGTAACTGGTGCAACAGAAAATACAAAGATATACTGTAACTGGTGCAGCAGAAAAGTCAAAGATATACTGTAACTGGTGCAGCAGAAAAGGAGCAGATATACTGTAACTGGTGCAGCAGAAAATACGCAGATATACTGTAAAAGGTGCAGCAGAAAATACATAGATATCTGTAACTGGTGCAGCAGAAAATACACAGATATACTGTAACTGGTGCAGCAGAAAATACATGGATATCTGTAACTGGTGCAGCAGAAAAGATGCAGATATACTGTAACTGGAGCAGCAGAAAATGCACAGATATACTGTAACTAGTACAGCAGAAAATACCCAGATATACTGTAACTGGTGCAGCAGAAAAGGCACAGATTTACTGTAACTGGGGCAGCAGAAAAGGCACAGATATACTGTAACTGGTGCAGCAGAAAATACACAGATATACAGTAACTGGTGCAGCAGAAAAGGCACAGATGTACTGTAAATGGTGCAGCTGAAAAGACACAGATATACTGTAACTTTTGAAGCAGAAAAGGCACAGATATACTGTAACTGGTGCAGCAGAAAAGGCACAGATATGCTGTTACTGGTGCAGCAGAAAAGGCACAGATTAACTGTAATTGGTGCAGCAGAAAATGCACAGATATTCTGTAACTGGTGCAGCAAAAAAGGCACAGATATACTGTAACTGGAGCAGCAGAAAAGGCACAGATATACTGTAACTGATGCAGCAGGAAAGACACAGATATACTGTAACTGGTACAACAGAAAATGCACAGATATACTGTAACTTTTGAAGCAGAAAAGACACAGATATACTGTAACTGGTGCAGCAGAAAAGGCACAGATATACTGTAACTGGTGCAGCTGAAAAGACACAGATATACTGTAACTTTTGAAGCAGAAAATACACAGTTATACTGTAACTGGTGCAGCAGAAAAGGCACAGAAATACTGTAACTTTTGAAGCAGAAACGACACAAATATACTGTAACTGGTGCAACAGAAAAGGCACATATATACTATAACTGGTGCAGCAGAGAAGGCACTTATATAATGTAACTGTTGCAGCAGAAAAGGCACAGATATACTGTAACTGGTGTAGCAGAAAAGGCACAGATACACTGTTACTGGTGCAGCAGAAAATACACAGATATACTGTAATTAGTGCAGCAGAAAAGGCAAAGATATACTGTAACTGGTGCAGCAGAAAAGACACAGATATACTGTAACTTTTGCAGCAGAAAAGGCACAGATATACGGTAACTGGTGCAGCAGAAAAGGCACAGATATGCTGTTACTGGTGCAGCAGAAAAGGCACAGATTAAATGTAATTGGTGCAGCAGAAAATACACTGATATACTGTAACTGGTGCAGCAGAAAAGGCACAGATATACTGTAACTGGTGCAGCAGAAAAGGCACAGATATACTGTAACTGATGCAGCAGAAAAGACACAGATATACTGTAACTTCTGCAGCAGAAAAGGCACAGATATAATGTAACTAGTGCAGCAGAAAGGTCACAGATATACTGTAACTGGTGCAGCAGAAAAGACACAAATATAATGTAACTTTTGCAGCAGAAAAGGCGCAGATATATTCTGTAACTGGTTCAGCAGAAAAGGCACCCAATATACTGTTACTGGTGCAGCAGAAAAGGCACAGATTAACTGTAATTGGTGCAGCAGAAAATACACAGATATACTGTAGCTGGTGAAGCAGAAAAGCCACAGATATACAGTAACTGATGCAGCAGGAAAGACACAGGTATACTGTAACTGGTGCAACAGAAAATGCACAGATATACTGTATCTGGTGCAGCTGAAAAGGAACAGATATACAGTAACTGGTGCAGCAGAAAAGGCACAGAAATACTGTCACTATTGAAGCCGAAATGACACAAATATACTGTAACTGGTGCAGCAGAAAAGGTGCAGATATACTGTAACTGGTGCAGCAGAAACAGCACAGATATCCTGTAACTTTTGAATCAGAAAAGACACAGATATACTGTAACTGGTGCAGCAGAAAAGGCACAGAAATACTGTAACTTTTGAAGCAGAAAAGACACATATATACTGTAACTGGTGCAGCAGAAAAGTCACAAATATACTGTCACTTTTGAAGCAGAAAAGTCACAAATTACCTGTAACTGGTGCAGCAGAAAAGGCACAGATATACTGTAAATGGTGAAGCAGAAAAGGCGCAGATTACCTGTGACTGGTGCAGCACAAAAAATGCAGATATACTGTAACTGGTCCAGCAGAAAACGCACAAATATACTGTAACCTGTGCAGTAGAAAAGGCACAGATATACTGTAACAAGTGCAGCAGAACAGATGCATATATACTGTAACTGGTGCAGCAGAAAATGCACAGATATAATGTAACTGGTGCAGCAGAAAATGCACAGGTATACTGTAACTGGTGCAGCAGAAAAGACACAGATATACTGTAACTGGTGCAGCAGAAAAGTCAAAGATATACTGTAACTGGTGCAGCAGAAAAGGCGCAGATATACTGTAACTGGTGCAGCAGAAAATACGCAGATATACTGTAAAAGGTGCAGCAGAAAATACATAGATATCTGTAACTGGTGCAGCAGAAAATACACAGATATACTGTAACTGGTGCAGCAGAAAATACATGGATATCTATAACTGGTGCAGCAGAAAAGATGCAGATATACTGTAACTGGAGCAGCAGAAAATGCACAGATATACTGTAACTAGTGCAGCAGAAAATACCCAGATATACTGTAACTGGTGCAGCAGAAAAGGCACAGATTTACTGTAACTGGGGCAGCAGAAAAGGCACAGATATACTGTAACTGGTGCAGCAGAAAATACACAGATATACAGTAACTGGTGCAGCAGAAAAGGCACAGATGTACTGTAACTTTTGAAGCAGAAAAGGCACAGATATACTGTAACTGGTGCAGCAGAAAAGGCACAGATATGCTGTTACTGGTGCAGCAGAAAAGGCACAGATTAAATGTAATTGGTGCAGCAGAAAATGCACAGATATTCTGTAACTGGTGCAGCAAAAAAGGCACAGATATACTGTAACTGGAGCAGCAGAAAAGGCACAGATATACTGTAACTGATGCAGCAGGAAAGACACAGATATACTGTAACTGGTACAACAGAAAATGCACAGATATACTGTAACTTTTGAAGCAGAAAAGACACAGATATACTGTAACTGGTGCAGCAGAAAAGGCACAGAAATACTGTAACTTTTGAAGCAGAAAAGACTCCTATATATTGTAACTAGTGCAGCAGAAAAGGCACAAATATACTGTAACTTTTGAAGCAGCAAAGACACAGATATACTGTAACTGGTGCAGCAGAAAAGGCACAGATATACTGTAACTGGTGTAGCAGAAAAGACGCAGATTAACTGTGACTGGTGCAGCAGAAAAGACGCAGATATACTGTAACTGGTGCAGCAGAAAAGGCACAGATATACTGTAACCTGTGCAGCAGAAAATGCACAGATATACTGTAACTGGTACAGCAGAACAGATGCAGATATACTGTAACTAGTGAAGCAGAAAAGGCGCAGATATACTGTAACTGGTGCAGCCGAAAATGAGCAGATATACTGTAACTGGTGTAGCAGAAATGTTGCAGATATACTGTAACTGGTGCAACAGAAAATACAAAGATATACTGTAACTGGTGCAGCAGAAAAGTCAAAGATATACTGTAACTGGTGCAGCAGAAAAGGAGCAGATATACTGTAACTGGTGCAGCAGAAAATACGCAGATATACTGTAAAAGGTGCAGCAGAAAATACATAGATATCTGTAACTGGTGCAGCAGAAAATACACAGATATACTGTAACTGGTGCAGCAGAAAATACATGGATATCTGTAACTGGTGCAGCAGAAAAGATGCAGATATACTGTAACTGGAGCAGCAGAAAATGCACAGATATACTGTAACTAGTACAGCAGAAAATACCCAGATATACTGTAACTGGTGCAGCAGAAAAGGCACAGATTTACTGTAACTGGGGCAGCAGAAAAGGCACAGATATACTGTAACTGGTGCAGCAGAAAATACACAGATATACAGTAACTGGTGCAGCAGAAAAGGCACAGATGTACTGTAAATGGTGCAGCTGAAAAGACACAGATATACTGTAACTTTTGAAGCAGAAAAGGCACAGATATACTGTAACTGGTGCAGCAGAAAAGGCACAGATATGCTGTTACTGGTGCAGCAGAAAAGGCACAGATTAACTGTAATTGGTGCAGCAGAAAATGCACAGATATTCTGTAACTGGTGCAGCAAAAAAGGCACAGATATACTGTAACTGGAGCAGCAGAAAAGGCACAGATATACTGTAACTGATGCAGCAGGAAAGACACAGATATACTGTAACTGGTACAACAGAAAATGCACAGATATACTGTAACTTTTGAAGCAGAAAAGACACAGATATACTGTAACTGGTGCAGCAGAAAAGGCACAGAAATACTGTAACTTTTGAAGCAGAAAAGACTCCTATATATTGTAACTAGTGCAGCAGAAAAGGCACAAATATACTGTAACTTTTGAAGCAGCAAAGACACAGATATACTGTAACTGGTGCAGCAGAAAAGGCACAGATATACTGTAACTGGTGTAGCAGAAAAGACGCAGATTAACTGTGACTGGTGCAGCAGAAAAGACACAGATATACTGTAACTGGTGCAGCAGAAAAGGCACAGATATACTGTAACCTGTGCAGCAGAAAATGCACAGATATACTGTAACTGGTACAGCAGAACAGATGCAGATATACTGTAACTAGTGAAGCAGAAAAGGCGCAGATATACTGTAACTGGTGCAGCCGAAAATGAGCAGATATACTGTAACTGGTGTAGCAGAAATGTTGCAGATATACTGTAACTGGTGCAACAGAAAATACAAAGATATACTGTAACTGGTGCAGCAGAAAAGGCACAGATATACTATAACTGGTGCATCAAAAAATGCAAAGATATACTGTAACTGCTGCAGTAGAAAAGACGCAGATATACTGTAACTGGTGCAGCACAAAATGAGCAGACATACTGTATCTGGTGCAGCAGAAAAGGTGCAGATATACTGTAACTGGTGCAACAGAAAATACAAAGATATACTGTAACTGGTACATCAGAAAAGGCACAGATATACTGTAACTGGTGTAGTAAAAAAGGCACAGATATACATTGTAACTGGTGCAGCAGAAAATACACAGATATACTGCAACTAGTGCAGCAGAAAAGGCACAGATATACTGTAACTGGTGCAGCAGAAAAGACACAGAAATACTGTAACTTTTGAAGCAGAAAAGGCGCAGATATACTGTAACTGGTGCAGCAGAAAAGGCGCAGATATACTGTAACTGGTGCATCAGAAAAGGTGCAGATATACTGTAACTGGTACAGCAGAAAAGGCAAAGATATACTGTAAATGGTGCAGCAGAAAAGACGCAGATATACTGTAACTGGCGCAGCAGAAAATGAGCAGATTTACTGTAACTGGTGCAGCAGAAAAGGCGCAGATATACTGTAACTGGTGCAACAGAAAATTCAAAGATATACTGTAACTGGTGCAGCAGAAAATACACAGATATACTGTAACTGGTGCAGCAGAAAAGGCACAGATATACTGTAACTGGTGCAGCTGAAAAGACACAGATATACTGTAACTTTTGAAGCAGAAAAGACACAGTTATACTGTAACTGGTGCAGCAGAAAAGGCACAGAAATACTGTAACTTTTGAAGCAGAAACGACACAAATATACTGTAACTGGTGCAACAGAAAAGGCACATATGTACTATAACTGGTGCAGCAGAGAAGGCACTTATATAATGTAACTGGTGCAGCAGAAAAGGCACAGATATACTGTAACTGGTGTAGCAGAAAAGGCACAGATACACTGTTACTGGTGCAGCAGAAAATACACAGATATACTGTAACTAGAGCAGCAGAAAAGGCAAAGATATACTGTAACTGGTGCAGCAGAAAAGACACAGATATACTGTAACTTTTGCAGCAGAAAAGGCACAGATATACTGTAACTGGAGCAGCAGAAAAGGCACAGATATACTGTAACTGATGCAGCAGAAAAGACACAGATATACTGTAACTTCTGCAGCAGAAAAGGCACAGATATAATGTAACTAGTGCAGCAGAAAGGTCACAGATATACTGTAACTGGTGCAGCAGAAAAGACACAAATATAATGTAACTTTTGCAGCAGAAAAGGCGCAGATATATTCTGTAACTGGTGAAGCAGAAAAGGCACCCGATATACTGTTACTGGTGCAGCAGAAAAGGCACAGATCAACTGTAATTGGTGCAGCAGAAAATACACAGATATACTGTAGCTGGTGAAGCAGAAAAGCCACAGACATACAGTAACTGATGCAGCAGGAAAGACACAGGTATACTGTAACTGGTGCAACAGAAAATTCACAGATATACTGTATCTGGTGCAGCAGAAAAGGAACAGATATACAGTAACTGGTGCAGCAGAAAAGGCACAGAAATACTGTCACTATTGAAGCCGAAATGACACAAATATACTGTAACTGGTGCAGCAGAAAAGGCACAGACATACTGTAACTTTTGAAGTAGAAAAGACACAGATATACTGTAACTGGTGCAGCAGAAAAGGCACAGATATACTGTAACTGGTGTAGCAGAAAAGGCACAGATATACTGTAACTGGTGCAGCAGAAAAGACGCAGATATACTGTAACTGGTGCAGCAGAAAATGCGCAGATATACTGTAACTGGTGCAGCATAAAAGGCGCAGATATACTGTAACTGGTGCAGCAGAAACAGCACAGATATCCTGTAACTTTTGAATCAGAAAAGACACAGATATACTGTAACAGGTGCAGCAGAAAAGGCACAGAAATACTGTAACTTTTGAAGCAGAAAAGACACCTATATACTGTAACTGGTGCAGCAGAAAAGTCACAAATATACTGTCACTTTTGAAGCAGAAAAGTCACAAATTACATGTAACTGGTGCAGCAGAAAAGGCACAGATATACTGTAACTGGTGAAGCAGAAAAGGCGCAGATTACCTGTGACTGGTGCAGCACAAAAAATGCAGATATACTGTAACTGGTGCAGCAGAAAATGCACAAATACACTGTAACCTGTGCAGTAGAAAAGGCACAGATATACTGTAACTAGTGCAGCAGAACAGATGCATATATACTGTAACTAGTGAAGCAGAAAAGGCGCAGATATACTGTAACTGGTGCAGCAGAAAAGTCACAGATATACTGTAACTGGTGCAGCAGAAAAGTCAAAGATATACTGTAACTGGTGCAGCAGAAAAGGCACAGATATACTGTAACTGGTGCAGCAGAAAAGTCAAAGATATACTGTAACTGGTGCAGCAGAAAAGGCACAGATATACTGTAACTGGTGCAGCAGAAAATACGCAGATATACTGTAAAAGGTGCAGCAGAAAATACATAGATATCTGTAACTGGTGCAGCAGAAAATACACAGATATACTGTAACTGGTGCAGCAGAAAATACATGGATATATGGAACTGGTGCAGCAGAAAAGATGCAGATATACTGTAACTGGAGCAGCAGAAAAGGCACAGATATACTGTAACTAGTGCAGCAGAAAATACCCAGATATACTGTAACTGGTGCAGCAGAAAAGGCACAGATATACTGTAACTGGTGCAGCAGAAAAGGCAAAGATATACTGTAAATAGTCCAACAGAAAATGCACAGATATACTGTAACTGGTACAGCAGAAAAGGCACTGATATACTGTAACTGGTGCAGCGGAAAAGGCACAGACATACTGTAACTGGTGCAGCAGAAAAGGCACAAATTAACTGTAACTGGTGCAGCAGAAAAGACACAGATATACTCTAAATGGTGCAGCAAAAAAGGCAAAGATATACTGTAACTAGTGCAACAGAAAAGGCACAGATATAATGTAATGGTGCAGAAGAAAAGGCACAGATATACTGTAACTGGTGCAGCAGAAAAGAAACAGACCTACTGTAACTTCTGCAGCAGAAAAGGCACAGATATACTGTAACTGGTGCAGCAGAAAAGGCACATATGTACTGTAACTGGTGCAGCAGAGAATTAACATATTTAATCTAACTGGTGTAGCAGAAATGTTGCAGATATACTGTAACTGGTGCAACAGAAAATACAAAGATATACTGTAACTGGTGCAGCAGAAAAGGCACAGATATACTGTAACTGGTGCATCAGAAAATGCAAAGATATACTGTAACTGCTGCAGTAGAAAAGACGCAGATATACTGTAACTGGTGCAGCACAAAATGAGCAGACATACTGTATCTGGTGCAGCAGAAAAGGTGCAGATATACTGTAACTGGTGCAACAGAAAATACAAAGATATACTGTAACTGGTGCAGCAGAAAAGGCACAGATATACAGTAACTGGTACATCAGAAAAGGCACAGATATACTGTAACTGGTGTAGTAAAAAAAGCACAGATACATTGTAACTGGTGCAGCAGAAAATACACAGATATACTGCAACTAGTGCAGCAGAAAAGGCACAGATATACTGTAACTGGTGCAGCAGAAAAGACACAGATATACTGTAACTTCTGCAGCAGAAAAGGCGCAGATATACTGTAACTGGTGCAGCAGAAAAGGCGCAGATATACTGTAACTGGTGCATCAGAAAAGGTGCAGATATACTGTAACTGGTGCAGCAGAAAAGGCAAAGATATACTGTAAATGGTGCAGCAGAAAAGACGCAGATATACTGTAACTGGCGCAGCAGAAAATAAGCAGATTTACTGTAACTGGTGCAGCAGAAAAGGCGCAGATATACTGTAACTGGTGCAACAGAAAATTCAAAGATATACTTTAACTGGTGCAGCAGAAATGGCACAGATATACTGTAACTGGTGCAGCAGAAAAGGCACAGATTTACTGTAACTGGGGCAGCAGAAAAGGCACAGATATACTGTAACTTGTGCAGCAGAAAATACACAGATATACTGTAACTGGTGCAGCAGAAAAGGCACAGATATACTGTAACTGGTGCAGCTGAAAAGACACAGATATACTGTAACTTTTGAAGCAGAAAAGACACAGTTATACTGTAACTGGTGCAGCAGAAAAGGCACAGAAATACTGTAACTTTTGAAGCAGAAATGACACAAATATACTGTAACTGGTGCAACAGAAAAGGCACATATGTACTATAACTGGTGCAGCAGGGAAGGCACTTATATAATGTAACTGGTGCAGCAGAAAAGGCACAGATATACTGTAACTGGTGTAGCAGAAAAGGCACAGATACACTGTTACTGGTGCAGCAGAAAACACACAGATATACTGTAACTAGTGCAGCAGAAAAGGCAAAGATATACTGTAACTGGTGCAGCAGAAAAGACACAGAAATACTGTAACTTTTGCAGCAGAAAAGGCACAGATATACTGTAACTGGAGCAGCAGAAAAGGCACAGATATACTGTAACTGATGCAGCAGAAAAGACACAGATATAATGTAACTTCTGCAGCAGAAAAGGCACAGATATAATGTAACTAGTGCAGCAGAAAGGTCACAGATATACTGTAACTGGTGCAGCAGAAAAGACACAAATATAATGTAACTTTTGCAGCAGAAAAGGCGCAGATATATTCTGTAACTGGTGCAGCAGAAAAGGCACCCGATATACTGTTACTGGTGCAGCAGAAAAGGCACAGATTAACTGTAATTGGTGCAGCAGAAAATACACAGATATACTGTAGCTGGTGAAGCAGAAAAGCCACAGACATACAGTAACTGATGCAGCAGGAAAGACACAGGTATACTGTAACTGGTGCAACAGAAAATTCACAGATATACTGTCACTTTTGAAGCAGAAAAGTCACAAATTACATGTAACTGGTGCAGCAGAAAAGGCACAGATATACTGTAACTGGTGAAGCAGAAAAGGCGCAGATTACCTGTGACTGGTGCAGCACAAAAAATGCAGATATACTGTAACTGGTGCAGCAGAAAACGCACAAATACACTGTAACCTGTGCAGTAGAAAAGGCACAGATATACTGTAACTAGTGCAGCAGAACAGATGCATATATACTGTAACTAGTGAAGCAGAAAAGGCACAGACATACTGTAACTTTTGAAGTAGAAAAGACACAGATATACTGTAACTGGTGCAGCAGAAAAGGCACAGATATACTGTAACTGGTGCAGCAGAAAAGGCACAGATATACTGTAACTGGTGCAGCAGAAAAGGAACAGATATACAGTAACTGGTGCAGCAGAAAAGACACAGAAATACTGTCACTATTGAAGCCGAAATGACACAAATATACTGTAACTGGTGCAGCAGAAAAGGCACAGACATACTGTAACTTTTGAAGTAGAAAAGACACAGATATACTGTAACTGGTGCAGCAGAAAAGGCACAGATATACTGTAACTGGTGCAGCAGAAAAGGCACAGATATACTGTAACTGGTGTAGCAGAAAAGGCACAGATATACTGTAACTGGTGCAGCAGAAAAGACGCAGATATACTGTAACTGGTGCAGCAGAAAAGGCGCAGATATACTGTAACTGGTGCAGCAGAAAAGGCGCAGATATACTGTAACTGGTGCAGCAGAAACGCACAGATATCCTGTAACTTTTGAATCAGAAAAGACACAGATATACTGTAACTGGTGCAGCAGAAAAGGCACAGAAATACTGTAACTTTTGAAGCAGAAAAGACACCTATATACTGTAACTGGTGCAGCAGAAAAGTCACAAATATACTGTCACTTTTGAAGCAGAAAAGTCACAAATTACCTGTAACTGGTGAAGCAGAAAAGGCACAGATATACTGTAACTGGTGAAGCAGAAAAGGCGCAGATTACCTGTGACTGGTGCAGCACAAAAAATGCAGATATACTGTAACTGGTGCAGCAGAAAACGCACAAATACACTGTAACCTGTGCAGTAGAAAAGGCACAGATATACTGTAACTAGTGCAGCAGAACAGATGCATATATACTGTAACTAGTGAAGCAGAAAAGGCGCAGATATACTGTATCTGGTGCAGCAG
Organism: Taudactylus pleione; assembly: GCA_031769625.1. NCBI lineage: Eukaryota > Metazoa > Chordata > Amphibia > Anura > Myobatrachidae > Taudactylus > Taudactylus pleione. The sequence goes on from JAUIMM010000251.1 coordinate 711,751, forward strand.
CAAAGTTGCAGATATACTGTAACTGGTGCAACAGAAAATACAAAGATATACTCTAACTGGTGCAGCAGAAAAGGCACAGATTTACTGTAACTGGTGCAGCAGAAAAGGCACAGATATACAGTAACGGGTGCAGCAGAAAAGGCACAGATATACTGTAACTGATGCAGCAGAAAAGACACAGATATACTGTAACTTCTCCAGCAGAAAAGGCACAGATATACTGTAACTGGTGCAGCAGAAAATGCACAGATATAATGTAACTGGTGCAGCAGAAAATGCACAGATATACTGTAACTGGTGCAGCAGAAAAGTCACAGATATACTGTAACTGGTGCAGCAGAAAAGTCAAAGATATACTGTAACTGGTGCAGCAGAAAAGGCGCAGATATACTGTAACTGGTGCAGCAGAAAATACGCAGATATACTGTAAAAGGTGCAGCAGAAAATACATAGATATCTGTAACTGGTGCAGCAGAAAATACACAGATATACTGTAACTGGTGCAGCAGAAAATACATGGATATCTGTAACTGGTGCAGCAGAAAAGATGCAGATATACTGTAACTGGAGCAGCAGAAAAGGCACAGATATACTGTAACTAGTGCAGCAGAAAATACCCAGATATACTGTAACTGGTGCAGCAGAAAAGGCACAGATATACTGTAACTGGTGCAGCAGAAAAGGCAAAGATATACTGTAAATGGTCCAACAGAAAATGCACAGATATACTGTAACTGGTACAGCAGAAAAGGCACTGATATACTGTAACTGGTGCAGCGGAAAAGGCACAGACATACTGTAACTGGTGCAGCAGAAAAGGCACAAATTAACTGTAACTGGTGCAGCAGAAAAGACACAGATATACTTTAAATGGTGCAGCAAAAAAGGCAAAGATGTACTGTAACTAGTGCAACAGAAAAGGCACAGATATAATGTAATGGTGCATAAGAAAAGGCACAGATATACTGTAACTGGTGCAGCAGAAAAGGCACATATGTACTGTAACTGGTGCAGCAGAGAATTAACATATTTAATCTAACTGGTGTAGCAGAAAAGGCACAGATACACTGTTACCGGTGCAGCAGAAAATACACAGATATACTGTAACTAGTGCAGCTGAAAAGGCGCAGATATACTGTAACTAGTGCAGCAGAAGAGGCACAGACAAACTGTAACTTTTGAAGCAGAAAATACACAGATATACTGTAATTGGTGCAGCAGAAAAGGCACAGAAATACTGTAACTTGAAGCAGAAAAGACACATATATATTGTAACTGGTGCAGCAGAAAAGGCACAAATATACTGTAAGTTCTGAAGCAGCAAAGACACAGATATACTGTAACTGGTGCACCCGAAAAGGCACAGATATGCTGTTACTGGTGCAGCGGAAAAAGCACAGATTAACTTTAAATGGTGCAGCAGAAAATGCACAGTTATTCTGCAACTGGTGCAGCAGAAAAGGCACAGATATACTGTAACTGGTGCAGCAGAAAAGGCACAAATATACTGTTACTGATGCTGCAGGAAAGACACAGATATACTGTAACTGGTACAACAGAAAATGCACAGATATACTGTATCTGGTGCAGCAGAAAAGGAAAAGATATACTGTAACTGGTGCAGCAGAAAAGGCACAGACCTACTGTAACTTTTGAAGCAGAAAAAACACAGATATACTGTAACTGGTGCAGCAGAAAAGGCACAGAAATACTGTAACTTTTGAAGCCGAAAAGACACATATATATTGTAACTGGTGCAGCAGAAAAGGCACAAATATACTGTAACTTTTGAAGCAGCAAAGACACAGATATACTGTAACTGGTGCAGCATAAAAGGCACAGATATACTGTAACTGGTGCAGCAGAAAAGGCACAGATATACTGTGACTGGTGCAGCAGAAAAGATGCAGATATACTGTATCTGGTGCAGCAGAAAAGGCACAGATATACTGTAACCTGTGCAGCAGAAAAGGCACAGATATACTGTAACTGGTGCAGCAGAACAGATGCAGATATACTGTAGCTAGTGAAGCAGAAAAGGCACAGATATACTGTAACTGGTGCAGCAGAAAATGAGCAGTTATACTGTAACTGGTGTAGCAGAAAAGTTGCAGATATACTGTAACAGGTGCGACAGAAAATACAAAGATATACTGTAACTGGTGCAGCAGAAAAGGCACAGATATACTGTAACTGGTGCATCAGAAAAGGCAAAGATATACTGAAACTGGTGCAGTAGAAAAGACGCAGATATATCGTAACTGGTGCAGCACAAAATGAGCAGATATACTGTATCTGGTGCAGCAGAAAAGGTGCAGATATACTGTAACTGGTGCAACAGAAAATACAAAGATATACTGTAACTGGTGCAGCAGAAAAGGCACAGATATACTGTAACTGGTGCATCAGAAAAGGCACAGATATACTGTAACTGGTGTAGCAAAAAATGCACAGATACATTGTAACTGGTGCAGCAGAAAATACACAGATATACTGCAACTAGTGCAGCAGAAAAGGCACAGATATACTGTAACTGTTGCAGCATAAAAGACACAGATATACTGTAACTTCTGCAGCAGAAAAGGCAAAGATATACTGTAAATGGTGCAGCAGAAAAGACGCAGATATACTGTAACTGGTGCAGCAGAAAATGAGCAGATATACTGTAACTGGAGCAGCAGAAAAGGCGCAGATATACTGTAACTGGTGGAACAGAAAATACAAAGATATACTGTAACTGGTGCAGCAGAAATAGCACAGATATACTGTAACTGGTGCAGCAGAAAAGGCACAGATATACTATAACTGGGGCAGCAGAAAAGGCACAGATATACTGTAACTGGTGCAGCAGAAAATACACAGATATACTGTAACTGGTTCAGCAGAAAAGGCACAGATGTACTGTAACTGGTGCAGCTGAAAAGACACAGATGTACTGTCACTTTTGAAGGAGAAAAGGCACAGATATACTGTAACTGGTGCAGCAGAAAAGGCACATATATGCTGTTACTGGTGTAGCAGAAAAGGCACAGATTAACTGTAATTGGTGCAGCAGAAAATGCACAGATATTCTGTAACTGGTGCAGCAAAAAAGGCACAGATATACTGTAACTGGAGCAGCAGAAAAGGCACAGATATACTGTAACTGATGCAGCAGGAAAGACACAGATATACTGTAACTGGTACAACAGAAAATGCACAGATATACTGTAACTTTTGAAGCAGAAAAGACACAGATATACTGTAACTAGTGCAGCAGAAAAGGCACAGAAATACTGTAACTTTTGAAGCAGAAAAGACACCTATATATTGTAACTGGTGCAGCAGAAAAGGCACAAATATACTGTTACTTTTGAAGCAGCAAAGACACAGATATACTGTAACTGGTGCAGCAGAAAAGGCACAGATATACTGTAACTGGTGTAGCAGAAAAGACGCAGATTAACTGTGACTGGTGCAGCAGAAAAGACGCAGATATACTGTAACTGGTGCAGCAGGAAAGGCACAGATATACTGTAACCTGTGCAGCAGAAAATGCACAGATATACTGTAACTGGTACAGCAGAACAGATGCAGATATACTGTAACTAGTGAAGCAGAAAAGGCGCAGATATACTGTAACTGGTGCAGCCGAAAATGAGCAGATATACTGCAACTGGTGTAGCAGAAAAGTTGCAGATATACTGTAACTGGTGCAACAGAAAATACAAAGATATACTGTAACTGGTACAGCAGAAAAGGCACAGATATACTGTAACTGGTGCATCAGAAAATGCAAAGATATACTGTAACTGGTGCAGTAGAAAAGACGCAGATATACTGTAACTGGTGCAGCACAAAATGAGCAGACATAATGTATCTGGTGCAGCAGAAAAGGTGCAGATATACTGTAACTGGTGCAACAGAAAATACAAAGATATACTGTAACTGGTGCAGCAGAAATGGCACAGATATACTGTAACTGGTGCATCAGAAAAGGCACAGATATACTGTAACTGGTGTAGTAAAAAAGGCACAGATACATTGTAACTGGTGCAGCAGAAAATACACAGATATACTGCAACTAGTGCAGCAGAAAAGGCACAGATATACTGTAATTGGTGCAGCAGAAAAGACACAGATATACTGTAACTTCTGCAGCAGAAAAGGCGCAGATATACTGTAACTGGTGCAGCAGAAAAGGCGCAGATATACTGTAACTGGTGCATCAGAAAAGGTGCAGATATACTGTAACTGGTGCAGCAGAAAAGGCAAAGATATACTGTAAATGGTGCAGCAGAAAAGACGCAGATATACTGTAACTGGCGCAGCAGAAAATGAGCAGATTTACTGTAACTGGTGCAGCAGAAAAGGCGCAGATATACTGTAACTGGTGCAACAGAAAATTCAAAGATATACTGTAACTGGTGCAGCAGAAATGGCAGAGATATACTGTAACTGGTGCAGCAGAAAAGGCACAGATTTACTGTAACTGGGGCAGCAGAAAAGGCACAGATATACTGTAACTTGTGCAGCAGAAAATACACAGATATACTGTAACTGGTGCAGCAGAAAAGGCACAGATATACTGTAACTGGTGCAGCTGAAAAGACACAGATATACTATAACTTTTGAAGCAGAAAAGACACAGTTATACTGTAACTGGTGCAGCAGAAAAGGCACAGAAATACTGTAACTTTTGAAGCAGAAACGACACAAATATACTGTAACTGGTGCAACAGAAAAGGCACATATGTACTATAACTGGTGCAGCAGAGAAGGCACTTATATAATGTAACTGGTGCAGCAGAAAAGGCACAGATATACTGTAACTGGTGTAGCAGAAAAGGCACAGATACACTGTTACTGGTGCAGCAGAAAATACACAGATATACTGTAACTAGTGCAGCAGAAAAGGCAAAGATATACTGTAACTTGTGCAGCAGAAAAGACACAGATATACTGTAACTTTTGCAGCATAAAAGGCACAGATATACTGTAACTGGAGCAGCAGAAAAGGCACATATATACTGTAACTGATGCAGCAGAAAAGACACAGATATACTGTAACTTCTGCAGCAGAAAAGGCACAGATATAATGTAACTAGTGCAGCAGAAAGTTCACAGATATACTGTAACTGGTGCAGCAGAAAAGACACAAATATAATGTAACTTTTGCAGCAGAAAAGGCGCAGATATATTCTGTAACTGGTGCAGCAGAAAAGGCACCCGATATACTGTTACTGGTGCAGCAGAAAAGGCACAGATTAACTGTAATTGGTGCAGCTGAAAATACACAGATATATTGTAGCTGGTGAAGCAGAAAAGCCACAGACATACAGTAACTGATGCAGCAGGAAAGACACAGGTATACTGTAACTGGTGCAACAGAAAATTCACAGATATACTGTATCTGGTGCAGCAGAAAAGGAACAGATATACAGTAACTGGTGCAGCAGAAAAGGCACAGAAATACTGTCACTATTGAAGCCGAAATGACACAAATATACTGTAACTGGTGAAGCAGAAAAGGCACAGACATACTGTAACTTTTGAAGTAGAAAAGACACAGATATACTGTAACTGGTGCAGCAGAAAAGGCACAGATATACTGTAACTGGTGTAGCAGAAAAGGCACAGATATACTGTAACTGGTGCAGCAGAAAAGACGCAGATATACTGTAACTGGTGCAGCAGAAAAGGCGCAGATATACTGTAACTGGTGCAGCAGAAAAGGCGCAGATATACTGTAACTGGTGCAGCAGAAACAGCACAGATATCCTGTAACTTTTGAATCAGAAAAGACACAGATATACTGTAACTGGTGCAGCAGAAAAGGCACAGAAATACTGTAACTTTTGAAGCAGAAAAGACACCTATATACTGTAACTGGTGCAGCAGAAAAGTCACAAATATACTGTCACTTTTGAAGCAGAAAAGTCACAAAATACCTGTAACTGGTGCAGCAGAAAAGGCACAGATATACTGTAACTGGTGAAGCAGAAAAGGCGCAGATTACCTGTGACTGGTGCAGCACAAAAAATGCAGATATGCTGTAACTGGTGCAGCAGAAAACGCACAAATACACTGTAACCTGTGCAGTAGAAAAGGCACAGATATACTGTAACTAGTGCAGCAGAACAGATGCATATATACTGTAACTAGTGAAGCAGAAAAGGCGCAGATATACTGTATCTGGTGCAGCAGCAAAGTTGCAGATATACTGTAACTGGTGCAACAGAAAATACAAAGATATACTCTAACTGGTGCAGCAAAAAAGGCACAGATTTACTGTAACTGGTGCAGCAGAAAAGGCACAGATATACTGTAACGGGTGCAGCAGAAAAGGCACAGATATACTGTAACTGATGCAGCAGAAAAGACACAGATATACTGTAACTTCTGCAGCAGATAAGGCACAGATATACTGTAACTGGTGCAGCAGAAAATGCACAGATATAATGTAACTGGTGCAGCAGAAAATGCACAGATATACTGTAACTGGTGCAGCAGAAAAGTCACAGATATACTGTAACTGGTGCAGCAGAAAAGTCAAAGATATACTGTAACTGGTGCAGCAGAAAAGGCGCAGATATACTGTAACTGGTGCAGCAGAAAATACGCAGATATACTGTAAAAGGTGCAGCAGAAAATACATAGATATCTGTAACTGGTGCAGCAGAAAATACACAGATATACTGTAACTGGTGCAGCAGAAAATACATGGATATCTGTAACTGGTGCAGCAGAAAAGATGCAGATATACTGTAACTGGAGCAGCAGAAAAGGCACAGATATACTGTAACTAGTGCAGCAGAAAATACCCAGATATACTGTAACTGGTGCAACAGAAAAGGCACAGATATACTGTAACTGGTGCAGCAGAAAAGGCAAAGATATACTGTAAATGGTCCAACAGAAAATGCACAGATATACTGTAACTGGTACAGCAGAAAAGGCACTGAGATACTGTAACTGGTGCAGCGGAAAAGGCACAGACATACTGTAACTGGTGCAGCAGAAAAGGTATAAATTAACTGTAACTGGTGCAGCAGAAAAGACACAGATATACTCTAAATGGTGCAGCAAAAAAGGCAAAGATATACTGTAACTAGTGCAACAGAAAAGGCACAGATATAATGTAATGGTGCAGAAGAAAAGGCACAGATATACTGTAACTGGTGCAGCAGAAAAGGCACATATGTACTGTAACTGGTGCAGCAGAGAATTAACATATTTAATCTAACTGGTGTAGCAGAAAAGGCACAGATACACTGTTACCGGTGCAGCAGAAAATACACAGATATACTGTAACTAGTGCAGCCGAAAAGGCGCAGATATACTGTAACTAGTGCAGCAGAAAAGGCACAGACAAACTGTAACTTTTGAAGCAGAAAATACACAGATATACTGTAATTGGTGCAGCAGAAAAGGCACAGAAATACTGTAACTTGAGGCAGAAAAGACACATATATATTGTAACTGGTGCAGCAGAAAAGGCACAAATATACTGTAAGTTCTGAAGCAGCAAAGACACAGATATACTGTAACTGGTGCAGCTGAAAAGGCACAGATATGCTGTTACTGGTGCAGCGGAAAAAGCACAGATTAACTTTAAATGGTGCAGCAGAAAATGCACAGTTATTCTACAACTGGTGCAGCAGAAAAGGCACAAATATACTGTAACTGATGCTGCAGGAAAGACACAGATATACTGTAACTGGTACAACAGAAAATGCACAGATATACTGTATCTGGTGCAGCAGAAAAGGAAAAGATATACTGTAACTGGTGCAGCAGAAAAGGCACAGACCTACTGTAACTTTTGAAGCAGAAAAGACACAGATATACTGTAACTGGTGCAGCAGAAAAGGCACAGAAATACTGTAACTTTTGAAGCGGAAAAGACACATATATATTGTAACTGGTGCAGCAGAAAAGGCACAAATATACTGTAACTTTTGAAGCAGCAAAGACACAGATATACTGTAACTGGTACAGCATAAAAGGCACAGATATACTGTAACTGGTGCAGCAGAAAAGGCACAGATATACTGTGACTGGTGCAGCAGAAAAGATGCAGATATACTGTATCTGGTGCAGCAGAAAAGGCACAGATATACTGTAACCTGTGCAGCAGAAAAGGCACAGATATACTGTAACTGGTGCAGCAGAACAGATGCAGATATACTGTAACTAGTGAAGCAGAAAAGGCACAGATATACTGTAACTGGTGCAGCAGAAAATGAGCAGATATACTGTAACTGGTGTAGCAGAAAAGTTGCAGATATACTGTAACAGGTGCGACAGAAAATACAAAGATATACTGTAACTGGTGCAGAAGAAAAGGCACAGATATACTGTAACTGGTGCATCAGAAAAGGCAAAGATATACTGTAACTGGTGCAGTAGAAAAGACGCAGATATATCGTAACTGGTGCAGCACAAAATGAGCAGATATACTGTATCTGGTGCAGCAGAAAAGGTGCAGATATACTGTAACTGGTGCAACAGAAAATACAAAGATATACTGTAACTGGTGCAGCAGAAAAGGCACAGATATAATGTAACTGGTGCAGCAGAAAAGACACAGATATACTGTAACTTCTGCAGCAGAAAAGGCGCAGATATACTGTAACTGGTGCAGCAGAAAAGTCGCAGATATACTGTAACTGGTGCAGCAGAAAAGGTGCAGATATACTGTAACTGGTGCAGCAGAAAAGGCAAAGATATACTGTAAATGGTGCAGCAGAAAAGACGCAGATATACTGTAACTGGTGCAGCAGAAAATGAGCAGATATACTGTAACTGGTGCAGCAGAAAAAGCGCAGATATACTGTAACTGGTGGAACAGAAAATACAAAGATATACTGTAACTGGTGCAGCAGAAATAGCACAGATATACTGTAACTGGTGCAGCAGAAAATACACAGATATACTGTAACTGGTTCAGCAGAAAAGGCACAGATGTACTGTAACTGGTGCAGCTGAAAAGACACAGATGTACTGTAACTTTTGAAGCAGAAAAGGCACAGATATACTGTAACTGGTGCAGCAGAAAATGCACATATATGCTGTTACTGGTGTAGCAGAAAAGGCACAGATTAACTGTAATTGGTGCAGCAGAAAATGCATAGATATTCTGTAACTGGTGCAGCAAAAAAGGCACAGATATACTGTAACTGGAGCAGCAGAAAAGGCACAGATATACTGTAACTGATGCAGCAGGAAAGACACAGATATACTGTAACTGGTACAACAGAAAATGCACAGATATACTGTAACTTTTGAAGCAGAAAAGACACCTATATATTGTAACTGGTGCAGCAGAAAAGGCACATATATACTGTAACTTTTGAAGCAGCAAAGACACAGATATACTGTAACTGGTGCAGCAGAAAAGGCACAGATATACTGTAACTGGTGTAGCAGAAAAGATGCAGATTAACTGTGACTGGTGCAGCAGAAAAGACGCAGATATACTGTAACTGGTGCAGCAGAAAAGGCACAGATATACTGTAACCTGTGCAGCAGAAAATGCACAGATATACTGTAACTGGTACAGCAGAACAGATGCAGATATACTGTAACTAGTGAAGCAGAAAAGGCGCAGATATACTGTAACTGGTGCAGCCGAAAATGAGCAGATATACTGTAACTGGTGTAGCAGAAAAGTTGCAGATATACTGTAACTGGTGCAACAGAAAATACAAAGATATACTGTAACTGGTACAGCAGAAAAGGCACAGATATACTGTAACTGGTGCATCAGAAAATGCAAAGATATACTGTAACTGGTGCAGTAGAAAAGACGCAGATATACTGTAACTGGTGCAGCACAAAATGAGCAGACATAATGTATCTGGTGCAGCAGAAAAGGTGCAGATATACTGTAACTGGTGCAACAGAAAATACAAAGATATACTGTAACTGGTGCAGCAGAAAAGACACAGATATACTGTAACTTCTGCAGCAGAAAAGGCGCAGATATGCTGTAACTGGTGCATCAGAAAATGCAAAGATATACTGTAACTGGTGCAGTAGAAAAGACGCAGATATACTGTAACTGGTGCAGCACAAAATGAGCAGACATAATGTATCTGGTGCAGCAGAAAAGGTGCAGATATACTGTAACTGGTGCAGCAGAAAAGGCACAGAAATACTGTAACTTTTGAAGCCGAAAAGACACATATATATTGTAACTGGTGCAGCAGAAAAGGCACAAATATACTGTAACTTTTGAAGCAGCAAAGACACAGATATACTGTAACTGGTGCAGCATAAAAGGCACAGATATACTGCAACTGGTGCAGCAGAAAAGGCACAGATATACTGTGACTGGTGCAGCAGAAAAGATGCAGATATACTGTATCTGGTGCAGCAGAAAAGGCACAGATATACTGTAACCTGTGCAGCAGAAAAGGAACAGATATACTGTAACTGGTGCAGCAGAACAGATGCAGATATACTGTAACTAGTGAAGCAGAAAAGGCACAGATATACTGTAACTGGTGCAGCAGAAAATGAGCAGATATACTGTAACTGGTGTAGCAGAAAAGTTGCAGATATACTGTAACAGGTGCGACAGAAAATACAAAGATATACTGTAACTGGTGCAGCAGAAAAGGCACAGATATACTGTAACTGGTGCATCAGAAAAGGCAAAGATATACTGTAACTGGTGCAGTAGAAAAGACGCAGATATATCGTAACTGGTGCAGCACAAAAGGAGCAGATATACTGTATCTGGTGCAGCAGAAAAGGTGCAGATATACTGTAACTGGTGCAACAGAAAATACAAAGATATATTGTAACTGGTGCAGCAGAAAAGGCACAGATATACTGTAACTGGTGCATCAGAAAAGGCACAGATATACTGTAACTGGTGTAGCAAAAAATGCACAGATACATTGTAACTGGTGCAGCAGAAAATACACAGATATACTGCAACTAGTGCAGCAGAAAAGGCACAGATATACTGTAACTGGTGCAGCAGAAAAGACACAGATATACTGTAACTTCTGCAGCAGAAAAGGCGCAGATATACTGTAACTGGTGCAGCATAAAAGGCGCAGATATACTGTAACTGGTGCAGCAGAAAAGGTGCAGATATACTGTAACTGGTGCAGCAGAAAAGGCAAAGATATACTGTAAATGGTGCAGCAGAAAAGACGCAGATATACTGTAACTGGTGCAGCAGAAAATGAGCAGATATACTGTAACTGGAGCAGCAGAAAAGGCACAGATATACTGTAACTGGTGGAACAGAAAATACAAAGATATACTGTAACTGGTGCAGCAGAAATAGCACAGATATACTGTAACTGGTGCAGCAGAAAAGGTACAGATATACTATAACTGGGGCAGCAGAAAAGGCACAGATATACTGTAACTGGTGCAGCAGAAAATACACAGATATACTGTAACTGGTTCAGCAGAAAAGGCACAGATTTACTGTAACTGGTGCAGCTGAAAAGACACAGATGTACTGTCACTTTTGAAGCAGAAAAGGCACAGATATACTGTAACTGGTGCAGCAGAAAAGGCACTTATATGCTGTTACTGGTGTAGCAGAAAAGGCACAGATTAACTGTAATTGGTGCAGCAGAAAATGCACAGATATTCTGTACCTGGTGCAGCAAAAAAGGCACAAATATACTGTAACTGGAGCAGCAGAAAAGGCACAGATATACTGTAACTGATGCAGCAGGAAAGACACAGATATACTGTAACTGGTACAACAGAAAATGCACAGATATACTGTAACTTTTGAAGCAGAAAAGACACAGATATACTGTAACTAGTGCAGCAGAAAAGGCACAGAAATACTTTAACTTTTGAAGCAGAAAAGACACCTATATATTGTAACTGGTGCAGCAGAAAAGGCACAAATATACTGTAACTTTTGAAGCAGCAAAGACACAGATATACTGTAACTGGTGCAGCAGAAAAGGCACAGATATACTGTAACTGGTGTAGCAGAAAAGACGCAGATTAACTGTGACTGGTGCAGCAGAAAAGACGCAGATATACTGTAACTGGTGCAGCAGAAAAGGCACAGATATACTGTAACCTGTGCAGCAGAAAATGCACAGATATACTGTAACTGGTACAGCAGAACAGATGCAGATATACTGTAACTAGTGAAGCAGAAAAGGCGCAGATATACTGTAACTGGTGCAGCCGAAAATGAGCAGATATACTGCAACTGGTGTAGCAGAAAAGTTGCAGATATACTGTAACTGGTGCAACAGAAAATACAAAGATATACTGTAACTGGTACAGCAGAAAAGGCACAGATATACTGTAACTGGTGCATCAGAAAATGCAAAGATATACTGTAACTGGTGCAGTAGAAAAGACGCAGATATACTGTAACTGGTGCAGCACAAAATGAGCAGACATAATGTATCTGGTGCAGCAGAAAAGGTGCAGATATACTGTAACTGGTGCAACAGAAAATACAAAGATATACTGTAACTGGTGCAGCAGAAAAGGCACAGATATACTGTAACTGGTGCATCAGAAAAGGCACAGATATACTGTAACTGGTGTAGTAAAAAAGGCACAGATACATTGTAACTGGTGCAGCAGAAAATACACAGATATACCGCAACTAGTGCAGCAGAAAAGGCACAGATATACTGTAACTGGTGCAGCAGAAAAGACACAGATATACTGTAACTTCTGCAGCAGAAAAGGCGCAGATATACTGTAACTGGTGCAGCAGAAAAGGCGCAGATATACTGTAACTGGTGCATCAGAAAAGGTGCAGATATACTGTAACTGGTGCAGCAGAAAAGGCAAAGATATACTGTAAATGGTGCAGCAGAAAAGACGCAGATATACTGTAACTGGCGCAGCAGAAAATGAGCAGATTTACTGTAACTGGTGCAGCAGAAAAGGCGCAGATATACTGTAACTGGTGCAACAGAAAATTCAAAGATATACTGTAACTGGTGCAGCAGAAATGGCAGAGATATACTGTAACTGGTGCAGCAGAAAAGGCACAAATTTACTGTAACTGGGGCAGCAGAAAAGGCACAGATATACTGTAACTTGTGCAGCAGAAAATACACAGATATGCTGTAACTGGTGCAGCAGAAAAGGCACAGATATACTGTAACTGGTGCAGCTGAAAAGACACAGATATACTATAACTTTTGAAGCAGAAAAGACACAGTTATACTGTAACTGGTGCAGCAGAAAAGGCACAGAAATACTGTAACTTTTGAAGCAGAAACGACACAAATATACTGTAACTGGTGCAACAGAAAAGGCACATATGTACTATAACTGGTGCAGCAGAGAAGGCACTTATATAATGTAACTGGTGCAGCAGAAAAGGCACAGATATACTGTAACTGGTGTAGCAGAAAAGGCACAGATACACTGTTACTGGTGCAGCAGAAAATACACAGATATACTGTAACTAGTGCAGCAGAAAAGGCAAAGATATACTGTAACTGGTGCAGCAGAAAAGACACAGATATACTGTAACTTTTGCAGCAGAAAAGGCACAGATATACTGTAACTGGAGCAGCAGAAAAGGCACAGACATACAGTAACTGATGCAGCAGGAAAGACACAGGTATACTGTAACTGGTGCAACAGAAAATTCACAGATATACTGTATCTGGTGCAGCAGAAAAGGAACAGATATACAGTAACTGGTGCAGCAGAAAAGGCACAGAAATACTGTCACTATTGAAGCCGAAATGACACAAATATACTGTAACTGGTGCAGCAGAAAAGGCACAGACATACTGTAACTTTTGAAGTAGAAAAGACACAGATATACTGTAACTGGTGCAGCAGAAAAGGCACAGATATACTGTAACTGGTGTAGCAGAAAAGGCACAGATATACTGTAACTGGTGCAGCAGAAAAGACGCAGATATACTGTAACTGGTGCAGCAGAAAATGCGCAGATATACTGTAACTGGTGCAGCATAAAAGGCGCAGATATACTGTAACTGGTGCAGCAGAAACAGCACAGATATCCTGTAACTTTTGAATCAGAAAAGACACAGATATACTGTAACAGGTGCAGCAGAAAAGGCACAGAAATACTGTAACTTTTGAAGCAGAAAAGACACCTATATACTGTAACTGGTGCAGCAGAAAAGTCACAAATATACTGTCACTTTTGAAGCAGAAAAGTCACAAATTACATGTAACTGGTGCAGCAGAAAAGGCACAGATATACTGTAACTGGTGAAGCAGAAAAGGCGCAGATTACCTGTGACTGGTGCAGCACAAAAAATGCAGATATACTGTAACTGGTGCAGCAGAAAATGCACAAATACACTGTAACCTGTGCAGTAGAAAAGGCACAGATATACTGTAACTAGTGCAGCAGAACAGATGCATATATACTGTAACTAGTGAAGCAGAAAAGGCGCAGATATACTGTAACTGGTGCAGCAGAAAAGTCACAGATATACTGTAACTGGTGCAGCAGAAAAGTCAAAGATATACTGTAACTGGTGCAGCAGAAAAGGCACAGATATACTGTAACTGGTGCAGCAGAAAAGTCAAAGATATACTGTAACTGGTGCAGCAGAAAAGGCACAGATATACTGTAACTGGTGCAGCAGAAAATACGCAGATATACTGTAAAAGGTGCAGCAGAAAATACATAGATATCTGTAACTGGTGCAGCAGAAAATACACAGATATACTGTAACTGGTGCAGCAGAAAATACATGGATATATGGAACTGGTGCAGCAGAAAAGATGCAGATATACTGTAACTGGAGCAGCAGAAAAGGCACAGATATACTGTAACTAGTGCAGCAGAAAATACCCAGATATACTGTAACTGGTGCAGCAGAAAAGGCACAGATATACTGTAACTGGTGCAGCAGAAAAGGCAAAGATATACTGTAAATAGTCCAACAGAAAATGCACAGATATACTGTAACTGGTACAGCAGAAAAGGCACTGATATACTGTAACTGGTGCAGCGGAAAAGGCACAGACATACTGTAACTGGTGCAGCAGAAAAGGCACAAATTAACTGTAACTGGTGCAGCAGAAAAGACACAGATATACTCTAAATGGTGCAGCAAAAAAGGCAAAGATATACTGTAACTAGTGCAACAGAAAAGGCACAGATATAATGTAATGGTGCAGAAGAAAAGGCACAGATATACTGTAACTGGTGCAGCAGAAAAGAAACAGACCTACTGTAACTTCTGCAGCAGAAAAGGCACAGATATACTGTAACTGGTGCAGCAGAAAAGGCACATATGTACTGTAACTGGTGCAGCAGAGAATTAACATATTTAATCTAACTGGTGTAGCAGAAATGTTGCAGATATACTGTAACTGGTGCAACAGAAAATACAAAGATATACTGTAACTGGTGCAGCAGAAAAGGCACAGATATACTGTAACTGGTGCATCAGAAAATGCAAAGATATACTGTAACTGCTGCAGTAGAAAAGACGCAGATATACTGTAACTGGTGCAGCACAAAATGAGCAGACATACTGTATCTGGTGCAGCAGAAAAGGTGCAGATATACTGTAACTGGTGCAACAGAAAATACAAAGATATACTGTAACTGGTGCAGCAGAAAAGGCACAGATATACAGTAACTGGTACATCAGAAAAGGCACAGATATACTGTAACTGGTGTAGTAAAAAAAGCACAGATACATTGTAACTGGTGCAGCAGAAAATACACAGATATACTGCAACTAGTGCAGCAGAAAAGGCACAGATATACTGTAACTGGTGCAGCAGAAAAGACACAGATATACTGTAACTTCTGCAGCAGAAAAGGCGCAGATATACTGTAACTGGTGCAGCAGAAAAGGCGCAGATATACTGTAACTGGTGCATCAGAAAAGGTGCAGATATACTGTAACTGGTGCAGCAGAAAAGGCAAAGATATACTGTAAATGGTGCAGCAGAAAAGACGCAGATATACTGTAACTGGCGCAGCAGAAAATAAGCAGATTTACTGTAACTGGTGCAGCAGAAAAGGCGCAGATATACTGTAACTGGTGCAACAGAAAATTCAAAGATATACTTTAACTGGTGCAGCAGAAATGGCACAGATATACTGTAACTGGTGCAGCAGAAAAGGCACAGATTTACTGTAACTGGGGCAGCAGAAAAGGCACAGATATACTGTAACTTGTGCAGCAGAAAATACACAGATATACTGTAACTGGTGCAGCAGAAAAGGCACAGATATACTGTAACTGGTGCAGCTGAAAAGACACAGATATACTGTAACTTTTGAAGCAGAAAAGACACAGTTATACTGTAACTGGTGCAGCAGAAAAGGCACAGAAATACTGTAACTTTTGAAGCAGAAATGACACAAATATACTGTAACTGGTGCAACAGAAAAGGCACATATGTACTATAACTGTTGCAGCAGGGAAGGCACTTATATAATGTAACTGGTGCAGCAGAAAAGGCACAGATATACTGTAACTGGTGTAGCAGAAAAGGCACAGATACACTGTTACTGGTGCAGCAGAAAACACACAGATATACTGTAACTAGTGCAGCAGAAAAGGCAAAGATATACTGTAACTGGTGCAGCAGAAAAGACACAGAAATACTGTAACTTTTGCAGCAGAAAAGGCACAGATATACTGTAACTGGAGCAGCAGAAAAGGCACAGATATACTGTAACTGATGCAGCAGAAAAGACACAGATATAATGTAACTTCTGCAGCAGAAAAGGCACAGATATAATGTAACTAGTGCAGCAGAAAGGTCACAGATATACTGTAACTGGTGCAGCAGAAAAGACACAAATATAATGTAACTTTTGCAGCAGAAAAGGCGCAGATATATTCTGTAACTGGTGCAGCAGAAAAGGCACCCGATATACTGTTACTGGTGCAGCAGAAAAGGCACAGATTAACTGTAATTGGTGCAGCAGAAAATACACAGATATACTGTAGCTGGTGAAGCAGAAAAGCCACAGACATACAGTAACTGATGCAGCAGGAAAGACACAGGTATACTGTAACTGGTGCAACAGAAAATTCACAGATATACTGTCACTTTTGAAGCAGAAAAGTCACAAATTACATGTAACTGGTGCAGCAGAAAAGGCACAGATATACTGTAACTGGTGAAGCAGAAAAGGCGCAGATTACCTGTGACTGGTGCAGCACAAAAAATGCAGATATACTGTAACTGGTGCAGCAGAAAACGCACAAATACACTGTAACCTGTGCAGTAGAAAAGGCACAGATATACTGTAACTAGTGCAGCAGAACAGATGCATATATACTGTAACTAGTGAAGCAGAAAAGGCACAGACATACTGTAACTTTTGAAGTAGAAAAGACACAGATATACTGTAACTGGTGCAGCAGAAAAGGCACAGATATACTGTAACTGGTGCAGCAGAAAAGGCACAGATATACTGTAACTGGTGCAGCAGAAAAGGAACAGATATACAGTAACTGGTGCAGCAGAAAAGACACAGAAATACTGTCACTATTGAAGCCGAAATGACACAAATATACTGTAACTGGTGCAGCAGAAAAGGCACAGACATACTGTAACTTTTGAAGTAGAAAAGACACAGATATACTGTAACTGGTGCAGCAGAAAAGGCACAGATATACTGTAACTGGTGCAGCAGAAAAGGCACAGATATACTGTAACTGGTGTAGCAGAAAAGGCACAGATATACTGTAACTGGTGCAGCAGAAAAGACGCAGATATACTGTAACTGGTGCAGCAGAAAAGGCGCAGATATACTGTAACTGGTGCAGCAGAAAAGGCGCAGATATACTGTAACTGGTGCAGCAGAAACGCACAGATATCCTGTAACTTTTGAATCAGAAAAGACACAGATATACTGTAACTGGTGCAGCAGAAAAGGCACAGAAATACTGTAACTTTTGAAGCAGAAAAGACACCTATATACTGTAACTGGTGCAGCAGAAAAGTCACAAATATACTGTCACTTTTGAAGCAGAAAAGTCACAAATTACCTGTAACTGGTGAAGCAGAAAAGGCACAGATATACTGTAACTGGTGAAGCAGAAAAGGCGCAGATTACCTGTGACTGGTGCAGCACAAAAAATGCAGATATACTGTAACTGGTGCAGCAGAAAACGCACAAATACACTGTAACCTGTGCAGTAGAAAAGGCACAGATATACTGTAACTAGTGCAGCAGAACAGATGCATATATACTGTAACTAGTGAAGCAGAAAAGGCGCAGATATACTGTATCTGGTGCAGCAGCAAAGTTGCAGATATACTGTAACTGGTGCAACAGAAAATACAAAGATATACTCTAACTGGTGCAGCAGAAAAGGCACAGATTTACTGTAACTGGTGCAGCAGAAAAGGCACAGATATACAGTAACGGGTGCAGCAGAAAAGGCACAGATATACTGTAACTGATGCAGCAGAAAAGACACAGATATACTGTAACTTCTCCAGCAGAAAAGGCACAGATATACTGTAACTGGTGCAGCAGAAAATGCACAGATATAATGTAACTGGTGCAGCAGAAAATGCACAGATATACTGTAACTGGTGCAGCAGAAAAGTCACAGATATACTGTAACTGGTGCAGCAGAAAAGTCAAAGATATACTGTAACTGGTGCAGCAGAAAAGGCGCAGATATACTGTAACTGGTGCAGCAGAAAATACGCAGATATACTGTAAAAG
Organism: Taudactylus pleione; assembly: GCA_031769625.1. Taxonomy (NCBI): domain Eukaryota; kingdom Metazoa; phylum Chordata; class Amphibia; order Anura; family Myobatrachidae; genus Taudactylus; species Taudactylus pleione. The sequence goes on from JAUIMM010000251.1 coordinate 730,400, forward strand.
GTGCAGCAGAAAATACATAGATATCTGTAACTGGTGCAGCAGAAAATACACAGATATACTGTAACTGGTGCAGCAGAAAATACATGGATATCTGTAACTGGTGCAGCAGAAAAGATGCAGATATACTGTAACTGGAGCAGCAGAAAAGGCACAGATATACTGTAACTAGTGCAGCAGAAAATACCCAGATATACTGTAACTGGTGCAGCAGAAAAGGCACAGATATACTGTAACTGGTGCAGCAGAAAAGGCAAAGATATACTGTAAATGGTCCAACAGAAAATGCACAGATATACTGTAACTGGTACAGCAGAAAAGGCACTGATATACTGTAACTGGTGCAGCGGAAAAGGCACAGACATACTGTAACTGGTGCAGCAGAAAAGGCACAAATTAACTGTAACTGGTGCAGCAGAAAAGACACAGATATACTTTAAATGGTGCAGCAAAAAAGGCAAAGATATACTGTAACTAGTGCAACAGAAAAGGCACAGATATAATGTAATGGTGCAGAAGAAAAGGCACAGATATACTGTAACTGGTGCAGCAGAAAAGGCACATATGTACTGTAACTGGTGCAGCAGAGAATTAACATATTTAATCTAACTGGTGTAGCAGAAAAGGCACAGATACACTGTTACCGGTGCAGCAGAAAATACACAGATATACTGTAACTAGTGCAGCTGAAAAGGCGCAGATATACTGTAACTAGTGCAGCAGAAGAGGCACAGACAAACTGTAACTTTTGAAGCAGAAAATATACAGATATACTGTAATTGGTGCAGCAGAAAAGGCACAGAAATACTGTAACTTGAAGCAGAAAAGACACATATATATTGTAACTGGTGCAGCAGAAAAGGCACAAATATACTGTAAGTTCTGAAGCAGCAAAGACACAGATATACTGTAACTGGTGCACCCGAAATGGCACAGATATGCTGTTACTGGTGCAGCGGAAAAAGCACAGATTAACTTTAAATGGTGCAGCAGAAAATGCACAGTTATTCTGCAACTGGTGCAGCAGAAAAGGCACAGATATACTGTAACTGGTGCAGCAGAAAAGGCACAAATATACTGTTACTGATGCTGCAGGAAAGACACAGATATACTGTAACTGGTACAACAGAAAATGCACAGATATACTGTATCTGGTGCAGCAGAAAAGGAAAAGATATACTGTAACTGGTGCAGCAGAAAAGGCACAGACCTACTGTAACTTTTGAAGCAGAAAAAACACAGATATACTGTAACTGGTGCAGCAGAAAAGGCACAGAAATACTGTAACTTTTGAAGCCGAAAAGACACATATATATTGTAACTGGTGCAGCAGAAAAGGCACAAATATACTGTAACTTTTGAAGCAGCAAAGACACAGATATACTGTAACTGGTGCAGCATAAAAGGCACAGATATACTGTAACTGGTGCAGCAGAAAAGGCACAGATATACTGTGACTGGTGCAGCAGAAAAGATGCAGATATACTGTATCTGGTGCAGCAGAAAAGGCACAGATATACTGTAACCTGTGCAGCAGAAAAGGCACAGATATACTGTAACTGGTGCAGCAGAACAGATGCAGATATACTGTAGCTAGTGAAGCAGAAAAGGCACAGATATACTGTAACTGGTGCAGCAGAAAATGAGCAGTTATACTGTAACTGGTGTAGCAGAAAAGTTGCAGATATACTGTAACAGGTGCGACAGAAAATACAAAGATATACTGTAACTGGTGCAGCAGAAAAGGCACAGATATACTGTAACTGGTGCATCAGAAAAGGCAAAGATATACTGAAACTGGTGCAGTAGAAAAGACGCAGATATATCGTAACTGGTGCAGCACAAAATGAGCAGATATACTGTATCTGGTGCAGCAGAAAAGGTGCAGATATACTGTAACTGGTGCAACAGAAAATACAAAGATATACTGTAACTGGTGCAGCAGAAAAGGCACAGATATACTGTAACTGGTGCATCAGAAAAGGCACAGATATACTGTAACTGGTGTAGCAAAAAATGCACAGATACATTGTAACTGGTGCAGCAGAAAATACACAGATATACTGCAACTAGTGCAGCAGAAAAGGCACAGATATACTGTAACTGGTGCAGCATAAAAGACACAGATATACTGTAACTTCTGCAGCAGAAAAGGCAAAGATATACTGTAAATGGTGCAGCAGAAAAGGCACAGATATACTGTAACTGGTGCAGCAGAAAAGGAACAGATATACAGTAACTGGTGCAGCAGAAAAGACACAGAAATACTGTCACTATTGAAGCCGAAATGACACAAATATACTGTAACTGGTGCAGCAGAAAAGGCACAGACATACTGTAACTTTTGAAGTAGAAAAGACACAGATATACTGTAACTGGTGCAGCAGAAAAGGCACAGATATACTGTAACTGGTGCAGCAGAAAAGGCACAGATATACTGTAACTGGTGTAGCAGAAAAGGCACAGATATACTGTAACTGGTGCAGCAGAAAAGACGCAGATATACTGTAACTGGTGCAGCAGAAAAGGCGCAGATATACTGTAACTGGTGCAGCAGAAAAGGCGCAGATATACTGTACCTGGTGCAGCAGAAACGCACAGATATCCTGTAACTTTTGAATCAGAAAAGACACAGATATACTGTAACTGGTGCAGCAGAAAAGGCACAGAAATACTGTAACTTTTGAAGCAGAAAAGACACCTATATACTGTAACTGGTGCAGCAGAAAAGTCACAAATATACTGTCACTTTTGAAGCAGAAAAGTCACAAATTACCTGTAACTGGTGAAGCAGAAAAGGCACAGATATACTGTAACTGGTGAAGCAGAAAAGGCGCAGATTACCTGTGACTGGTGCAGCACAAAAAATGCAGATATACTGTAACTGGTGCAGCAGAAAACGCACAAATACACTGTAACCTGTGCAGTAGAAAAGGCACAGATATACTGTAACTAGTGCAGCAGAACAGATGCATATATACTGTAACTAGTGAAGCAGAAAAGGCGCAGATATACTGTATCTGGTGCAGCAGCAAAGTTGCAGATATACTGTAACTGGTGCAACAGAAAATACAAAGATATACTCTAACTGGTGCAGCAGAAAAGGCACAGATTTACTGTAACTGGTGCAGCAGAAAAGGCACAGATATACAGTAACGGGTGCAGCAGAAAAGGCACAGATATACTGTAACTGATGCAGCAGAAAAGACACAGATATACTGTAACTTCTCCAGCAGAAAAGGCACAGATATACTGTAACTGGTGCAGCAGAAAATGCACAGATATAATGTAACTGGTGCAGCAGAAAATGCACAGATATACTGTAACTGGTGCAGCAGAAAACTCACAGATATACTGTAACTGGTGCAGCAGAAAAGTCAAAGATATACTGTAACTGGTGCAGCAGAAAAGGCGCAGATATACTGTAACTGGTGCAGCAGAAAATACGCAGATATACTGTAAAAGGTGCAGCAGAAAATACATAGATATCTGTAACTGGTGCAGCAGAAAATACACAGATATACTGTAACTGGTGCAGCAGAAAATACATGGATATCTGTAACTGGTGCAGCAGAAAAGATGCAGATATACTGTAACTGGAGCAGCAGAAAAGGCACAGATATACTGTAACTAGTGCAGCAGAAAATACCCAGATATACTGTAACTGGTGCAGCAGAAAAGGCACAGATATACTGTAACTGGTGCAGCAGAAAAGGCAAAGATATACTGTAAATGGTCCAACAGAAAATGCACAGATATACTGTAACTGGTACAGCAGAAAAGGCACTGATATACTGTAACTGGTGCAGCGGAAAAGGCACAGACATACTGTAACTGGTGCAGCAGAAAAGGCACAAATTAACTGTAACTGGTGCAGCAGAAAAGACACAGATATACTTTAAATGGTGCAGCAAAAAAGGCAAAGATATACTGTAACTAGTGCAACAGAAAAGGCACAGATATAATGTAATGGTGCAGAAGAAAAGGCACAGATATACTGTAACTGGTGCAGCAGAAAAGGCACATATGTACTGTAACTGGTGCAGCAGAGAATTAACATATTTAATCTAACTGGTGTAGCAGAAAAGGCACAGATACACTGTTACCGGTGCAGCAGAAAATACACAGATATACTGTAACTAGTGCAGCTGAAAAGGCGCAGATATACTGTAACTAGTGCAGCAGAAGAGGCACAGACAAACTGTAACTTTTGAAGCAGAAAATACACAGATATACTGTAATTGGTGCAGCAGAAAAGGCACAGAAATACTGTAACTTGAAGCAGAAAAGACACATATATATTGTAACTGGTGCAGCAGAAAAGGCACAAATATACTGTAAGTTCTGAAGCAGCAAAGACACAGATATACTGTAACTGGTGCACCCGAAAAGGCACAGATATGCTGTTACTGGTGCAGCGGAAAAAGCACAGATTAACTTTAAATGGTGCAGCAGAAAATGCACAGTTATTCTGCAACTGGTGCAGCAGAAAAGGCACAGATATACTGTAACTGGTGCAGCAGAAAAGGCACAAATATACTGTTACTGATGCTGCAGGAAAGACACAGATATACTGTAACTGGTACAACAGAAAATGCACAGATATACTGTATCTGGTGCAGCAGAAAAGGAAAAGATATACTGTAACTGGTGCAGCAGAAAAGGCACAGACCTACTGTAACTTTTGAAGCAGAAAAAACACAGATATACTGTAACTGGTGCAGCAGAAAAGGCACAGAAATACTGTAACTTTTGAAGCCGAAAAGACACATATATATTGTAACTGGTGCAGCAGAAAAGGCACAAATATACTGTAACTTTTGAAGCAGCAAAGACACAGATATACTGTAACTGGTGCAGCATAAAAGGCACAGATATACTGTAACTGGTGCAGCAGAAAAGGCACAGATATACTGTGACTGGTGCAGCAGAAAAGATGCAGATATACTGTATCTGGTGCAGCAGAAAAGGCACAGATATACTGTAACCTGTGCAGCAGAAAAGGCACAGATATACTGTAACTGGTGCAGCAGAACAGATGCAGATATACTGTAGCTAGTGAAGCAGAAAAGGCACAGATATACTGTAACTGGTGCAGCAGAAAATGAGCAGTTATACTGTAACTGGTGTAGCAGAAAAGTTGCAGATATACTGTAACAGGTGCGACAGAAAATACAAAGATATACTGTAACTGGTGCAGCAGAAAAGGCACAGATATACTGTAACTGGTGCATCAGAAAAGGCAAAGATATACTGAAACTGGTGCAGTAGAAAAGACGCAGATATATCGTAACTGGTGCAGCACAAAATGAGCAGATATACTGTATCTGGTGCAGCAGAAAAGGTGCAGATATACTGTAACTGGTGCAACAGAAAATACAAAGATATACTGTAACTGGTGCAGCAGAAAAGGCACAGATATACTGTAACTGGTGCATCAGAAAAGGCACAGATATACTGTAACTGGTGTAGCAAAAAATGCACAGATACATTGTAACTGGTGCAGCAGAAAATACACAGATATACTGCAACTAGTGCAGCAGAAAAGGCACAGATATACTGTAACTGGTGCAGCATAAAAGACACAGATATACTGTAACTTCTGCAGCAGAAAAGGCAAAGATATACTGTAAATGGTGCAGCAGAAAAGACGCAGATATACTGTAACTGGTGCAGCAGAAAATGAGCAGATATACTGTAACTGGAGCAGCAGAAAAGGCGCAGATATACTGTAACTGGTGGAACAGAAAATACAAAGATATACTGTAACTGGTGCAGCAGAAATAGCACAGATATACTGTAACTGGTGCAGCAGAAAAGGCACAGATATACTATAACTGGGGCAGCAGAAAAGGCACAGATATACTGTAACTGGTGCAGCAGAAAATACACAGATATACTGTAACTGGTTCAGCAGAAAAGGCACAGATGTACTGTAACTGGTGCAGCTGAAAAGACACAGATGTACTGTCACTTTTGAAGGAGAAAAGGCACAGATATACTGTAACTGGTGCAGCAGAAAAGGCACATATATGCTGTAACTTTTGAAGCAGAAAAGACACAGATATACTGTAACTAGTGCAGCAGAAAAGGCACAGAAATACTGTAACTTTTGAAGCAGAAAAGACACCTATATATTGTAACTGGTGCAGCAGAAAAGGCACAAATATACTGTAACTTTTGAAGCAGCAAAGACACAGATATACTGTAACTGGTGCAGCAGAAAAGGCACAGATATACTGTAACTGGTGTAGCAGAAAAGACGCAGATTAACTGTGACTGGTGCAGCAGAAAAGACGCAGATATACTGTAACTGGTGCAGCAGGAAAGGCACAGATATACTGTAACCTGTGCAGCAGAAAATGCACAGATATACTGTAACTGGTACAGCAGAACAGATGCAGATATACTGTAACTAGTGAAGCAGAAAAGGCGCAGATATACTGTAACTGGTGCAGCCGAAAATGAGCAGATATACTGCAACTGGTGTAGCAGAAAAGTTGCAGATATACTGTAACTGGTGCAACAGAAAATACAAAGATATACTGTAACTGGTACAGCAGAAAAGGCACAGATATACTGTAACTGGTGCATCAGAAAATGCAAAGATATACTGTAACTGGTGCAGTAGAAAAGACGCAGATATACTGTAACTGGTGCAGCACAAAATGAGCAGACATAATGTATCTGGTGCAGCAGAAAAGGTGCAGATATACTGTAACTGGTGCAACAGAAAATACAAAGATATACTGTAACTGGTGCAGCAGAAATGGCACAGATATACTGTAACTGGTGCATCAGAAAAGGCACAGATATACTGTAACTGGTGTAGTAAAAAAGGCACAGATACATTGTAACTGGTGCAGCAGAAAATACACAGATATACTGCAACTAGTGCAGCAGAAAAGGCACAGATATACTGTAACTGGTGCAGTAGAAAAGACACAGATATACTGTAACTTCTGCAGCAGAAAAGGCGCAGATATACTGTAACTGGTGCAGCAGAAAAGGCGCAGATATACTGTAACTGGTGCATCAGAAAAGGTGCAGATATACTGTAACTGGTGCAGCAGAAAAGGCAAAGATATACTGTAAATGGTGCAGCAGAAAAGACGCAGATATACTGTAACTGGCGCAGCAGAAAATGAGCAGATTTACTGTAACTGGTGCAGCAGAAAAGTCGCAGATATACTGTAACTGGTGCAACAGAAAATTCAAAGATATACTGTAACTGGTGCAGCAGAAATGGCAGAGATATACTGTAACTGGTGCAGCAGAAAAGGCACAGATTTACTGTAACTGGGGCAGCAGAAAAGGCACAGATATACTGTAACTTGTGCAGCAGAAAATACACAGATATACTGTAACTGGTGCAGCAGAAAAGGCACAGATATACTGTAACTGGTGCAGCTGAAAAGACACAGATATACTATAACTTTTGAAGCAGAAAAGACACAGTTATACTGTAACTGGTGCAGCAGAAAAGGCACAGAAATACTGTAACTTTTGAAGCAGAAACGACACAAATATACTGTAACTGGTGCAACAGAAAAGGCACATATGTACTATAACTGGTGCAGCAGAGAAGGCACTTATATAATGTAACTGGTGCAGCAGAAAAGGCACAGATATACTGTAACTGGTGTAGCAGAAAAGGCACAGATACACTGTTACTGGTGCAGCAGAAAATACACAGATATACTGTAACTAGTGCAGCAGAAAAGGCAAAGATATACTGTAACTTGTGCAGCAGAAAAGACACAGATATACTGTAACTTTTGCAGCATAAAAGGCACAGATATACTGTAACTGGAGCAGCAGAAAAGGCACATATATACTGTAACTGATGCAGCAGAAAAGACACAGATATACTGTAACTTCTGCAGCAGAAAAGGCACAGATATAATGTAACTAGTGCAGCAGAAAGTTCACAGATATACTGTAACTGGTGCAGCAGAAAAGACACAAATATAATGTAACTTTTGCAGCAGAAAAGGCGCAGATATATTCTGTAACTGGTGCAGCAGAAAAGGCACCCGATATACTGTTACTGGTGCAGCAGAAAAGGCACAGATTAACTGTAATTGGTGCAGCTGAAAATACACAGATATATTGTAGCTGGTGAAGCAGAAAAGCCACAGACATACAGTAACTGATGCAGCAGGAAAGACACAGGTATACTGTAACTGGTGCAACAGAAAATTCACAGATATACTGTATCTGGTGCAGCAGAAAAGGAACAGATATACAGTAACTGGTGCAGCAGAAAAGGCACAGAAATACTGTCACTATTGAAGCCGAAATGACACAAATATACTGTAACTGGTGAAGCAGAAAAGGCACAGACATACTGTAACTTTTGAAGTAGAAAAGACACAGATATACTGTAACTGGTGCAGCAGAAAAGGCACAGATATACTGTAACTGGTGTAGCAGAAAAGGCACAGATATACTGTAACTGGTGCAGCAGAAAAGACGCAGATATACTGTAACTGGTGCAGCAGAAAAGGCGCAGATATACTGTAACTGGTGCAGCAGAAAAGGCGCAGATATACTGTAACTGGTGCAGCAGAAACAGCACAGATATCCTGTAACTTTTGAATCAGAAAAGACACAGATATACTGTAACTGGTGCAGCAGAAAAGGCACAGAAATACTGTAACTTTTGAAGCAGAAAAGACACCTATATACTGTAACTGGTGCAGCAGAAAAGTCACAAATATACTGTCACTTTTGAAGCAGAAAAGTCACAAAATACCTGTAACTGGTGCAGCAGAAAAGGCACAGATATACTGTAACTGGTGAAGCAGAAAAGGCGCAGATTACCTGTGACTGGTGCAGCACAAAAAATGCAGATATGCTGTAACTGGTGCAGCAGAAAACGCACAAATACACTGTAACCTGTGCAGTAGAAAAGGCACAGATATACTGTAACTAGTGCAGCAGAACAGATGCATATATACTGTAACTAGTGAAGCAGAAAAGGCGCAGATATACTGTATCTGGTGCAGCAGCAAAGTTGCAGATATACTGTAACTGGTGCAACAGAAAATACAAAGATATACTCTAACTGGTGCAGCAAAAAAGGCACAGATTTACTGTAACTGGTGCAGCAGAAAAGGCACAGATATACTGTAACGGGTGCAGCAGAAAAGGCACAGATATACTGTAACTGATGCAGCAGAAAAGACACAGATATACTGTAACTTCTGCAGCAGATAAGGCACAGATATACTGTAACTGGTGCAGCAGAAAATGCACAGATATAATGTAACTGGTGCAGCAGAAAATGCACAGATATACTGTAACTGGTGCAGCAGAAAAGTCACAGATATACTGTAACTGGTGCAGCAGAAAAGTCAAAGATATACTGTAACTGGTGCAGCAGAAAAGGCGCAGATATACTGTAACTGGTGCAGCAGAAAATACGCAGATATACTGTAAAAGGTGCAGCAGAAAATACATAGATATCTGTAACTGGTGCAGCAGAAAATACACAGATATACTGTAACTGGTGCAGCAGAAAATACATGGATATCTGTAACTGGTGCAGCAGAAAAGATGCAGATATACTGTAACTGGAGCAGCAGAAAAGGCACAGATATACTGTAACTAGTGCAGCAGAAAATACCCAGATATACTGTAACTGGTGCAACAGAAAAGGCACAGATATACTGTAACTGGTGCAGCAGAAAAGGCAAAGATATACTGTAAATGGTCCAACAGAAAATGCACAGATATACTGTAACTGGTACAGCAGAAAAGGCACTGATATACTGTAACTGGTGCAGCGGAAAAGGCACAGACATACTGTAACTGGTGCAGCAGAAAAGGTATAAATTAACTGTAACTGGTGCAGCAGAAAAGACACAGATATACTCTAAATGGTGCAGCAAAAAAGGCAAAGATATACTGTAACTAGTGCAACAGAAAAGGCACAGATATAATGTAATGGTGCAGAAGAAAAGGCACAGATATACTGTAACTGGTGCAGCAGAAAAGGCACATATGTACTGTAACTGGTGCAGCAGAGAATTAACATATTTAATCTAACTGGTGTAGCAGAAAAGGCACAGATACACTGTTACCGGTGCAGCAGAAAATACACAGATATACTGTAACTAGTGCAGCCGAAAAGGCGCAGATATACTGTAACTAGTGCAGCAGAAAAGGCACAGACAAACTGTAACTTTTGAAGCAGAAAATACACAGATATACTGTAATTGGTGCAGCAGAAAAGGCACAGAAATACTGTAACTTGAGGCAGAAAAGACACATATATATTGTAACTGGTGCAGCAGAAAAGGCACAAATATACTGTAAGTTCTGAAGCAGCAAAGACACAGATATACTGTAACTGGTGCAGCTGAAAAGGCACAGATATGCTGTTACTGGTGCAGCGGAAAAAGCACAGATTAACTTTAAATGGTGCAGCAGAAAATGCACAGTTATTCTACAACTGGTGCAGCAGAAAAGGCACAAATATACTGTAACTGATGCTGCAGGAAAGACACAGATATACTGTAACTGGTACAACAGAAAATGCACAGATATACTGTATCTGGTGCAGCAGAAAAGGAAAAGATATACTGTAACTGGTGCAGCAGAAAAGGCACAGACCTACTGTAACTTTTGAAGCAGAAAAGACACAGATATACTGTAACTGGTGCAGCAGAAAAGGCACAGAAATACTGTAACTTTTGAAGCGGAAAAGACACATATATAATGTAACTGGTGAAGCAGAAAAGGCACAAATATACTGTAACTTTTGAAGCAGCAAAGACACAGATATACTGTAACTGGTGCAGCATAAAAGGCACAGATATACTGTAACTGGTGCAGCAGAAAAGGCACAGATATACTGTGACTGGTGCAGCAGAAAAGATGCAGATATACTGTATCTGGTGCAGCAGAAAAGGCACAGATATACTGTAACCTGTGCAGCAGAAAAGGCACAGATATACTGTAACTGGTGCAGCAGAACAGATGCAGATATACTGTAACTAGTGAAGCAGAAAAGGCACAGATATACTGTAACTGGTGCAGCAGAAAATGAGCAGATATACTGTAACTGGTGTAGCAGAAAAGTTGCAGATATACTGTAACAGGTGCGACAGAAAATACAAAGATATACTGTAACTGGTGCAGAAGAAAAGGCACAGATATACTGTAACTGGTGCATCAGAAAAGGCAAAGATATACTGTAACTGGTGCAGTAGAAAAGACGCAGATATATCGTAACTGGTGCAGCACAAAATGAGCAGATATACTGTATCTGGTGCAGCAGAAAAGGTGCAGATATACTGTAACTGGTGCAACAGAAAATACAAAGATATACTGTAACTGGTGCAGCAGAAAAGGCACAGATATAATGTAACTGGTGCAGCAGAAAAGACACAGATATACTGTAACTTCTGCAGCAGAAAAGGCGCAGATATACTGTAACTGGTGCAGCAGAAAAGTCGCAGATATACTGTAACTGGTGCAGCAGAAAAGGTGCAGATATACTGTAACTGGTGCAGCAGAAAAGGCAAAGATATACTGTAAATGGTGCAGCAGAAAAGACGCAGATATACTGTAACTGGTGCAGCAGAAAATGAGCAGATATACTGTAACTGGTGCAGCAGAAAAAGCGCAGATATACTGTAACTGGTGGAACAGAAAATACAAAGATATACTGTAACTGGTGCAGCAGAAATAGCACAGATATACTGTAACTGGTGCAGCAGAAAATACACAGATATACTGTAACTGGTTCAGCAGAAAAGGCACAGATGTACTGTAACTGGTGCAGCTGAAAAGACACAGATGTACTGTAACTTTTGAAGCAGAAAAGGCACAGATATACTGTAACTGGTGCAGCAGAAAATGCACATATATGCTGTTACTGGTGTAGCAGAAAAGGCACAGATTAACTGTAATTGGTGCAGCAGAAAATGCATAGATATTCTGTAACTGGTGCAGCAAAAAAGGCACAGATATACTGTAACTGGAGCAGCAGAAAAGGCACAGATATACTGTAACTGATGCAGCAGGAAAGACACAGATATACTGTAACTGGTACAACAGAAAATGCACAGATATACTGTAACTTTTGAAGCAGAAAAGACACCTATATATTGTAACTGGTGCAGCAGAAAAGGCACAAATATACTGTAACTTTTGAAGCAGCAAAGACACAGATATACTGTAACTGGTGCAGCAGAAAAGGCACAGATATACTGTAACTGGTGTAGCAGAAAAGATGCAGATTAACTGTGACTGGTGCAGCAGAAAAGACGCAGATATACTGTAACTGGTGCAGCAGAAAAGGCACAGATATACTGTAACCTGTGCAGCAGAAAATGCACAGATATACTGTAACTGGTACAGCAGAACAGATGCAGATATACTGTAACTAGTGAAGCAGAAAAGGTGCAGATATACTGTAACTGGTGCAGCCGAAAATGAGCAGATATACTGTAACTGGTGTAGCAGAAAAGTTGCAGATATACTGTAACTGGTGCAACAGAAAATACAAAGATATACTGTAACTGGTACAGCAGAAAAGGCACAGATATACTGTAACTGGTGCATCAGAAAATGCAAAGATATACTGTAACTGGTGCAGTAGAAAAGACGCAGATATACTGTAACTGGTGCAGCACAAAATGAGCAGACATAATGTATCTGGTGCAGCAGAAAAGGTGCAGATATACTGTAACTGGTGCAACAGAAAATACAAAGATATACTGTAACTGGTGCAGCAGAAAAGACACAGATATACTGTAACTTCTGCAGCAGAAAAGGCGCAGATATACTGTAACTGGTGCATCAGAAAATGCAAAGATATACTGTAACTGGTGCAGTAGAAAAGACGCAGATATACTGTAACTGGTGCAGCACAAAATGAGCAGACATAATGTATCTGGTGCAGCAGAAAAGGTGCAGATATACTGTAACTGGTGCAGCAGAAAAGGCACAGAAATACTGTAACTTTTGAAGCCGAAAAGACACATATATATTGTAACTGGTGCAGCAGAAAAGGCACAAATATACTGTAACTTTTGAAGCAGCAAAGACACAGATATACTGTAACTGGTGCAGCATAAAAGGCACAGATATACTGCAACTGGTGCAGCAGAAAAGGCACAGATATACTGTGACTGGTGCAGCAGAAAAGATGCAGATATACTGTATCTGGTGCAGCAGAAAAGGCACAGATATACTGTAACCTGTGCAGCAGAAAAGGAACAGATATACTGTAACTGGTGCAGCAGAACAGATGCAGATATACTGTAACTAGTGAAGCAGAAAAGGCACAGATATACTGTAACTGGTGCAGCAGAAAATGAGCAGATATACTGTAACTGGTGTAGCAGAAAAGTTGCAGATATACTGTAACAGGTGCGACAGAAAATACAAAGATATACTGTAACTGGTGCAGCAGAAAAGGCACAGATATACTGTAACTGGTGCATCAGAAAAGGCAAAGATATACTGTAACTGGTGCAGTAGAAAAGACGCAGATATATCGTAACTGGTGCAGCACAAAAGGAGCAGATATACTGTATCTGGTGCAGCAGAAAAGGTGCAGATATACTGTAACTGGTGCAACAGAAAATACAAAGATATATTGTAACTGGTGCAGCAGAAAAGGCACAGATATACTGTAACTGGTGCATCAGAAAAGGCACAGATATACTGTAACTGGTGTAGCAAAAAATGCACAGATACATTGTAACTGGTGCAGCAGAAAATACACAGATATACTGCAACTAGTGCAGCAGAAAAGGCACAGATATACTGTAACTGGTGCAGCAGAAAAGACACAGATATACTGTAACTTCTGCAGCAGAAAAGGTGCAGATATACTGTAACTGGTGCAGCATAAAAGGCGCAGATATACTGTAACTGGTGCAGCAGAAAAGGTGCAGATATACTGTAACTGGTGCAGCAGAAAAGGCAAAGATATACTGTAAATGGTGCAGCAGAAAAGACGCAGATATACTGTAACTGGTGCAGCAGAAAATGAGCAGATATACTGTAACTGGAGCAGCAGAAAAGGCACAGATATACTGTAACTGGTGGAACAGAAAATACAAAGATATACTGTAACTGGTGCAGCAGAAATAGCACAGATATACTGTAACTGGTGCAGCAGAAAAGGTACAGATATACTATAACTGGGGCAGCAGAAAAGGCACAGATATACTGTAACTGGTGCAGCAGAAAATACACAGATATACTGTAACTGGTTCAGCAGAAAAGGCACAGATGTACTGTAACTGGTGCAGCTGAAAAGACACAGATGTACTGTCACTTTTGAAGCAGAAAAGGCACAGATATACTGTAACTGGTGCAGCAGAAAAGGCACTTATATGCTGTTACTGGTGTAGCAGAAAAGGCACAGATTAACTGTAATTGGTGCAGCAGAAAATGCACAGATATTCTGTACCTGGTGCAGCAAAAAAGGCACAAATATACTGTAACTGGAGCAGCAGAAAAGGCACAGATATACTGTAACTGATGCAGCAGGAAAGACACAGATATACTGTAACTGGTACAACAGAAAATGCACAGATATACTGTAACTTTTGAAGCAGAAAAGACACAGATATACTGTAACTAGTGCAGCAGAAAAGGCACAGAAATACTTTAACTTTTGAAGCAGAAAAGACACCTATATATTGTAACTGGTGCAGCAGAAAAGGCACAAATATACTGTAACTTTTGAAGCAGCAAAGACACAGATATACTGTAACTGGTGCAGCAGAAAAGGCACAGATATACTGTAACTGGTGTAGCAGAAAAGACGCAGATTAACTGTGACTGGTGCAGCAGAAAAGACGCAGATATACTGTAACTGGTGCAGCAGAAAAGGCACAGATATACTGTAACCTGTGCAGCAGAAAATGCACAGATATACTGTAACTGGTACAGCAGAACAGATGCAGATATACTGTAACTAGTGAAGCAGAAAAGGCGCAGATATACTGTAACTGGTGCAGCCGAAAATGAGCAGATATACTGCAACTGGTGTAGCAGAAAAGTTGCAGATATACTGTAACTGGTGCAACAGAAAATACAAAGATATACTGTAACTGGTACAGCAGAAAAGGCACAGATATACTGTAACTGGTGCATCAGAAAATGCAAAGATATACTGTAACTGGTGCAGTAGAAAAGACGCAGATATACTGTAACTGGTGCAGCACAAAATGAGCAGACATAATGTATCTGGTGCAGCAGAAAAGGTGCAGATATACTGTAACTGGTGCAACAGAAAATACAAAGATATACTGTAACTGGTGCAGCAGAAAAGGCACAGATATACTGTAACTGGTGCATCAGAAAAGGCACAGATATACTGTAACTGGTGTAGTAAAAAAGGCACAGATACATTGTAACTGGTGCAGCAGAAAATACACAGATATACCGCAACTAGTGCAGCAGAAAAGGCACAGATATACTGTAACTGGTGCAGCAGAAAAGACACAGATATACTGTAACTTCTGCAGCAGAAAAGGCGCAGATATACTGTAACTGGTGCAGCAGAAAAGGCGCAGATATACTGTAACTGGTGCATCAGAAAAGGTGCAGATATACTGTAACTGGTGCAGCAGAAAAGGCAAAGATATACTGTAAATGGTGCAGCAGAAAAGACGCAGATATACTGTAACTGGCGCAGCAGAAAATGAGCAGATTTACTGTAACTGGTGCAGCAGAAAAGGCGCAGATATACTGTAACTGGTGCAACAGAAAATTCAAAGATATACTGTAACTGGTGCAGCAGAAATGGCAGAGATATACTGTAACTGGTGCAGCAGAAAAGGCACAAATTTACTGTAACTGGGGCAGCAGAAAAGGCACAGATATACTGTAACTTGTGCAGCAGAAAATACACAGATATACTGTAACTGGTGCAGCAGAAAAGGCACAGATATACTGTAACTGGTGCAGCTGAAAAGACACAGATATACTATAACTTTTGAAGCAGAAAAGACACAGTTATACTGTAACTGGTGCAGCAGAAAAGGCACAGAAATACTGTAACTTTTGAAGCAGAAACGACACAAATATACTGTAACTGGTGCAACAGAAAAGGCACATATGTACTATTACTGGTGCAGCAGAGAAGGCACTTATATAATGTAACTGGTGCAGCAGAAAAGGCACAGATATACTGTAACTGGTGTAGCAGAAAAGGCACAGATACACTGTTACTGGTGCAGCAGAAAATACACAGATATACTGTAACTAGTGCAGCAGAAAAGGCAAAGATATACTGTAACTGGTGCAGCAGAAAAGACACAGATATACTGTAACTTTTGCAGCAGAAAAGGCACAGATATACTGTAACTGGAGCAGCAGAAAAGGCACAGATATACTGTAACTGATGCAGCAGAAAAGACACAGATATACTGTAACTTCTGCAGCAGAAAAGGCACAGATATAATGTAACTAGTGCAGCAGAAAGGTCACAGATATACTGTAACTGGTGCAGCAGAAAAGACACAAATATAAAGTAACTTTTGCAGCAGAAAAGGCGCAGATATATTCTGTAACTGGTGCAGCAGAAAAGGCACCCGATATACTGTTACTGGTGCAGCAGAAAAGGCACAGATTAACTGTAATTGGTGCAGCTGAAAATACACAGATATATTGTAGCTGGTGAAGCAGAAAAGCCACAGACATACAGTAACTGATGCAGCAGGAAAGACACAGGTATACTGTAACTGGTGCAACAGAAAATTCACAGATATACTGTATCTGTTGCAGCAGAAAAGGAACAGATATACAGTAACTGGTGCAGCAGAAAAGGCACAGAAATACTGTCACTATTGAAGCCGAAATGACACAAATATACTGTAACTGGTGCAGCAGAAAAGGCACAGACATACTGTAACTTTTGAAGTAGAAAAGACACAGATATACTGTAACTGGTGCAGCAGAAAAGGCACAGATATACTGTAACTGGTGTAGCAGAAAAGGCACAGATATACTGTAACTGGTGCAGCAGAAAAGACGCAGATATACTGTAACTGGTGCAGCAGAAAAGGCGCAGATATACTGTAACTGGTGCAGCAGAAAAGGCGCAGATATACTGTAACTGGAGCAGCAGAAACAGCACAGATATCCTGTAACTTTTGAATCAGAGAAGACACAGATATACTGTAACTGGTGCAGCAGAAAAGGCACAGAAATACTGTCACTTTTGAAGCAGAAAAGTCACAAAATACCTGTAACTGGTGCAGCAGAAAAGGCACAGATATACTGTAACTGGTGAAGCAGAAAAGGCGCAGATTACCTGTGACTGGTGCAGCACAAAAAATGCAGATATGCTGTAACTGGTGCAGCAGAAAACGCACAAATACACTGTAACCTGTGCAGTAGAAAAGGCACAGATATACTGTAACTAGTGCAGCAGAACAGATGCATATATACTGTAACTAGTGAAGCAGAAAAGGCGCAGATAAACTGTATCTGGTGCAGCAGCAAAGTTGCAGATATACTGTAACTGGTGCAACAGAAAATACAAAGATATACTCTAACTGGTGCAGCAGAAAAGGCACAGATTTACTGTAACTGGTGCAGCAGAAAAGGCAAAGATATACTGTAACGGGTGCAGCAGAAAAGGCACATATATACTGTAACTGATGCAGCAGAAAAGACACAGATATACTGTAACTTCTGCAGCAGAAAAGGCACAGATATACTGTAACTGGTGCAGCAGAAAATGCACAGATATAATGTAACTGGTGCAGCAGAAAATGCACAGATATACTGTAACTGGTGCAGCAGAAAAGTCACAGATATACTGTAACTGGTGCAGCAGAAAAGTCAAAGATATACTGTAACTGGTGCAGCAGAAAAGGTGCAGATATACTGTAACTGGTGCAGCAGAAAATACGCAGATATACTGTAAAAGGTGCAGCAGAAAATACATAGATATCTGTAACTGGTGCAGCAGAAAATACACAGATATACTGTAACTGGTGCAGCAGAAAATACATGGATATCTGTAACTGGTGCAGCAGAAAAGATGCAGATATACTGTAACTGGAGCAGCAGAAAAGGCACAGATATACTGTAACTAGTGCAGCAGAAAATACCCAGATATACTGTAACTGGTGCAACAGAAAAGGCACAGATATACTGTAACTGGTGCAGCAGAAAAGGCAAAGATATACTGTAAATGGTCCAACAGAAAATGCACAGATATACTGTAACTGGTACAGCAGAAAAGGCACTGATATACTGTAACTGGTGCAGCGGAAAAGGCACAGACATACTGTAACTGGTGCAGCAGAAAAGGTATAAATTAACTGTAACTGGTTCAGCAGAAAAGACACAGATATACTCTAAATGGTGCAGCAAAAAAGGCAAAGATATACTGTAACTAGTGCAGCAGAAAAGGCACAGATATACTGTAACTGGTGAAGCAGAAAAGGCGCAGATTACCTGTGACTGGTGCAGCACAAAAAATGCAGATATGCTGTAACTGGTGCAGCAGAAAACGCACAAATACACTGTAACCTGTGCAGTAGAAAAGGCACAGATATACTGTAACTAGTGCTGCAGAACAGATGCATATATACTGTAACTAGTGAAGCAGAAAAGGCGCAGATAAACTGTATCTGGTGCAGCAGCAAAGTTGCAGATATACTGTAACTGGTGCAACAGAAAATACAAAGATATACTCTAACTGGTGCAGCAGAAAAGGCACAGATTTACTGTAACTGGTGCAGCAGAAAAGGCAAAGATATACTGTAACGGGTGCAGCAGAAAAGGCACATATATACTGTAACTGATGCAGCAGAAAAGACACAGATATACTGTAACTTCTGCAGCAGAAAAGGCACAGATATACTGTAACTGGTGCAGCAGAAAATGCACAGATATAATGTAACTGGTGCAGCAGAAAATGCACAGATATACTGTAACTGGTGCAGCAGAAAAGTCACAGATATACTGTAACTGGTGCAGCAGAAAAGTCAAAGATATACTGTAACTGGTGCAGCAGAAAAGGCGCAGATATACTGTAACTGGTGCAGCAGAAAATACGCAGATATACTGTAAAAGGTGCAGCAGAAAATACATAGATATCTGTAAATGGTGCAGCAGAAAATACACAGATATACTGTAACTGGTGCAGCAGAAAATACATGGATATCTGTAACTGGTGCAGCAGAAAAGATGCAGATATACTGTAACTGGAGCAGCAGAAAAGGCACAGATATACTGTAACTAGTGCAGCAGAAAATACCCAGATATACTGTAACTGGTGCATCAGAAAAGGCACAGATATACTGTAACTGGTGCAGCAGAAAAGGCAAAGATATACTGTAAATGGTCCAACAGAAAATGCACAGATATACTGTAATTGGTACAGCAGAAAAGGCACTGATATACTGTAACTGGTGCAGCGGAAAAGGCACAGACATACTGTAACTGGTGCAGCAGAAAAGGTATAAATTTACTGTAACTGGTTCAGCAGAAAAGACACAGATATACTCTAAATGGTGCAGCAAAAAAGGCAAAGATATACTGTAACTAGTGCAACAGAAAAGGCACAGATATAATGTAATGGTGCAGAAGAAAAGGCACAGATATACTGTAACTGGTGCAGCAGAAAAGGCACATATGTACTGTAACTGGTGCAGCAGAGAATTAACATATTTAATCTAACTGGTGTAGCAGAAAAGGCACAGATACACTGTTACCGGTGCAGCAGAAAATACACAGATATACTGTAACTAGTGCAGCCGAAAAGGCGCAGATATACTGTAACTAGTGCAGCAGAAAAGGCACAGACAAACTGTAACTTTTGAAGCAGAAAATACACAGATATACTGTAATTGGTGCAGCAGAAAAGGCACAGAAATACTGTAACTTGAAGCAGAAAAGACACATATATATTGTAACTGGTGCAGCAGAAAAGGCACAAATATACTGTAAGTTCTGAAGCAGCAAAGACACAGATATACTGTAACTGGTGCAGCAGAAAAGGCACAGATATGCTGTTACTGGTGCAGCGGAAAAAGCACAGATTAACTTTAAATGGTGCAGCAGAAAATGCACAGTTATTCTACAACTGGTGCAGCAGAAAAGGCACAAATATACTGTAACTGATGCTGCAGGAAAGACACAGATATACTGTAACTGGTACAACAGAAAATGCACAGATATACTGTATCTGGTGCAGCAGAAAAGGAAAAGATATACTGTAACTGGTGCAGCAGAAAAGGCACAGACCTACTGTAACTTTTGAAGCAGAAAAGACACAGATATACTGTAACTGGTGCAGCAGAAAAGGCACAGAAATACTGTAACTTTTGAAGCGGAAAAGACACATATATATTGTAACTGGTGCAGCAGAAAAGGCACAAATATACTGTAACTTTTGAAGCAGCAAAGACACAGATATACTGTAACTGGTGCAGCATAAAAGGCACAGATATACTGTAACTGGTGCAGTAGAAAAGGCACAGATATACTGTGACTGGTGCAGCAGAAAAGATGCAGATATACTGTATCTGGTGCAGCAGAAAAGGCACAGATATACTGTAACCTGTGCAGCAGAAAAGGCACAGATATACTGTAACTGGTGCAGCAGAACAGATGCAGATATACTGTAACTAGTGAAGCAGAAAAGGCACAGATATACTGTAACAGGTGCAGCAGAAAATGAGCAGATATACTGTAACTGGTGTAGCAGAAAAGGTGCAGATATACTGTAACAGGTGCGACAGAAAATACAAAGATATACTGTAACTGCTGCAGAAGAAAAGGCACAGATATACTGTAACTGGTGCATCAGAAAAGGCAAAGATATACTGTAACTGGTGCATCAGAAAATGCAAAGATATACTGTAACTGGTGCAGTAGAAAAGACGCAGATATACTGTAACTGGTGCAGCACAAAATGAGCAGACATAATGTATCTGGTGCAGCAGAAAAGGTGCAGATATACTGTAACTGGTGCAGCAGAAAAGGCACAGAAATACTGTAACTTTTGAAGCCGAAAAGACACATATATATTGTAACTGGTGCAGCAGAAAAGGCACAAATATACTGTAACTTTTGAAGCAGCAAAGACACAGATATACTGTAACTGGTGCAGCATAAAAGGCACAGATATACTGCAACTGGTGCAGCAGAAAAGGCACAGATATACTGTGACTGGTGCAGCAGAAAAGATGCAGATATACTGTATCTGGTGCAGCAGAAAAGGCACAGATATACTGTAACCTGTGCAGCAGAAAAGGAACAGATATACTGTAACTGGTGCAGCAGAACAGATGCAGATATACTGTAACTAGTGAAGCAGAAAAGGCACAGATATACTGTAACTGGTGCAGCAGAAAATGAGCAGATATACTGTAACTGGTGTAGCAGAAAAGTTGCAGATATACTGTAACAGGTGCGACAGAAAATACAAAGATATACTGTAACTGGTGCAGCAGAAAAGGCACAGATATACTGTAACTGGTGCATCAGAAAAGGCAAAGATATACTGTAACTGGTGCAGTAGAAAAGACGCAGATATATCGTAACTGGTGCAGCACAAAAGGAGCAGATATACTGTATCTGGTGCAGCAGAAAAGGTGCAGATATACTGTAACTGGTGCAACAGAAAATACAAAGATATATTGTAACTGGTGCAGCAGAAAAGGCACAGATATACTGTAACTGGTGCATCAGAAAAGGCACAGATATACTGTAACTGGTGTAGCAAAAAATGCACAGATACATTGTAACTGGTGCAGCAGAAAATACACAGATATACTGCAACTAGTGCAGCAGAAAAGGCACAGATATACTGTAACTGGTGCAGCAGAAAAGACACAGATATACTGTAACTTCTGCAGCAGAAAAGGTGCAGATATACTGTAACTGGTGCAGCATAAAAGGCGCAGATATACTGTAACTGGTGCAGCAGAAAAGGTGCAGATATACTGTAACTGGTGCAGCAGAAAAGGCAAAGATATACTGTAAATGGTGCAGCAGAAAAGACGCAGATATACTGTAACTGGTGCAGCAGAAAATGAGCAGATATACTGTAACTGGAGCAGCAGAAAAGGCACAGATATACTGTAACTGGTGGAACAGAAAATACAAAGATATACTGTAACTGGTGCAGCAGAAATAGCACAGATATACTGTAACTGGTGCAGCAGAAAAGGTACAGATATACTATAACTGGGGCAGCAGAAAAGGCACAGATATACTGTAACTGGTGCAGCAGAAAATACACAGATATACTGTAACTGGTTCAGCAGAAAAGGCACAGATGTACTGTAACTGGTGCAGCTGAAAAGACACAGATGTACTGTCACTTTTGAAGCAGAAAAGGCACAGATATACTGTAACTGGTGCAGCAGAAAAGGCACTTATATGCTGTTACTGGTGTAGCAGAAAAGGCACAGATTAACTGTAATTGGTGCAGCAGAAAATGCACAGATATTCTGTACCTGGTGCAGCAAAAAAGGCACAAATATACTGTAACTGGAGCAGCAGAAAAGGCACAGATATACTGTAACTGATGCAGCAGGAAAGACACAGATATACTGTAACTGGTACAACAGAAAATGCACAGATATACTGTAACTTTTGAAGCAGAAAAGACACAGATATACTGTAACTAGTGCAGCAGAAAAGGCACAGAAATACTTTAACTTTTGAAGCAGAAAAGACACCTATATATTGTAACTGGTGCAGCAGAAAAGGCACAAATATACTGTAACTTTTGAAGCAGCAAAGACACAGATATACTGTAACTGGTGCAGCAGAAAAGGCACAGATATACTGTAACTGGTGTAGCAGAAAAGACGCAGATTACCTGTGACTGGTGCAGCAGAAAAGACGCAGATATACTGTAACTGGTGCAGCAGAAAAGGCACAGATATACTGTAACCTGTGCAGCAGAAAATGCACAGATATACTGTAACTGGTACAGCAGAACAGATGCAGATATACTGTAACTAGTGAAGCAGAAAAGGCGCAGATATACTGTAACTGGTGCAGCCGAAAATGAGCAGATATACTGCAACTGGTGTAGCAGAAAAGTTGCAGATATACTGTAACTGGTGCAACAGAAAATACAAAGATATACTGTAACTGGTACAGCAGAAAAGGCACAGATATACTGTAACTGGTGCATCAGAAAATGCAAAGATATACTGTAACTGGTGCAGTAGAAAAGACGCAGATATACTGTAACTGGTGCAGCACAAAATGAGCAGACATAATGTATCTGGTGCAGCAGAAAAGGTGCAGATATACTGTAACTGGTGCAACAGAAAATACAAAGATATACTGTAACTGGTGCAGCAGAAAAGGCACAGATATACTGTAACTGGTGCATCAGAAAAGGCACAGATATACTGTAACTGGTGTAGTAAAAAAGGCACAGATACATTGTAACTGGTGCAGCAGAAAATACACAGATATACCGCAACTAGTGCAGCAGAAAAGGCACAGATATACTGTAACTGGTGCAGCAGAAAAGACACAGATATACTGTAACTTCTGCAGCAGAAAAGGCGCAGATATACTGTAACTGGTGCAGCAGAAAAGGCGCAGATATACTGTAACTGGTGCATCAGAAAAGGTGCAGATATACTGTAACTGGTGCAGCAGAAAAGGCAAAGATATACTGTAAATGGTGCAGCAGAAAAGACGCAGATATACTGTAACTGGCGCAGCAGAAAATGAGCAGATTTACTGTAACTGGTGCAGCAGAAAAGGCGCAGATATACTGTAACTGGTGCAACAGAAAATTCAAAGATATACTGTAACTGGTGCAGCAGAAATGGCAGAGATATACTGTAACTGGTGCAGCAGAAAAGGCACAAATTTACTGTAACTGGGGCAGCAGAAAAGGCACAGATATACTGTAACTTGTGCAGCAGAAAATACACAGATATACTGTAACTGGTGCAGCAGAAAAGGCACAGATATACTGTAACTGGTGCAGCTGAAAAGACACAGATATACTATAACTTTTGAAGCAGAAAAGACACAGTTATACTGTAACTGGTGCAGCAGAAAAGGCACAGAAATACTGTAACTTTTGAAGCAGAAACGACACAAATATACTGTAACTGGTGCAACAGAAAAGGCACATATGTACTATTACTGGTGCAGCAGAGAAGGCACTTATATAATGTAACTGGTGCAGCAGAAAAGGCACAGATATACTGTAACTGGTGTAGCAGAAAAGGCACAGATACACTGTTACTGGTGCAGCAGAAAATACACAGATATACTGTAACTAGTGCAGCAGAAAAGGCAAAGATATACTGTAACTGGTGCAGCAGAAAAGACACAGATATACTGTAACTTTTGCAGCAGAAAAGGCACAGATATACTGTAACTGGAGCAGCAGAA
Organism: Taudactylus pleione; assembly: GCA_031769625.1. Lineage (NCBI taxonomy): Eukaryota > Metazoa > Chordata > Amphibia > Anura > Myobatrachidae > Taudactylus > Taudactylus pleione. The sequence continues at coordinate 754,772 of JAUIMM010000251.1, forward strand.
AAGGCACAGATATACTGTAACTGATGCAGCAGAAAAGACACAGATATACTGTAACTTCTGCAGCAGAAAAGGCACAGATATAATGTAACTAGTGCAGCAGAAAGGTCACAGATATACTGTAACTGGTGCAGCAGAAAAGACACAAATATAAAGTAACTTTTGCAGCAGAAAAGGCGCAGATATATCCTGTAACTGGTGCAGCAGAAAAGGCACCCGATATACTGTTACTGGTGCAGCAGAAAAGGCACAGATTAACTGTAATTGGTGCAGCTGAAAATACACAGATATATTGTAGCTGGTGAAGCAGAAAAGCCACAGACATACAGTAACTGATGCAGCAGGAAAGACACAGGTATACTGTAACTGGTGCAACAGAAAATTCACAGATATACTGTATCTGTTGCAGCAGAAAAGGAACAGATATACAGTAACTGGTGCAGCAGAAAAGGCACAGAAATACTGTCACTATTGAAGCCGAAATGACACAAATATACTGTAACTGGTGCAGCAGAAAAGGCACAGACATACTGTAACTTTTGAAGTAGAAAAGACACAGATATACTGTAACTGGTGCAGCAGAAAAGGCACAGATATACTGTAACTGGTGTAGCAGAAAAGGCACAGATATACTGTAACTGGTGCAGCAGAAAAGACGCAGATATACTGTAACTGGTGCAGCAGAAAAGGCGCAGATATACTGTAACTGGTGCAGCAGAAAAGGCGCAGATATACTGTAACTGGAGCAGCAGAAACAGCACAGATATCCTGTAACTTTTGAATCAGAGAAGACACAGATATACTGTAACTGGTGCAGCAGAAAAGGCACAGAAATACTGTCACTTTTGAAGCAGAAAAGTCACAAAATACCTGTAACTGGTGCAGCAGAAAAGGCACAGATATACTGTAACTGGTGAAGCAGAAAAGGCGCAGATTACCTGTGACTGGTGCAGCACAAAAAATGCAGATATGCTGTAACTGGTGCAGCAGAAAACGCACAAATACACTGTAACCTGTGCAGTAGAAAAGGCACAGATATACTGTAACTAGTGCAGCAGAACAGATGCATATATACTGTAACTAGTGAAGCAGAAAAGGCGCAGATAAACTGTATCTGGTGCAGCAGCAAAGTTGCAGATATACTGTAACTGGTGCAACAGAAAATACAAAGATATACTCTAACTGGTGCAGCAGAAAAGGCACAGATTTACTGTAACTGGTGCAGCAGAAAAGGCAAAGATATACTGTAACGGGTGCAGCAGAAAAGGCACATATATACTGTAACTGATGCAGCAGAAAAGACACAGATATACTGTAACTTCTGCAGCAGAAAAGGCACAGATATACTGTAACTGGTGCAGCAGAAAATGCACAGATATAATGTAACTGGTGCAGCAGAAAATGCACAGATATACTGTAACTGGTGCAGCAGAAAAGTCACAGATATACTGTAACTGGTGCAGCAGAAAAGTCAAAGATATACTGTAACTGGTGCAGCAGAAAAGGTGCAGATATACTGTAACTGGTGCAGCAGAAAATACGCAGATATACTGTAAAAGGTGCAGCAGAAAATACATAGATATCTGTAACTGGTGCAGCAGAAAATACACAGATATACTGTAACTGGTGCAGCAGAAAATACATGGATATCTGTAACTGGTGCAGCAGAAAAGATGCAGATATACTGTAACTGGAGCAGCAGAAAAGGCACAGATATACTGTAACTAGTGCAGCAGAAAATACCCAGATATACTGTAACTGGTGCAACAGAAAAGGCACAGATATACTGTAACTGGTGCAGCAGAAAAGGCAAAGATATACTGTAAATGGTCCAACAGAAAATGCACAGATATACTGTAACTGGTACAGCAGAAAAGGCACTGATATACTGTAACTGGTGCAGCGGAAAAGGCACAGACATACTGTAACTGGTGCAGCAGAAAAGGTATAAATTAACTGTAACTGGTTCAGCAGAAAAGACACAGATATACTCTAAATGGTGCAGCAAAAAAGGCAAAGATATACTGTAACTAGTGCAGCAGAAAAGGCACAGATATACTGTAACTGGTGAAGCAGAAAAGGCGCAGATTACCTGTGACTGGTGCAGCACAAAAAATGCAGATATGCTGTAACTGGTGCAGCAGAAAACGCACAAATACACTGTAACCTGTGCAGTAGAAAAGGCACAGATATACTGTAACTAGTGCTGCAGAACAGATGCATATATACTGTAACTAGTGAAGCAGAAAAGGCGCAGATAAACTGTATCTGGTGCAGCAGCAAAGTTGCAGATATACTGTAACTGGTGCAACAGAAAATACAAAGATATACTCTAACTGGTGCAGCAGAAAAGGCACAGATTTACTGTAACTGGTGCAGCAGAAAAGGCAAAGATATACTGTAACGGGTGCAGCAGAAAAGGCACATATATACTGTAACTGATGCAGCAGAAAAGACACAGATATACTGTAACTTCTGCAGCAGAAAAGGCACAGATATACTGTAACTGGTGCAGCAGAAAATGCACAGATATAATGTAACTGGTGCAGCAGAAAATGCACAGATATACTGTAACTGGTGCAGCAGAAAAGTCACAGATATACTGTAACTGGTGCAGCAGAAAAGTCAAAGATATACTGTAACTGGTGCAGCAGAAAAGGCGCAGATATACTGTAACTGGTGCAGCAGAAAATACGCAGATATACTGTAAAAGGTGCAGCAGAAAATACATAGATATCTGTAAATGGTGCAGCAGAAAATACACAGATATACTGTAACTGGTGCAGCAGAAAATACATGGATATCTGTAACTGGTGCAGCAGAAAAGATGCAGATATACTGTAACTGGAGCAGCAGAAAAGGCACAGATATACTGTAACTAGTGCAGCAGAAAATACCCAGATATACTGTAACTGGTGCATCAGAAAAGGCACAGATATACTGTAACTGGTGCAGCAGAAAAGGCAAAGATATACTGTAAATGGTCCAACAGAAAATGCACAGATATACTGTAATTGGTACAGCAGAAAAGGCACTGATATACTGTAACTGGTGCAGCGGAAAAGGCACAGACATACTGTAACTGGTGCAGCAGAAAAGGTATAAATTTACTGTAACTGGTTCAGCAGAAAAGACACAGATATACTCTAAATGGTGCAGCAAAAAAGGCAAAGATATACTGTAACTAGTGCAACAGAAAAGGCACAGATATAATGTAATGGTGCAGAAGAAAAGGCACAGATATACTGTAACTGGTGCAGCAGAAAAGGCACATATGTACTGTAACTGGTGCAGCAGAGAATTAACATATTTAATCTAACTGGTGTAGCAGAAAAGGCACAGATACACTGTTACCGGTGCAGCAGAAAATACACAGATATACTGTAACTAGTGCAGCCGAAAAGGCGCAGATATACTGTAACTAGTGCAGCAGAAAAGGCACAGACAAACTGTAACTTTTGAAGCAGAAAATACACAGATATACTGTAATTGGTGCAGCAGAAAAGGCACAGAAATACTGTAACTTGAAGCAGAAAAGACACATATATATTGTAACTGGTGCAGCAGAAAAGGCACAAATATACTGTAAGTTCTGAAGCAGCAAAGACACAGATATACTGTAACTGGTGCAGCAGAAAAGGCACAGATATGCTGTTACTGGTGCAGCGGAAAAAGCACAGATTAACTTTAAATGGTGCAGCAGAAAATGCACAGTTATTCTACAACTGGTGCAGCAGAAAAGGCACAAATATACTGTAACTGATGCTGCAGGAAAGACACAGATATACTGTAACTGGTACAACAGAAAATGCACAGATATACTGTATCTGGTGCAGCAGAAAAGGAAAAGATATACTGTAACTGGTGCAGCAGAAAAGGCACAGACCTACTGTAACTTTTGAAGCAGAAAAGACACAGATATACTGTAACTGGTGCAGCAGAAAAGGCACAGAAATACTGTAACTTTTGAAGCGGAAAAGACACATATATATTGTAACTGGTGCAGCAGAAAAGGCACAAATATACTGTAACTTTTGAAGCAGCAAAGACACAGATATACTGTAACTGGTGCAGCATAAAAGGCACAGATATACTGTAACTGGTGCAGTAGAAAAGGCACAGATATACTGTGACTGGTGCAGCAGAAAAGATGCAGATATACTGTATCTGGTGCAGCAGAAAAGGCACAGATATACTGTAACCTGTGCAGCAGAAAAGGCACAGATATACTGTAACTGGTGCAGCAGAACAGATGCAGATATACTGTAACTAGTGAAGCAGAAAAGGCACAGATATACTGTAACAGGTGCAGCAGAAAATGAGCAGATATACTGTAACTGGTGTAGCAGAAAAGGTGCAGATATACTGTAACAGGTGCGACAGAAAATACAAAGATATACTGTAACTGCTGCAGAAGAAAAGGCACAGATATACTGTAACTGGTGCATCAGAAAAGGCAAAGATATACTGTAACTGGTGCAGTAGAAAAGACGCAGATATATCGTAATTGGTGCAGCACAAAATGAGCAGATATACTGTATCTGGTGCAGCAGAAAAGGTGCAGATATACTGTAACTGGTGCAACAGAAAATACAAAGATATACTGTAACTGGTGCAGCAGAAAAGGCACAGATGTACTGTAACTGGTGCAGCAGAAAAGACACAGATATACTGTAACTTCTGCAGCAGAAAAGGCGCAGATATACTGTAACTGGTGCAGCAGAAAAGGCGCAGATATACTGTAACTGGTGCAGCAGAAAAGGTGCAGATATACTGTAACTGGTGCAGCAGAAAAGGCAAAGATATACTGTAAATGGTGCAGCAGAAAAGACGCAGATATACTGTAACTGGTGCAGCAGAAAATGAGCAGATATACTGTAACTGGTGCAGCAGAAAAGGCGCAGATATACTGTAACTGGTGGAACAGAAAATACAAAGATATACTGTAACTGGTGCAGCAGAAATAGCACAGATATACTGTAACTGGTGCAGCAGAAAAGGCACAGATATACTATAACTGGGGCAGCAGAAAAGGCACAGATATACTGTAACTGGTGCAGCAGAAAAGGCACATATATGCTGTTACTGGTGTAGCAGAAAAGGCACAGATTAACTGTAATTGGTGCAGCAGAAAATGCACAGATATTCTGTAACTGGTGCAGCAAAAAAGGCACAGATATACTGTAACTGGAGCAGCAGAAAAGGCACAGATATACTGTAACTGATGCAGCAGGAAAGACACAGATATACTGTAACTGGTACAACAGAAAATGCACAGATATACTGTAACTTTTGAAGCAGAAAAGACACAGATATACTGTAACTAGTGCAGCAGAAAAGGCACAGAAATACTGTAACTTTTGAAGCAGAAAAGACACCTATATATTGTAACTGGTGCAGCAGAAATGGCACAAATATACTGTAACTTTTGAAGCAGCAAAGACACAGATATACTGTAACTGGTGCAGCAGAAAAGGCACAGATATACTGTAACTGGTGTAGCAGAAAAGATGCAGATTAACTGTGACTGGTGCAGCAGAAAAGACGCAGATATACTGTAACTGGTGCAGCAGAAAAGGCACAGATATACTGTAACCTGTGCAGCAGAAAATGCACAGATATACTGTAACTGGTACAGCAGAACAGATGCAGATATACTGTAACTAGTGAAGCAGAAAAGGCGCAGATATACTGTAACTGGTGCAGCCGAAAATGAGCAGATATACTGTAACTGGTGTAGCAGAAAAGTTGCAGATATACTGTAACTGGTGCAACAGAAAATACAAAGATATACTGTAACTGGTACAGCAGAAAAGGCACAGATATACTGTAACTGGTGCATCAGAAAATGCAAAGATATACTGTAACTGGTGCAGTAGAAAAGACGCAGATATACTGTAACTGGTGCAGCACAAAATGAGCAGACATAATGTATCTGGTGCAGCAGAAAAGGTGCAGATATACTGTAACTGGTGCAACAGAAAATACAAAGATATACTGTAACTGGTGCAGCAGAAAAGACACAGATATACTGTAACTTCTGCAGCAGAAAAGGCGCAGATATACTGTAACTGGTGCATCAGAAAATGCAAAGATATACTGTAACTGGTGCAGTAGAAAAGACGCAGATATACTGTAACTGGTGCAGCACAAAATGAGCAGACATAATGTATCTGGTGCAGCAGAAAAGGTGCAGATATACTGTAACTGGTGCAACAGAAAATACAAAGATATACTGTAACTGGTGCAGCAGAAAAGGCACAGATATACTGTAACTGGTGCATCAGAAAAGGCACAGATATACTGTAACTGGTGTAGTAAAAAAGGCACAGATACATTGTAACTGGTGCTGCAGAAAATACACAGATATACTGCAACTAGTGCAGCAGAAAAGGCACAGATATACTGTAACTGGTGCAGCAGAAAAGACACAGATATACTGTAACTTCTGCAGCAGAAAAGGCGCAGATATACTGTAACTGGTGCAGCAGAAAAGGCGCAGATATACTGTAACTGGTGCATCAGAAAAGGTGCAGATATACTATAACTGGTGCAGCAGAAAAGGCAAAGATATACTGTAAATGGTGCAGCAGAAAAGATGCAGATATACTGTAACTGGCGCAGCAGAAAATGAGCAGATTTACTGTAACTGGTGCAGCAGAAAAGGCGCAGATATACTGTAACTGGTGCAACAGAAAATTCAAAGATATACTGTAACTGGTGCAGCAGAAATGGCACAGATATACTGTAACTGGTGCAGCAGAAAAGGCACAGATATACTGTAACTGGTGCAGCTGAAAAGACACAGATATACTGTAAATTTTGAAGCAGAAAAGACACAGTTATACTGTAACTGGTGCAGCAGAAAAGGCACAGAAATACTGTAACTTTTGAAGCAGAAATGACACAAATATACTGTAACTGGTGCAACAGAAAAGGCACATATGTACTATAACTGGTGCAGCAGAGAAGGCACTTATATAATGTAACTGGTGCAGCAGAAAAGGCACAGATATACTGTAACTGGTGTAGCAGAAAAGGCACAGATACACTGTTACTGGTGCAGCAGAAAATACACAGATATACTGTAACTAGTGCAGCAGAAAAGGCAAAGATATACTGTAACTGGTGCAGCAGAAAAGACACAGATATACTGTAACTGGTGCAGCAGAAAAGGCACAGATATGCTGTTACTGGTGCAGCAGAAAAGGCACAGATTAAATGTAATTGGTGCAGCAGAAAATACACTGATATACTGTAACTGGTGCAGCAGAAAAGGCACAGATATACTGTAACTGTTGCAGCAGAAAAGGCACAGATATACTGTAACTGGTGCAGCAGAAAATGCACAGATATAATGTAACTGGTGCAGCAGAAAATGCACAGATATACTGTAACTGATGCAGCAGAAAAGACACAGATATACTGTAATTGGTGCAGCAGAAGAGGCGCATATATACTGTAACTGGTGCGGCAGAAAATACGCAGATATACTGTAACTGGTGCAGCAGAAAATACATAGATATCTGTAACTGGTGCAGCAGAAAACACACAGATATACTGTAACTGGTGCAGCAGAAAATACACGGATATCTGTAACTGGTGCAGCAGAAAAGATGCAGATATACAGTAACTGGAGCAGCAGAAAAGGCACAGATATACTGTAACTGGTGCAGCAGAAAATACACAGATATACTGTAATTGGTGCAGCAGAAAAGGCACAGACATACTGTAACTGGAGCAGCAGAAAAGGCAAAGATATATTGTAACTGGTGCAGCAGAAAAGGCACTGATATACTGTAACTGGTGCAGAGGAATAGGCACAGACATACTGTAACTGGTGCAGCAGAAAAGGCACAAATTAACTGTAACTGGTGCAGCAGAAAAGGCACAGATATACTGTAACTGGTGCAGCAGAAAAGGAACAGATATACTGTAACTGGTGCAACAAAAAAGGCATAGATATAATGTAATGGTGCAGAAGAAAAGGCACAGATATACTGTAACTGGTGCAGCAGAAAATGCACAGATATACTGTAGCTAGTGCCGCAGAAAAGGCACAGATATACTGTAACTAGTGCAGCAGAAAAGGCACAGATATACTGTAACTGGTGCAGCAGAAAAGAAACAAACATACTGTAACTTCTGCAGCAGAAAAGGCACATATATACTGTAACTGGTGCAGCAGAAAAGGCACATATGTACTCTAACTGGTGCAGCAGAGAAGGCACATATATAATGTAACTGGTGCAGCAGAAAAGGCACAGATATACTGTAACTGGTGTAGCAGAAAAGGCACAGATACACTGTTACTGGTGCAGCAGACAATACACAGATATACTGTAACTAGTGCAGCAGAAAAGGCACAGATATACTGTAACTTGTGCAGCAGAAAAGGCTCAGACATACTGTGACTTTTGAAGCAGAAAATACACAGATATACTGTAACTGGTGCAGCAGAAAAGGCACAGAAATACTGTAACTTTTGAAGCAGAAAAGACACATATATATTGTAACTGGTGCAGCAGAAATTGCACAAATATACTGTAACTTTTGAAGCAGCAAAGACACAGATATACTGTAACTGGTGCAGCAGAAAATGCACAGATATGCTGTTACTGGTGCAGCAGAAAAGGCACAGATTAACTTTAATTGGTGCAGCAGAAAAGGCAAAGATATACTGTAAATGGTGCAGCAGAAAAGACGCAGATATACAGTAACTGGTGCAGCAGAAAATGAGCAGATATACTGTAACTGGTGCAGCAGAAAAGGCGCAGATATACTGTAACTGGTGCAACAGAAAATACAAAGATATACTGTAACTGGTGCAGCAGAAATGGCACAGATATACTGTAACTGGTGCAGCAGAAAGGCAAAGATATACTGTAAATGGTGCAGCAGAAAAGGTGCAGATATACTGTAACTGGTGCAGCAGAAAAGTCAAAGATATACTGTAAATGGTGCAGCAGAAAACACGCAGATATACTGTAACTGGTGCAGCAGAAAATGAGCAGATATACTGTAACTGGTGCAGCAGAAAAGGCGCAGATATACTGTAACTGGTGCAACAGAAAATACAAAGATACACTTTAACTGGTGCAGCAGAAATAGCACAGATATACTGTAACTGGTGCAGCAGAAAAGTCACAGATATACTGTAACTGGGGCAGCAGAAAAAGCACAGATATACTGTATCTGGTGCAGCAGAAAATACACAGATATACTGTAACTGGTGCAGCAGAAAAGGCACAGATATACTGTAACTGGTGCAGCAGAAAAGGCACAGATATACTGTAACTGGTGCAGCAGAAAAGGCACAGATATACTGTAACTGATGCAGCAGGAAAGACACAGATATACTGTAACTGGTGCAGCAGAAAAGGCACAGATATACTGTAACTGGTGCAGCAGAAAAGGCACAGATATACTGTAACTGATGCAGCAGGAAAGACACAGATATACTGTAACTGGTACAACAGAAAATGCACAGATATACTGTATCTGGTGCAGCAGAAAAGGAAAAGATATACTGTACCTGGTGCAGCAGAAAAGGCACAGACATACTGTAACTTTTGAAGCAGAAAAGACACAGATATATTGTAACTGGTGCAGCAGAAAAGGCACAGACATACTGTAACTTTTGAAGCAGAAAAGACACAGATATACTGTAACTGGTGCAGCTGAAAAGGCACAGATATACTGTAACTGGTGTAGCAGAAAAGACACAGATTAACTGTGACTGGTGCAGCAGAAAAGACGCAGATATACTGTAACTGGTGCAGCAGAAAAGGCACAGATATACTGTAACTGGTGCAGCAGAAATGACACATATATACTGTAACTTCTGCAGCAGAAAAGGCGCTGATATACTGTAACTGGTGCAGCAGAAAAGGCGCAGATATACTATAACTGGTGCAGCAGAAAAGGTGCAGATATACTGTAACTGGTGCAGCAGAAAAGGCAAAGATATACTGTAAATGGTGCAGCAGAAAATGAGCAGATATACTGTAACTGGTGCAGCAGAAAAGGCGCAGATATACTGTAACTGGTGCAACAGAAAATACAAAGATATACTGTAACTGGTGCAGCAGAAATGGCACAGATATACTGTAACTGGTGCAGCAGAAAAGGCAAAGATATACTGTAAATGGTGCAGCAGAAAAGGTGCAGATATACTGTAACTGGTGCAGCAGAAAAGGCAAAGATATACTGTAAATGGTGCAGCAGAAAACACGCAGATATACTGTAACTGGTGCAGCAGAAAATGAGCAGATATACTGTAACTGGTGCAGCAGAAAAGGCGCAGAAATACTGTAACTGGTGCAACAGAAAATACAAAGATATACTTTAACTGGTGCAGCAGAAATGGCACAGATATACTGTAACTGGTGCAGCAGAAAAGGCACAGATATACTGTAACTGGGGCAGCAGAAAAGGCACAGATATACTGTATCTGGTGCAGCAGAAAATACACAGATATACTGTAACTGGTGCAGAAGAAAAGGCACAGATGTACTGTAACTGGTGCAGCTGAAAAGACACAGATATACTGTAACTTTTGAAGCAGAAAAGGCACAGATATACTGTAACTGGTGCAGCAGAAAAGGCACAGATATACTGTAACTGGTGCAGCAGAAAAGGCACAGATATACTGTAACTGATGCAGCAGGAAAGATTCAGATATACTGTAACTGGTGCAGCAGAAAAGGCACAGATATACTGTAACTGGTGCAGCAGAAAAGGCACAGATATACTGTAACTGATGCAGCAGGAAAGACACAGATATACTGTAACTGGTATAACAGAAAATGCACAGATATACTGTATCTGGTGCAGCAGAAAATTAAAAGATATACTGTAACTGGTGCAGCAGAAAAGGCACAGACATACTGTAACTTTTGAAGCAGAAAAGACACAGATATATTGTAACTGGTGCAGCAGAAAAGGCACAGACATACTGTAACTTTTGAAGCTGAAAAGACATAGATATACTGTAACTGGTGCAGCTGAAAAGGCACAGATATACTGTAACTGGTGTAGCAGAAAAGACACAGATTAACTGTGACTGGTGCAGCAGAAAAGACGCAGATATACTGTAACTGGTGCAGCAGAAAATGCACAGATATACTGTAACTGGTGCAGCAGAAATGACACAGATATACTGTAACTTCTGTTGCAGAAAAGACGCTGATATACTGTAACTGGTGCAGCAGAAAAGGCGCAGATATACTATAACTGGTGCAGCAGAAAAGGTGCAGATATACTGTAACTGGTGCAGCAGAAAAGGCAAAGATATACTGTAAATGGTGCAGCAGAAAAGGCACAGATATGCTGTTACTGGTGCAGCAGAAAAGGCACAGATTAACTGTAATTGGTGCAGCAGAAAATGCACAGATATTCTGTAACTGGTGCTGCAGAAAAGGCACAGATATACTGTAACTGATGCAGCTGGAAATACACAGATATACTGTAACTGGTACAACAGAAAATGCACAGATATACTGTAACTGGTGCAGCAGAAAAGGTGCAGATATACTGTAACTGGTGCAGCAGAAAAGGCAAAGATATACTGTAAATGGTGCAGCAGAAAAGGCACAGATATGCTGTTACTGGTGCAGCAGAAAAGGCACAGATTAACTGTAATTGGTGCAGCAGAAAATGCACAGATATTCTGTAACTGGTGCTGCAGAAAAGGCACAGATATACTGTAACTGATGCAGCTGGAAAGACACAGATATACTGTAACTGGTACAACAGAAAATGCACAGATATACTGTATCTGGTGCAGCAGAAAAGGAACAGATATACTGTAACTGGTGCAGCAGAAAAGGCACAGACATACTGTAACTTTTGAAGCAGAAAAGACACAGATATACTGTAACTGGTGCAGAAGAAAAGGCACAGAAATACTGTAACTTTTGAAGCAGAAAAGACACATATATATTGTAACTGTTGCAGCAGAAAATGCACAAATATACTGTAACTGGTGCAACCGAAAAGGCACAGATATACTGTAACTGATGCAGCTGGAAAGACACAGATATACTGTAACTGGTACAGCAGAACAGATGCAGATATACTGTAACTAGTGAAGCAGAAAAGGTGCAGATATACTGTAACTGGTGCAGCAGAAAATGAGCAGATATACTGTAACTGGTGTAGCAGAAAAGTTGCAGATATACTGTAACTGGTGCAACAGAAAATACAAAGATATACTGTAACTGGTGCAGCAGAAAAGGCACAGATATACTGTAACTGGTGCATCAGAAAAGGCACAGATATACTGTAACTGGTGTAGCAAAAAAGGCACAGATACATTGTAACTGGTGCAGCAGAAAATACACAGATATACTGCAACTAGTGCCGCAGAAAAGGCACAGATATACTGTAACTGGTGCAGCAGAAAAGACACAGATATACTGTAACTTCTGCAGCAGAAAAGGCACAGATATACTGTAACTGGTGCAGCAGAAAAGACACAGATATACTGTAACTTCTGCAGCAGAAAAGGCACAGATATACTGTAACTGGTGCAGCAGAAAAGGCGCAGATATACTGTAACTGGTGCAGCAGAAAAGGTGCAGATATACTGTAACTGGTGCAGCAGAAAAGGCAAAGATATACTGTAAATGGTGCACCAGAAAAGACGCAGATATATTGTAACTGGTGCAGCAGAAAATGAGCAGATATACTGTAACTGGTGCAGCAGAAAAGGCGCAGATATACTGTAACTGGTGGAACAGAAAATACAAAGATATACTGTAACTGGAGCAGCAGAAATTGCACAGATATACTGTAACTGGTGCAGCAGAAAAGGCACAGATATACTGTAACTGGGGTAGCAGAAAAGGCATAGATATACTGTAACTGCTGCAGCAGAAAATACACAGATATACTGTAACTGGTGCAGCAGAAAAGGCACATATGTACTGTAACTGGTGCAGCTGAAAAGACACAGATATACTGTAACTTTTGAAACAGAAAAGGCACAGATATACTGTAACTGGTGCAGCAGAAAAGGCACAGATATGCTGTTACTGGTGCAGCAGAAAAGGCACAGATTAACTGTAATTGGTGCAGCAGAAAATGCACAGATATTCTGTAACTGGTGCAGCAGAAAAGGCACAGATATACTGTAACTGGAGCAGCAGAAAAGGCACTGATATACTGTAACTGATGCCACAGGAAAGACACAGATATACTGTAACTGGTACAACAGAAAATGCACAGATATACTGTATCTGGTGCAGCAGAAAAGGAACAGATATACTGTAACTGGTGCAGCAGAAAAGGCACAGACATACTGTAACTTTTGAAGCAGAAAAGACACAGATATACTGTAACTGGTGCAGCAGAAAAGGCACAGAAATACTGTAACTTTTGAAGCAGAAAAGATACCTATATATTGTAACTGGTGCAGCAGAAAAGGCACAAATATACTGTAACTTTTGAAGAAGCAAAGACACAGATATACTGTAACTGGTGCAGCAGAAAAGGCACAGATATACTGTAACTTGTGTAGCAGAAAAGACGCAGATTAACTGTGACTGGTGCAGCAGAAAAGACGCAGATATACTGTAACTGGTGCAGCAGAAAAGGCACAGATATACTGTAACCTGTTCAGCAGAAAATGCACAGATATACTGTAACTGGCACAGCAGAACAGATGCAGATATACTGTAACTAGTGAAGCAGAAAAGGCGCAGATATCCTGTAACTGGTGCAGCCGAAAATGAGCAGATATACTGTAACTGGTGTAGCAGAAAAGTTGCAGATATACTGTAACTGGTGCAACAGAAAATACAAAAATATACTGTAACTGGTGCAGCAGAAAAGGCACAGATATACTGTAACTGGTGCATCAGAAAAGGAAAAGATATACTGTAATTGGTGCAGCAGAAAACGCACAGATATACTGTAACTGGTGCAGCAGAAAAGACACAGATATACTGTAACTTCTGCAGCAGAAAAGGAACAGATATACTGTAACTGGAGCAGCAGAAAAGGCACAGATATACTATAACTGGGGCAGCAGAAAAGGCACAGATATACTGTAACTGGTGCAGCAGAAAAGGCACATATATGCTGTTACTGGTGTAGCAGAAAAGGCACAGATTAACTGTAATTGGTGCAGCAGAAAATGCACAGATATTCTGTAACTGGTGCAGCAAAAAAGGCACAGATATACTGTAACTGGAGCAGCAGAAAAGGCACAGATATACTGTAACTGATGCAGCAGGAAAGACACAGATATACTGTAACTGGTACAACAGAAAATGCACAGATATACTGTAACTTTTGAAGCAGAAAAGACACAGATATACTGTAACTAGTGCAGCAGAAAAGGCACAGAAATACTGTAACTTTTGAAGCAGAAAAGACACCTATATATTGTAACTGGTGCAGCAGAAATGGCACAAATATACTGTAACTTTTGAAGCAGCAAAGACACAGATATACTGTAACTGGTGCAGCAGAAAAGGCACAGATATACTGTAACTGGTGCAGCAGAAAATGCACAGATATACTGTAACTGGTACAGCAGAACAGATGCAGATATACTGTAACTAGTGAAGCAGAAAAGGCGCAGATATACTGTAACTGGTGCAGCCGAAAATGAGCAGATATACTGTAACTGGTGTAGCAGAAAAGTTGCAGATATACTGTAACTGGTGCAACAGAAAATACAAAGATATACTGTAACTGGTACAGCAGAAAAGGCACAGATATACTGTAACTGGTGCATCAGAAAATGCAAAGATATACTGTAACTGGTGCAGTAGAAAAGACGCAGATATACTGTAACTGGTGCAGCACAAAATGAGCAGACATAATGTATCTGGTGCAGCAGAAAAGGTGCAGATATACTGTAACTGGTGCAACAGAAAATACAAAGATATACTGTAACTGGTGCAGCAGAAAAGACACAGATATACTGTAACTTCTGCAGCAGAAAAGGCGCAGATATACTGTAACTGGTGCATCAGAAAATGCAAAGATATACTGTAACTGGTGCAGTAGAAAAGACGCAGATATACTGTAACTGGTGCAGCACAAAATGAGCAGACATAATGTATCTGGTGCAGCAGAAAAGGTGCAGATATACTGTAACTGGTGCAACAGAAAATACAAAGATATACTGTAACTGGTGCAGCAGAAAAGGCACAGATATACTGTAACTGGTGCATCAGAAAAGGCACAGATATACTGTAACTGGTGTAGTAAAAAAGGCACAGATACATTGTAACTGGTGCTGCAGAAAATACACAGATATACTGCAACTAGTGCAGCAGAAAAGGCACAGATATACTGTAACTGGTGCAGCAGAAAAGACACAGATATACTGTAACTTCTGCAGCAGAAAAGGCGCAGATATACTGTAACTGGTGCAGCAGAAAAGGCGCAGATATACTGTAACTGGTGCATCAGAAAAGGTGCAGATATACTGTAACTGGTGCAGCAGAAAAGGCAAAGATATACTGTAAATGGTGCAGCAGAAAAGACGCAGATATACTGTAACTGGCGCAGCAGAAAATGAGCAGATTTACTGTAACTGGTGCAGCAGAAAAGGCGCAGATATACTGTAACTGGTGCAACAGAAAATTCAAAGATATACTGTAACTGGTGCAGCAGAAATGGCACAGATATACTGTAACTGGTGCAGCAGAAAAGGCACAGATTTACTGTAACTGGGGCAGCAGAAAAGGCACAGATATACTGTAACTTGTGCAGCAGAAAATACACAGATATACTGTAACTGGTGCAGCAGAAAAGGCACAGATATACTGTAACTGGTGCAGCTGAAGAGACACAGATATACTGTAAATTTTGAAGCAGAAAAGACACAGTTATACTGTAACTGGTGCAGCAGAAAAGGCACAGAAATACTGTAACTTTTGAAGCAGAAATGACACAAATATACTGTAACTGGTGCAACAGAAAAGGCACATATGTACTATAACTGGTGCAGCAGAGAAGGCACTTATATAATGTAACTGGTGCAGCAGAAAAGGCACAGATATACTGTAACTGGTGTAGCAGAAAAGGAACAGATACACTGTTACTGGTGCAGCAGAAAATACACAGATATACTGTAACTAGTGCAGCAGAAAAGGCAAAGATATACTGTAACTGGTGCAGCAGAAAAGACACAGATATACTGTAACTGGTGCAGCAGAAAAGACACAGATATACTGTAACTGGTGCAGCAGAAAAGGAACAGATATACTGTAACTGGTGCAGCAGAAAAGGCACAGATATACTATAACTGGGTCAGCAGAAAAGGCACAGATATACTGTAACTGGTGCAGCAGAAAAGGCACATATATGCTGTTACTGGTGTAGCAGAAAAGGCACAGATTAACTGTAATTGGTGCAGCAGAAAATGCACAGATATTCTGTAACTGGTGCAGCAAAAAAGGCACAGATATACTGTAACTGGAGCAGCAGAAAAGGCACAGATATACTGTAACTGATGCAGCAGGAAAGACACAGATATACTGTAACTGGTACAACAGAAAATGCACAGATATACTGTAACTTTTGAAGCAGAAAAGACACAGATATACTGTAACTAGTGCAGCAGAAAAGGCACAGAAATACTGTAACTTTTGAAGCAGAAAAGACACCTAAATATTGTAACTGGTGCAGCAGAAATGGCACAAATATACTGTAACTTTTGAAGCAGCAAAGACACAGATATACTGTAACTGGTGCAGCAGAAAAGGCACAGATATACTGTAACTGGTGTAGCAGAAAAGATGCAGATTAACTGTGACTGGTG
Source organism: Taudactylus pleione (assembly GCA_031769625.1). Lineage (NCBI taxonomy): Eukaryota > Metazoa > Chordata > Amphibia > Anura > Myobatrachidae > Taudactylus > Taudactylus pleione. The sequence goes on from JAUIMM010000251.1 coordinate 771,552, forward strand.
CAGCAGAAAAGATGCAGATATACTGTAACTGGTGCAGCAGAAAAGGCACAGATATACTGTAACCTGTGCAGCAGAAAATGCACAGATATACTGTAACTGGTACAGCAGAACAGATGCAGATATACTGTAACTAGTGAAGCAGAAAAGGCGCAGATATACTGTAACTGGTGCAGCCGAAAATGAGCAGATATACTGTAACTGGTGTAGTAGAAAAGTTGCAGATATACTGTAACTGGTGCAACAGAAAATACAAAGATATACTGTAACTGGTACAGCAGAAAAGGCACAGATATACTGTAACTGGTGCATCAGAAAATGCAAAGATATACTGTAACTGGTGCAGTAGAAAAGACGCAGATATACTGTAACTGGTGCAGCACAAAATGAGCAGACATAATGTATCTGGTGCAGCAGAAAAGGTGCAGATATACTGTAACTGGTGCAACAGAAAATACAAAGATATACTGTAACTGGTGCAGCAGAAAAGACACAGATATACTGTAACTTCTGCAGCAGAAAAGGCGCAGATATACTGTAACTGGTGCATCAGAAAATGCAAAGATATACTGTAACTGGTGCAGTAGAAAAGACGCAGATATACTGTAACTGGTGCAGCACAAAATGAGCAGACATAATGTATCTGGTGCAGCAGAAAAGGTGCAGATATACTGTAACTGGTGCAACAGAAAATACAAAGATATACTGTAACTGGTGCAGCAGAAAAGGCACAGATATACTGTAACTGGTGCATCAGAAAAGGCACAGATATACTGTAACTGGTGTAGTAAAAAAGGCACAGATACATTGTAACTGGTGCTGCAGAAAATACACAGATATACTGCAACTAGTGCAGCAGAAAAGGCACAGATATACTGTAACTTCTGCAGCAGAAAAGGCGCAGATATACTGTAACTGGTGCAGCAGAAAAGGCGCAGATATACTGTAACTGGTGCATCAGAAAAGGTGCAGATATACTGTAACTGGTGCAGCAGAAAAGGCAAAGATATACTGTAAATGGTGCAGCAGAAAAGACGCAGATATACTGTAACTGGCGCAGCAGAAAATGAGCAGATTTACTGTAACTGGTGCAGCAGAAAAGGCGCAGATATACTGTAACTGGTGCAACAGAAAATTCAAAGATATACTGTAACTGGTGCAGCAGAAATGGCACAGATATACTGTAACTGGTGCAGCAGAAAAGGCACAGATTTACTGTAACTGGGGCAGCAGAAAAGGCACAGATATACTGTAACTTGTGCAGCAGAAAATACACAGATATACTGTAACTGGTGCAGCAGAAAAGGCACAGATATACTGTAACTGGTGCAGCTGAAAAGACACAGATATACTGTAAATTTTGAAGCAGAAAAGACACAGTTATACTGTAACTGGTGCAGCAGAAAAGGCACAGAAATACTGTAACTTTTGAAGCAGAAATGACACAAATATACTGTAACTGGTGCAACAGAAAAGGCACATATGTACTATAACTGGTGCAGCAGAGAAGGCACTTATATAATGTAACTGGTGCAGCAGAAAAGGCACAGATATACTGTAACTGGTGTAGCAGAAAAGGCACAGATACACTGTTACTGGTGCAGCAGAAAATACACAGATATACTGTAACTAGTGCAGCAGAAAAGGCAAAGATATACTGTAACTGGTGCAGCAGAAAAGACACAGATATACTGTAACTGGTGCAGCAGAAAAGGCACAGATATGCTGTTACTGGTGCAGCAGAAAAGGCACAGATTAAATGTAATTGGTGCAGCAGAAAATACACTGATATACTGTAACTGGTGCAGCAGAAAAGGCACAGATATACTGTAACTGGTGCAGCAGAAAATGCACAGATATACTGTAACTGATGCAGCAGAAAAGACACAGATATACTGTAATTGGTGCAGCAGAAGAGGTGCATATATACTGTAACTGGTGCGGCAGAAAATACGCAGATATACTGTAACTGGTGCAGCAGAAAATACATAGATATCTGTAACTGGTGCAGCAGAAAACACACAGATATACTGTAACTGGTGCAGCAGAAAATACACGGATATCTGTAACTGGTGCAGCAGAAAAGATGCAGATATACAGTAACTGGAGCAGCAGAAAAGGCACAGATATACTGTAACTGGTGCAGCAGAAAATACACAGATATACTGTAACTGGTGCAGCAGAAAAGGCACAGATATACTGTAACTGGAGCAGCAGAAAAGGCAAAGATATATTGTAACTGGTGCAGCAGAAAAGGCACTGATATACTGTAACTGGTGCAGAGGAATAGGCACAGACATACTGTAACTGGTGCAGCAGAAAAGGCACAAATTAACTGTAACTGGTGCAGCAGAAAAGGCACAGATATACTGTAACTGGTGCAGCAGAAAAGGAACAGATATACTGTAACTGGTGCAACAAAAAAGGCATAGATATAATGTAATGGTGCAGAAGAAAAAGCACAGATATACTGTAACTGGTGCAGCAGAAAATGCACAGATATACTGTAACTAGTGCCGCAGAAAAGGCACAGATATACTGTAACTAGTGCAGCAGAAAAGGCACAGATATACTGTAACTGGTGCAGCAGAAAAGAAACAGACATACTGTAACTTCTGCAGCAGAAAAGGCACATATATACTGTAACTGGTGCAGCAGAAAAGGCACATATGTACTCTAACTGGTGCAGCAGAGAAGGCACATATATAATGTAACTGGTGCAGCAGAAAAGGCACAGATATACTGTAACTGGTGTAGCAGAAAAGGCACAGATACACTGTTACTGGTGCAGCAGACAATACACAGATATACTGTAACTAGTGCAGCAGAAAAGGCACAGATATACTGTAACTTGTGCAGCAGAAAAGGCTCAGACATACTGTGACTTTTGAAGCAGAAAATACACAGATATACTGTAACTGGTGCAGCAGAAAAGGCACAGAAATACTGTAACTTTTGAAGCAGAAAAGCCACATATATATTGTAACTGGTGCAGCAGAAATTGCACAAATATACTGTAACTTTTGAAGCAGCAAAGACACAGATATACTGTAACTGGTGCAGCAGAAAATGCACAGATATGCTGTTACTGGTGCAGCAGAAAAGTCACAGATTAACTTTAATTGGTGCAGCAGAAAAGGCAAAGATATACTGTAAATGGTGCAGCAGAAAAGACGCAGATATACAGTAACTGGTGCAGCAGAAAATGAGCAGATATACTGTAACTGGTGCAGCAGAAAAGGCGCAGATATACTGTAACTGGTGCAACAGAAAATACAAAGATATACTGTAACTGGTGCAGCAGAAATGGCACAGATATACTGTAACTGGTTCAGCAGAAAAGGCAAAGATATACTGTAAATGGTGCAGCAGAAAAGGTGCAGATATACTGTAACTGGTGCAGCAGAAAAGGCAAAGATATACTGTAAATGGTGCAGCAGAAAACACGCAGATATACTGTAACTGGTGCAGCAGAAAATGAGCAGATATACTGTAACTGGTGCAGCAGAAAAGGCGCAGATATACTGTAACTGGTGCAACAGAAAATACAAAGATACACTTTAACTGGTGCAGCAGAAATAGCACAGATATACTGTAACTGGTGCAGCAGAAAAGTCACAGATATACTGTAACTGGGGCAGCAGAAAAAGCACAGATATACTGTATCTGGTGCAGCAGAAAATACACAGATATACTGTAACTGGTGCAGCAGAAAAGGCACAGATGTACTGTAACTGGTGCAGCAGAAAAGACACAGACATACTGTAACTTTTGAAGCAGAAAAGGCACAGATATACTGTAACTGGTGCAGCAGAAAAGGCACAGATATACTGTAACTGGTGCAGCAGAAAAGGCACAGATATACTGTAACTGATGCAGCAGGAAAGACACAGATATACTGTAACTGGTGCAGCAGAAAAGGCACAGATATACTGTAACTGGTGCAGCAGAAAAGGCACAGATATACTGTAACTGATGCAGCAGAAAAGACACAGATATACTGTAACTGGTACAACAGAAAATGCACAGATATACTGTATCTGGTGCAGCAGAAAAGGAAAAGATATACTGTACCTGGTGCAGCAGAAAAGGCACAGACATACTGTAACTTTTGAAGCAGAAAAGACACAGATATATTGTAACTGGTGCAGCAGAAAAGGCACAGACATACTGTAACTTTTGAAGCAGAAAAGACACAGATATACTGTAACTGGTGCAGCTGAAAAGGCACAGATATACTGTAACTGGTGTAGCAGAAAAGACACAGATTAACTGTGACTGGTGCAGCAGAAAAGACGCAGATATACTGTAACTGGTGCAGCAGAAAAGGCACAGATATACTGTAACTGGTGCAGCAGAAATGACACATATATACTGTAACTTCTGCAGCAGAAAAGGCGCTGATATACTGTAACTGGTGCAGCAGAAAAGGCGCAGATGTACTATAACTGGTGCAGCAGAAAAGGTGCAGATATACTGTAACTGGTGCAGCAGAAAAGGCAAAGATATACTGTAAATGGTGCAGCAGAAAATGAGCAGATATACTGTAACTGGTGCAGCAGAAAAGGCGCAGATATACTGTAACTGGTGCAACAGAAAATACAAAGATATACTGTAACCGGTGCAGCAGAAATGGCACAGATATACTGTAACTGGTGCAGCAGAAAAGGCAAAGATATACTGTAAATGGTGCAGCAGAAAAGGTGCAGATATACTGTAACTGGTGCAGCAGAAAAGGCAAAGATATACTGTAAATGGTGCAGCAGAAAACACGCAGATATACTGTAACTGGTGCAGCAGAAAATGAGCAGATATACTGTAACTGGTGCAGCAGAAAAGGCGCAGATATACTGTAACTGGTGCAACAGAAAATACAAAGATATACTTTAACTGGTGCAGCAGAAATGGCACAGATATACTGTAACTGGTGCAACAGAAAAGGCACAGATATACTGTAACTGGGGCAGCAGAAAAGGCACAGATATACTGTATCTGGTGCAGCAGAAAATACACAGATATACTGTAACTGGTGCAGAAGAAAAGGCACAGATGTACTGTAACTGGTGCAGCTGAAAAGACACAGATATACTGTAACTTTTGAAGCAGAAAAGGCACAGATATACTGTAACTGGTGCAGCAGAAAAGGCACAGATATACTGTAACTGGTGCAGCAGAAAAGGCACAGATATACTGTAACTGATGCAGCAGGAAAGATACAGATATACTGTAACTGGTGCAGCAGAAAAGGCACAGATATACTGTAACTGGTGCAGCAGAAAAGGCACAGATATACTGTAACTGATGCAGCAGGAAAGACACAGATATACTGTAACTGGTATAACAGAAAATGCACAGATATACTGTATCTGGTGCAGCAGAAAATTAAAAGATATACTGTAACTGGTGCAGCAGAAAAGGCACAGACATACTGTAACTTTTGAAGCAGAAAAGACACAGATATATTGTAACTGGTGCAGCAGAAAAGGCACAGACATACTGTAACTTTTGAAGCTGAAAAGACATAGATATACTGTAACTGGTGCAGCTGAAAAGGCACAGATATACTGTAACTGGTGTAGCAGAAAAGACACAGATTAACTGTGACTGGTGCAGCAGAAAAGACGCAGATATACTGTAACTGGTGCAGCAGAAAATGCACAGATATACTGTAACTGGTGCAGCAGAAATGACACAGATATACTGTAACTTCTGCAGCAGAAAAGGCGCTGATATACTGTAACTGGTGCAGCAGAAAAGACGCAGATATACTATAACTGGTTCAGCAGAAAAGGTGCAGATATAATGTAACTGGTGCAGCAGAAAAGGCAAAGATATACTGTAAATGGTGCAGCAGAAAAGGCACAGATATGCTGTTACTGGTGCAGCAGAAAAGGCACAGATTAACTGTAATTGGTGCAGCAGAAAATGCACAGATATTCTGTAACTGGTGCTGCAGAAAAGGCACAGATATACTGTAACTGATGCAGCTGGAAAGACACAGATATACTGTAACTGGTGCAGCAGAAAAGGCACAGACATACTGTAACTTTTGAAGCAGAAAAGACACAGATATATTATAACTGGTGCAGCAGAAAAGGCACAGACATACTGTAACTTTTGAAGCAGAAAAGACATAGATATACTGTAACTGGTGCAGCTGAAAAGGCACAGATATACTGTAACTGGTGTAGCAGAAAAGACACAGATTAACTCTGACTGGTGCAGCAGAAAAGACGCAGATATACTGTAACTGGTGCAGCAGAAAATGCACAGATATACTGTAACTGGTGCAGCAGAAATGACACAGATATACTGTAACTTCTGCAGCAGAAAAGGCGCTGATATACTGTAACTGGTGCAGCAGAAAAGGCGCAGATATACTATAACTGGTGCAGCAGAAAAGGTGCAGATATACTGTAACTGGTGCAGCAGAAAAGGCAAAGATATACTGTAAATGGTGCAGCAGAAAAGGCACAGATATGCTGTTACTGGTGCAGCAGAAAAGGCACAGATTAACTGTAATTGGTGCAGCAGAAAATGCACAGATATTCTGTAACTGGTGCTGCAGAAAAGGCACAGATATACTGTAACTGATGCAGCTGGAAATACACAGATATACTGTAACTGGTACAACAGAAAATGCACAGATATACTGTAACTGGTGCAGCAGAAAAGGTGCAAATATACTGTAACTGGTGCAGCAGAAAAGGCAAAGATATACTGTAAATGGTGCAGCAGAAAAGGCACAGATATGCTGTTACTGGTGCAGCAGAAAAGGCACAGATTAACTGTAATTGGTGCAGCAGAAAATGCACAGATATTCTGTAACTGGTGCTGCAGAAAAGGCACAGATATACTGTAACTGATGCAGCTGGAAAGACATAGATATACTGTAACTGGTACAACAGAAAATGCACAGATATACTGTATCTGGTGCAGCAGAAAAGGAACAGATATACTGTAACTGGTGCAGCAGAAAAGGCACAGACATACTGTAACTTTTGAAGCAGAAAAGACACAGATATACTGTAACTGGTGCAGAAGAAAAGGCACAGAAATACTGTAACTTTTGAAGCAGAAAAGACACATATATATTGTAACGCAGCAGAAAATGCACAAATATACTGTAACTGGTGCAACCGAAAAGGCACAGATATACTGTAACTGATGCAGCTGGAAAGACACAGATATACTGTAACTGGTACAGCAGAACAGATGCAGATATACTGTAACTAGTGAAGCAGAAAAGGTGCAGATATACTGTAACTGGTGCAGCAGAAAATGAGCAGATATACTGTAACTGGTGTAGCTGAAAAGTTGCAGATATACTGTAACTGGTGCAATAGAAAATACAAAGATATACTGTAACTGGTGCAGCAGAAAAGGCACAGATATACTGTAACTGGTGCATCAAAAAAGGCACAGATATACTGTAACTGGTGTAGCAAAAAAGGCACAGATACATTGTAACTGGTGCAGCAGAAAATACACAGATATACTGCAACTAGTGCCGCAGAAAAGGCACAGATATACTGTAACTGGTGCAGCAGAAAAGACACAGATATACTGTAACTTCTGCAGCAGAAAAGGCACAGATATACTGTAACTGGTGCAGCAGAAAAGACACAGATATACTGTAACTTCTGCAGCAGAAAAGGCACAGATATACTGTAACTGGTGCAGCAGAAAAGGCACAGATATACTGTAACTGGTGCAGCAGAAAAGGTGCAGATATACTGTAACTGGTGCAGCAGAAAAGGCAAAGATATACTGTAAATGGTGCACCAGAAAAGACGCAGATATACTGTAACTGGTGCAGCAGAAAATGAGCAGATATACTGTAACTGGTGCAGCAGAAAAGGCGCAGATATACTGTAACTGGTGGAACAGAAAATACAAAGATATACTGTAACTGGAGCAGCAGAAATTGCACAGATATACTGTAACTGGTGCAGCAGAAAAGGCACAGATATACTGTAACTGGGGTAGCAGAAAAGGCATAGATATACTGTAACTGCTGCAGCAGAAAATACACAGATATACTGTAACTGGTGCAGCAGAAAAGGCACAGATGTACTGTAACTGGTGCAGCTGAAAAGACACAGATATACTGTAACTTTTGAAACAGAAAAGGCACAGATATACTGTAACTGGTGCAGCAGAAAAGGCACAGATATGCTGTTACTGGTGCAGCAGAAAAGGCACAGATTAACTGTAATTGGTGCAGCAGAAAATGCACAGATATTCTGTAACTGGTGCAGCAGAAAAGGCACAGATATACTGTAACTGGAGCAGCAGAAAAGGCACTGATATACTGTAACTGATGCCACAGGAAAGACACAGATATACTGTAACTGGTACAACAGAAAATGCACAGATATACTGTATCTGGTGCAGCAGAAAAGGAACAGATATACTGTAACTGGTGCAGCAGAAAAGGCACAGACATACAGTAACTTTTGAAGCAGAAAAGACACAGATATACTGTAACTGGTGCAGCAGAAAAGGCACAGAAATACTGTAACTTTTGAAGCAGAAAAGATACCTATATATTGTAACTGGTGCAGCAGAAAAGGCACAAATATACTGTAACTTTTGAAGCAGCAAAGACACAGATATACTGTAACTGGTGCAGCAGAAAAGGCACAGATATACTGTAACTTGTGTAGCAGAAAAGACGCAGATTAACTGTGATTGGTGCAGCAGAAAAGACGCAGATATACTGTAACTGGTGCAGCAGAAAAGGCACAGATATACTGTAACCTGTGCAGCAGAAAATGCACAGATATACTGTAACTGGCACAGCAGAACAGATGCAGATATACTGTAACTAGTGAAGCAGAAAAGGCGCAGATATCCTGTAACTGGTGCAGCCGAAAATGAGCAGATATACTGTAACTGGTGTAGCAGAAAAGTTGCAGATATACTGTAACTGGTGCAACAGAAAATACAAAAATATACTGTAACTGGTGCAGCAGAAAAGGCACAGATATACTGTAACTGGTGCATCAGAAAAGGAAAAGATATACTGTAACTGGTGCAGCAGAAAACGCACAGATATACTGTAACTGGTGCAGCAGAAAAGACACAGATATACTGTAACTTCTGCAGCAGAAAAGGAACAGATATACTGTAACTGGTGCAGCAGAAAAGGCGCAGATATACTGTAACTGGTGCAGCAGAAAAGGTGCAGATATACTGGAACTGGTGCAGCAGAAAAGGCAAAGATATACTGTAAATGGTGCAGCAGAAAAGACGCAGATATACTGTAACTGGTGCAGCAGAAAATGAGCAGATGTACTGTAACTGGTGCAGCAGAAAAGGCATAGATATACTGTAACTGGTGAAACAGAAAATACAAAGATATACTGTAACTGGTGCAGCAGAAATTGCACAGATATACTGTAACTGGTGTAGCAGAAATAGCACAGATATACTGTAACTGGGGCAGCAGAAAAGGCACAGATATACTGTAACTGGTGCAGCAGAAAAGGCACAGATATACTGTAACTTGTGCAGCAGAAAAGGCACAGATTAAATGTAATTGGTGAAGCAGAAAATACACTGATATACTGTAACTGGTGCAGCAGAAAAGGCACAGATATACTGTAACTGGTGCAGCAGAAAAGGCACAGATATACTGTAACTGATGCAGCAGAAAAGACACAGATATACTGTAACTTCTGCAGCAGAAAAGACGCAGATATACTGTAACTGGTGCAGCAGAAAAGGCACAGATATACTGTAACCTGTGCAGCAGAAAATGCACAGATATACTGTAACTGGCACAGCAGAACAGATGCAGATATACTGTAACTAGTGAAGCAGAAAAGGCGCAGATATCCTGTAACTGGTGCAGCCGAAAATGAGCAGATATACTGTAACTGGTGTAGCAGAAAAGTTGCAGATATACTGTAACTGGTGCAACAGAAAATACAAAAATATACTGTAACTGGTGCAGCAGAAAAGGCACAGATATACTGTAACTGGTGCATCAGAAAAGGAAAAGATATACTGTAACTGGTGCAGCAGAAAACGCACAGATATACTGTAACTGGTGCAGCAGAAAAGACACAGATATACTGTAACTTCTGCAGCAGAAAAGGAACAGATATACTGTAACTGGTGCAGCAGAAAAGGCGCAGATATACTGTAACTGGTGCAGCAGAAAAGGTGCAGATATACTGGAACTGGTGCAGCAGAAAAGGCAAAGATATACTGTAAATGGTGCAGCAGAAAAGACGCAGATATACTGTAACTGGTGCAGCAGAAAATGAGCAGATATACTGTAACTGGTGCAGCAGAAAAGGCATAGATATACTGTAACTGGTGAAACAGAAAATACAAAGATATACTGTAACTGGTGCAGCAGAAATTGCACAGATATACTGTAACTGGTGTAGCAGAAAAGGCACAGATATACTGTAACTGGGGCAGCAGAAAAGGCACAGATATACTGTAACTGGTGCAGCAGAAAAGGCACAGATATACTGTAACTTGTGCAGCAGAAAAGGCACAGATTAAATGTAATTGGTGAAGCAGAAAATACACTGATATACTGTAACTGGTGCAGCAGAAAAGGCACAGATATACTGTAACTGGTGCAGCAGAAAAGGCACAGATATACTGTAACTGATGCAGCAGAAAAGACACAGATATACTGTAACTTCTGCAGCAGAAAAGACACAAATGTAATGTAACTTTTGCAGCAGAAAAGGCGCAGATATATTCTGTAACTGGTTCAGCTGAAAAGGCACCCGATATACTGTAACTTGTGCAGCAGAAATGGCACAGATTAAATGTAATTGGTGAAGCAGAAAATACACTGATATACTGTAACTGGTGCAGCAGAAAAGGCACAGATATACTGTAACTGGTGCAACAGAAAATGCACAGATATACTGTATCTGGTGCAGCTGAAAAGGAACAGATATACAGTAACTGGTGCAGCAGAAAAGGCACAGAAATACTGTCACTATTGAAGCCGAAATGACACAAATATACTGTAACTGGTGCAGCAGAAAAGGTGCAGATATACTGTAACTGGTGCAGCAGAAACAGCACAGATATCCTGTAACTTTTGAATCAGAATAGACACAGATATACTGTAACTGGTGCAGCAGAAAAGGCACAGAAATACTGTAACTTTTGAAGCAGAAAAGACACATATATACTGTAACTGGTGCAGCAGAAAAGTCACAAATATACTGTCACTTTTGAAGCAGAAAAGTCACAAATTACCTGTAACTGGTGCAGCAGAAAAGGCACAGATATACTGTAACTGGTGAAGCAGAAAAGGCGCAGATTACCTGTGACTGGTGCAGCACAAAAAATGCAGATATACTGTAACTGGTGCAGCAGAAAACGCACAAATATACTGTAACCTGTGCAGTAGAAAAGGCACAGATATACTGTAACTAGTGCAGCAGAACAGATGCATATATACTGTAACTAGTGAAGCAGAAAAGGCGCAGATATACTGTATCTGGTGCAGCAGCAAAGTTGCAGATATACTGTAACTGGTGCAACAGAAAATACAAAGATATACTCTAACTGGTGCAGCAGAAAAGGCACAGATTTACTGTAACTGGTGCAGAAGAAAAGGCACAGATATACTGTAACGGGTGCAGCAGAAAAGGCACAGATATACTGTAACTGGAGCAGCAGAAAATGCACTGATATACTGTAACTGATGCCACAGGAAAGACACAGATATACTGTAACTGGTACAACAGAAAATGCACAGATATACTGTATCTGGTGCAGCAGAAAAGGAACAGATATACTGTAACTGGTGCAGCAGAAAAGGCACAGACATACTGTAACTTTTGAAGCAGAAAAGACACAGATATACTGTAACTGGTGCAGCAGAAAAGGCACAGAAATACTGTAACTTTTGAAGCAGAAAAGATACCTATATATTGTAACTGGTGCAGCAGAAAAGGCACAAATATACTGTAACTTTTGAAGCAGCAAAGACACAGATATACTGTAACTGGTGCAGCAGAAAAGGCACAGATATACTGTAACTTGTGTAGCAGAAAAGACGCAGATTAACTGTGACTGGTGCAGCAGAAAAGACGCAGATATACTGTAACTGGTGCAGCAGAAAAGGCACAGATATACTGTAACCTGTGCTGCAGAAAATGCACAGATATACTGTAACTGGTACAGCAGAACAGATGCAGATATACTGTAACTAGTGAAGCAGAAAAGGCGCAGATATCCTGTAACTGGTGCAGCCGAAAATGAGCAGATATACTGTAACTGGTGTAGCAGAAAAGTTGCAGATATACTGTAACTGGTGCAACAGAAAATACAAAAATATACTGTAACTGGTGCAGCATAAAAGGCACAGATATACTGTAACTGGTGCATCAGAAAAGGAAAAGATATACTGTAACTGGTGCAGCAGAAAACGCACAGATATACTGTAACTGGTGCAGCAGAAAAGACACAGATATACTGTAACTTCTGCAGCAGAAAAGGAACAGATATACTGTAACTGGTGCAGCAGAAAAGGAGCAGATATACTGTAACTGGTGCAGCAGAAAAGGTGCAGATATACTGGAACTGGTGCAGCAGAAAAGGCAAAGATATACTGTAAATGGTGTAGCAGAAAAGACGCAGATATACTGTAACTGGTGCAGCAGAAAATGAGCAGATATACTGTAACTGGTGCAGCAGAAAAGGCATAGATATACTGTAACTGGTGAAACAGAAAATACAAAGATATACTGTAACTGGTGCAGCAGAAATTGCACAGATATACTGTAACTGGTGCAGCAGAAAAGGCACAGATATACTGTAACTGGGGCAGCAGAAAAGGCACAGATATACTGTAACTGGTGCAGCAGAAAATACACAGATATACTGTAACTGGTGCAGCAGAAGAGGCACAGATGTACTGTAACTGGTGCAGCTGAAAAGACACAGATATACTGTAACTTTTGAAGCAGAAAAGGCACAGATATACTGTAACTGGTGCAGCAGAAAAGGCACAGATATGCTGTTACTGGTGCAGCAGAAAAGGCACAGATTAACTGTAATTGGTGCAGCAGAAAATGCACAGATATTCTGTAACTGGTGCAGCAGAAAAGGCACAGATATACTGTAACTGGAGCAGCAGAAAAGGCACAGATATACTGTAACTGATGCCACAGGAAAGACACAGATAAACTGTAACTGGTACAACAGAAAATGCACAGATATACTGTATCTGGTGCAGCAGAAAAGGAACAGATATACTGTAACTGGTGCAGCAGAAAAAGCACAGACATACTGTAACTTTTGAAGCAGAAAAGACACAGATATACGGTAACTGGTGCAGCAGAAAAGGCACAGAAATACTGTAACTTTTGAAGCAGAAAAGACACCTATATATTGTAACTGGTGCAGCAGAAAAGGCACAAATATACTGTAACTTTTGAAGCAGCAAAGACACAGATATACTGTAACTGGTGCAGCAGAAAAGGCACAGATATACTGTAACTGGTGCAGCAGAAAAGACGCAGATTAACTGTGACTGGTGCAGCAGAAAAGACTCAGATATACTGTAACTGGTGCAGCAGAAAAGGCACAGATATACTGTAACCTGTGCAGCAGAAAATGCACAGATATACTGTAACTGGTACAGCAGAACAGATGCAGATATACTGTAACTAGTGAAGCAGAAAAGGCACAGATATACTGTAACTGGTGCAGCCGAAAATGAGCAGATATACTGTAACTGGTGTAGCAGAAAAGTTGCAGATATACTGTAACTGGTGCAACAGAAAATACAAAGATATACTGTAACTGGTGCAGCAGAAAAGGCACAGATATACTGTAACTGGTGCATCAGAAAAGGCAGAGATATACTGTAACTGGTGCAGTAGAAAAGATGCAGATATACTGTAACTGGTGCAGCACAAAATGAGCAGACATACTGTATCTGGTGCAGCAGAAAAGGTGCAGATATACTGTAACTGGTGCAACAGAAAATACTAACATATACTGTAACTGGTGCAGCAGAAAAGGCACAGATATACTGTAACTGGTGCATCAGAAAAGGCACAGATATACTGTAACTGGTGTAGCAAAAAAGGCACAGATACATTGTAACTGGTGCAGCAGAAAATACACAGATATACTGCAATTAGTGCCGCAGAAAAGGCACAGATATACTGTAACTGGTGCAGCAGAAAAGACACAGTTATACTGTAACTTCTGCAGCAGAAAAGGCACAGATATACTGTAACTGGTGCAGCAGAAAAGACACAGATATACTGTAACTTCTGCAGCAGAAAAGGCACAGATATACTGTAACTGGTGCAGCAGAAAAGGCGCAGATATACTGTAACTGGTGCAGCAGAAAAGACACAGATATACTGTAACTTCTGCAGCAGAAAAGGCACAGATATACTGTAACTGGTGCAGCAGAAAAGGCGCAGATATACTGTAACTGGTGCAGCAGAAAAGGTGCAGATATACTGTAACTGGTGCAGCAGAAAAGGCAAAGATATACTGTAAATGGTGCACCAGAAAAGATGCAGATATACTGTAACTGGTGCAGCAGAAAATGAGCAGATATACTGTAACTGGTGCAGCAGAAAAGGCGCAGATATACTGTAACTGGTGGAACAGAAAATACAAAGATATACTGTAACTGGAGCAGCAGAAATTGCACAGATATACTGTAACTGGTGCAGCAGAAAAGGCACAGATATACTGTAACTGCGGCAGCAGAAAAGGCATAGATATACTGTAACTGCTGCAGCAGAAAATACACAGATATACTGTAACTGGTGCAGCAGAAAAGGCACAGATGTACTGTAACTGGTGCAGCTGAAAAGACACAGATATACTGTAACTTTTGAAACAGAAAAGGCACAGATATACTGTAACTGGTGCAGCAGAAAAGGCACAGATATGCTGTTACTGGTGCAGCAGAAAAGGCACAGATTAACTGTAATTGGTGCAGCAAAAAATGCACAGATATTCTGTAACTGGTGCAGCAGAAAAGGCACAGATATACTGTAACTGGAGCAGCAGAAAAGGCACTGATATACTGTAACTGATGCCACAGGAAAGACACAGATATACTGTAACTGGTACAACAGAAAATGCACAGATATACTGTATCTGGTGCAGCAGAAAAGGAACAGATATACTGTAACTGGTGCAGCAGAAAAGGCACAGACATACTGTAACTTTTGAAGCAGAAAAGACACAGATATACTGTAACTGGTGCAGCAGAAAAGGCACAGAAATACTGTAACTTTTGAAGCAGAAAAGATACCTATATATTGTAACTGGTGCAGCAGAAAAGGCACAAATATACTGTAACTTTTGAAGCAGCAAAGACACATATATACTGTAACTGGTGCAGCAGAAAAGGCACAGATATACTGTAACTTGTGTAGCAGAAAAGACACAGATTAACTGTGACTGGTGCAGCAGAAAAGACGCAGATATACTGTAACTGGTGCAGCAGAAAAGGCACAGATATACTGTAACCTGTGCAGCAGTAAATGCACAGATATACTGTAACTGGTACAGCAGAACAGATGCAGATATACTGTAACTAGTGAAGCAGAAAAGGCGCAGATATACTGTAACTGGTGCAGCCGAAAATGAGCAGATATACTGTAACTGGTGTAGCAGAAAGTTGCAGATATACTGTAACTGGTGCAACAGAAAATACAAAAATATACTGTAACTGGTGCAGCAGAAAAGGCACAGATATACTGTAACTGGTGCATCAGAAAAGGAAAAGATATACTGTAACTGGTGCAGCAGAAAACGCACAGATATACTGTAACTGGTGCAGCAGAAAAGACACAGATATACTGTAACTTCTGCAGCAGAAAAGGAACAGATATACTGTAACTGGTGCAGCAGAAAAGGCGCAGATATACTGTAACTGGTGCAGCAGAAAAGGTGCAGATATACTGGAACTGGTGCAGCAGAAAAGGCAAAGATATACTGTAAATGGTGTAGCAGAAAAGACGCATATATACTGTAACTGGTGCAGCAGAAAATGAGCAGATATACTGTAACTGGTGCAGCAGAAAAGGCATAGATATACTGTAACTGGTGAAACAGAAAATACAAAGATATACTGTAACTGGTGCAGCAGAAATTGCACAGATATACTGTAACTGGTGCAGCAGAAAAGGCACAGATATACTGTAACTGGGGCAGCAGAAAAGGCACAGATATACTGTAACTGGTGCAGCAGAAAATACACAGATATACTGTAACTGGTGCAGCAGAAAAGGCACAGATGTACTGTAACTGGTGCAGCTGAAAAGACACAGATATACTGTAACTTTTGAAGCAGAAAAGGCACAGATATACTGTAACTGGTGCAGCAGAAAAGGCACAGATATGCTGTTACTGGTGCAGCAGAAAAGGCACAGATTAACTGTAATTGGTGCAGCAGAAAATGCACAGATATTCTGTAACTGGTGCAGCAGAAAAGGCACAGATATACTGTAACTGGAGCAGCAGAAAAGGCACAGATATACTGTAACTGATGCCACTGGAAAGACACAGATATACTGTAACTGGTACAACAGAAAATGCACAGATATACTGTATCTGGTGCAGCAGAAAAGGAACAGATATACTGTAACTGGTGCAGCAGAAAAAGCACAGACATACTGTAACTATTTGAAGCAGAAAAGACACAGATATACGGTAACTGGTGCAGCAGAAAAGGCACAGAAATACTGTAACTTTTGAAGCAGAAAAGACACCTATATATTGTAACTGGTGCAGCAGAAAAGGCACAAATATACTGTAACTTTTGAAGCAGCAAAGACACAGATATACTGTAACTGGTGCAGCAGAAAAGGCACAGATATACTGTAACTGGTGTAGTAGAAAAGAGGCAGATTAACTGTGACTGGTGCAGCAGAAAAGACTCAGATATACTGTAACTGGTGCAGCAGAAAAGGCACAGATATACTGTAACCTGTGCAGCAGAAAATGCACAGATATACTGTAACTGGTACAGCAAAACAGATGCAGATATACTGTAACTAGTGAAGCAGAAAAGGCACAGATATACTGTAACTGGTGCAGCCGAAAATGAGCAGATATACTGTAACTGGTGTAGCAGAAAAGTTGCAGATATACTGTAACTGGTGCAACAGAAAATACAAAGATATACTGTAACTGGTGCAGCAGAAAAGGCACAGATATACTGTAACTGGTGCATCAGAAAAGGCAAAGATATACTGTAATTGGGGAAGTAGAAAAGATGCAGATATACTGTAACTGGTGCAGCACAAAATGAGCAGACATACTGTATCTGGTGCAGCAGAAAAGGTGCAGATATACTGTAACTGGTGCAACAGAAAATACTAACATATACTGTAACTGGTGCAGCAGAAAAGGCACAGATATACTGTAACTGGTGCATCAGAAAAGGCACAGATATACTGTAACTGGTGTAGTAAAAAAGGCACAGATACATTGTAACTGGTGCAGCAGAAAATACACAGATATACTGCAACTAGTGCAGCAGAAAAGGCACAGATATACTGTAACTGGTGCAGCAGAAAAGACACAGATATACTGTAACTTCTCCAGCAGAAAAGACGCAGATATACTGTAACTGGTGCAGCAGAAAATGAGCAGATATACTGTAACTGGTGCAGCAGAAAAGTCGCAGATATACTGTAACTGGTGCAACAGAAAATTCAAAGATATACTGTAACTGGTGCAGCAGAAATGGCACAGATATACTGTAACTGGTGCAGCAGAAAAGGCACAGATTTACTGTAACTGGGGCAGCAGAAAAGGCACAGATATACTGTAACTTGTGCAGCAGAAAATACACAGATATACTGTAACTGGTGCAGCAGAAAAGACACAGATGTACTGTAACTGGTGCAGCTGAAAAGACACAGATATACTGTAACTTTTGAAGCAGAAAAGACACAGTTATACTGTAACTGGTGCAGCAGAAAAGGCACAGAAATACTGTAACTTTTGAAGCAGAAAAGACACAAATATACTGTAACTGGTGCAACAGAAAAGGCACATATGTACTATAACTGGTGCAGCAGAGAAGGCATATATATAATGTAACTGGTGCAGCAGAAAAGGCACAGATATACTGTAACTGGTGTAGCAGAAAAGGCACAGATACACTGTTACTGGTGCAGCAGAAAATACACAGATATACTGTAACTAGTGCAGCAGAAAAGGCAAAGATATACTGTAACTGGTGCAGCAGAAAAGACACAGATATACTGTAACTTTTGCAGCAGAAAAGGCACAGATATACTGTAACTGGTGCAGCAGAAAAGGCACAGATATGCTGTTACTGGTGCAGCAGAAAAGGCACAGATTAACTGTAATTGGTGCAGCAGAAAATACACTGATATACTGTAACTGGTGCAGCAGAAAAGGCACAGATATACTGTAACTGGTGCAGCAGAAAAGGCACAGATATACTGTAACTGGTGTAGCAAAAAAGGCACAGATACATTGTAACTGGTGCAGCAGAAAATACACAGATATACTGCAACTAGTGCCGCAGAAAAGGCACAGATATACTGTAACTGGTGCAGCAGAAAAGACACAGATATACTGTAACTTCTGCAGCAGAAAAGGCACAGATATACTGTAACTGGTGCAGCAGAAAAGACACAGATATACTGTAACTGATGCAGCAGAAAAGACACAGATATACTGTAACTTCTGCAGCAGAAAAGGCACAGATATACTGTAACTGGTGCAGCAGAAAATGCACAGATATAATGTAACTGGTGCAGCAGAAAATGCACAGATATACTGTAACTGAAGCAGCAGAAAATGCACAGATATACTGTAACTGAAGCAGCAGAAAAGACACAGATATACTATAACTGGTACAACAGAAAATGCACAGATATACTGTAACTGGTGCAGCAGAAAAGGCACAGATATACTGTAACTGGGGCAGCAGAAATGGCACAGATATACTGTATCTGGTGCAGCAGAAAAAACACAGATATACTGTAACTGGTGCAGCAGAAAAGGCACAGATGTACTGTAACTGGTGCAGCTGAAAAGACACAGATATACTGTAACTTTTGAAGCAGAAAAGGCACAGATATACTGTAACTGGTGCAGCAGAAAAGGCACAGATATACTGTAACTGGTGCAGCAGAAAAGGCACAGATATACTGTAACTGATGCAGCAGGAAAGATACAGATATACTGTAACTGGTGCAGCAGAAAAGGCACAGATATACTGTAACTGGTGCAGCAGAAAAGGCACAGATATACTGTAACTGATGCAGCAGGAAAGACACAGATATACTATAACTGGTACAACAGAAAATGCACAGATATACTGTATCTGGTGCAGCAGAAAAGGAAAAGATATACTGTAACTGGTGCAGCAGAAAAGGCACAGACATACTGTAACTTTTGAAGCAGAAAAGACACAGATATATTGTAACTGGTGCAGCAGAAAAGGCACAGACATACTGTAACTTTTGAAGCAGAAAAGACACAGATATACTGTAACTGGTGCAGCTGAAAAGGCACAGATATACTGTAACTGGTGTAGCAGAAAAGACACAGATTAACTGTGACTGGTGCAGCAGAAAAGACGCAGATATACTGTAACTGGTGCAGCAGAAAAGGCACAGATATACTGTAACTGGTGCAGCAGAAATGACACAGATATACTGTAACTTCTGCAGCAGAATAGGCGCTGATATAAAGTAACTGGTGCAGCAGAAAAGGCGCAGATATACTATAACTGGTGCAGCAGAAAAGGTGCAGATATACTGTAACTGGTGCAGCAGAAAAGGCAAAGATATACTGTAAATGGTGCAGCAGAAAAGTCACAGATATGCTGTTACTGGTGCAGCAGAAAAGGCACAGATTAACTGTAATTGGTGCAGCAGAAAATGCACTGATATTCTGTAACTGGTGCTGCAGAAAAGGCACAGATTCCTGTAACTGATGCAGCTGGAGAGACACAGATATACTGTAACTGGTACAACAGAAAATTCACAGATATACTGTATCTGGTGCAGCAGAAAAGGAACAGATATACTGTAACTGGTGCAGCAGAAAAGGCACAGACATACTGTAACTTTTGAAGCAGAAAAGACACAGATATACTGTAACTGGTGCCGAAGAAAAGGCACAGAAATACTGTAACTTTTGAAGCAGAAAAGACACATATATATTGTAACTGGTGCAACCGAAAAGGCACAGATATACTGTAACTGATGCAGCTGGAAAGACACAGATATACTGTAACTGGTACAGCAGAACAGATGCAGATATACTGTAACTAGTGAAGCAGAAAAGGTGCAAATATACTGTAACTGGTGCAGCAGAAAATGAGCAGATATACTGTAACTGGTGTAGCAGAAAAGTTGCAGATATACTGTAACTGGTGCAACAGAAAATACAAAGATATACTGTAACTGGTGCAGCAGAAAAGGCACAGATATACTGTAACTGGTGCGTCAGAAAAGGCACAGATATACTGTAACTGGTGTAGCAAAAAAGGCACAGATACATTGTAACTGGTGCAGCAGAAAATACACAGATATACTGCAACTAGTGCCGCAGAAAAGGCACAGATATACTGTAACTGGTGCAGCAGAAAAGGCACAGATATACTGTAACTGGTGCAGCTGAAAAGGCGCAGATATACTGTATCTGGTGCAGCAGAAAAGGTGCAGATATACTGTAACTGGTGCAGCAGAAAAGGCAAAGATATACTGTAAATGGTGCAGCAGAAAAGACACAGATATACTGTAACTGGTGCAGCAGAAAATGAGCAGATATACTGTAACTGGTGCATCAGAAAAGGCGCAGATATACTGTAACTGGTGGAACAGAAAATACAAAGATATACTGTAACTGGTGCAGCAGAAATTGCACAGATATACTGTAACTGGTGCAGCAGAAAAGGCACAAATATACTGTAACTGGGGCAGCAGAAAAGGCAAAGATATACTGTAACTGGTGCAGCAGAAATACACAGATATACTGTAACTGGTGCAGCAGAAAAGGCACAGATGTACTGTAACTGGTGCAGCTGAAAAGACACAGATATACTGTAACTTTTGAAACAGAAAAGGCACAGATATACTGTAACTGGTGCAGCAGAAAAGGCACAGATATGCTGTTACTGGTGCAGCAGAAAAGGCACAGATTAACTGTAATTGGTGCAGCAGAAAATGCACAGATATTCTGTAACTGGTGCAGCAGAAAAGGCACAGATATACTGTAACTGGAGCAGCAAAAAAAAGCACTGATATACTGTAACTGATGCCACAGGAAAGACAGATATACTGTAACTGGTACAACAGAAAATGCACAGATATACTGTATCTGGTGCAGCAGAAAAGGTACAGATATACTGTAACTGGTGCAGCAGAAAAGCCACAGACATACTGTAACTTTTGAAGCAGAAAAGACACAGATATACTGTAACTGGTGCAGCAGAAAAGGCACAGAAATACTGTAACTTTTGAAGCAGAAAAGATACCTATATATTGTAACTGGTGCAGCAGAAAAGGTACAAATATACTGTAACTTTTGAAGCAGCAAAGACACAGATATACTGTAACTGGTGCAGCAGAAAAGGCACAGATATACTGTAACTGGTGTAGCAGAAAAGACGCAGATTAACTGTGACTGGTGCAGCAGAAAAGACGCAGATATACTGTAACTGGTGCAGCAGAAAAGGCAAAGATATACTGTAACTGGTGCAGCAGAAAAGACACAGATATACTGTAACTTTTGCAGCAGAAAAGGCACAGATATACTGTAACTGATGCAGCAGAAAAGGCACAGATATGCTGTTACTGGTGCAGCAGAAAAGGCACAGATTAACTGTAATTGGTGCAGCAGAAAATACACTGATATACTGTAACTGGTGCAGCAGAAAAGGCACAGATATACTGTAACTGGTGCAGCAGAAAAGGCACAGATATACTGTAACTGGTGTAGCAAAAAAGGCACAGATACATTGTAACTGGTGCAGCAGAAAATACACAGATATACTGCAACTAGTGCCGCAGAAAAGGCACAGATATACTGTAACTGGTGCAGCAGAAAAGACACAGATATACTGTAACTTCTGCAGCAGAAAAGGCACAGATATACTGTAACTGGTGCAGCAGAAAAGACACAGATATACTGTAACTGATGCAGCAGAAAAGACACAGATATACTGTAACTTCTGCAGCAGAAAAGGCACAGATATACTGTAACTGGTGCAGCAGAAATGATGCAGATATACTGTAACTGGTGCAGCAGAAAAGGCACAGATATACTGTAACTGGTGCAGCAGAAATGACACAGATATACTGTAACTTCTGCAGCAGAAAAGGCGCTGATATACTGTAACTGGTGCAGCAGAAAAGGCGCAGATATACTATAACTGGTGCAGCAGAAAAGGTGCAGATATACTGTAACTGGTGAAGCAGAAAAGGCAAAGATATACTGTAAATGGTGCAGCAGAAAATGAGCAGATATACTGTAACTGGTGCAGCAGAAAAGACACAGATATACTGTAACTGGTGCAACAGAAAATACAAAGATATACTGTAACTGGTGCAGCAGAAATGGCACAGATATACTGTAACTGGTGCATCAGAAAAGGCACAGATATACTGTAAATGGTGCAGCAGAAAAGGTGCAGATATACTGTAACTGGTGCAGCAGAAAAGGCAAAGATATATTGTAAATGGTGCAGCAGAAAACACGCAGATATACTGTAACTGGTGCAGCAGAAAATGAGCAGATATACTGTAACTGGTGCAGCAGAAAAGGCGCAGATATACTGTAACAGGTGCAACAGAAAATACAAAGATATACTTTAACTGGTGCAGCAGAAATGGCACAGATATACTGTAACTGGTGCAGCAGAAAAGGCACAGATATACTGTAACTGGGGCAGCAGAAAAGGCACAGATATACTGTATCTGGTGCAGCAGAAAAAACACAGATATACTGTAACTGGTGCAGCAGAAAAGGCACAGATGTACTGTAACTGGTGCAGCTGAAAAGACACAGAAATACTGTAACTTTTGAAGCAGAAAAGGCACAGATATACTGTAACTGGTGCAGCAGAAAAGGCACAGATATACTGTAACTGGTGCAGCAGAAAAGGCACAGATATACTGTAACTGATGCAGCAGGAAAGATACAGATATACTGTAACTGGTGCAGCAGAAAAGGCACAGATATACTGTAACTGGTGCAGCAGAAAAGGCACAGATATACTGTAACTGATGCAGCAGGAAAGACACAGATATACTGTAACTGGTACAACAGAAAATGCACAGATATACTGTATCTGGTGCAGCAGAAAAGGAAAAGATATACTGTAACTGGTGCAGCAGAAAAGGCACAGACATACTGTAACTTTTGAAGCAGAAAAGACACAGATATATTGTAACTGGTGCAGCAGAAAAGGCACAGACATACTGTAACTTTTGAAGCAGAAAAGACACAGATATACTGTAACTGGTGCAGCTGAAAAGGCACAGATATACTGTAACTGGTGTAGCAGAAAAGACACAGATTAACTGTGACTGGTGCAGCAGAAAAGACGCAGATATACTGTAACTGGTGCAGCAGAAAAGGAACAGATATACTGTAACTGGTGCAGCAGAAATGACACAGATATACTGTAACTTTTGCAGCAGAAAAGGCGCTGATATAAAGTAACTGGTGCAGCAGAAAAGGCGCAGATATACTATAACTGGTGCAGCAGAAAAGGTGCAGATATACTGTAACTGGTGCAGCAGAAAAGGCAAAGATATACTGTAAATGGTGCAGCAGAAAAGTCACAGATATGCTGTTACTGGTGCAGCAGAAAAGGCACAGATTAACTGTAATTGGTGCAGCAGAAAATGCACTGATATTCTGTAACTGGTGCTGCAGAAAAGGCACAGATTCCTGTAACTGATGCAGCTGGAAAGACACAGATATACTGTAACTGGTACAACAGAAAATTCACAGATATACTGTATCTGGTGCAGCAGAAAAGGAACAGATATACTGTAACTGGTGCAGCAGAAAAGGCACAGACATACTCTTACTTTTGAAGCAGAAAAGACACAGATATATTGTAACTGGTGCAACCGAAAAGGCACAGATATACTGTAACTGATGCAGCTGGAAAGACACAGATATACTGTAACTGGTACAGCAGAACAGATGCAGATATACTGTAACTAGTGAAGCAGAAAAGGTGCAAATATACTGTAACTGGTGCAGCAGAAAATAAGCAGATATACTGTAACTGGTGTAGCAGAAAAGTTGCAGATATACTGTAACTGGTGCAACAGAAAATACAAAGATATACTGTAACTGGTGCAGCAGAAAAGGCACAGATATACTGTAACTGGTGCGTCAGAAAAGGCACAGATATATTGTAACTGGTGTAGCAAAAAAGGCACAGATACATTGTAAATGGTGCAGCAGAAAATACATAGATATACTGCAACTAGTGCCGCAGAAAAGGCACAGATATACTGTAACTGGTGCAGCAGAAAAGACACAGATATACTGTAACTTCTGCAGCAGAAAAGGCACAGATATACTGTAACTGGTGCAGCAGAAAAGACACAGATATACTGTAACTTCTGCAGCAGAAAAGGCACAGATATACTGTAACTGGTGCAGCAGAAAAGGCGCAGATATACTGTAACTGGTGCAGCAGAAAAGGTGCAGATATACTGTAACTGGTGCAGCAGAAAAGGCAAAGATATACTGTAAATGGTGCAGCAGAAAAGACACAGATATACTGTAACTGGTGCAGCAGAAAATGAGCAGATATACTGTAACTGGTGCATCAGAAAAGGCGCAGATATACTGTAACTGGTGGAACAGAAAATACAAAGATATACTGTAACTGGTGCAGCAGAAATTGCACAGATATACTGTAACTGGTGCAGCAGAAAAGGCACAGATATACTGTAACTGGTGCATCAGAAAAGGCAAAGATATACTGTAACTGGTGCAGCAGAAAATAAGCAGATATACTGTAACTGGTGTAGCAGAAAAGTTGCAGATATACTGTAACTGGTGCAACAGAAAATACAAAGATATACTGTAACTAGTGCAGCAGAAAAGGCACAGATATACTGTAACTGGTGCGTCAGAAAAGGCACAGATATACTGTAACTGGTGTAGCAAAAAAGGCACAGATACATTGTAACTGGTGCAGCAGAAAATACACAGATATACTGCAACTAGTGCCGCAGAAAAGGCACAGATATACTGTAACTGGTGCAGCAGAAAAGACACAGATATACTGTAACTTCTGCAGCAGAAAAGGCACAGATATACTGTAACTGGTGCAGCAGAAAAGACACAGATATACTGTAACTTCTGCAGCAGAAAAGGCACAGATATACTGTAACTGGTGCAGCAGAAAAGGCGCAGATATACTGTAACTGGTGCAGCAGAAAAGGTGCAGATATACTGTAACTGGTGCAGCAGAAAAGGCAAAGATATACTGTAAATGGTGCAGCAGAAAAGACACAGATATACTGTAACTGGTGCAGCAGAAAATGAGCAGATATACTGTAACTGGTGCATCAGAAAAGGCGCAGATATACTGTAACTGGTGGAACAGAAAATACAAAGATATACTGTAACTGGTGCAGCAGAAATTGCACAGATATACTGTAACTGGTGCAGCAGAAAAGGCACAGATATACTGTAACTGGGGCAGCAGAAAAGGCACAGATATACTGTAACTGGTGCAGCAGAAATACACAGATATACTGTAACTGGTGCAGCAGAAAAGGCACAGATGTACTGTAACTGGTGCAGCTGAAAAGACACAGATATACTGTAACTTTTGAAACAGAAAAGGCACAGATATACTGTAACTGGTGCAGCAGAAAAGGCACAGATATGCTGTTACTGGTGCAGCAGAAAAGGCACAGATTAACTGTAATTGGTGCAGCAGAAAATGCACAGATATTCTGTAACTGGTGCAGCAGAAAAGGCACAGATATACTGTAACTGGAGCAGCAGAAAAGGCACTGATATACTGTAACTGATGCCACAGGAAAGACACAGATATACTGTAACTGGTACAACAGAAAATGCACAGATATACTGTATCTGGTGCAGCAGAAAAGGAACAGATATACTGTAACTGGTGCAGCAGAAAAGCCACAGACATACTGTAACTTTTGAAGCAGAATAGACACAGATATACTGTAACTGGTGCAGCAGAAAAGGCACAGAAATACTGTAACTTTTGAAGCAGAAAAGATACCTATATATTGTAACTGGTGCAGCAGAAAAGGCACAAATATACTGTAACTTTTGAAGCAGCAAAGACACAGATATACTGTAACTGGTGCAGCAGAAAAGGCACAGATATACTGTAACTGGTGTAGCAGAAAAACGCAGATTAACTGTGACTGGTGCAGCAGAAAAGATGCAGATATACTGTAACTGGTGCAGCAGAAAAGGCACAGATATACTGTAACCTGTGCAGCAGAAAATGCACAGATATACTGTAACTGGTACAGCAGAACAGATGCAGATATACTGTAACTAGTGAAGCAGAAAAGGCGCAGATATACTGTAACTGGTGCAGCCGAAAATGAGCAGATATACTGAAACTGGTGTAGCAGAAAAGTTGCAGATATACTGTAACTGGTGCAACAGAAAATACAAAGATATACTGTAACTGGTGCAGCAGAAAAGGCACAGATATACTGTAACTGGTGCATCAGAAAAGGAAAAGATATACTGTAACTGGTGCAGCAGAAAACGCACAGATATACTGTAACTGGTGCAGCAGAAAAGACACAGATATACTGTAACTTCTGCAGCAGAAAAGGAACAGATATAATGTAACTGGTGGAGCAGAAAAGGCGCAGATATACTGTAACTGGTGCAGCAGAAAAGGTGCAGATATACTGTAAATGGTGCAGCAGAAAAGGCAAAGATATACTGTAAATGGTGCAGCAGAAAAGACGCAGATATACTGTAACTGGTGCAGCAGAAAATGAGCAGATATACTGTAACTGGTGCAGCAGAAAAGGCGCAGATATACTGTAACTGGTGAAACAGAAAATACAAAGATATACTGTAACTGGTGCAGCAGAAATTGCACAGATATAGTGTAACTGGTGCAGCAGAAAAGGCACAGATATACTGTAACTGGGGCAGCAGAAAAGGCACAGATATACTGTAACTGGTGCAGCAGAAAATACACAGATATACTGTAACTGGTGCAGCAGAAAAGGCACAGATGTACTGTAACTGGTGCAGCTGAAAAGACACAGATATACTGTAACTTTTGAAGCAGAAAAGGCACAGATATACTGTAACTGGTGCAGCAGAAAAGGCACAGATATGCTGTTACTGGTGCAGCAGAAAAGGCACAGATTAACTGTACTTGGTGCAGCAGAAAATGCACAGATATTCTGTAACTGGTGCAGCAGAAAAGGCACAGATATGCTGTAACTGGAGCAGCAGAAAAGGCACAGATATACTGTAACTGATGCCACAGGAAAGACACAGATATACTGTAACTGGTACAACAGAAAATGCACAGATATACTTTATCTGGTGCAGCAGAAAAGGAACAGATATACTGTAACTGGTGCAGCTGAAAAGGCACAGACATACTGTAACTTTTGAAGCAGAAAAGACACAGATATACTGTAACTGGTGCTGCAAAAAAGGCACAGAAATACTGTAACTTTTGAAGCAGAAAAGACACCTATATATTGTAACTGGTGCAGCAGAAAAGGCACAAATATACTGTAACTTTTGAAGCAGCAAAGACACAGATATACTGTAACTGGTGCAGCAGAAAAGGCACAGATATACTGTAACTGGTGTAGCAGAAAAGACGCAGATTAACTGTGACTGGTGCAGCAGAAAAGACGCAGATATACTGTAACTGGTGCAGCAGAAAAGGCATAGATATACTGTAACCTGTGCAGCAGAAAATGCACAGATATACTGTAACTGGTGTAGCAGAAAAGTTGCAGATATACTGTAACTGGTGCAACAGAAAATACAAAGATATACTGTAACTGGTGCAGCAGAAAAGGCACAGATATACTGTAACTGGTGTAGCAGAAAAGTTGCAGATATACTGTAACTGGTGCAACAGAAAATACAAAGATATACTGTAACTGGTGCAGCAGAAAAAGCACAGATATACTGTAACTGGTGCATCAGAAAAGCCAAAGATATACTGTAACTGGTGCAGTAGAAAAGATGCAGATATACTGTAACTGGTGCAGCACAAAATGAGCAGACATACTGTATCTGGTGCAGCAGAAAAGGTGCAGATATACTGTAACTGGTGCAGCAGAAAAGGCACAGATATACTGTAACTGGTGCATCAGAAAAGGCACAGATATACTGTAACTGGTGTAGTAAAAAAGGCACAGATACATTGTAACTGGTGCAGCAGATAATACACAGATATACTGCAACTAGTGCAGCAGAAAAGGCACAGATATACTGTAACTGGTGCAGCAGAAAAGACACAGATATACTGTAACTTCTCCAGCAGAAAAGACGCAGATATACTGTAACTGGTGCAGCAGAAAATGAGCAGATATACTGTAACTGGTGCAGCAGAAAAGGCGCAGATATACTGTAACTGGTGCAACAGAAAATTCAAAGATATACTGTAACTGGTGCAGCAGAAATGGCACAGATATACTGTAACTGGCGCAGCAGAAAAGGCACAGATTTACTGTAACTGGGGCAGCAGAAAAGGCACAGATATACTGTAACTTGTGCAGCAGAAAATACACAGATATACTGTAACTGGTGCAGCAGAAAAGGCACAGATGTACTGTAACTGGTGCAGCTGAAAAGACACAGATATACTGTAACTTTTGAAGCAGAAAAGACACAGTTATACTGTAACTGGTGCAGCAGAAAA
The DNA here is from genome assembly GCA_031769625.1 of Taudactylus pleione. Classification (NCBI taxonomy): domain Eukaryota; kingdom Metazoa; phylum Chordata; class Amphibia; order Anura; family Myobatrachidae; genus Taudactylus; species Taudactylus pleione. The sequence goes on from JAUIMM010000251.1 coordinate 800,452, forward strand.
GGCACAGAAATACTGTAACTTTTGAAGCAGAAAAGACACAAATATACTGTAACTGGTGCAACAGAAAAGGCACATATGTACAATAACTGGTGCAGCAGAGAAGGCATATATATAACGTAACTGGTGCAGCAGAAAAGGCACAGATATACTGTAACTGGTGTAGCAGAAAAGGCACAGATACACTGTTACTGGTGCAGCAGAAAATACACAGATATACTGTAACTAGTGCAGCAGAAAAGGCAAATATATACTGTAACTGGTGCAGCAGAAAAGACACAGATATCCTGTAACTTTTGCAGCAGAAAAGGCACAGATATACTGTAACTGGTGCAGCAGAAAAGGCACATATTTGCTGTTACTGGTGCAGCAGAAAAGGCACAGATTAACTGTAATTGGTGCAGCAGAAATACACTGATATACTGTAACTGGTGCAGCAAAAAAGGCACAGATATACTGTAACTGGTGCAGCAGAAAAGGCACAGATATACTGTAACTGATGCAGCAGAAAAGACACAGATATACTGTAACTTCTGCAGCAGAAAAGGAACAGATATACTGTAACTGGTGCAGCAGAAAATGCACAGATATAATGTAACTGGTGCAGCAGAAAAAGCACAGATATACTGTAACTGATGCAGCAGAAAAGACACAGATATACTGTAACTTCTGCAGCAGAAAAGGCACAGATATACTGTAATTGGTGCAGCAGAAGAGGCGCAGATATACTGTAACTGGTGCGGCAGACAATATGCAGATATACTGTAACTGGTGCAGCAGAAAATACATAGATATCTGTAACTGGTGCAGCAGAAAATACACAGATATACTGTAACTGGTTCAGCAGAAAATACACGGATATCTGTAACTGGTGCAGCAGAAAAGATGCAGATATACAGTAACTGGAGCTGCAGAAAATGCACAGATATACTGTAACTGGTGCAGCAGAAAATACACAGATATACTGTAACTGGTGCAGCAGAAAAGGCACAGATATACTGTAACTGGTGCAGCAGAAAAGGCAAAGATATATTGTAACTGGTGCAGCAGAAAAGGCACTGATATACTGTAACTGGTGCAGCGGAAAAGGCACAGACATACTGTAACTGGTGCAGCAGAAAAGGCACAAATTAACTGTAACTGGTGCAGCAGAAAAGGCACAAATATACTGTAACTGGTGCAGCAGAAAAGGAACAGATATACTGTAACTGGTGCAATAAAAAAGGCATAGATATAATGTAATGGTGCAGAAGAAAAGGCACAGATATACTGTAACTGGTGCAGCAGAAAATGCACAGATATACTGTAACTAGTGAAGCATAAAAGGCACAGATATACTGTAACTAGTGCAGCAGAAAAGGCACAGATATACTGTAACTGGAGCAGCAGAAAAGAAACAGACATACTGTAACTTCTGCAGCAGAAAAGGCACATATATACTGTAACTGGTGCAGCAGAAAAGGCACATATGTACTGTAACTGGTGCAGCAGAGAAGGCACATATATAATGTAACTGGTGCAGCAGAAAAGGCACAGATATACTGTAACTGGTGTAGCAGAAAAGGCACAGATACACTGTTACTGGTGCAGCAGAAAATACACAGATATACTGTAACTAGTGCAGCAGAAAAGACACAGATATACTGTAACTTGTGCAGCAGAAAAGGCACAGACATACTGTGACTTTTGAAGCAGAAAATACACAGATATACTGTAACTGGTGCAGCAGAAAAGGCACAGAAATACTGTAACTTTTGAAGCAGAAAAGACACATATATATTGTAACTGGTGCAGCAGAAAATGCACAAATATACTGTAACTTTTGAAGCAGCAAAGACACAGATATACTGTAACTGGTGCAGCAGAAAAGGCACAGATATGCTGTTACTGGTGCAGCAGAAAAGGCACAGATTAACTTTAATTGGTGCAGCTGAAAAGGCAAAGATATACTGTAAATGGTGCAGCAGAAAAGACGCAGATATACAGTAACTGGTGCAGCAGAAAATGAGCAGATATACTGTAACTGGTGCAGCAGAAAAGGTGCAGATATACTGTAACTGGTGCAACAGAAAATACAAAGATATACTGTAACTGGTGCAGCAGAAATGGCACAGATATACTGTAACTGGTGCAGCGGAAAAGGCACAGACATACTGTAACTGGTGCAGCAGAAAAGGCACAAATTAACTGTAACTGGTGCAGCAGAAAAGGCACAAATATACTGTAACTGGTGCAGCAGAAAAGGAACAGATATACTGTAACTGGTGCAATAAAAAAGGCATAGATATAATGTAATGGTGCAGAAGAAAAGGCACAGATATACTGTAACTGGTGCAGCAGAAAATGCACAGATATACTGTAACTAGTGAAGCATAAAAGGCACAGATATACTGTAACTAGTGCAGCAGAAAAGGCACAGATATACTGTAACTGGAGCAGCAGAAAAGAAACAGACATACTGTAACTTCTGCAGCAGAAAAGGCACATATATACTGTAACTGGTGCAGCAGAAAAGGCACATATGTACTGTAACTGGTGCAGCAGAGAAGGCACATATATAATGTAACTGGTGCAGCAGAAAAGGCACAGATATACTGTAACTGGTGTAGCAGAAAAGGCACAGATACACTGTTACTGGTGCAGCAGAAAATACACAGATATACTGTAACTAGTGCAGCAGAAAAGACACAGATATACTGTAACTTGTGCAGCAGAAAAGGCACAGACATACTGTGACTTTTGAAGCAGAAAATACACAGATATACTGTAACTGGTGCAGCAGAAAAGGCACAGAAATACTGTAACTTTTGAAGCAGAAAAGACACATATATATTGTAACTGGTGCAGCAGAAAATGCACAAATATACTGTAACTTTTGAAGCAGCAAAGACACAGATATACTGTAACTGGTGCAGCAGAAAAGGCACAGATATGCTGTTACTGGTGCAGCAGAAAAGGCACAGATTAACTTTAATTGGTGCAGCTGAAAAGGCAAAGATATACTGTAAATGGTGCAGCAGAAAAGACGCAGATATACAGTAACTGGTGCAGCAGAAAATGAGCAGATATACTGTAACTGGTGCAGCAGAAAAGGTGCAGATATACTGTAACTGGTGCAACAAAAAATACAAAGATATACTGTAACTGGTGCAGCAGAAATGGCACAGATATACTGTAACTGGTGCAGCAGAAAAGGCAAAGATATACTGTAAATGGTGCAGCAGAAAAGGTGCAGATATACTGTAAGTAGTGCAGCAGAAAAGGCAAAGATATACTGTAAATGGTGCAGCAGAAAACACGCAGATATACTGTAACTGGTGCAGCAGAAAATGAGCAGATATACTGTAACTGGTGCAGCAGAAAAGGCGCAGATATACTGTAACTGGTGCAACAGAAAATACAAAGATATACTTTAACTGGTGCAGCAGAAATGGCACAGATATACTGTAACTGGTGCAGCAGAAAAGGCACAGATATACTGTAACTGGGGCAGCAGAAAAGGCACAGATATACTGTATCTGGTGCAGCAGAAAATACACAGATATACTGTAACTGGTGCCGCAGAAAAGGCACAGATGTACTGTAACTGGTGCAGCTGAAAAGACACAGATATACTTTAACTTTTGAAGCAGAAAAGGCACAGATATACTGTAACTGGTGCAGCAGAAAAAGCACAGATATACTGTAACTGGTGCAGCAGAAAAGGCACAGATATACTGTAACTGATGCAGCAGGAAAGACACAGATATACTGTAACTGGTGCAGCAGAAAAGGCACAGATATACTGTAACTGGTGCAGATGAAAAGGCACAGATATAATGTAACTGATGCAGCAGGAAAGACACAGATATACTGTAACTGGTACATCAGAAAATGCACATATATACTGTATCTGGTGCAGCAGAAAAGGAAAAGATATACTGTAACTGATGCAGCATAAAAGGCACAGACATACTGTAACTTTTGAAGCAGAAAAGACACAGATATATTGTAACTGGTGCAGCAGAAAAGGCACAGACATACTGTAACTTTTGAAGCAGAAAAGACACAGATATACTGTAACTGGTGCAGCTGAAAAGGAACAGATATACTGTAACTGGTGTAGCAGAAAAGACACAGATTAACTGTGACTGGTGCAGCAGAAAAGAGGCAGATATACTGTAACTGGTGCAGCAGAAAAGGCACAGATATACTGTAACTGGTGCAGCAGAAATGACACAGATATACTGTAACTTCTGCAGCAGAAAAGGCGCTGATATACTGTAACTGGTGCAGCAGAAAAGGCGCAGATATACTATAACTGGTGCAGCAGAAAAGGTGCAGATTTACTGTAACTGGTGCAGCAGAAAAGGCAAAGATATACTGTAAATGGTGCAGCAGAAAAGGCACAGATATGCTGTTACTGGTGCAGCAGAAAAGGCACAGATTAACTGTAATTGGTGCAGCAGAAAATGCTCAGATATTCTGTAACTGGTGCTGCAGAAAAGGCACAGATATACTGTAACTGATGCAGCTGGAAAGACACAGATATACTGTAACTGGTACAACAGAAAATGCACAGATATACTGTATCTGGTGCAGCAGAAAAGGAACAGATATACTGTAACTGGTGCAGCAGAAAAGGCACAGACATACTGTAACTTTTGAAGCAGAAAAGACACAGATATACTGTAACTGGTGCAGAAGAAAAGGCACAGAAATACTGTAACTTTTGAAGCAGAAAAGACACATATATATTGTAACTGGTGCAGCAGAAATGGCACAGATATACTGTAACTGGTGCAGCCGAAAAGGCACAGATATACTGTAACTGATGCAGCTGGAAAGACACAGATATACTGTAACTGGTACAACAGAAAATGCACAGATATACTGAATCTGTTGCAGCAGAAAAGGCACAGATATACTGTAACTGGTACAGCAGAACAGATGCAGATATACTGTAACTAGTGAAGCAGAAAAGGTGCAGATATACTGTAACTGGTGCAGCAGAAAATGAGCAGATATACTGTAACTGGTGTAGCAGAAAAGGCACAGATATACTGTAACTGGTGCATCAGAAAAGGCACAGATATACTGTAACTGGTGTAGCAAAAAAGGCACAGATACATTGTAACTGGCGCAGCAGAAAAGGCACAGATATACTGTAACTTGTGCAGCAGAAAAGACACAGATATACTGTAACTTCTGCAGCAGAAAAGGCGCAGATATACTGTAACTGGTGCAGCATAAAAGGCGAAGATATACTGTAACTGGTGCAGCAGAAAAGGTGCAGATATACTGTAACTGGTGCAGCAGAAAAGGCAACTATATACTGTAATTGGTGCAGCAGAAAATACACAGATATACTGTAACTGGTGCAGCAGAAAAGGCACATATATACTGTATCTGGTGCAGCAGAAAAGGCACAGATATACTGTAACTGATGCAGCAGGAAAGACACAGGTATACTGTAACTGGTGCAACAGTAAAGGCACAGATATACTGTAACTGGAACAGCAGAACAGATGCAGATATACTGTAACTAGTGAAGCAGAAAAGGTGCAGATATACTGTAACTGGTGCAGCAGAAAATGAGCAGATATACTGTAACTGGTGCATCAGAAAAGGCACAGATATACTGTAACTGGTGTAGCAAAAAAGGCACAGATACATTGTAACTGGTGCAGCAGAAAAGACACAGACATACTGTAACTTTTGAAGCAGAAAATACACAGATATACTGTAACTGGTGCAGCAGAAAATGCACAAATATACTGTAACTTTTGAAGCAGCAAAGACACAGATATACTGTAACTGGTGCAGCAGAAAAGGCACAGATATGCTGTTACTGGTGCAGCAGAAAAGGCACAGATTAACTTTAATTGGTGCAGCTGAAAAGGCAAAGATATACTGTAAATGGTGCAGCAGAAAAGACGCAGATATACAATAACTGCTGCAGCAGAAAATGAGCAGATATACTGTAACTGGTGCAGCAGAAAAGGTGCAGATATACTGTAACTGGTGCAACAGAAAATACAAAGATATATTGTAACTGGTGCAGCAGAAATGGCACAGATATACTGTAACTGGTGCAGCAGAAAAGGCAAAGATATACTGTAAATGGTGTAGCAGAAAAGGTGCAGATATACTGTAACTGGTGCAGCAGAAAAGGCAAAGATATACTGTAAATGGTGCAGCAGAAAACACGCAGATATACTGTAACTGGTGCAGCAGAAAATGAGCAGATATACTGTAACTGGTGCAGCAGAAAAGGCGCAGATATACTGTAACTGGTGCAACAGAAAATACAAAGATATACTTTAACTGGTGCAGCAGAAATGGCACAGATATACTGTAACTGGTGCAGCAGAAAAGGCACAGATATACTGTAACTGGGGCAGCAGAAAAAGCCACAGATATACTGTATCTGGTGCAGCAGAAAATACACAGATATACTGTAACTGGTGCCGCAGAAAAGGCACAGATGTACTGTAACTGGTGCAGCTGAAAAGACACAGATATACTGTAACTTTTGAAGCAGAAAAGGCACAGATATACTGTAACTGGTGCAGCAGAAAAGGCACAGATATACTGTAACTGGTGCAGCAGAAAAAGCACAGATCTACTGTAACTGATGCAGCAGGAAAGACACAGATATACTGTAACTGGTGCAGCAGAAAAGGCACAGATATACTGTAACTGGTGCAGCAGAAAAGGCACAGATATAATGTAACTGATGCAGCAGGAAAGACACAGATATACTGTAACTGGTACAACAGAAAAGGCACAGATATACTGTATCTGGTGCAGCAGAAAAGGAAAAGATATACTGTAACTGATGCAGCAGAAAAGGCACAGACATACTGTAACTTTTGAAGCAGAAAAGACACAGATATATTGTAACTGGTGCAGCAGAAAAGGCACAGACATACTGTAACTTTTGAAGCAGAAAAGACACAGATATACTGTAACTGGTGCAGCTGAAAAGGAACAGATATACTGTAACTGGTGTAGCAGAAAAGACACAGATTAACTGTGACTGGTGCAGCAGAAAAGAGGCAGATATACTGTAACTGGTGCAGCAGAAAAGGCACAGATATACTGTAACTGGTGCAGCAGAAATGACACAGATATATTGTATCTTCTGCAGCAGAAAAGGCGCTGATATACTGTAACTGGTGCAGCAGAAAAGGCACAGATATGCTGTTACTGGTGCAGCAGAAAAGGCACAGATTAACTGTAATTGGTGCAGCACAAAATGCACAGATATTCTGTAACTGGTGCTGCAGAAAAGGCACAGATATACTGTAACTGATGCAGCTGGAAATACACTGATATACTGTAACTGGTACAACAGAAAATGCACAGATATACTGTAACTGGTGCAGCAGAAAAGGTGCAGATATACTGTAACTGGTGCAGCAGAAAAGGCAAAGATATACTGTAAATGGTGCAGCAGAAAAGGCACAGATATGCTGTTACTGGTGCAGCAGAAAAGGCACAGATTAACTGTAATTGGTGCAGCAGAAAATGCTCAGATATTCTGTAACTGGTGCTGCAGAAAAGTCACAGATATACTGTAACTGATGCAGCTGGAAAAACACAGATATACTGTAACTGGTACAACAGATAATGCACAGATATACTGTATCTGGTGCAGCAGAAAAGGAACAGATATACTGTAACTGGTGCAGCAGAAAAGGCACAGACATACTGTAACTTTTGAAGCAGAAAAGACACAGATATACTGTTACTGGTGCAGCAGAAAAGGCACAGATTAACTGTAATTGGTGCAGCAGAAAATACACAGATATACTGTAACTGGTGCAGCAGAAAAGGCACATATATACTGTATCTGGTGCAGCAGAAAAGGCACAGATATACTGTAACTGATGCAGCAGGAAAGACACAGGTATACTGTAACTGGTGCAACAGAAAATGCACAGATATACTGTATCGGGTGCAGCAGAAAAGGAACAGATATACAGTAACTGGTGCAGCAGAAAAGACACAGACATACTGTAACTTTTGAAGAAGAAAAGACACAGATATACTGTAACTGGTGCAGCAGAAAAGACACAGATATACTGTAACTTTTGCAGCAGAAAAGGTGCAGATATATTCTGTAACTGGTGCAGCAGAAAAGGCACAGATTAACTGTAATTGGTGCAGCAGAAAAGACGCAGATATACTGTAACTGGTGCAGCAGAAAAGGCACAGATATACTGTAACCTGTGTAGCAGAAAAGGCACAGATATACTGAAACTGGTGCATCAGAAAAGGCACAGATATACTGTGACTGGTGCAGCAGAAAAGACGCAGATATACTGTATCTGGTGCAGCAGAAAAGGCACAGATATACTGTAACCTGTGCAGCAGAAAAGGCACAGATATACTGTAACTGGTGCAGCAGAACAGATGCAGATATACTGTAACTAGTGAAGCAGAAAAGGAGCAGATATACTGTAACTGGTGCAGCAGAAAATGAGCAGATATACTGTAACTGGTGTAGCAGAAAAGTTGCAGATATACTGTAACTGGTGCAACAGAAAATACAAAGATATACTGTAACTGGTGCAGCAGAAAAGGCACAGATATACTGTAACTGGTGCATCAGAAAAGGCAAAGATATACTGTAACTGGTGCAGTAGAAAAGATACAGATATACTGTAACTGGTGCAGCACAAAATGAGCAGATATACTGTATCTGGTGCAGCAGAAAAGGTGCAGATATACTGTAACTGGTGGAACAGAAAATACAAAGATATACTGTAACTGGTGCAACAGAAAAAGCACAGATATACTGTGACTGGTGCATCAGAAAAGGCACAGATATACTGTAACTGGTGTAGCAAAAAAGGCACAGATACATTGTAACTGGTGCAACAGAAAATACACAGATATACTGCAACTAGTGCAGCAGAAAAGGCACAGATATACTGTAACTGGTGCTGCAGAAAAGACACAGATATACTGTAAATTCTGCAGCAGAAAAAGCAAAGATATACTGTAAATGGTGCAGCAGAAAAGGTGCAGAAATACTGTAACTGGTGCAGCAGAAAAGGTAAAGATATACTGTAAATGGTGCAGCAGAAAACACGCAGATATACTGTAAATGGTGCAGCAGAAAATGAGCAGATATACTGTAACTGGTGCAGCAGAAAAGGCGCAGATATACTGTAACTGGTGCAACAGAAAATACAAAGATATACTGTAACTGGTGCAGCAGAAATGGCACAGATATACTGTAACTGGTGCACCAGAAAAGGCACAGATATACTGTAACTGGTGCAGCAGAAAAGGCACAGATATACTGTAACTGATGCAGCAGGAAAGACACAGATATACTGTAACTGGTACAACAGAAAATGCACAGATTTACTGTATCTGGTGCATTAGAAAAGGAACAGATATACTGTAACTTTTGAAGCAGAAAAGACACAGATATACTGTAACTGGTTCAGCAGAAAAGGCACAGAAATACTGTAACTTTTGAAGCAGAAAAGACACATATATATTGTAACTGGTGCAGCAGAAAAGGCACAAATATACTGTAACTTTTGAAGCAGCAAAGACACAGATATACTGTAACTGGTGCAGCAGAAAAGGCACAGATATACTGTAACTGGTGTAGCAGAAAAGATGCAGATTAACTGTGACTGGTGCAGCAGAAAAGATGCAGATATACTGTAACTGGTGCAGCAGAAAAGGCACAGATATACTGTAACCTGTGCAGCAGAAAAGGCACAGATATACTGTAACTGGTACAGTAGAACAGATGCAGATATACTGTAACTTGTGAAGCAGAAAAGGCGCAGATACACTGTAACTGGTGCAGCACAAATTAAGCAGATATACTGTAACTGGTGTAGCAGAAAAGTTGCAGATATACTGTAACTGGTGCAACAGAAAATACAAAGATATACTGTAACTGGTGCAGCAGAAAAGGCACAGATATGCTGTAACAGGTGCTTAAGAAAAGGCACAGATATACTGTAACTGGTGTAGCAAAAAAGGCACAGATACATTGTAACTGGTGCAGCAGAAAATACACAGATATACTGTAACTAGTGCAGCAGAAAAGGGACAGATATACTGTAACTGGTGCAGCAGAAAAGACACAGATATACTGTAACTTCTGCAGCAGAAAAGGCGCAGATATACTGTAACTGGTGCAGCAGAAAAGGCGCAGATATACTGTAACTGGTGCAGCAGAAAAGGTGCAGATATACTGTAACTGGTGCAGCAGAAAAGGCAAAGATATACTGTAAATGGTGCAGCAGAAAAGACGCAGATATACTGTAACTGGTGCAGCAGAAAATGAGCAAATATACTGTAACTGGTGCAGCAGAAAAGGCGCAGATATACTGTAACTGGAGCAACAGCAAATTCAAAGATATACTGTAACTGGTGCAGCAGAAAAGGCACAGATATACTGTAACTGGTGCAGCAGAAAAGGCACAGATATACTGTAACTTGTGCAGCAGAAAAGACGCAGATATACTGTAACTGGTGCAACAGAAAAGGTGCAGATATACTGTAACTGGTGCAGCAGAAAAAGCGCAGATATAATGTAACTGGTGCAGCAGAAAAGGCACATATATACTGTAACTGGTGCAGCAGAAACGGCACAGATATACTGTAACTTTTGAAGCAGAAAAGACACAGATATACAGTAACTGGTGCAGCAGAAAAGGCACAGAAATACTGTAACTTTTGAAGCAGATAAGACACATATATACTGTAACTGGTGCAGCAGAAAAGGCACAAATATACTGTAACTTTTGAAGCAGAAAAGACACAGATATACTGTAACTGGTGCAGCAGAAAAGGCACAGATTTACTGTAACTGGTGTAGCAGAAAAGACGCAGAATACCTGTGACTGGTGCAGCAGAAAAGACGCAGATATACTGTAACTGGTGCAGCAGAAAAGGCAAAGATATACTGTAACCTGTGAAGCAGAAAAGGCACAGATATACTGTAACTGGTGCAGCAGAAAATGAGCAGATATACTGTAACTGGTGCAGCAGAAAAGTTGCCGATATACTGTAACTGGTGCAACAGAAAATACAAAGATATACTGTAACTGGTGCAGCAGAAAAGGCACAGATATACTGTAACTGGTGCATCAGAAATGGCAAAGATATACTGTAACTGGTGCAGCAGAAAAGACGCAGATATACTGTAACTGGTGCAGCAGAAAATGAGCTGATATACTGTAACTGGTGCAGCAGAAAAGGCGCAGATATACTGTAACTGGTGCAACCAAAAATACAAAGATATACTTCAACTGGTGCAGCAGAAATGGCACAGATATACTATAACTGGTGCAGCAGAAAAGGCAAAGATATACTGTAACTGGGGCAGCAGAAAAGGCACAGATATACTGTATCTGGTGCAGCAGAAAATACACAGATATACTGTAACTGGTGCCGCAGAAAAGGCACAGATGTACTGTAACTGGTGCAGCTGAAAAGACACAGATATACTGTAACTTTTGAAGCAGAAAAGGCACAGATATACTGTAACTGGTGCAGCAAAAAAGGCACAGATATACTGTAACTGGTGCAGCAGAAAAGGCACAGATATACTGTAACTGATGCAGCAGGAAAGACACAGATATACTGTAACTGGTGCAGCAGAAAAGGCACAGATATACTGTAACTGGTGCAGCAGAAAAGGCACAAATATAATGTAACTTATGCAGCAGGAAAGACACAGATATACTGTAACTGGTACAACAGAAAATGCACAGATATACTGTATCTGGTGCAGCAGAAAAGGAAAAGATATACTGTAACTGATGCAGCAGAAAAGGCACAGACATACTGTAACTTTTGAAGCAGAAAAGACACAGATATATTGTAACTGGTGCAGCAGAAAAGGCACAGACATATTATAAATTTTGAAGCAGAAAAGACCCAGATATACTGTAACTGGTGCAGCTGAAAAGGAACAGATATACTGTAACTGGTGTAGCAGAAAAGACACAGATTAACTGTGACTGGTGCAGCAGAAAAGAGGCAGATATACTGTAACTGGTGCAGCAGAAAAGGCATAGATATACTGTAACTGGTGCAGCAGAAATGACACAGATATACTGTAACTTCTGCAGCAGAAAAGGCGCTGATATACTGTAACTGGTGCAGCAGAAAAGGCGCAGATATACTATAACTATTGCAGCAGAAAAGGTGCAGATATACTGTAACTGGTGCAGCAGAAAAGGCAAAGATATACTGTAAATGGTGCAGCAGAAAAGGCACAGATATGCTGTTACTGGTGCAGCAGAAAAGGCACAGATTAACTGTAATTGGTGCAGCAGAAAATGCACAGATATTCTGTAACTGGTGCTGCAGAAAAGGCACAGATATACTGTAAATGATGCAGCTGGAAATACACTGATATACTGTAACTGGTACAACAGAAAATGCACAGATATACTGTAACTGGTGCAGCAGAAAAGGTGCAGATATACTGTAACTGGTGCAGCAGAAAAGGCAAATATATACTGTAAATGGTGCAGCAGAAAAGGCACAGATATGCTGTTACTGGTGCAGCAGAAAAGGCACAGATTAACTGTAATTGGTGCAGCAGAAAATGCTCAGATATTCTGTAACTGGTGCTGCAGAAAAGGCACAGATATACTGTAACTGATGCATCTGGAAAGACACAGATATACTGTAACTGGTACAACAGAAAATGCACAGATATACTGTATCTGGTGCAGCAGAAAAGGAACAGATATACTGTAACTGGTGCAGCAGAAAAGGCACAGACATACTGTAACTTTTGAAGCAGAAAAGACACAGATATACTGTAACTGGTGCAGAAGAAAAGGCACAGAAATACTGTAACTTTTGAAGCAGAAAAGACACATATATATTGTAACTGGTGCAGCAGACATGGCACAGATATACTGTAACTGGTGCAGCCGAAAAGGCACAGATATACTGTAACTGATGCAGCTGGAAAGACACAGATATACTGTAACTGGTACAACAGAAAATGCACAGATATACTGAATCTGGTGCAGCAGAAAAGGCACAGATATACTGTAACTGGTACAGCAGAACAGATGCAGATATACTGTAACTAGTGAAGCAGAAAAGGTGCAGATATACTGTAACTGGTGCAGCAGAAAATGAGCAGATATACTGTAACTGGTGCATCAGAAAAGGCACAGATATACGGTAACTGGTGTAGCAAAAAAGGCACAGATACATTGTAACTGGCGCAGCAGAAAAGGCACAGATATACTGTAACTTGTGCAGCAGAAAAGACACAGATATACTGTAACTTCTGCAGCAGAAAAGGCGCAGATATACTGTAACTGGTGCAGCAGAAAAGGCGAAGATATACTGTAACTGGTGCAGCAGAAAAGACGCAGATATACTGTTAATGGTGCAGCAGAAAAGGCACAGATTAACTGTAATTGGTGCAGCAGAAAATACACAGATATACTGTAACTGGTGCAGCAGAAAAGGCAACGATATACTGTAAATGGTGCAGCAGAAAAGACGCAGATATACTGTTACTGGTGCAGTAGAAAAGGCACAGATTAACTGTAATTGGTGCAGCAGAAAATACACAGATATACTGTAACTGGTGCAGCAGAAAAGGCACATATATACTGTATCTGGTGCAGCAGAAAAGGAACAGATATACAGTAACTGGTGCAGCAGAAAAGACACAGACATACTGTAACTTTTGAAGCAGAAAATACACAGATATACTGTAACTGGTGCAGCAGAAAATGCACAAATATACTGTAACTTTTGAAGCAGCAAAGACACAGATATACTGTAACTGGTGCAGCAGAAAAGGCACAGATATGCTGTTACTGGTGCAGCAGAAAAGGCACAGATTAACTTTAATTGGTGCAGCTGAAAAGGCAAAGATATACTGTAAATGGTGCAGCAGAAAAGACGCAGATATACAATAACTGGTGCAGCAGAAAATGAGCAGATATACTGTAACTGGTGCAGCAGAAAAGGTGCAGATATACTGTAACTGGTGCAACAGAAAATACAAAGATATACTGTAACTGGTGCAGCAGAAATGGCACAGATATACTGTAACTGGTGCAGCAGAAAAGGCAAAGATATACTGTAAATGGTGTAGCAGAAAAGGTGCAGATATACTGTAACTGGTGCAGCAGAAAAGGCAAAGATATACTGTAAATGGTGCAGCAGAAAACACGCAGATATACTGTAACTGGTGCAGCAGAAAATGAGCAGATATACTGTAACTGGTGCAGCAGAAAAGGCACAGATATACTGTAACTCGTGCAACAGAAAATACAAAGATATACTTTAACTGGTGCAGCAGAAATGGCACAGATATACTGTAACTGCTGCAGCAGAAAAGGCACAGATATACTGTAACTGGGGCAGCAGAAAAGGTACAGATATACTGTATCTGGTGCAGCAGAAAATACACAGATATACTGTAACTGGTGCCGCAGAAAAGGCACAGATGTACTGTAACTGGTGCAGCTGAAAAGACACAGATATACTGTAACTTTTGAAGCAGAAAAGGCACAGATATACTGTAACTGGTGCAGCAGAAAAGGCACAGATATACTGTAACTGGTGCAGCAGAAAAGGCACAGGTCTACTGTAACTGATGCAGCAGGAAAGACACAGATATACTGTAACTGGTGCAGCAGAAAAGGCACAGATATACTGTAACTGGTGCAGCAGAAAAGGCACAGATATAATGTAACTGATGCAGCAGGAAAGACACAGATATACTGTAACTGGTACAACAGAAAAGGCACAGATATACTGTATCTGGTGCAGCAGAAAAGGAAAAGATATACTGTAACTGATGCAGCAGAAAAGGCACAGACATACTGTAACTTTTGAAGCAGAAAAGACACAGATATATTGTAACTGGTGCAGCAGAAAAGGCACAGACATACTGTAACTTTTGAAGCAGAAAAGACACAGATATACTGTAACTGGTGCAGCTGAAAAGGAACAGATATACTGTAACTGGTGTAGCAGAAAAGACACAGATTAACTGTGACTGGTGCAGCAGAAAAGAGGCAGATATACTGTAACTGGTGCAGCAGAAAAGGCACAGATATACTGTAACTGGTGCAGCAGAAAAGACACAGATATACTGTAACTGGTGCAGAAGAAAAGGCACAGAAATACTGTAACTTTTGAAGCAGAAAAGACACATATATATTGTAACTGGTGCAGCAGACATGGCACAGATATACTGTAACTGGTGCAGCCGAAAAGGCACAGATATACTGTAACTGATGCAGCTGGAAAGACACAGATATACTGTAACTGGTACAACAGAAAATGCACAGATATACTGAATCTGGTGCAGCAGAAAAGGCACAGATATACTGTAACTGGTACAGCAGAACAGATGCAGATATACTGTAACTAGTGAAGCAGAAAAGGTGCAGATATACTGTAACTGGTGCAGCAGAAAATGAGCAGATATACTGTAACTGGTGCATCAGAAAAGGCACAGATATACGGTAACTGGTGTAGCAAAAAAGGCACAGATACATTGTAACTGGCGCAGCAGAAAAGGCACAGATATACTGTAACTTGTGCAGCAGAAAAGACACAGATATACTGTAACTTCTGCAGCAGAAAAGGCGCAGATATACTGTAACTGGTGCAGCAGAAAAGGCGAAGATATACTGTAACTGGTGCAGCAGAAAAGACGCAGATATACTGTTAATGGTGCAGCAGAAAAGGCACAGATTAACTGTAATTGGTGCAGCAGAAAATACACAGATATACTGTAACTGGTGCAGCAGAAAAGGCAACGATATACTGTAAATGGTGCAGCAGAAAAGACGCAGATATACTGTTACTGGTGCAGTAGAAAAGGCACAGATTAACTGTAATTGGTGCAGCAGAAAATACACAGATATACTGTAACTGGTGCAGCAGAAAAGGCACATATATACTGTATCTGGTGCAGCAGAAAAGGAACAGATATACAGTAACTGGTGCAGCAGAAAAGACACAGACATACTGTAACTTTTGAAGCAGAAAATACACAGATATACTGTAACTGGTGCAGCAGAAAATGCACAAATATACTGTAACTTTTGAAGCAGCAAAGACACAGATATACTGTAACTGGTGCAGCAGAAAAGGCACAGATATGCTGTTACTGGTGCAGCAGAAAAGGCACAGATTAACTTTAATTGGTGCAGCTGAAAAGGCAAAGATATACTGTAAATGGTGCAGCAGAAAAGACGCAGATATACAATAACTGGTGCAGCAGAAAATGAGCAGATATACTGTAACTGGTGCAGCAGAAAAGGTGCAGATATACTGTAACTGGTGCAACAGAAAATACAAAGATATACTGTAACTGGTGCAGCAGAAATGGCACAGATATACTGTAACTGGTGCAGCAGAAAAGGCAAAGATATACTGTAAATGGTGTAGCAGAAAAGGTGCAGATATACTGTAACTGGTGCAGCAGAAAAGGCAAAGATATACTGTAAATGGTGCAGCAGAAAACACGCAGATATACTGTAACTGGTGCAGCAGAAAATGAGCAGATATACTGTAACTGGTGCAGCAGAAAAGGCACAGATATACTGTAACTCGTGCAACAGAAAATACAAAGATATACTTTAACTGGTGCAGCAGAAATGGCACAGATATACTGTAACTGCTGCAGCAGAAAAGGCACAGATATACTGTAACTGGGGCAGCAGAAAAGGTACAGATATACTGTATCTGGTGCAGCAGAAAATACACAGATATACTGTAACTGGTGCCGCAGAAAAGGCACAGATGTACTGTAACTGGTGCAGCTGAAAAGACACAGATATACTGTAACTTTTGAAGCAGAAAAGGCACAGATATACTGTAACTGGTGCAGCAGAAAAGGCACAGATATACTGTAACTGGTGCAGCAGAAAAGGCACAGGTCTACTGTAACTGATGCAGCAGGAAAGACACAGATATACTGTAACTGGTGCAGCAGAAAAGGCACAGATATACTGTAACTGGTGCAGCAGAAAAGGCACAGATATAATGTAACTGATGCAGCAGGAAAGACACAGATATACTGTAACTGGTACAACAGAAAAGGCACAGATATACTGTATCTGGTGCAGCAGAAAAGGAAAAGATATACTGTAACTGATGCAGCAGAAAAGGCACAGACATACTGTAACTTTTGAAGCAGAAAAGACACAGATATATTGTAACTGGTGCAGCAGAAAAGGCACAGACATACTGTAACTTTTGAAGCAGAAAAGACACAGATATACTGTAACTGGTGCAGCTGAAAAGGAACAGATATACTGTAACTGGTGTAGCAGAAAAGACACAGATTAACTGTGACTGGTGCAGCAGAAAAGAGGCAGATATACTGTAACTGGTGCAGCAGAAAAGGCACAGATATACTGTAACTGGTGCAGCAGAAATGACACAGATATACTGTAACTTCTGCAGCAGAAAAGGCGCTGATATACTGTAACTGGTGCAGCAGAAAAGGCGCAGATATACTATAACTGGTGCAGCAGAAAAGGTGCAGATATACTGTAACTGGTGCAGCAGAAAAGGCAAAGATATACTGTAAATGGTGCAGCAGAAAAGGCACAGATATGCTGTTACTGGTGCAGCAGAAAAGGCACAGATTAACTGTAATTGGTGCAGCAGAAAATGCACAGATATTCTGTAACTGGTGCTGCAGAAAAGGCACAGATATACTGTAACTGATGCAGCTGGAAATACACTGATATACTGTAACTGGTACAACAGAAAATGCACAGATATACTGTAACTGGTGCAGCAGAAAAGGTGCAGATATACTGTAACTGGTGCAGCAGAAAAGGCAAAGATATACTGTAAATGGTGCAGCAGAAAAGGCACAGATATGCTGTTACTGGTGCAGCAGAAAAGGCACAGATATGCTGTTACTGGTGCAGCAGAAAAGGCACAGATTAACTGTAATTGGTGCAGCAGAAAATGCTCAGATATTCTGTAACTGGTGCTGCAGAAAAGGCACAGATATACTGTAACTGATGCAGCTGGAAAGACACAGATATACTTAACTGGTACAACAGATAATGCACAGATATACTGTATCTGGTGCAGCAGAAAAGGAACAGATATACTGTAACTGGTGCAGCAGAAATGGCACAGACATACTGTAACTTTTGAAGCAGAAAAGACACAGATAAACTGTAACTGGTGCAGAAGAAAAGGCACAGAAATACTGTAACTTTTGAAGCAGAAAAGACACATATATATTGTAACTGGTGCAGCAGAAAATGCACAGATATACTGAATCTGGTGCAGCAGAACAGATGCAGATATACTGTAACTAGTGAAGCAGAAAAGGTGCAGATATACTGTAACTGGTGCAGCAGAAAATGAGCAGATATACTGTAACTGGTGTAGCAGAAAAGGCACAGATATACTGTAACTGGTGCATCAGAAAAGGCACAGATATACTGTAACTGGTGTAGCAAAAAAGGCACAGATACATTGTAACTGGCGCAGCAGAAAAGGCACAGATATACTGTAACTTGTGCAGCAGAAAAGACACAGATATACTGTAACTTCTGCAGCAGAAAAGGCGCAGATATACTGTAACTGGTGCAGCAGAAAAGGCGAAGATATACTGTAACTGGTGCAGCAGAAAAGGTGCAGATATACTGTAACTGGTGCAGCAGAAAAGGCAACGATATACTGTAAATGGTGCAGCAGAAAAGACGCAGATATACTGTTACTGGTGCAGCAGAAAAGGCACAGATTAACTGTAATTGGTGCAGCAGAAAATACACAGATATACTGTAACTGGTGCAGCAGAAAAGGCACATATATACTGTATCTGGTGCAGCAGAAAAGGCACAGATATACTGTAATTGATGCAGCAGGAAAGACACAGGTATACTGTAACTGGTGCCACAGAAAAGGCACAGATATACTGTAACTGGTACAGCAGAACAGATGCAGATATACTGTAACTAGTGAAGCAGAAAAGGTGCAGATATACTGTAACTAGTGCAGCAGAAAATGAGCAGATATACTGTAACTGGTGTAGCAGAAAAGGCACAGATATACTGTAACTGGTGCATCAGAAAAGACACAGATATACTGTAACTGGTGTAGCAAAAAAGGCACAGATACATTGTAACTGGCGCTGCAGAAAAGGCACAGATATACTGTAACTTGTGCAGCAGAAAAGACACAGATATACTGTAACTTCTGCAGCAGAAAAGGCGCAGATATACTCTAACTGGTGCAGCAGAAAAGGCAACGATATACTGTAAATGGTGCAGCAGAAAAGACGCAGATATACTGTTACTGGTGCAGCAGAAAAGGCACAGATTAACTGTAATTGGTGCAGCAGAAAATACACAGATATACTGTAA
This sequence comes from Taudactylus pleione, assembly GCA_031769625.1. Classification (NCBI taxonomy): domain Eukaryota; kingdom Metazoa; phylum Chordata; class Amphibia; order Anura; family Myobatrachidae; genus Taudactylus; species Taudactylus pleione. The sequence continues at coordinate 819,813 of JAUIMM010000251.1, forward strand.
CTGGTGCAGCAGAAAAGGCACATATATACTGTATCTGGTGCAGCAGAAAAGGCACAGATATACTGTAACTGATGCAGCAGAAAAGACAACGAAAAGGCAACGATATACTGTAAATGGTGCAGCAGAAAAGACGCAGATATACTGTTACTGGTGCAGCAGAAAAGGCACAGATTAACTGTAATTGGTGCAGCAGAAAATACACAGATATACTGTAACTGATGCAGCAGAAAAGACACAGACATACTGTAACTTTTGAAGAAGAAAAGACACAGATATACTGTAACTGGTGCAGCAGAAAAGACACAGATATACTGTAACTTTTGCAGCAGAAAAGGTGCAGATATATTCTGTAACTGGTGCAGCAGAAAAGGCACAGATATACTGTTACTGGTGCAGCAGAAAAGGCACAGATTAACTGTAATTGGTGCAGCAGAATAGACGCAGATATACTGTAACTGGTGCAGCAGAAAAGGCACAGATATACTGTAACCTGTGCAGCAGAAAAGGCACAGATATACTGTAACTTGTGCAGCAGAAAAGGCACAGATATACTGTGACTGGTGCAGCAGAAAAGACGCAGATATACTGTATCTGGTGCAGCAGAAAAGGCACAGATATACTGTAACCTGTGCAGCAGAAAAGGCACAGATATACTGTAACTGGTGCAGCAGAACAGATGCAGATATACTGTAACTAGTGAAGCAGAAAAGGAGCAGATATACTGTAACTGGTGCAGCAGAAAATGAGCAGATATACTGTAACTGGTGTAGCAGAAAAGTTGCAGATATACTGTAACTGGTGCAACAGAAAATACAAAGATATACTGTAACTGGTGCAGCAGAAAAGGCACAGATATACTGTAACTGGTGCATCAGAAAAGGCAAAGATATACTGTAACTGGTGCAGTAGAAAAGACACAGATATACTGTAACTGGTGCAGCACAAAATGAGCAGATATACTGTATCTGGTGCAGCAGAAAAGGTACAGATATACTGTAACTGGAGGAACAGAAAATACAAAGATATACTGTAACTGGTGCAACAGAAAAAGCACAGATATACTGTGACTGGTGCATCAGAAAAGGCACAGATATACTGTAACTGGTGTAGCAAAAAAGGCACAGATACATTGTAACTGGTGCAGCAGAAAATACACAGATATACTGCAACTAGTGCAGCAGAAAAGGCACAGATATACTGTAACTGGTGCTGCAGAAAAGACACAGATATACTGTAACTTCTGCAGCAGAAAAAGCAAAGATTTACTGTAAATGGTGCAGCAGAAAAGGTGCAGATATACTGTAACTGGTGCAGCAGAAAAGGTAAAGATATACTGTAAATGGTGCAGCAGAAAACACGCAGATATACTGTAAATGGTGCAGCAGAAAATGAGCAGATATACTGTAACTGGTGCAGCAGAAAAGGCGCAGATATACTGTAACTGGTGCAACAGAAAATACAAAGATATACTGTAACTGGTGCAGCAGAAATGGCACAGATATACTGTAACTGGTGCAGCAGAAAAGGCACAGATATACTGTAACTGGTGCAGCAGAAAAGGCACAGATATACTGTAACTGATGCAGCAGGAAAGACACAGATATACTGTAACTGGTACAACAGAAAATGCACAGATTTACTGTATCTGGTGCATTAGAAAAGGAACAGATATACTGTAACTTTTGAAGCAGAAAAGACACAGATATACTGTAACTGGTTCAGCAGAAAAGGCACAGAAATACTGTAACTTTTGAAGAGGAAAAGACACATATATATTGTAACTGGTGCAGCAGAAAAGGCACAAATATACTGTAACTTTTGAAGCAGCAAAGACACAGATATACTGTAACTGGTGCAGCAGAAAAGGCACAGATATACTGTAACTGGTGTAGCAGAAAAGACGCAGATTAACTGTGACTGGTGCAGCAGAAAAGATGCAGATATACTGTAACTGGTGCAGCAGAAAAGGCACAGATATACTGTAAACTGTGCAGCAGAAAAGGCACAGATATACTGTAACTGGTACAGTAGAACAGATGCAGATATACTGTAACTAGTGAAGCAGAAAAGGCGCAGATACACTGTAACTGGTGCAGCACAAATTAAGCAGATATACTGTAACTGGTGTAGCAGAAAAGTTGCAGATATACTGTAACTGGTGCAACAGAAAATACAAAGATATACTGTAACTGGTGCAGCAGAAAAGGCACAGATATGCTGTAACAGGTGCTTAAGAAAAGGCACAGATATACTGTAACTGGTGTAGCAAAAAAGGCACAGATACATTGTAACTGGTGCAGCAGAAAATACACAGATATACTGTAACTAGTGCAGCAGAAAAGGGACAGATATACTGTAACTGGTGCAGCAGAAAAGACACAGATATACTGTAACTTCTGCAGCAGAAAAGGCGCAGATATACTGTAACTGGTGCAGCAGAAAAGGTGCAGATATACTGTAACTGGTGCAGCAGAAAAGGTGCAGATATACTGTAACTGGTGCAGCAGAAAAGGCAAAGATATACTGTAAATGGTGCAGCAGAAAAGACGCAGATATACTGTAACTGGTGCAGCAGAAAATGAGCAAATATACTGTAACTGGTGCAGCAGAAAAGGCGCAGATATACTGTAACTGGAGCAACAGCAAATTCAAAGATATACTGTAACTGGTGCAGCAGAAAAGGCACAGATATACTGTAACTGGTGCAGCAGAAAAGGCACAGATATACTGTAACTTGTGCAGCAGAAAAGACGCAGATATACTGTAACTGGTGCAACAGAAAAGGTGCAGATATACTCTAACTGGTGCAGCAGAAAAAGCGCAGATATAATGTAACTGGTGCAGCAGAAAAGGCACATATATACTGTAACTGGTGCAGCAGAAACGGCACAGATATACTGTAACTTTTGAAGCAGAAAAGACACAGATATACAGTAACTGGTGCAGCAGAAAAGGCACAGAAATACTGTAACTTTTGAAGCAGATAAGACACATATATACTGTAAATGGTGCAGCAGAAAAGGCACAAATATACTGTAACTTTTGAAGCAGAAAAGACACAGATATACTGTAACTGGTGCAGCAGAAAAGGCACAGATTTACTGTAACTGGTGTAGCAGAAAAGACACAGAATACCTGTGACTGGTGCAGCAGAAAAGACGCAGATATACTGTAACTGGTGCAGCAGAAAAGGCAAAGATATACTGTAACCTGTGAAGCAGAAAAGGCACAGATATACTGTAACTGGTGCAGCAGAAAATGAGCAGATATACTGTAACTGGTGCAGCAGAAAAGTTGCCGATATACTGTAACTGGTGCAACAGAAAATACAAAGATATACTGTAACTGGTGCAGCAGAAAAGGCACAGATATACTGTAACTGGTGCATCAGAAATGGCAAAGATATACTGTAACTGGTGCAGCATAAAAGACGCAGATATACTGTAACTGGTGCAGCAGAAAATGAGCTGATATACTGTAACTGGTGCAGCAGAAAAGGCGCAGATATACTGTAACTGGTGCAACAGAAAATACAAAGATATACTTTAACTGGTGCAGCAGAAATGGCACAGATATACTATAACTGGTGCAGCAGAAAAGGCAAAGATATACTGTAACTGGGGCAGCAGAAAAGGCACAGATATACTGTATCTGGTGCAGCAGAAAATACACAGATATACTGTAACTGGTGCCGCAGAAAAGGCACAGATGTACTGTAACTGGTGCAGCTGAAAAGACACAGATATACTGTAACTTTTGAAGCAGAAAAGGCACAGATATACTGTAACTGGTGCAGCAAAAAAGGCACAGATATACTGTAACTGGTGCAGCAGAAAAGGCACAGATATACTGTAACTGATGCAGCAGGAAAGACACAGATATACTGTAACTGGTGCAGCAGAAAAGGCACAGATATACTGTAACTGGTGCAGAAGAAAAGGCACAGATATAATGTAACTGATGCAGCAGGAAAGACACAGATATACTGTAACTGGTACAACAGAAAATGCACAGATATACTGTATCTGATGCAGCAGAAAAGGAAAAGATATACTGTAACTGATGCAGCAGAAAAGGCACAGACATACTGTAACTTTTGAAGCAGAAAAGACACAGATATATTGTAACTGGTGCAGCAGAAAAGGCACAGACATACTGTAAATTTTGAAGCAGAAAAGACCCAGATATACTGTAACTGGTGCAGCTGAAACGGAACAGATATACTGTAACTGGTGTAGCAGAAAAGACACAGATTAACTGTGACTGGTGCAGCAGAAAAGAGGCAGATATACTGTAACTGTTGCAGCAGAAAAGGCACAGATATACTGTAACTGGTGCAGCAGAAATGACACAGATATACTGTAACTTCTGCAGCAGAAAATGCGCTGATATACTGTAACTGGTGCAGCAGAAAAGGCGCAGATATACTATAACTGGTGCAGCAGAAAAGGTGCAGATATACTGTAACTGGTGCAGCAGAAAAGGCAAAGATATACTGTAAATGGTGCAGCAGAAAAGGCACAGATATGCTGTTACTGGTGCAGCAGAAAAGGCACAGATTAACTGTAATTGGTGCAGCAGAAAATGCTCAGATATTCTGTAACTGGTGCTGCAGAAAAGGCACAGATATACTGTAACTGATGCAGCTGGAAAGACACAGATATACTTAACTGGTACAACAGATAATGCACAGATATACTGTATCTGGTGCAGCAGAAAAGGAACAGATATACTGTAACTGGTGCAGCAGAAATGGCACAGACATACTGTAACTTTTGAAGCAGAAAAGACACAGATAAACTGTAACTGGTGCAGAAGAAAAGGCACAGAAATACTGTAACTTTTGAAGCAGAAAAGACACATATATATTGTAACTGGTGCAGCAGAAAATGCACAGATATACTGAATCTGGTGCAGCAGAACAGATGCAGATATACTGTAACTAGTGAAGCAGAAAAGGTGCAGATATACTGTAACTGGTGCAGCAGAAAATGAGCAGATATACTGTAACTGGTGTAGCAGAAAAGGCACAGATATACTGTAACTGGTGCATCAGAAAAGGCACAGATATACTGTAACTGGTGTAGCAAAAAAGGCACAGATACATTGTAACTGGCGCAGCAGAAAAGGCACAGATATACTGTAACTTGTGCAGCAGAAAAGACACAGATATACTGTAACTTCTGCAGCAGAAAAGGCGCAGATATACTGTAACTGGTGCAGCAGAAAAGGCGAAGATATACTGTAACTGGTGCAGCAGAAAAGGTGCAGATATACTGTAACTGGTGCAGCAGAAAAGGCAACGATATACTGTAAATGGTGCAGCAGAAAAGACGCAGATATACTGTTACTGGTGCAGCAGAAAAGGCACAGATTAACTGTAATTGGTGCAGCAGAAAATACACAGATATACTGTAACTGGTGCAGCAGAAAAGGCACATATATACTGTATCTGGTGCAGCAGAAAAGGCACAGATATACTGTAATTGATGCAGCAGGAAAGACACAGGTATACTGTAACTGGTGCCACAGAAAAGGCACAGATATACTGTAACTGGTACAGCAGAACAGATGCAGATATACTGTAACTAGTGAAGCAGAAAAGGTGCAGATATACTGTAACTAGTGCAGCAGAAAATGAGCAGATATACTGTAACTGGTGTAGCAGAAAAGGCACAGATATACTGTAACTGGTGCATCAGAAAAGACACAGATATACTGTAACTGGTGTAGCAAAAAAGGCACAGATACATTGTAACTGGCGCTGCAGAAAAGGCACAGATATACTGTAACTTGTGCAGCAGAAAAGACACAGATATACTGTAACTTCTGCAGCAGAAAAGGCGCAGATATACTCTAACTGGTGCAGCAGAAAAGGCAACGATATACTGTAAATGGTGCAGCAGAAAAGACGCAGATATACTGTTACTGGTGCAGCAGAAAAGGCACAGATTAACTGTAATTGGTGCAGCAGAAAATACACAGATATACTGTAACTGGTGCAGCAGAAAAGGCACATATATACTGTATCTGGTGCAGCAGAAAAGGCACAGATATACTGTAACTGATGCAGCAGGAAAGACACAGGTATACTGTAACTGGTGCAACAGAAAATGCACAGATATACTGTATCTGGTGCAGCAGAAAAGGAACAGATATACAGTAACTGATGCAGCAGAAAAGACACAGACATACTGTAACTTTTGAAGAAGAAAAGACACAGATATACTGTAACTGGTGCAGCAGAAAAGACACAGATATACTGTAACTTTTGCAGCAGAAAAGGTGCAGATATATTCTGTAACTGGTGCAGCAGAAAAGGCACAGATATACTGTTACTGGTGCAGCAGAAAAGGCACAGAATAACTGTAATTGGTGCAGCAGAAAAGACGCAGATATACTGTAACTGGTGCAGCAGAAAAGGCACAGATATACTGTAACCTGTGCAGCAGAAAAGGCACAGATATACTGTAACTTGTGCAGCAGAAAAGGCACAGATATACTGTGACTGGTGCAGCAGAAAAGACGCAGATATACTGTATCTGGTGCAGCAGAAAAGGCACAGATATACTGTAACCTGTGCAGCAGAAAAGGCACAGATATACTGTAACTGGTGCAGCAGAACAGATGCAGATATACTGTAACTAGTGAAGCAGAAAAGGAGCAGATATACTGTAACTGGTGCAGCAGAAAATGAGCAGATATACTGTAACTGGTGTAGCAGAAAAGTTGCAGATATACTGTAACTGGTGCAACAGAAAATACAAAGATATACTGTAACTGGTGCAGCAGAAAAGGCACAGATATACTGTAACTGGTGCATCAGAAAAGGCAAAGATATACTGTAACTGGTGCAGTAGAAAATACACAGATATACTGTAACTGGTGCAGCACAAAATGAGCAGATATACTGTATCTGGTGCAGCAGAAAAGGTACAGATATACTGTAACTGGAGGAACAGAAAATACAAAGATATACTGTAACTGGTGCAACAGAAAAAGCACAGATATACTGTGACTGGTGCATCAGAAAAGGCACAGATATACTGTAACTGGTGTAGCAAAAAAGGCACAGATACATTGTAACTGGTGCAGCAGAAAATACACAGATATACTGCAACTAGTGCAGCAGAAAAGGCACAGATATACTGTAACTGGTGCTGCAGAAAAGACACAGATATACTGTAACTTCTGCAGCAGAAAAAGCAAAGATTTACTGTAAATGGTGCAGCAGAAAAGGTGCAGATATACTGTAACTGGTGCAGCAGAAAAGGTAAAGATATACTGTAAATGGTGCAGCAGAAAACACGCAGATATACTGTAAATGGTGCAGCAGAAAATGAGCAGATATACTGTAACTGGTGCAGCAGAAAAGGCGCAGATATACTGTAACTGGTGCAACAGAAAATACAAAGATATACTGTAACTGGTGCAGCAGAAATGGCACAGATATACTGTAACTGGTGCAGCAGAAAAGGCACAGATATACTGTAACTGGTGCAGCAGAAAAGGCACAGATATACTGTAACTGATGCAGCAGGAAAGACACAGATATACTGTAACTGGTACAACAGAAAATGCACAGATTTACTGTATCTGGTGCATTAGAAAAGGAACAGATATACTGTAACTTTTGAAGCAGAAAAGACACAGATATACTGTAACTGGTTCAGCAGAAAAGGCACAGAAATACTGTAACTTTTGAAGAGGAAAAGACACATATATATTGTAACTGGTGCAGCAGAAAAGGCACAAATATACTGTAACTTTTGAAGCAGCAAAGACACAGATATACTGTAACTGGTGCAGCAGAAAAGGCACAGATATACTGTAACTGGTGTAGCAGAAAAGACGCAGATTAACTGTGACTGGTGCAGCAGAAAAGATGCAGATATACTGTAACTGGTGCAGCAGAAAAGGCACAGATATACTGTAAACTGTGCAGCAGAAAAGGCACAGATATACTGTAACTGGTACAGTAGAACAGATGCAGATATACTGTAACTAGTGAAGCAGAAAAGGCGCAGATACACTGTAACTGGTGCAGCACAAATTAAGCAGATATACTGTAACTGGTGTAGCAGAAAAGTTGCAGATATACTGTAACTGGTGCAACAGAAAATACAAAGATATACTGTAACTGGTGCAGCAGAAAAGGCACAGATATGCTGTAACAGGTGCTTAAGAAAAGGCACAGATATACTGTAACTGGTGTAGCAAAAAGGCACAGATACATTGTAACTGGTGCAGCAGAAAATACACAGATATACTGTAACTAGTGCAGCAGAAAAGGGACAGATATACTGTAACTGGTGCAGCAGAAAAGACACAGATATACTGTAACTTCTGCAGCAGAAAAGGCGCAGATATACTGTAACTGGTGCAGCAGAAAAGGTGCAGATATACTGTAACTGGTGCAGCAGAAAAGGTGCAGATATACTGTAACTGGTGCAGCAGAAAAGGCAAAGATATACTGTAAATGGTGCAGCAGAAAAGACGCAGATATACTGTAACTGGTGCAGCAGAAAATGAGCAAATATACTGTAACTGGTGCAGCAGAAAAGGCGCAGATATACTGTAACTGGAGCAACAGCAAATTCAAAGATATACTGTAACTGGTGCAGCAGAAAAGGCACAGATATACTGTAACTGGTGCAGCAGAAAAGGCACAGATATACTGTAACTTGTGCAGCAGAAAAGACGCAGATATACTGTAACTGGTGCAACAGAAAAGGTGCAGATATACTCTAACTGGTGCAGCAGAAAAAGCGCAGATATAATGTAACTGGTGCAGCAGAAAAGGCACATATATACTGTAACTGGTGCAGCAGAAACGGCACAGATATACTGTAACTTTTGAAGCAGAAAAGACACAGATATACAGTAACTGGTGCAGCAGAAAAGGCACAGAAATACTGTAACTTTTGAAGCAGATAAGACACATATATACTGTAACTGGTGCAGCAGAAAAGGCACAAATATACTGTAACTTTTGAAGCAGAAAAGACACAGATATACTGTAACTGGTGCAGCAGAAAAGGCACAGATTTACTGTAACTGGTGTAGCAGAAAAGACGCAGAATACCTGTGACTGGTGCAGCAGAAAAGACGCAGATATACTGTAACTGGTGCAGCAGAAAAGGCAAAGATATACTGTAACCTGTGAAGCAGAAAAGGCACAGATATACTGTAACTGGTGCAGCAGAAAATGAGCAGATATACTGTAACTGGTGCAGCAGAAAAGTTGCCGATATACTGTAACTGGTGCAACAGAAAATACAAAGATATACTGTAACTGGTGCAGCAGAAAAGGCACAGATATACTGTAACTGGTGCATCAGAAATGGCAAAGATATACTGTAACTGGTGCAGCATAAAAGACGCAGATATACTGTAACTGGTGCAGCAGAAAATGAGCTGATATACTGTAACTGGTGCAGCAGAAAAGGCGCAGATATACTGTAACTGGTGCAACAGAAAATACAAAGATATACTTTAACTGGTGCAGCAGAAATGGCACAGATATACTATAACTGGTGCAGCAGAAAAGGCAAAGATATACTGTAACTGGGGCAGCAGAAAAGGCACAGATATACTGTATCTGGTGCAGCAGAAAATACACAGATATACTGTAACTGGTGCCGCAGAAAAGGCACAGATGTACTGTAACTGGTGCAGCTGAAAAGACACAGATATACTGTAACTTTTGAAGCAGAAAAGGCACAGATATACTGTAACTGGTGCAGCAAAAAAGGCACAGATATACTGTAACTGGTGCAGCAGAAAAGGCACAGATATACTGTAACTGATGCAGCAGGAAAGACACAGATATACTGTAACTGGTGCAGCAGAAAAGGCACAGATATACTGTAACTGGTGCAGAAGAAAAGGCACAGATATAATGTAACTGATGCAGCAGGAAAGACACAGATATACTGTAACTGGTACAACAGAAAATGCACAGATATACTGTATCTGATGCAGCAGAAAAGGAAAAGATATACTGTAACTGATGCAGCAGAAAAGGCACAGACATACTGTAACTTTTGAAGCAGAAAAGACACAGATATATTGTAACTGGTGCAGCAGAAAAGGCACAGACATACTGTAAATTTTGAAGCAGAAAAGACCCAGATATACTGTAACTGGTGCAGCTGAAACGGAACAGATATACTGTAACTGGTGTAGCAGAAAAGACACAGATTAACTGTGACTGGTGCAGCAGAAAAGAGGCAGATATACTGTAACTGTTGCAGCAGAAAAGGCACAGATATACTGTAACTGGTGCAGCAGAAATGACACAGATATACTGTAACTTCTGCAGCAGAAAATGCGCTGATATACTGTAACTGGTGCAGCAGAAAAGGCGCAGATATACTATAACTGGTGCAGCAGAAAAGGTGCAGATATACTGTAACTGGTGCAGCAGAAAAGGCAAAGATATACTGTAAATGGTGCAGCAGAAAAGGCACAGATATGCTGTTACTGGTGCAGCAGAAAAGGCACAGATTAACTGTAATTGGTGAAGCAGAAAATGCACAGATATTCTGTAACTGGTGCTGCAGAAAAGGCACAGATATACTGTAACTGATGCAGCTGGAAATACACTGATATACTGTAACTGGTACAACAGAAAATGCACAGATATACTGTAACTGGTGCAGCAGAAAAGGTGCAGATATACTGTAACTGGTGCAGCAGAAAAGGCAAAGATATACTGTAAATGGTGCAGCAGAAAAGGCACAGATATGCTGTTACTGGTGCAGCAGAAAAGGCATAGATATGCTGTTACTGGTGCAGCAGAAAAGGCACAGATTAACTGTAATTGGTGCAGCAGAAAATGCTCAGATATTCTGTAACTGGTGCTGCAGAAAAGGCACAGATATACTGTAACTGATGCAGCTGGAAAGACACAGATATACTTAACTGGTACAACAGATAATGCACAGATATACTGTATCTGGTGCAGCAGAAAAGGAACAGATATACTGTAACTGGTGCAGCAGAAAAGGCACAGACATACTGTAACTTTTGAAGCAGAAAAGACACAGATAAACTGTAACTGGTGCAGAAGAAAAGGCACAGAAATACTGTAACTTTTGAAGCAGAAAAGACACATATATATTGTAACTGGTGCAGCAGAAAATGCACAGATATACTGAATCTGGTGCAGCAGAAAAGGCACAGATATACTGTAACTGGTACAGCAGAACAGATGCAGATATACTGTAACTAGTGAAGCAGAAAAGGTGCAGATATACTGTAACTGGTGCAGCAGAAAATGAGCAGATATACTGTAACTGGTGTAGCAGAAAAGGCACAGATATACTGTAACTGGTGCATCAGAAAAGGCACAGATATACTGTAACTGGTGTAGCAAAAAAGGCACAGATACATTGTAACTGGCGCAGCAGAAAAGGCACAGATATACTGTAACTTGTGCAGCAGAAAAGACACAGATATACTGTAACTTCTGCAGCAGAAAAGGCGCAGATATACTGTAACTGGTGCAGCATAAAAGGCGAAGATATACTGTAACTGGTGCAGCAGAAAAGGTGCAGATATACTGTAACTGGTGCAGCAGAAAAGGCAACGATATACTGTAAATGGTGCAGCAGAAAAGACGCAGATATACTGTTACTGGTGCAGCAGAAAAGGCACAGATTAACTGTAATTGGTGCAGCAGAAAATACACAGATATACTGTAACTGGTGCAGCAGAAAAGGCACATATATACTGTATCTGGTGCAGCAGAAAAGGCACAGATATACTGTAATTGATGCAGCAGGAAAGACACAGGTATACTGTAACTGGTGCCACAGAAAAGGCACAGATATACTGTAACTGGTACAGCAGAACAGATGCAGATATACTGTAACTAGTGAAGCAGAAAAGGTGCAAATATACTGTAACTAGTGCAGCAGAAAATGAGCAGATATACTGTAACTGGTGTAGCAGAAAAGGCACAGATATACTGTAACTGGTGCATCAGAAAAGACACAGATATACTGTAACTGGTGTAGCAAAAAAGGCACAGATACATTGTAACTGGCGCTGCAGAAAAGGCACAGATATACTGTAACTTGTGCAGCAGAAAAGACACAGATATACTGTAACTTCTGCAGCAGAAAAGGCGCAGATATACTCTAACTGGTGCAGCAGAAAAGGCAAAGATATACTGTAACTGGTGCAGCAGAAAAAGTGCAGATATACTGTAACTGGTGCAGCAGAAAAGGCAACGATATACTGTAAATGGTGCAGCAGAAAAGACGCAGATATACTGTTACTGGTGCAGCAGAAAAGGCACAGATTAACTGTAATTGGTGCAGCAGAAAATACACAGATATACTGTAACTGGTGCAGCAGAAAAGGCACATATATACTGTATCTGGTGCAGCAGAAAAGGCACAGATATACTGTAACTGATGCAGCAGGAAAGACACAGGTATACTGTAACTGGTGCAACAGAAAATGCACAGATATACTGTATCTGGTGCAGCAGAAAAGGAACAGATATACAGTAACTGGTGCAGCAGAAAAGACACAGACATACTGTAACTTTTGAAGAAGAAAAGACACAGATATACTGTAACTGGTGCAGCAGAAAAGACACAGATATACTGTAACTTTTGCAGCAGAAAAGGTGCAGATATATTCTGTAACTGGTGCAGCAGAAAAGGCACAGATATACTGTTACTGGTGCAGCAGAAAAGGCACAGATTAACTGTAATTGGTGCAGCAGAAAAGACGCAGATATACTGTAACTGGTGCAGCAGAAAAGGCACAGATATACTGCAACCTGTGCAGCAGAAAAGGCACAGATATACTGTAACTGGTGCAGCAGAAAAGGCACAGATATACTGTGACTGGTGCAGCAGAAAAGACGCAGATATACTGTATCTGGTGCAGCAGAAAAGGCACAGATATACTGTAACCTGTGCAGCAGAAAAGGCACAGATATACTGTAACTGGTGCAGCAGAACAGATGCAGATATACTGTAACTAGTGAAGCAGAAAAGGAGCAGATATACTGTAACTGGTGCAGCAGAAAATGAGCAGATATACTGTAACTGGTGTAGCAGAAAAGTAGCAGATATACTGTAACTGGTGCAACAGAAAATACAAAGATATACTGTAACTGGTGCAGCAGAAAAGGCACAGATATACTGTAACTGGTGCATCAGAAAAGGCAAAGATATACTGTAACTGGTGCAGTAGAAAAGACACAGATATACTGTAACTGGTGCAGCACAAAATGAGCAGATATACTGTATCTGGTGCAGCAGAAAAGGTACAGATATACTGTAACTGGAGGAACAGAAAATACAAAGATATACTGTAACTGGTGCAACAGAAAAAGCACAGATATACTGTGACTGGTGCATCAGAAAAGGCACAGATATACTGTAACTGGTGTAGCAAAAAAGGCACAGATACATTGTAACTGGTGCAGCAGAAAATACACAGATATACTGCAACTAGTGCAGCAGAAAAGGCACAGATATACTGTAACTGGTGCTGCAGAAAAGACACAGATATACTGTAACTTCTGCAGCAGAAAAAGCAAAGATTTACTGTAAATCGTGCAGCAGAAAAGGTGCAGATATACTGTAACTGGTGCAGCAGAAAAGGTAAAGATATACTGTAAATGGTGCAGCAGAAAACACGCAGATATACTGTAAATGGTGCAGCAGAAAATGAGCAGATATACTGTAACTGGTGCAGCAGAAAAGGCGCAGATATACTGTAACTGGTGCAACAGAAAATACAAAGATATACTGTAACTGGTGCAGCAGAAATGGCACAGATATACTGTAACTGGTGCAGCAGAAAAGGCACAGATATACTGTAACTGGTGCAGCAGAAAAGGCACAGATATACTGTAACTGATGCAGCAGGAAAGACACAGATATACTGTAACTGGTACAACAGAAAATGCACAGATTTACTGTATCTGGTGCATTAGAAAAGGAACAGATATACTGTAACTTTTGAAGCAGAAAAGACACAGATATACTGTAACTGGTTCAGCAGAAAAGGCACAGAAATACTGTAACTTTTGAAGCAGAAAAGACACATATATATTGTAACTGGTGCAGCAGAAAAGGCACAAATATACTGTAACTTTTGAAGCAGCAAAGACACAGATATACTGTAACTGGTGCAGCAGAAAAGGCACAGATATACTGTAACTGGTGTAGCAGAAAAGACGCAGATTAACTGTGACTGGTGCAGCAGAAAAGATGCAGATAAACTGTAACTGGTGCAGCAGAAAAGGCACAGATATACTGTAAACTGTGCAGCAGAAAAGGCACAGATATACTGTAACTGGTACAGTAGAACAGATGCAGATATACTGTAACTAGTGAAGCAGAAAAGGCGCAGATACACTGTAACTGGTGCAGCACAAATTAAGCAGATATACTGTAACTGGTGTAGCAGAAAAGTTGCAGATATACTGTAACTGGTGCAACAGAAAATACAAAGATATACTGTAACTGGTGCAGCAGAAAAGGCACAGATATGCTGTAACAGGTGCTTAAGAAAAGGCACAGATATACTGTAACTGGTGTAGCAAAAAAGGCACAGATACATTGTAACTGGTGCAGCAGAAAATACACATATATACTGTAACTAGTGCAGCAGAAAAGGGACAGATATACTGTAACTGGTGCAGCAGAAAAGACACAGATATACTGTAACTTCTGCAGCAGAAAAGGCGCAGATATACTGTAACTGGTGCAGCAGAAAAGGCGCAGATATACTGTAACTGGTGCAGCAGAAAAGGTGCAGATATACTGTAACTGGTGCAGCAGAAAAGGCAAAGATATACTGTAAATGGTGCAGCAGAAAAGACGCAGATATACTGTAACTGGTGCAGCAGAAAATGAGCAAATATACTGTAACTGGTGCAGCAGAAAAGGCGCAGATATACTGTAACTGGAGCAACAGCAAATTCAAAGATATACTGTAACTGGTGCAGCAGAAAAGGCACAGATATACTGTAACTGGTGCAGCAGAAAAGGCACAGATATACTGTAACTTGTGCAGCAGAAAAGACGCAGATATACTGTAACTGGTGCAACAGAAAAGGTGCAGATATACTCTAACTGGTGCAGCAGAAAAAGCGCAGATATAATGTAACTGGTGCAGCAGAAAAGGCACATATATACTGTAACTGGTGCAGCAGAAACGGCACAGATATACTGTAACTTTTGAAGCAGAAAAGACACAGATATACAGTAACTGGTGCAGCAGAAAAGGCACAGAAATACTGTAACTTTTGAAGCAGATAAGACACATATATACTGTAACTGGTGCAGCAGAAAAGGCACAAATATACTGTAACTTTTGAAGCAGAAAAGACACAGATATACTGTAACTGGTGCAGCAGAAAAGGCACAGATTTACTGTAACTGGTGTAGCAGAAAAGACGCAGAATACCTGTGACTGGTGCAGCAGAAAAGACGCAGATATACTGTAACTGGTGCAGCAGAAAAGTTGAAGATATACTGTAACTGGTGCAACAGAAAATACAAAGATATACTGTAACTGGTGCAGCAGAAAAGGCACAGATATACTGTAACTGGTGCATCAGAAATGGCAAAGATATACTGTAACTGGTGCAGCAGAAAAGACGCAGATATACTGTAACTGGTGCAGCAGAAAATGAGCTGATATACTGTAACTGGTGCAGCAGAAAAGGCGCAGATATACTGTAACTGGTGCAACAGAAAATACAAAGATATACTTTAACTGGTGCAGCAGAAATGGCACAGATATACTATAACTGGTGCAGCAGAAAAGGCAAAGATATACTGTAACTGGGGCAGCAGAAAAGGCACAAATATACTGTATCTGGTGCAGCAGAAAATACACAGATATACTGTAACTGGTGCCGCAGAAAAGGCACAGATGTACTGTAACTGGTGCAGCTGAAAAGACACAGAAATACTGTAACTTTTGAAGCAGAAAAGGCACAGATATACTGTAACTGGTGCAGCAAAAAAGGCACAGATATACTGTAACTGGTGCAGCAGAAAAGGCACAGATATACTGTAACTGATGCAGCAGGAAAGACACAGATATACTGTAACTGTTGCAGCAGAAAAGGCACAGATATACTGTAACTGGTGCAGCAGAAAAGGCACAGATATAATGTAACTGATGCAGCAGGAAAGACACAGATATACTGTAACTGGTACAACAGAAAATGCACAGATATACTGTATCTGATGCAGCAGAAAAGGAAAAGATATACTGTAACTGATGCAGCAGAAAAGGCACAGACATACTGTAACTTTTGAAGCAGAAAAGACACAGATATATTGTAACTGGTGCAGCAGAAAAGGCACAGACATACTGTAAATTTTGAAGCAGAAAAGACCCAGATATACTGTAACTGGTGCAGCTGAAACGGAACAGATATACTGTAACTGGTGTAGCAGAAAAGACACAGATTAACTGTGACTGGTGCAGCAGAAAAGAGGCAGATATACTGTAACTGTTGCAGCAGAAAAGGCACAGATATACTGTAACTGGTGCAGCAGAAATGACACAGATATACTGTAACTTCTGCAGCAGAAAAGGCGCTGATATACTGTAACTGGTGCAGCAGAAAAGGCGCAGATATACTAACTGGTGCAGCAGAAAAGGTGCAGATATACTGTAACTGGTGCAGCAGAAAAGGCAAAGATATACTGTAAATGGTGCAGCAGAAAAGGCACAGATATGCTGTTACTGGTGCAGCAGAAAAGGCACAGATTAACTGTAATTGGTGCAGCAGAAAATGCACAGATATTCTGTAACTGGTGCTGCAGAAAAGGCACAGATATACTGTAACTGATGCAGCTGGAAATACTCTGATATACTGGAACTGGTACAACAGAAAATGCACAGATATACTGTAACTGGTGCAGCAGAAAAGGTGCAGATATACTGTAACTGGTGCAGCAGAAAATGCAAATATATACTGTAAATGGTGCAGCAGAAAAGGCACAGATATGCTGTTACTGGTGCAGCAGAAAAGGCACAGATTATCTGTAATTGGTGCAGCAGAAAATGCTCAGATATTCTGTAACTGGTGCTGCAGAAAAGGCACAGATATACTGTAACTGATGCAGCTGGAAAGACACAGATATACTGTAACTGGTACAACAGAAAATGCACAGATATACTGTATCTGGTGCAGCAGAAAAGGAACAGATATACTGTAACTGGTGCAGCAGAAAAGGCACAGACATACTGTAACTTTTGAAGCAGAAAAGACACAGATATACTGTAACTGGTGCAGAAGAAAAGGCACAGAAATACTGTAACTTTTGAAGCAGAAAAGACACGTATATATTGTAACTGGTGCAGCAGAAATGGCACAGATATACTGTAACTGGTGCAGCCGAAAAGGCACAGATATACTGTAACTGATGCAGCTGGAAAGACACAGATATACTGTAACTGGTACAACAGAAAATGCACAGATATACTGAATCTGGTGCAGCAGAAAAGGCACAGATATACTGTAACTGGTACAGCAGAACAGATGCAGATATACTGTAACTAGTGAAGCAGAAAAGGTGCAGATATACTGTAACTGGTGCAGCAGAAAATGAGCAGATATACTGTAACTGGTGTAGCAGAAAAGGCACAGATATACTGTAAGTGGTGCATCAGAAAAGGCACAGATATACGGTAACTGGTGTAGCAAAAAAGGCACAGATACATTGTAACTGGCGCAGCAGAAAAGGCACAGATATACTGTAACTTGTGCAGCAGAAAAGACACAGATATACTGTAACTTCTGCAGCAGAAAAGGCGCAGATATACTGTAACTGGTGCAGCAGAAAAGGCGAAGATATACTGTAACTGGTGCAGCAGAAAAGGTGCAGATATACTGTAACTGGTGCAGCAGAAAAGGCAACGATATACTGTAAATGGTGCAGCAGAAAAGACGCAGATATACTGTGACTGGTGCAGCAGAAAAGGCACAGATTAACTGTAATTGGTGCAGCAGAAAATACACAGATATACTGTAACTGGTGCAGCAGAAAAGGCACATATATACTGTATCTGGTGCAGCAGAAAAGGCACAGATATACTGTAACTGATGCAGCAGGAAAGACACAGGTATACTGTAACTGGTGCAACAGAAAAGGCACAGATATACTGTAACTGGTACAGCAGAACAGATGCAGATATACTGTAACTAGTGAAGCAGAAAAGGTGCAGATATACTGTAACTGGTGCAGCAGAAAATGAGCAGATATACTGTAACTGGTGTAGCAGAAAAGGCACAGATATACTGTAACTGGTGCCGCAGAAAAGGTACAGATATACTGTAACTGGTGCAGCAGAAAAGACACAGACATACTGTAACTTTTGAAGAAGAAAAGACACAGATATACTGTAACTGGTGCCGCAGAAAAGACACAGATATACTGTAACTTTTGCAGCAGAAAAGGTGCAGATATATTCTGTAACTGGTGCAGCAGAAAAGGCACAGATATACTGTTACTGGTGCAGCAGAAAAGGCACAGATTAACTGTAATTGGTGCAGCAGAAAAGACGCAGATATACTGTAACTGGTGCAGCAGAAAAGGCACAGATATACTGTAACCTGTGCAGCAGAAAAGGCACAGATATACTGTAACTGGTGCAGCAGGAAAGGCGCAGATATACTGTATCTGGTGCAGCAGAAAAGGCACAGATATACTGTAACCTGTGCAGCAGAAAAGGCACAGATATACTGTATCTGGTGCAGCAGAACAGATGCAGATATACTGTAACTAGTGAAGCAGAAAAGGAGCAGATATACTGTAACTGGTGCAGCAGAAAATGAGCAGATATACTGTAACTGGTGTAGCAGAAAAGTTGCAGATATACTGTAACTGGTGCAACAGAAAATACAAAGATATACTGTAACTGGTGCAGCAGAAAAGGCACAGATATACTGTAACTGGTGCATCAGAAAAGGCACAGATATACTGTAACTGGTGCAGTAGAAAAGACACAGATATACTGTAACTGGTGCAGCACAAAATGAGCAGATATACTGTATCTGGTGCAGCAGAAAAGGTGCAGATATACTGTAACTGGTGGAACAGAAAATACAAAGATATACTGTAACTGGAGAAACAGAAAAAGCACAGATATACTGTAACTGGTGCTTCAGAAAAGGCACAGATATACTGTAACTGGTGTAGCAAAAAAGGCACAGATACATTGTAACTGGCGCTGCAGAAAAGGCACAGATATACTGTAACTTGTGCAGCAGAAAAGACACAGATATACTGTAACTTCTGCAGCAGAAAAGGCGCAGATATACTCTAACTGGTGCAGCAGAAAAGGCAACGATATACTGTAAATGGTGCAGCAGAAAAGACGCAGATATACTGTTACTGGTGCAGCAGAAAAGGCACAGATTAACTGTAATTGGTGCAGCAGAAAATACACAGATATACTGTAACTGGTGCAGCAGAAAAGGCACATATATACTGTATCTGGTGCAGCAGAAAAGGCACAGATATACTGTAACTGATGCAGCAGGAAAGACACAGGTATACTGTAACTGGTGCAACAGAAAATGCACAGATATACTGTATCTGGTGCAGCAGAAAAGGAACAGATATACAGTAACTGATGCAGCAGAAAAGACACAGACATACTGTAACTTTTGAAGAAGAAAAGACACAGATATACTGTAACTGGTGCAGCAGAAAAGACACAGATATACTGTAACTTTTGCAGCAGAAAAGGTGCAGATATATTCTGTAACTGGTGCAGCAGAAAAGGCACAGATATACTGTTACTGGTGCAGCAGAAAAGGCACAGATTAACTGTAATTGGTGCAGCAGAAAAGACGCAGATATACTGTAACTGGTGCAGCAGAAAAGGCACAGATATACTGTAACCTGTGCAGCAGAAAAGGCACAGATATACTGTAACTTGTGCAGCAGAAAAGGCACAGATATACTGTGACTGGTGCAGCAGAAAAGACGCAGATATACTGTATCTGGTGCAGCAGAAAAGGCACAGATATACTGTAACCTGTGCAGCAGAAAAGGCACAGATATACTGTAACTGGTGCAGCAGAACAGATGCAGATATACTGTAACTAGTGAAGCAGAAAAGGAGCAGATATACTGTAACTGGTGCAGCAGAAAATGAGCAGATATACTGTAACTGGTGTAGCAGAAAAGTTGCAGATATACTGTAACTGGTGCAACAGAAAATACAAAGATATACTGTAACTGGTGCAGCAGAAAAGGCACAGATATACTGTAACTGGTGCATCAGAAAAGGCAAAGATATACTGTAACTGGTGCAGTAGAAAAGACACAGATATACTGTAACTGGTGCAGCACAAAATGAGCAGATATACTGTATCTGGTGCAGCAGAAAAGGTACAGATATACTGTAACTGGAGGAACAGAAAATACAAAGATATACTGTAACTGGTGCAACAGAAAAAGCACAGATATACTGTGACTGGTGCATCAGAAAAGGCACAGATATACTGTAACTGGTGTAGCAAAAAAGGCACAGATACATTGTAACTGGTGCAGCAGAAAATACACAGATATACTGCAACTAGTGCAGCAGAAAAGGCACAGATATACTGTAACTGGTGCTGCAGAAAAGACACAGATATACTGTAACTTCTGCAGCAGAAAAAGCAAAGATTTACTGTAAATGGTGCAGCAGAAAAGGTGCAGATATACTGTAACTGGTGCAGCAGAAAAGGTAAAGATATACTGTAAATGGTGCAGCAGAAAACACGCAGATATACTGTAAATGGTGCAGCAGAAAATGAGCAGATATACTGTAACTGGTGCAGCAGAAAAGGCGCAGATATACTGTAACTGGTGCAACAGAAAATACAAAGATATACTGTAACTGGTGCAGCAGAAATGGCACAGATATACTGTAACTGGTGCAGCAGAAAAGGCACAGATATACTGTAACTGGTGCAGCAGATAAGGCACAGATATACTGTAACTGATGCAGCAGGAAAGACACAGATATACTGTAACTGGTACAACAGAAAATGCACAGATTTACTGTATCTGGTGCATTAGAAAAGGAACAGATATACTGTAACTTTTGAAGCAGAAAAGACACAGATATACTGTAACTGGTTCAGCAGAAAAGGCACAGAAATACTGTAACTTTTGAAGAGGAAAAGACACATATATATTGTAACTGGTGCAGCAGAAAAGGCACAAATATACTGTAACTTTTGAAGCAGCAAAGACACAGATATACTGTAACTGGTGCAGCAGAAAAGGCACAGATATACTGTAACTGGTGTAGCAGAAAAGACGCAGATTAACTGTGACTGGTGCAGCAGAAAAGATGCAGATATACTGTAACTGGTGCAGCAGAAAAGGCACAGATATACTGTAAACTGTGCAGCAGAAAAGGCACAGATATACTGTAACTGGTACAGTAGAACAGATGCAGATATACTGTAACTAGTGAAGCAGAAAAGGCGCAGATACACTGTAACTGGTGCAGCACAAATTAAGCAGATATACTGTAACTGGTGTAGCAGAAAAGTTGCAGATATACTGTAACTGGTGCAACAGAAAATACAAAGATATACTGTAACTGGTGCAGCAGAAAAGGCACAGATATGCTGTAACAGGTGCTTAAGAAAAGGCACAGATATACTGTAACTGGTGTAGCAAAAAAGGCACAGATACATTGTAACTGGTGCAGCAGAAAATACACAGATATACTGTAACTAGTGCAGCAGAAAAGGGACAGATATACTGTAACTGGTGCAGCAGAAAAGACACAGATATACTGTAACTTCTGCAGCAGAAAAGGCGCAGATATACTGTAACTGGTGCAGCAGAAAAGGTGCAGATATACTGTAACTGGTGCAGCAGAAAAGGTGCAGATATACTGTAACTGGTGCAGCAGAAAAGGCAAAGATATACTGTAAATGGTGCAGCAGAAAAGACGCAGATATACTGTAACTGGTGCAGCAGAAAATGAGCAAATATACTGTAACTGGTGCAGCAGAAAAGGCGCAGATATACTGTAACTGGAGCAACAGCAAATTCAAAGATATACTGTAACTGGTGCAGCAGAAAAGGCACAGATATACTGTAACTGGTGCAGCAGAAAAGGCACAGATATACTGTAACTTGTGCAGCAGAAAAGACGCAGATATACTCTAACTGGTGCAGCAGAAAAAGCGCAGATATAATGTAACTGGTGCAGCAGAAAAGGCACATATATACTGTAACTGGTGCAGCAGAAACGGCACAGATATACTGTAACTTTTGAAGCAGAAAAGACACAGATATACAGTAACTGGTGCAGCAGAAAAGGCACAGAAATACTGTAACTTTTGAAGCAGATAAGACACATATATACTGTAACTGGTGCAGCAGAAAAGGCACAAATATACTGTAACTTTTGAAGCAGAAAAGACACAGATATACTGTAACTGGTGCAGCAGAAAAGGCACAGATTTACTGTAACTGGTGTAGCAGAAAAGACGCAGAATACCTGTGACTGGTGCAGCAGAAAAGACGCAGATATACTGTAACTGGTGCAGCAGAAAAGGCAAAGATATACTGTAACCTGTGAAGCAGAAAAGGCACAGATATACTGTAACTGGTGCAGCAGAAAATGAGCAGATATACTGTAACTGGTGCAGCAGAAAAGTTGCCGATATACTGTAACTGGTGCAACAGAAAATACAAAGATATACTGTAACTGGTGCAGCAGAAAAGGCACAGATATACTGTAACTGGTGCATCAGAAATGGCAAAGATATACTGTAACTGGTGCAGCATAAAAGACGCAGATATACTGTAACTGGTGCAGCAGAAAATGAGCTGATATACTGTAACTGGTGCAGCAGAAAAGGCGCAGATATACTGTAACTGGTGCAACAGAAAATACAAAGATATACTTTAACTGGTGCAGCAGAAATGGCACAGATATACTATAACTGGTGCAGCAGAAAAGGCAAAGATATACTGTAACTGGGGCAGCAGAAAAGGCACAGATATACTGTATCTGGTGCAGCAGAAAATACACAGATATACTGTAACTGGTGCCGCAGAAAAGGCACAGATGTACTGTAACTGGTGCAGCTGAAAAGACACAGATATACTGTAACTTTTGAAGCAGAAAAGGCACAGATATACTGTAACTGGTGCAGCAAAAAAGGCACAGATATACTGTAACTGGTGCAGCAGAAAAGGCACAGATATACTGTAACTGATGCAGCAGGAAAGACACAGATATACTGTAACTGGTGCAGCAGAAAAGGCACAGATATACTGTAACTGGTGCAGAAGAAAAGGCACAGATATAATGTAACTGATGCAGCAGGAAAGACACAGATATACTGTAACTGGTACAACAGAAAATGCACAGATATACTGTATCTGATGCAGCAGAAAAGGAAAAGATATACTGTAACTGATGCAGCAGAAAAGGCACAGACATACTGTAACTTTTGAAGCAGAAAAGACACAGATATATTGTAACTGGTGCAGCAGAAAAGGCACAGACATACTGTAAATTTTGAAGCAGAAAAGACCCAGATATACTGTAACTGGTGCAGCTGAAACGGAACAGATATACTGTAACTGGTGTAGCAGAAAAGACACAGATTAACTGTGACTGGTGCAGCAGAAAAGAGGCAGATATACTGTAACTGTTGCAGCAGAAAAGGCACAGATATACTGTAACTGGTGCAGCAGAAATGACACAGATATACTGTAACTTCTGCAGCAGAAAATGCGCTGATATACTGTAACTGGTGCAGCAGAAAAGGCGCAGATATACTATAACTGGTGCAGCAGAAAAGGTGCAGATATACTGTAACTGGTGCAGCAGAAAAGGCAAAGATATACTGTAAATGGTGCAGCAGAAAAGGCACAGATATGCTGTTACTGGTGCAGCAGAAAAGGCACAGATTAACTGTAATTGGTGAAGCAGAAAATGCACAGATATTCTGTAACTGGTGCTGCAGAAAAGGCACAGATATACTGTAACTGATGCAGCTGGAAATACACTGATATACTGTAACTGGTACAACAGAAAATGCACAGATATACTGTAACTGGTGCAGCAGAAAAGGTGCAGATATACTGTAACTGGTGCAGCAGAAAAGGCAAAGATATACTGTAAATGGTGCAGCAGAAAAGGCACAGATATGCTGTTACTGGTGCAGCAGAAAAGGCACAGATATGCTGTTACTGGTGCAGCAGAAAAGGCACAGATTAACTGTAATTGGTGCAGCAGAAAATGCTCAGATATTCTGTAACTGGTGCTGCAGAAAAGGCACAGATATACTGTAACTGATGCAGCTGGAAAGACACAGATATACTTAACTGGTACAACAGATAATGCACAGATATACTGTATCTGGTGCAGCAGAAAAGGAACAGATATACTGTAACTGGTGCAGCAGAAAAGGCACAGACATACTGTAACTTTTGAAGCAGAAAAGACACAGATAAACTGTAACTGGTGCAGAAGAAAAGGCACAGAAATACTGTAACTTTTGAAGCAGAAAAGACACATATATATTGTAACTGGTGCAGCAGAAAATGCACAGATATACTGAATCTGGTGCAGCAGAAAAGGCACAGATATACTGTAACTGGTACAGCAGAACAGATGCAGATATACTGTAACTAGTGAAGCAGAAAAGGTGCAGATATACTGTAACTGGTGCAGCAGAAAATGAGCAGATATACTGTAACTGGTGTAGCAGAAAAGGCACAGATATACTGTAACTGGTGCATCAGAAAAGGCACAGATATACTGTAACTGGTGTAGCAAAAAAGGCACAGATACATTGTAACTGGCGCAGCAGAAAAGGCACAGATATACTGTAACTTGTGCAGCAGAAAAGACACAGATATACTGTAACTTCTGCAGCAGAAAAGGCGCAGATATACTGTAACTGGTGCAGCATAAAAGGCGAAGATATACTGTAACTGGTGCAGCAGAAAAGGTGCAGATATACTGTAACTGGTGCAGCAGAAAAGGCAACGATATACTGTAAATGGTGCAGCAGAAAAGACGCAGATATACTGTTACTGGTGCAGCAGAAAAGGCACAGATTAACTGTAATTGGTGCAGCAGAAAATACACAGATATACTGTAACTGGTGCAGCAGAAAAGGCACATATATACTGTATCTGGTGCAGCAGAAAAGGCACAGATATACTGTAATTGATGCAGCAGGAAAGACACAGGTATACTGTAACTGGTGCCACAGAAAAGGCACAGATATACTGTAACTGGTACAGCAGAACAGATGCAGATATACTGTAACTAGTGAAGCAGAAAAGGTGCAGATATACTGTAACTAGTGCAGCAGAAAATGAGCAGATATACTGTAACTGGTGTAGCAGAAAAGGCACAGATATACTGTAACTGGTGCATCAGAAAAGACACAGATATACTGTAACTGGTGTAGCAAAAAAGGCACAGATACATTGTAACTGGCGCTGCAGAAAAGGCACAGATATACTGTAACTTGTGCAGCAGAAAAGACACAGATATACTGTAACTTCTGCAGCAGAAAAGGCGCAGATATACTCTAACTGGTGCAGCAGAAAAGGCAAAGATATACTGTAACTGGTGCAGCAGAAAAAGTGCAGATATACTGTAACTGGTGCAGCAGAAAAGGCAACGATATACTGTAAATGGTGCAGCAGAAAAGACGCAGATATACTGTTACTGGTGCAGCAGAAAAGGCACAGATTAACTGTAATTGGTGCAGCAGAAAATACACAGATATACTGTAACTGGTGCAGCAGAAAAGGCACATATATACTGTATCTGGTGCAGCAGAAAAGGCACAGATATACTGTAACTGATGCAGCAGGAAAGACACAGGTATACTGTAACTGGTGCAACAGAAAATGCACAGATATACTGTATCTGGTGCAGCAGAAAAGGAACAGATATACAGTAACTGGTGCAGCAGAAAAGACACAGACATACTGTAACTTTTGAAGAAGAAAAGACACAGATATACTGTAACTGGTGCAGCAGAAAAGACACAGATATACTGTAACTTTTGCAGCAGAAAAGGTGCAGATATATTCTGTAACTGGTGCAGCAGAAAAGGCACAGATATACTGTTACTGGTGCAGCAGAAAAGGCACAGATTAACTGTAATTGGTGCAGCAGAAAAGACGCAGATATACTGTAACTGGTGCAGCAGAAAAGGCACAGATATACTGTAACCTGTGCAGCAGAAAAGGCACAGATATACTGTAACTGGTGCAGCAGAAAAGGCACAGATATACTGTGACTGGTGCAGCAGAAAAGACGCAGATATACTGTATCTGGTGCAGCAGAAAAGGCACAGATATACTGTAACCTGTGCAGCAGAAAAGGCACAGATATACTGTAACTGGTGCAGCAGAACAGATGCAGATATACTGTAACTAGTGAAGCAGAAAAGGAGCAGATATACTGTAACTGGTGCAGCAGAAAATGAGCAGATATACTGTAACTGGTGTAGCAGAAAAGTTGCAGATATACTGTAACTGGTGCAACAGAAAATACAAAGATATACTGTAACTGGTGCAGCAGAAAAGGCACAGATATACTGTAACTGGTGCATCAGAAAAGGCAAAGATATACTGTAACTGGTGCAGTAGAAAAGACACAGATATACTGTAACTGGTGCAGCACAAAATGAGCAGATATACTGTATCTGGTGCAGCAGAAAAGGTACAGATATACTGTAACTGGAGGAACAGAAAATACAAAGATATACTGTAACTGGTGCAACAGAAAAAGCACAGATATACTGTGACTGGTGCATCAGAAAAGGCACAGATATACTGTAACTGGTGTAGCAAAAAAGGCACAGATACATTGTAACTGGTGCAGCAGAAAATACACAGATATACTGCAACTAGTGCAGCAGAAAAGGCACAGATATACTGTAACTGGTGCTGCAGAAAAGACACAGATATACTGTAACTTCTGCAGCAGAAAAAGCAAAGATTTACTGTAAATGGTGCAGCAGAAAAGGTGCAGATATACTGTAACTGGTGCAGCAGAAAAGGTAAAGATATACTGTAAATGGTGCAGCAGAAAACACGCAGATATACTGTAAATGGTGCAGCAGAAAATGAGCAGATATACTGTAACTGGTGCAGCAGAAAAGGCGCAGATATACTGTAACTGGTGCAACAGAAAATACAAAGATATACTGTAACTGGTGCAGCAGAAATGGCACAGATATACTGTAACTGGTGCAGCAGAAAAGGCACAGATATACTGTAACTGGTGCAGCAGAAAAGGCACAGATATACTGTAACTGATGCAGCAGGAAAGACACAGATATACTGTAACTGGTACAACAGAAAATGCACAGATTTACTGTATCTGGTGCATTAGAAAAGGAACAGATATACTGTAACTTTTGAAGCAGAAAAGACACAGATATACTGTAACTGGTTCAGCAGAAAAGGCACAGAAATACTGTAACTTTTGAAGCAGAAAAGACACATATATATTGTAACTGGTGCAGCAGAAAAGGCACAAATATACTGTAACTTTTGAAGCAGCAAAGACACAGATATACTGTAACTGGTGCAGCAGAAAAGGCACAGATATACTGTAACTGGTGTAGCAGAAAAGACGCAGATTAACTGTGACTGGTGCAGCAGAAAAGATGCAGATATACTGTAACTGGTGCAGCAGAAAAGGCACAGATATACTGTAAACTGTGCAGCAGAAAAGGCACAGATATACTGTAACTGGTACAGTAGAACAGATGCAGATATACTGTAACTAGTGAAGCAGAAAAGGCGCAGATACACTGTAACTGGTGCAGCACAAATTAAGCAGATATACTGTAACTGGTGTAGCAGAAAAGTTGCAGATATACTGTAACTGGTGCAACAGAAAATACAAAGATATACTGTAACTGGTGCAGCAGAAAAGGCACAGATATGCTGTAACAGGTGCTTAAGAAAAGGCACAGATATACTGTAACTGGTGTAGCAAAAAAGGCACAGATACATTGTAACTGGTGCAGCAGAAAATACACATATATACTGTAACTAGTGCAGCAGAAAAGGGACAGATATACTGTAACTGGTGCAGCAGAAAAGACACAGATATACTGTAACTTCTGCAGCAGAAAAGGCGCAGATATACTGTAACTGGTGCAGCAGAAAAGGCGCAGATATACTGTAACTGGTGCAGCAGAAAAGGTGCAGATATACTGTAACTGGTGCAGCAGAAAAGGCAAAGATATACTGTAAATGGTGCAGCAGAAAAGACGCAGATATACTGTAACTGGTGCAGCAGAAAATGAGCAAATATACTGTAACTGGTGCAGCAGAAAAGGCGCAGATATACTGTAACTGGAGCAACAGCAAATTCAAAGATATACTGTAACTGGTGCAGCAGAAAAGGCACAGATATACTGTAACTGGTGCAGCAGAAAAGGCACAGATATACTGTAACTTGTGCAGCAGAAAAGACGCAGATATACTGTAACTGGTGCAACAGAAAAGGTGCAGATATACTCTAACTGGTGCAGCAGAAAAAGCGCAGATATAATGTAACCGGTGCAGCAGAAAAGGCACATATATACTGTAACTGGTGCAGCAGAAACGGCACAGATATACTGTAACTTTTGAAGCAGAAAAGACACAGATATACAGTAACTGGTGCAGCAGAAAAGGCACAGAAATACTGTAACTTTTGAAGCAGATAAGACACATATATACTGTAACTGGTGCAGCAGAAAAGGCACAAATATACTGTAACTTTTGAAGCAGAAAAGACACAGATATACTGTAACTGGTGCAGCAGAAAAGGCACAGATTTACTGTAACTGGTGTAGCAGAAAAGACGCAGAATACCTGTGACTGGTGCAGCAGAAAAGACGCAGATATACTGTAACTGGTGCAGCAGAAAAGTTGCCGATATACTGTAACTGGTGCAACAGAAAATACAAAGATATACTGTAACTGGTGCAGCAGAAAAGGCACAGATATACTGTAACTGGTGCATCAGAAATGGCAAAGATATACTGTAACTGGTGCAGCAGAAAAGACGCAGATATACTGTAACTGGTGCAGCAGAAAATGAGCTGATATACTGTAACTGGTGCAGCAGAAAAGGCGCAGATATACTGTAACTGGTGCAACAGAAAATACAAAGATATACTTTAACTGGTGCAGCAGAAATGGCACAGATATACTATAACTGGTGCAGCAGAAAAGGCAAAGATATACTGTAACTGGGGCAGCAGAAAAGGCACAAATATACTGTATCTGGTGCAGCAGAAAATACACAGATATACTGTAACTGGTGCCGCAGAAAAGGCACAGATGTACTGTAACTGGTGCAGCTGAAAAGACACAGATATACTGTAACTTTTGAAGCAGAAAAGGCACAGATATACTGTAACTGGTGCAGCAAAAAAGGCACAGATATACTGTAACTGGTGCAGCAGAAAAGGCACAGATATACTGTAACTGATGCAGCAGGAAAGACACAGATATACTGTAACTGTTGCAGCAGAAAAGGCACAGATATACTGTAACTGGTGCAGCAGAAAAGGCACAGATATAATGTAACTGATGCAGCAGGAAAGACACAGATATACTGTAACTGGTACAACAGAAAATGCACAGATATACTGTATCTGATGCAGCAGAAAAGGAAAAGATATACTGTAACTGATGCAGCAGAAAAGGCACAGACATACTGTAACTTTTGAAGCAGAAAAGACACAGATATATTGTAACTGGTGCAGCAGAAAAGGCACAGACATACTGTAAATTTTGAAGCAGAAAAGACCCAGATATACTGTAACTGGTGCAGCTGAAACGGAACAGATATACTGTAACTGGTGTAGCAGAAAAGACACAGATTAACTGTGACTGGTGCAGCAGAAAAGAGGCAGATATACTGTAACTGTTGCAGCAGAAAAGGCACAGATATACTGTAACTGGTGCAGCAGAAATGACACAGATATACTGTAACTTCTGCAGCAGAAAAGGCGCTGATATACTGTAACTGGTGCAGCAGAAAAGGCGCAGATATACTAACTGGTGCAGCAGAAAAGGTGCAGATATACTGTAACTGGTGCAGCAGAAAAGGCAAAGATATACTGTAAATGGTGCAGCAGAAAAGGCACAGATATGCTGTTACTGGTGCAGCAGAAAAGGCACAGATTAACTGTAATTGGTGCAGCAGAAAATGCACAGATATTCTGTAACTGGTGCTGCAGAAAAGGCACAGATATACTGTAACTGATGCAGCTGGAAATACTCTGATATACTGGAACTGGTACAACAGAAAATGCACAGATATACTGTAACTGGTGCAGCAGAAAAGGTGCAGATATACTGTAACTGGTGCAGCAGAAAATGCAAATATATACTGTAAATGGTGCAGCAGAAAAGGCACAGATATGCTGTTACTGGTGCAGCAGAAAAGGCACAGATTATCTGTAATTGGTGCAGCAGAAAATGCTCAGATATTCTGTAACTGGTGCTGCAGAAAAGGCACAGATATACTGTAACTGATGCAGCTGGAAAGACACAGATATACTGTAACTGGTACAACAGAAAATGCACAGATATACTGTATCTGGTGCAGCAGAAAAGGAACAGATATACTGTAACTGGTGCAGCAGAAAAGGCACAGACATACTGTAACTTTTGAAGCAGAAAAGACACAGATATACTGTAACTGGTGCAGAAGAAAAGGCACAGAAATACTGTAACTTTTGAAGCAGAAAAGACACATATATATTGTAACTGGTGCAGCAGAAATGGCACAGATATACTGTAACTGGTGCAGCCGAAAAGGCACAGATATACTGTAACTGATGCAGCTGGAAAGACACAGATATACTGTAACTGGTACAACAGAAAATGCACAGATATACTGAATCTGGTGCAGCAGAAAAGGCACAGATATACTGTAACTGGTACAGCAGAACAGATGCAGATATACTGTAACTAGTGAAGCAGAAAAGGTGCAGATATACTGTAACTGGTGCAGCAGAAAATGAGCAGATATACTGTAACTGGTGTAGCAGAAAAGGCACAGATATACTGTAAGTGGTGCATCAGAAAAGGCACAGATATACGGTAACTGGTGTAGCAAAAAAGGCACAGATACATTGTAACTGGCGCAGCAGAAAAGGCACAGATATACTGTAACTTGTGCAGCAGAAAAGACACAGATATACTGTAACTTCTGCAGCAGAAAAGGCGCAGATATACTGTAACTGGTGCAGCAGAAAAGGCGAAGATATACTGTAACTGGTGCAGCAGAAAAGGTGCAGATATACTGTAACTGGTGCAGCAGAAAAGGCAACGATATACTGTAAATGGTGCAGCAGAAAAGACGCAGATATACTGTGACTGGTGCAGCAGAAAAGGCACAGATTAACTGTAATTGGTGCAGCAGAAAATACACAGATATACTGTAACTGGTGCAGCAGAAAAGGCACATATATACTGTATCTGGTGCAGCAGAAAAGGCACAGATATACTGTAACTGATGCAGCAGGAAAGACACAGGTATACTGTAACTGGTGCAACAGAAAAGGCACAGATATACTGTAACTGGTACAGCAGAACAGATGCAGATATACTGTAACTAGTGAAGCAGAAAAGGTGCAGATATACTGTAACTGGTGCAGCAGAAAATGAGCAGATATACTGTAACTGGTGTAGCAGAAAAGGCACAGATATACTGTAACTGGTGCCGCAGAAAAGGTACAGATATACTGTAACTGGTGCAGCAGAAAAGACACAGACATACTGTAACTTTTGAAGAAGAAAAGACACAGATATACTGTAACTGGTGCCGCAGAAAAGACACAGATATACTGTAACTTTTGCAGCAGAAAAGGTGCAGATATATTCTGTAACTGGTGCAGCAGAAAAGGCACAGATATACTGTTACTGGTGCAGCAGAAAAGGCACAGATTAACTGTAATTGGTGCAGCAGAAAAGACGCAGATATACTGTAACTGGTGCAGCAGAAAAGGCACAGATATACTGTAACCTGTGCAGCAGAAAAGGCACAGATATACTGTAACTGGTGCAGCAGGAAAGGCGCAGATATACTGTATCTGGTGCAGCAGAAAAGGCACAGATATACTGTAACCTGTGCAGCAGAAAAGGCACAGATATACTGTATCTGGTGCAGCAGAACAGATGCAGATATACTGTAACTAGTGAAGCAGAAAAGGAGCAGATATACTGTAACTGGTGCAGCAGAAAATGAGCAGATATACTGTAACTGGTGTAGCAGAAAAGTTGCAGATATACTGTAACTGGTGCAACAAAAAATACAAAGATATACTGTAACTGGTGCAGCAGAAAAGGCACAGATATACTGTAACTGGTGCATCAGAAAAGGCACAGATATACTGTAACTGGTGCAGTAGAAAAGACACAGATATACTGTAACTGGTGCAGCACAAAATGAGCAGATATACTGTATCTGGTGCAGCAGAAAAGGTGCAGATATACTGTAACTGGTGGAACAGAAAATACAAAGATATACTGTAACTGGAGAAACAGAAAAAGCACAGATATACTGTAACTGGTGCTTCAGAAAAGGCACAGATATACTGTAACTGGTGTAGCAAAAAAGGCACAGATACATTGTAACTGGTGCAGCAGAAAATACACAGATATACTGCAACTAGTGCAGCAGAAAAGGCACAGATATACTGTAACTGGTGCAGCAGAAAAGACACAGATATACTGTAACTTCTGCAGCAGAAAAAGCAAAGATATACTGTAAATGGTGCAGCAGAAAAGGTGCAGATATACTGTAACTGGTGCAGCAGAAAAGGTAAAGATATACTGTAAATGGTGCAGCAGAAAACACGCAGATATACTGTAAATGGTGCAGCAGAAAATGAGCAGATATACTGTAACTGGTGCAGCAGAAAAGGCGCAGATATACTGTAACTGGTGCAACAGAAATTACAAAAATATACTGTAACTGGTGCAGCAGAAATGGCACAGATATACTGTAACTGGTGCAGCAGAAAAGGCACAGATATACTGTAAGTGGTGCAGCAGAAAAGGCACAGATATACTGTAACTGATGCAGCAGGAAAGACACAGATATACTGTAACTGGTACAACAGAAAATGCAAAGATTTACTGTATCTGGTGCAGTAGAAAAGGAACAGATATACTGTAACTTTTGAAGCAGAAAAGACACAGATATACTGTAACTGGTTCAGCAGAAAAGGCACAGAAATACTCTAACTTTTGAAGCAGAAAAGACACATATATATTGTAACTGGTGCAGCAGAAAAGGCACAAATATACTGTAACTTTTGAAGCAGCAAAGACACAGATATACTGTAACTGGTGCAGCAGAAAAGGCACAGATATACTGTAACTGGTGTAGCAGAAAAGACGCAGATTAACTGTGACTGGTGCAGCAGAAAAGACGCAGATATACTGTAACCTGTGCAGCAGAAAAGGCACAGATATACTGTAACTGGTACAGTAGAACAGATGCAGATATACTGTAACTAGTGAAGCAGAAAAGGCGCAGATACACTGTAACTGGTGCAGCACAAAATGAGCAGATATACTGAAACTGGTGTAGCAGAAAAGTTGAAGATATACTGTAACTGGTGCAACAGAAAATACAAAGATATACTGTAACTGGTGCAGCAGAAAAGGCACAGATATGCTGTAACAGGTGCTTAAGAAAAGGCACAGATATACTGTAACTGGTGTAGCAAAAAAGGCACAGATACATTGTAACTGGTGCAGCAGAAAATACACAGATATACTGTAACTAGTGCAGCAGAAAAGGCGCAGATATACTGTAACTGGTGCAGCAGAAAAGGCGCAGATATACTGTAACTGGTGCAGCAGAAAAGGTGCAGATATACTGTAACTGGTGCAGCAGAAAAGGCAAAGATATACTGTAAATGGTGCAGCAGAAAAGACGCAGATATACTGTAACTGGTGCAGCAGAAAATGAGCAAATATACTGTAACTGGTGCAGCAGAAAAGGCGCAGATATACTGTAACTGGAGCAACAGCAAATTCAAAGATATACTGTAACTGGTGCAGCAGAAAAGGCACAGATATACTGTAACTGGTGCAGCAGAAAAGGCACAGATATACTGTAACTCGTGCAGCAGAAAAGACGCAGACATACTGTAACTGGTGCAACAGAAAAGGCGCAGATATACTGTAACGGATGCAGCAGAAAAAGCGCAGATATAATGTAACTGGTGCAGCAGAAAAGGCGCAGATATACTGTAACTGGTGCAGCAGAAAAGACGCAGAATACCTGTGACTGGTGCAGCAGAAAAGACGCAGATATACTGTAACTGGTGCAGCAGAAAAGGCAAAGATATACTGTAACTGGTGCAGCAGAACAGATGCAGATATACTAAAACTAGTGAAGCAGAAAAGGCGCAGATATACTGTAACTGGTGCAGCAGAAAATGAGCAGATATACTGTAACTGGTACAGCAGAAAAGTTGCAGATATACTGTAACTGGTGCAACAGAAAACACAAATATATACTATAACTGGTGCAGCCGAAAAGGCATAGATATACTGTAACTGGTGCCTCAGAAAAGGCAAAGATATACTGTACCTGGTGCAGCAGAAAAGGCAATTATATTGTAACTGGCGCAGCACAAAATGAGCAGATATACTGTAACTGGTGCAGCAGAAAAGGTGCAGATATACTATAACTGGTGCAACAGAAAATACAAAGATATACTGTAACTGGTGCAGTAGAAATGGCACAGATATACTGTAACTGGTGCATCAGAAAAAGCACATATATACTGTAACTGGTGTAGCAGAAAAGGCACAGATACATTGTAACTGGTGCAGCAGAAAATACACAGATATACTGTAACTAGTGCAGCAGAAAAGGCACAGATATACTGTAACTGGTGCTGCAGAAAATGCACAAATATACTGTAACTGGTGTAGCAGAAAAGACGCAGATTACCTATGACTGGTGCAGCAGAAAAGATGCAGATATACTGTAACTTGTGCAGCAGAAAAGGCACAGATATACTGTAACTGATGCAGCAGGAAAGACACAGGTATACTGTAACTGGTGCCTCAGAAAAGGCAAAGATATACTGTACCTGGTGCAGCAGAAAAGGCAATTATATTGTAACTGGTGCAGCACAAAATGAGCAGATATACTGTAACTGGTGCAGCAGAAAAGGTGCAGATATACTATAACTGGTGCAACAGAAAATACAAAGATATACCGTAACTGGTGCAGTAGAAATGGCACAGATATACTGTAACTGGTGCATCAGAAAAGGCACATATATACTGTAACTGGTGTAGCAGAAAAGGCACAGATACATTGTAACTGGTGCAGCAGAAAATACACAGATATACTGTAACTAGTGCAGCAGAAAAGGCACAGATATACTGTAACTGGTGCTGCAGAAAAGGCACAAATATACTGTAACTGGTGCAGCAGAAAAGGCAAAGATATACTGTAAATGGTGCAGCAGAAAAGACGCAGATATACTGTAACTGGTGCAGCAGAAAATGAGCAAATATACTGTAACTGGTGCAGCAGAAAAGGCGCAGATATACTGTAACTGGAGCAACAGCAAATTCAAAGATATACTGTAACAGGTGCAGCAGAAAAGTCACAGATATACTGTAACTGGTGCAGCAGAAAAGGCACAGATATACTGTAACTTGTGCAGCAGAAAAGACGCATATATACTGTAACTGGTGCAACAGAAAAGGCGCAGATATACTGTAACTGGTGCAGCAGAAAAAGCACAGATATAATGTAACTGGTGCAGCAGAAAAGGCGCAGATATACTGTAACTGGTGCAGCAGAAAAGGCACATATATACTGTAACTGGTGCAGCAGAAACGGCACAGATATACTGTAACTTTTGAAGCAGAAAAGACACAGATATACAGTAACTGGTGCAGCAGAAAAGGCACAGAAATACTGTAACTTTTGAAGCAGATAAGACACATATATACTGTAACTGGTGCAGCAGAAAAGGCACAAATATACTGTAACTTTTGAAGCAGAAAAGACACAGATATACTGTAACTGGTGCAGCAGAAAAGGCACAGATTTACTGTAACTGGTGTAGCAGAAAAGACGCAGAATACCTATGACTGGTGCAGCAGAAAAGACGCAGATATACTGTAACTGGTGCAGCAGAAAAGGCAAAGATATACTGTAACTGGTGCAGCAGAACAGATGCAGATATACTATAACTAGTGAAGCAGAAAAGGCGCAGATATACTGTAACTGGTGCAGCAGAAAATGAGCAGATATACTGTAACTGGTGCAGCAGCAAAGTTGCAGATTTACTGTAACTGGTGCAACAGAAAACACAAATATATACTATAACTGGTGCAGCCGAAAAGGCATAGATATACTGTAACTGGTGCCTCAGAAAAGGCAAAGATATACTGTACCTGGTGCAGCAGAAAAGGCAATTATATTGTAACTGGTGCAGCACAAAATGAGCAGATATACTGTAACTGGTGCAGCAGAAAAGGTGCAGATATACTATAACTGGTGCAACAGAAAATACAAAGATATACTGTAACTGGTGCAGTAGAAATGGCACAGATATACTGTAACTGGTGCATCAGAAAAGGCACATATATACTGTAACTGGTGTAGCAGAAAAGGCACAGATACATTGTAACTGGTGCAGCAGAAAATACACAGATATACTGTAACTAGTGCAGCAGAAAAGGCACAGATATACTGTAACTGGTGCTGCAGAAAAGGCACAAATATACTGTAACTGGTGTAGCAGAAAAGACGCAGATTACCTATGACTGGTGCAGCAGAAAAGATGCAGATATACTGTAACTTGTGCAGCAGAAAAGGCACAGATATACTGTAACTGATGCAGCAGGAAAGACACAGGTATACTGTAACTGGTGCCTCAGAAAAGGCAAAGATATACTGTACCTGGTGCAGCAGAAAAGGCAATTATATTGTAACTGGTGCAGCACAAAATGAGCAGATATACTGTAACTGGTGCAGCAGAAAAGGTGCAGATATACTATAACTGGTGCAACAGAAAATACAAAGATATACTGTAACTGGTGCAGTAGAAATGGCACAGATATACTGTAACTGGTGCATCAGAAAAGGCACATATATACTGTAACTGGTGTAGCAGAAAAGGCACAGATACATTGTAACTGGTGCAGCAGAAAATACACAGATATACTGTAACTAGTGCAGCAGAAAAGGCACAGATATACTGTAACTGGTGCTGCAGAAATGGCACAAATATACTGTAACTGGTGTAGCAGAAAAGACGCAGATTACCTATGACTGGTGCAGCAGAAAAGATGCAGATATACTGTAACTTGTGCAGCAGAAAAGGCACAGATATACTGTAACTGGTGCAGCAGAACAGATGCAGAAATACTGTAACTAGTGAAGCAGAAAAGGTGCAGATATACTGTAACTGGTGCAGCAGAAAATGAGCAGATATACGGTAACTGGTGCAGCAGAAAAGTTGCAGATATACTATAACTGGTGCAACAGAAAATACAAAGATATACTGTAACTGGTGCAGCAGAAATGGCACAGCTATACTGTAACTGGTGCATCAGAAAAGGCACCTATATACTGTAACTAGTGCAGCAGAAAAGGCACAGATATAGTGTAACTGGTGCTACAGAAAAGGCACAGATACATTGTAACTGGTGCAGCAGAAAATATACAGATATACTGTAACTAGTGCAGCAGAAAAGGCACAGATATACTGTAACTGGTGCTGCAGAAAATGAGCAGATATACGGTAACTGGTGCAGCAGAAAAGTTGCAGATATACTGTAACTGGTGCAACAGAAAATACACAGATATACTGTAACTGGTGCAGCAGAAAAGGCACAGATATAGTGTAACTGGTGCATCAGAAAAGGCAAAGATATACTGTAACTGGTGCAGCAGAAAAGATGCAGATATATTGTAACTGGTGCAGCACAAAATGAGCAGATATACTGTAACTGGTGCAGCAGAAAAGGAGCAGATACACTGTAACTGGTGCAACAGAAAATACAAAGATATACTGTAACTGGTGCAGCAGAAAAGGCACAGATATACTGTAACTGGTGCATCAGAAAAGGCACAGATATACTGTAACTGGTTTAGCAGAAAAGGCATAGATACATTGTAACTGGTGTAGCAGAAAAGACACAGATATACTGTAACTAGTGCAGCAGAAAAGGCACAGATGTACTGTAACTGGTGCTGCTGAAAAGACACAGATATACTGTAACTTTTGAAACAGCAAAGGCACAGATATACTGTAACTGGTGCAGCAGAAAAGGCACAGATATGCTGTTACTGGTGCAGCAGAAAAGGCACAGATTAACTGTAATTGGTGCAGCAGAAAATGCACAGATATTCTGTAACTGGTGCAGCAGAAAAGGCACAGATATACTGTAACTGGAGCAGCAGAAAAGGCACTGATATACTGTAACTGATGCCACAGGAAAGACACAGATATACTGTAACTGGTACAACAGAAAATGCACAGATATACTGTATCTGGTGCAGCAGAAAAGGAACAGATATACTGTAACTGGTGCATCAGAAAAGGCACAGACACACTGTAACTTTTGAAGCAGAAAAGACAAAGATATACTGTAACTGGTGCAGCAGAAAAGGCACAGAAATACTGTAACTTTTGAAGCAGAAAAGATACCTATATATTGTAACTGGTGCAACAGAAAAGGCACAAATATACTGTAACTTTTGAAGCAGCAAAGACACAGATATACTGTAACTGGTGCAGCAGAAAAGGCACAGATATACTGTAACTGGTGTAGCAGAAAAGATGCAGATTAACTGTGACTGGTGCAGCAGAAAAGACGCAGATATACTGTAACTGGTGCAGCAGAAAAGGCACAGATATACTGTAACCTGTGCAGCAGAAAATGCACAGATATACTGTAACTGGTACAGCAGAACAGATGCAGATATACTGTAACTAGTGTAGCAGAAAAGGCGCAGATATACTGTAACTGGTGCAGCCGAAAATGAGCAGATATACTGAAACTGGTGTAGCAGAAAAGTTGCAGATATACTGTAACTTGTGCAACAGAAAATACAAAGATATACTGTAACTGGTGCAGCAGAAAAGGCACAGATATACTGTAACTGGTGCATCAGAAAAGGAAATGATATACTGTAACTGGTGCAGCAGAAAACGCACAGATATACTGTAACTGGTGCAGCAGAAAAGACACAGATATACTGTAACTTCTGCAGCAGAAAAGGAACAGATATACTGTAACTGGTGCAGCAGAAAAGGCGCAGATATACTGTAACTGGTGCAGCAGAAAAGGTGCAGATATATTGTAACTGGTGCAGCAGAAAAGGCAAAGATATACTGTAAATGGTGCAGCAGAAAAGACG
Organism: Taudactylus pleione; assembly: GCA_031769625.1. Classification (NCBI taxonomy): domain Eukaryota; kingdom Metazoa; phylum Chordata; class Amphibia; order Anura; family Myobatrachidae; genus Taudactylus; species Taudactylus pleione. The sequence continues at coordinate 859,248 of JAUIMM010000251.1, forward strand.
CAGATATACTGTAACTGGTGCAGCAGAAAATGAGCAGATATACTGTAACTGGTGCAGCAGAAAAGGCGCAGATATACTGTAACTGGTGAAACAGAAAATACAAAGATATACTGTAACTGGTGCAGCAGAAATTGCACAGATATAGTGTAACTGGTGCAGCAGAAAAGGCACAGATATACTGTAACTGGGGCAGCAGAAAAGGCACAGATATACTGTAACTGGTGCAGCAGAAAATACACAGATATACTGTAACTGGTGCAGCAGAAAAGGCACAGATATACTGTAACTGGTGCAGCAGAAAAGACACAGATATACTGTAACTTCTGCAGCAGAAAAAGCAAAGATATACTGTAAATGGTGCAGCAGAAAACACGCAGATATACTGTAAATGGTGCAGCAGAAAATGAGCAGACATACTGTAACTGGTGCAGCGGAAAAGGCGCAGATATACTGTAACTGGTGCAACAGAAAATACAGAGATATACTGTAACTGGTGCAGCAGAAATGGCACAGATATACTGTAACTGGTGCAGCAGAAAAGGCACAGATATACTGTAACTGGTGCAGCAGAAAAGGCACAGATATACTGTATCTGATGCAGCAGGAAAGACACAGATATACTGTAACTGGTACAACAGAAAATGCACAGATTTACTGTATCTGGTGCAGTAGAAAAGGAACAGATATACTGTAACTTTTGAAGCAGAAAAGACACAGATATACTGTAACTGGTTCAGCAGAAAAGGCACAGAAATACTGTAACTTTTGAAGCAGAAAAGACACATATATATTGTAACTGGTGCAGCAGAAAAGGCACAAATATACTGTAACTTTTGAAGCAGCAAAGACACAGATATACTGTAACTGGTGCAGCAGAAAAGGCACAGATATACTGTAACTGGTGTAGCAGAAAAGACGCAGATTAACTGTGACTGGTGCAGCAGAAAAGACGCAGATAAACTGTAACTGGTGCAGCAGAAAAGGCACAGATATACTGTAACCTGTGCAGCAGAAAAGGCGCAGATACACTGTAACTGGTGCAGCACAAAATGAGCAGATATACTGTAACTGGTGTAGCAGAAAAGTTGTAGATATACTGTAACTGGTGCAACAGAAAATACAAAGATATACTGTAACTGGTGCAGCAGAAAAGGCACAGATATGCTGTAACAGGTGCTTAAGAAAAGGCACAGATATACTGTAACTGGTGTAGCAAAAAAGGCACAGATACATTGTAACTGGTGCAGCAGAAAATACACAGATATACTGTAACTAGTGCAGCAGAAAAGGGACAGATATACTGTAACTGGTGCAGCAGAAAAGACACAGATATACTGTAACTTCTGCAGCAGAAAAGGTGCAGATATACTGTAACTGGTGCAGCAGAAAAGGTGCAGATATACTGTAACTGGTGCAGCAGAAAAGGCACAGAAATACTGTCACTTTTGAAGCAGAAAGACACAAATATACTGTAACTGGTGCAGCAGAAAAGGCACAGACATACTGTAACTTTTGAAGCAGAAAACACACAGATATACTGTAACTGGTGCAGCAGAAATGGCACAGATATAATGTAACTGGTGCAGCAAAAAAGGCACAGATATTCTGTAACTGGTGCAGCAGAAAAGACGCAGATATACTGTAACTGGTGCAGCAGAAAAGACGCAGATATAATGTAACTGGTGCAGCAGAAAAGGTACAGATATACTGTAACTGGTGCAGCAGAAACGGTACAGATATACTGTAACATTTGAAGCAGAAAAGACACAGATATACTGTAACTGGTGCAGCAGAAAAGGCACAGAAATACTGTAACTTTTGAAGCAGAAAAGACACATATATACTGTAACTGGTGCAGCAGAAAAGGCTCAAATATACTGTCAATTTTGAAGCAGAAAAGTCACAGATTACCTGTAACTGGTGCAGCAGAAAAGGCACAGATATACTGTAATTGGTGTAGCAGAAAAGACGCAGATTACATGTGACTGGTGCAGCAGAAAAGGCACAGATATACTGTAACCTGTGCAGCAGAAAAGGCACAGATATACTGTAACTGGTGCAGCAGAACAGATGCAGATATACTATAACTAGTGAAGCAGAAAAGGCGCAGATATACTGTAACTGGTGCAGCAGAAAATTAGCAGATATACTGTAACTGGTGCAGCAGCAAAGTTGCAGATATACTGTAACTGGTGCAACAGAAAATACAAATATATACTATAACTGGTGCAGCCGAAAAGGCACAGATATACTGTAACTGGTGCCTCAGAAAAGGCTAAGATATACTGTACCTGGTGCAGCAGAAAAGGCAATTATATTGTAACTGGTGCAGCACAAAATGAGCAGATATACTGTAACTGGTGCAGCAGAAAGGTGCAGATATACTATAACTGGTGCAACAGAAAATACAAAGATATACTGTAACTGGTGCAGCAGAAATGGCACAGATATACTGTAACTGGTGCAGCAGAAAAGGCACAGACATACTGTAACTTTTGAAGCAGAAAACACACAGATATACTGTAACTGGTGCAGCAGAAATGGCACAGATATAATGTAACTGGTGCAGCAAAAAAGGCACAGATATTCTGTAACTGGTGCAGCAGAAAAGACGCAGATATACTGTAACTGGTGCAGCAGAAAAGACGCAGATATAATGTAACTGGTGCAGCAGAAAAGGTACAGATATACTGTAACTGGTGCAGCAGAAACGGTACAGATATACTGTAACATTTGAAGCAGAAAAGACACAGATATACTGTAACTGGTGCAGCAGAAAAGGCACAGAAATACTGTAACTTTTGAAGCAGAAAAGACACATATATACTGTAACTGGTGCAGCAGAAAAGGCTCAAATATACTGTCAATTTTGAAGCAGAAAAGTCACAGATTACCTGTAACTGCTGCAGCAGAAAATGCACAGATATACTGTAATTGGTGTAGCAGAAAAGATGCAGATTACATGTGACTGGTGCAGCAGAAAAGGCACAGATATACTGTAACCTGTGCAGCAGAAAAGGCACAGATATACTGTAACTGGTGCAGCAGAACAGATGCAGATATACTATAACTAGTGAAGCAGAAAAGGCGCAGATATACTGTAACTGGTGCAGCAGAAAATTAGCAGATATACTGTAACTGGTGCAGCAGCAAAGTTGCAGATATACTGTAACTGGTGCAACAGAAAATACAAATATATACTATAACTGGTGCAGCCGAAAAGGCACAGATATACTGTAACTGGTGCCTCAGAAAAGGCTAAGATATACTGTACCTGGTGCAGCAGAAAAGGCAATTATATTGTAACTGGTGCAGCACAAAATGAGCAGATATACTGTAACTGGTGCAGCAGAAAGGTGCAGATATACTATAACTGGTGCAACAGAAAATACAAAGATATACTGTAACTGGTGCAGCAGAAATGGCACAGATATACTGTAACTGGTGCATCAGAAAAGGCACATATAGACTGTAACTGGTGTAGCAGAAAAGGCACAGATATACTGTAAGTGGTGCAGCAGAAAATACACAGATATACTGTAACTGGTGCGGCAGAAAAGGCACAGATGTACTGTAATTTGCAGCAGAAAAGGCACAGATATACTGTAACTGGTGCAGCAGGAATGGCACAGATATGCTGTAATTGGTGCAGCAGAAAAGGCGCAGATATACTGTAACTGGTGCAGCAGAAACGGCACAGAAATAATGTAACTTTTGAAGCATAAAAGACACATATATACTGTAACTGGTGCAGCAGAAAAGGCACAGAAATACTTTAACTTTTGAAGCAGAAAAGACACAGATTTACTGTAATTTGCAGCAGAAAAGGCACATATATACTGTAACTGGTGCAACAGAAAACACAAATATATACTATAACTGGTGCAGCCGAAAAGGCAACGATATACTGTAACTGGTGCCTCAGAAAAGGCAAAGATATACTGTACCTGGTGCAGCAGAAAAGGCAATTATATTGTAACTGGCGCAGCACAAAATGAGCAGATATACTGTAACTAGTGCAGCAGAAAAGGCACAGATATACTGTAACTGGTGCTGCAGAAAAGGCACAAATATACTGTAACTGGTGTAGCAGAAAAGACGCAGATTACCTATGACTGGTGCAGCAGAAAAGATGCAGATATACTGTAACTTGTGCAGCAGAAAAGGCACAGATATACTGTAACTGATGCAGCAGGAAAGACACAGGTATACTGTAACTGGTGCCTCAGAAAAGGCAAAGATATACTGTACCTGGTGCAGCAGAAAAGGCAATTATATTGTAACTGGTGCAGCACAAAATGAGCAGATATACTGTAACTGGTGCAGCAGAAAAGGTGCAGATATACTATAACTGGTGCAACAGAAAATACAAAGATATACCGTAACTGGTGCAGTAGAAATGGCACAGATATACTGTAACTGGTGCATCAGAAAAGACACATATATACTGTAACTGGTGTAGCAGAAAAGGCACAGATACATTGTAACTGGTGCAGCAGAAAATACACAGATATACTGTAACTAGTGCAGCAGAAAAGGCACAGATATTCTGTAACTGGTGCTGCAGAAAAGGCACAAATATACTGTAACTGGTGCAGCAGAAAAGGCAAAGATATACTGTAAATGGTGCAGCAGAAAAGACGCAGATATACTGTAACTGGTGCAGCAGAAAATGAGCAAATATACGTAACTGGTGCAGCAGAAAAGGCGCAGATATACTGTAACTGGAGCAACAGCAAATTCAAAGATATACTGTAACAGGTGCAGCAGAAAAGTCACAGATATACTGTAACTGGTGCAGCAGAAAAGGCACAGATATACTGTAACTTGTGCAGCAGAAAAGACGCATATATACTGTAACTGGTGCAACAGAAAAGGCGCAGATATACTGTAACTGGTGCAGCAGAAAAAGCACAGATATAATGTAACTGGTGCAGCAGAAAAGGCGCAGATATACTGTAACTGGTGCAGCAGAAAAGGCACATATATACTGTAACTGGTGCAGCAGAAACGGCACAGATATACTGTAACTTTTGAAGCAGAAAAGACACAGATATACAGTAACTGGTGCAGCAGAAAAGGCACAGAAATACTGTAACTTTTGAAGCAGACAAGACACATATATACTGTAACTGGTGCAGCAGAAAAGGCACAAATATACTGTAACTTTTGAAGCAGAAAAGACACAGATATACTGTAACTGGTGCAGCAGAAAAGGCACAGATTAACTGTAACTGGTGTAGCAGAAAAGACGCAGAATACCTGTGACTGGTGCAGCAGAAAAGACGCAGATATACTGTAACTGGTGCAGCAGAAAAGGCAAAGATATACTGTAACTGGTGCAGCAGAACAGATGCAGATATACTATAACTAGTGAAGCAGAAAAGGCGCAGATATACTGTAACTGGTGCAGCAGAAAATGAGCAGATATACTGTAACTGGTGCAGCAGCAAAGTTGCAGATATACTGTAACTGGTGCAACAGAAAACACAAATATATACTATAACTGGTGCAGCCGAAAAGGCATAGATATACTGTAACTGGTGCCTCAGAAAAGGCAAAGATATACTGTACCTGGTGCAGCAGAAAAGGCAATTATATTGTAACTGGTGCAGCACAAAATGAGCAGATATACTGTAACTGGTGCAGCAGAAAAGGTGCAGATATACTATAACTGGTGCAACAGAAAATACAAAGATATACTGTAACTGGTGCAGTAAAAATGGCACAGATATACTGTAACTGGTGCATCAGAAAAGGCACATATATACTGTAACTGGTGTAGCAGAAAAGGCACAGATACATTGTAACTGGTGCAGCAGAAAATACACAGATATACTGTAACTAGTGCAGCAGAAAAGGCACAGATATACTGTAACTGGTGCTGCAGAAAAGGCACAAATATACTGTAACTGGTGTAGCAGAAAAGACGCAGATTACCTATGACTGGTGCAGCAGAAAAGATGCAGATATACTGTAACTTGTGCAGCAGAAAAGGCACAGATATACTGTAACTGATGCAGCAGGAAAGACACAGGTATACTGTAACTGGTGCCTCAGAAAAGGCAAAGATATACTGTACCTGGTGCAGCAGAAAAGGCAATTATATTGTAACTGGTGCAGCACAAAATGAGCAGATATACTGTAACTGGTGCAGCAGAAAAGGTGCAGATATACTATAACTGGTGCAACAGAAAATACAAAGATATACTGTAACTGGTGCAGTAGAAATGGCACAGATATACTGTAACTGGTGCATCAGAAAAGGCACATATATACTGTAACTGGTGTAGCAGAAAAGGCACAGATACATTGTAACTGGTGCAGCAGAAAATACACAGATATACTGTAACTAGTGCAGCAGAAAAGGCACAGATATACTGTAACTGGTGCTGCAGAAAAGGCACAAATATACTGTAACTGGTGTAGCAGAAAAGACGCAGATTACCTATGACTGGTGCAGCAGAAAAGATGCAGATATACTGTAACGTGTGCAGCAGAAAAGGCACAGATATACTGTAACTGGTGCAGCAGAAAATGAGCAGATATACGGTAACTGGTGCAGCAGAAAAGTTGCAGATATACTATAACTGGTGCAACAGAAAATACAAAGATATACTGTAACTGGTGCAGCAGAAATGGCACAGCTATACTGTAACTGGTGCATCAGAAAAGGCACCTATATACTGTAACTAGTGCAGCAGAAAAGGCACAGATATAGTGTAACTGGTGCTACAGAAAAGGCACAGATACATTGTAACTGGTGCAGCAGAAAATACACAGATATAGTGTAACTAGTGCAGCAGAAAAGGCACAGATATACTGTAACTGGTGCTGCAGAAAATGAGCAGATATACGGTAACTGGTGCAGCAGAAAAGTTGCAGATATACTGTAACTGGTGCAACAGAAAATACACAGATATACTGTAACTGGTGCAGCAGAAAAGGCACAGATATAGTGTAACTGGTGCATCAGAAAAGGCAAAGATATACTGTAACTGGTGCAGCAGAAAAGATGCAGATATATTGTAACTGGTGCAGCACAAAATGAGCAGATATACTGTAACTGGTGCAGCAGAAAAGGAGCAGATACACTGTAACTGGTGCAACAGAAAATACAAAGATATACTGTAACTGGTGCAGCAGAAAAGGCACAGATATACTGTAACTGGTGCATCAGAAAAGGCACAGATATACTGTAACTGGTTTAGCAGAAAAGGCACAGATACATTGTAACTGGTGTAGCAGAAAAGACACAGATATACTGTAACTAGTGCAGCAGAAAAGGCACAGATGTACTGTAACTGGTGCTGCTGAAAAGACACAGATATACTGTAACTTTTGAAACAGCAAAGGCACAGATATACTGTAACTGGTGCAGCAGAAAAGGCACAGATATGCTGTTACTGGTGCAGCAGAAAAGGCACAGATTAACTGTAATTGGTGCAGCAGAAAATGCACAGATATTCTGTAGCTGGTGCAGCAGAAAAGGCACAGATATACTGTAACTGGAGCAGCAGAAAAGGCACTGATATACTGTAACTGATGCCACAGGAAAGACACAGATATACTGTAACTGGTACAACAGAAAATGGACAGATATACTGTATCTGGTGCAGCAGAAAAGGAACAGATATACTGTAACTGGTGCATCAGAAAAGGCACAGACATACTGTAACTTTTGAAGCAGAAAAGACACAGATATACTGTAACTGGTGCAGCAGAAAAGGCACAGAAATACTGTAACTTTTGAAGCAGAAAAGATACCTATATATTGTAACTGGTGCAGCAGAAAAGGCACAAACATACTGTAACTTTTGAAGCAGCAAAGACACAGATATACTGTAACTGGTGCAGCAGAAAAGGCACAGATATACTGTAACTGTTGTAGCAGAAAAGACGCAGATTAACTGTGACTGGTGCAGCAGAAAAGACGCAGATATACTGTAACTGGTGCAGCAGAAAAGGCACAGATATACTGTAACCTGTGCAGCAGAAAATGCACAGATATACTGTAACTGGTACAGCAGAACAGATGCAGATATACTGTAACTAGTGAAGCAGAAAAGGCGCAGATATACTGTAACTGGTGCAGCCGAAAATGAGCAGATATACTGAAACTGGTGTAGCAGAAAAGTTGCAGATATACTGTAACTTGTGCAACAGAAAATACAAAGATATACTGTAACTGGTGCAGCAGAAAAGGCACAGATATACTGTAACTGGTGCATCAGAAAAGGAAAAGATATACTGTAACTGGTGCAGCAGAAAACGCACAGATATACTGTAACTGGTGCAGCAGAAAAGACACAGATATACTGTAACTTATGCAGCAGAAAAGGAACAGATATACTGTAACTGGTGCAGCAGAAAAGGCGCAGATATACTGTAACTGGTGCAGCAGAAAAGGTGCAGATATACTGTAACTGGTGAAGCAGAAAAGGCAAAGATATACTGTAAATGGTGCAGCAGAAAAGACGCAGATATACTGTAACTGGTGCAGCAGAAAATGAGCAGATATACTGTAACTGTTGCAGCAGAAAAGGCGCAGATATACTGTAACTGGTGAAACAGAAAATACAAAGATATACTGTAACTGGTGCAGCAGAAATTGCACAGATATAGTGTAACTGGTGCAGCAGAAAAGGCACAGATATACTGTAACTGGGGCAGCAGAAAAGGCACAGATATACTGTAACTGGTGCAGCAGAAAATACACAGATATACTGTAACTGGTGCAGCAGAAAAGGCACAGATATACTGTAACTGGTGCAGCAGAAAAGACACAGATATACTGTAACTTCTGCAGCAGAAAAAGCAAAGATATACTGTAAATGGTGCAGCAGAAAAGGTGCAGATATACTGTAACTGGTGCAGCAGAAAAGGTAAAGATATACTGTAAATGGTGCCGCAGAAAACACGCAGATATACTGTAAATGGTGCAGCAGAAAATGAGCAGATATACTGTAACTGGTGCAGCGGAAAAGGCGCAGATATACTGTAACTGGTGCAACAGAAAATACAGAGATATACTGTAACTGGTGCAGCAGAAATGGCACAGATATACTGTAACTGGTGCAGCAGAAAAGGCACAGATATACTGTAACTGGTGCAGCAGAAAAGGCACAGATATACTGTATCTGATGCAGCAGGAAAGACACAGATATACTGTAACTGGTACAACAGAAAATGCACAGATTTACTGTATCTGGTGCAGTAGAAAAGGAACAGATATACTGTAACTTTTGAAGCAGAAAAGACACAGATATACTGTAACTGGTTCAGCAGAAAAGGCACAGAAATACTGTAACTTTTGAAGCAGAAAAGACACATATATATTGTAACTGGTGCAGCAGAAAAGGCACAAATATACTGTAACTTTTGAAGCAGCAAAGACACAGATATACTGTAACTGGTGCAGCAGAAAAGGCACAGATATACTGTAACTGGTGTAGCAGAAAAGACGCAGATTAACTGTGACTGGTGCAGCAGAAAAGACGCAGATAAACTGTAACTGGTGCAGCAGAAAAGGCACAGATATACTGTAACCTGTGCAGCAGAAAAGGCACAGATATACTGTAACTGGTACAGTAGAACAGATGCAGATATACTGTAACTAGTGAAGCAGAAAAGGCGCAGATACACTGTAACTGGTGCAGCACAAAATGAGCAGATATACTGTAACTGGTGTAGCAGAAAAGTTGCAGATATACTGTAACTGGTGCAACAGAAAATACAAAGATATACTGTAACTGGTGCAGCAGAAAAGGCACAGATATGCTGTAACAGGTGCTTAAGAAAAGGCACAGATATACTGTAACTGGTGTAGCAAAAAAGGCACAGATACATTGTAACTGGTGCAGCAGAAAATACACAGATATACTGTAACTAGTGCAGCAGAAAAGGGACAGATATACTGTAACTGGTGCAGCAGAAAAGACACAGATATACTGTAACTTCTGCAGCAGAAAAGGTGCAGATATACTGTAACTGGTGCAGCAAAAAGGCGCAGATATACTGTAACTGGTGCAGCAGAAAAGGTGCAGATATACTGTAACTGGTGCAGCAGAAAAGGCAAAGATATACTGTAAATGGTGCAGCAGAAAAGACGCAGATATACTGTAACTGGTGCAGCAGAAAATGAGCAAATATACTGTAACTGGTGCAGCAGAAAAGGCGCAGATATACTGTAACTGGAGCAACAGCAAATTCAAAGATATACTGTAACTGGTGCAGCAGAAAAGGCACAGATATACTGTAACTGGTGCAGCAGAAAAGGCACAGATATACTGTAACTCGTGCAGCAGAAAAGACGCAGATATACTGTAACTGGTGCAACAGAAAAGGCGCAGATATACTGTAACTGGTGCAGCAGAAAAAGCGCAGATATAATGTAACTGGTGCAGCAGAAAAGGCGCAGATATACTGTAACTGGTGCAGCAGAAAAGGCACATATATACTGTAACTGGTGCTGCAGAAACGGCACAGATATACTGTAACTTTTGAAGCAGAAAAGACACAGATATACAGTAACTGGTGCAGCAGAAAAGGCACAGAAATACTGTAACTTTTGAAGCAGATAAGACACATATATACTGTAACTGGTGCAGCAGAAAAGGCACAAATATACTGTAACTTTTGAAGCAGAAAAGACACAGATATACTGTAACTGGTGTAGCAGAAAAGACGCAGAATACCTGTGACTGGTGCAGCAGAAAAGACGCAGATATACTGTAACTGGTGCAGCAGAAAAGGCAAAGATATACTGTAACCTATGAAGCAGAAAAGGCACAGATATACTGTAACTGGTGCAGCAGAAAATGAGCAGATATACTGTAACTGGTGCAGCAGAAAAGTTGCAGATATACTGTAACTGGTGCAACAGAAAATACAAAGATATACTGTAACTGGTGCAGCAGAAAAGGCACAGATATACTGTAACTGGTGCATCAGAAATGGCAAAGATATACTGTAACTGGTGCAGCAGAAAAGACGCAGATATACTGTAACTGGTGCAGCACAAAATGAGCAGATATACTGTAACTAGTGAAGCAGAAAAGGCACAGATATACTGTAACTGGTGCAGCAGAAAAGACACAGATATACTGTAACTTTTGCAGCAGAAAAGGCGCAGATAAAATCTGTAACTGGTGCAGCAGAAAAGGCACAGATATACTGTTACTGGTGCAGCAGAAAAGGCACACTTTAACTGTAATTGGTGCAGCAGAAAATACACAGATATACTGTAACTGGTGCAGCAGAAAAGGCACATATATACTGTATCTGGTGCAGCAGAAAAGGCACAGATATACTGTAACTGATGCAGCAGGAAAGACACAGGTATACTGTAACTGGTGCAACAGAAAATGCACAGATATACTGTATCTGGTGCAGCAGAAAAGGAACAGATATACAGTAATTGCTGCAGCAGAAAAGACACAGACATACTGTAACTATTGAAGAAGAAAAGACACAGATATACTGTAACTGGTGCAGCAGAAAAGGCACAGAAATACTGTCACTTTTGAAGCAGAAAGACACAAATATACTGTAACTGGTGCAGCAGAAAAGGCACAGACATACTGTAACTTTTGAAGCAGAAAACAAACAGATATACTGTAACTGGTGCAGCAGAAATGGCACAGATATAATGTAACTGGTGCAGCAAAAAAGGCACAGATATTCTGTAACTGGTGCAGCAGAAAAGACGCAGATATACTGTAACTGGTGCAGCAGAAAAGACGCAGATAAAATGTAACTGGTGCAGCAGAAAAGGTACAGATATACTGTAACTGGTGCAGCAGAAACGGTACAGATATACTGTAACTTTTGAAGCAGAAAAGACACAGATATACTGTAACTGGTGCAGCAGAAAAGGCACAGAAATACTGTAACTTTTGAAGCAGAAAAGACACATATATACTGTAACTGGTGCAGCAGAAAAGGCTCAAATATACTGTCAATTTTGAAGCAGAAAAGTCACAGATTTACTGTAATTTGCAGCAGAAAAGGCACATATATACTGTAACTGGTGCAGCAGAAAAGGTGCAAATATACTGTAAGTGGTGCAGCAGAAAAGGCACAGATATTCTGTAACTGGTGCAGCTGAAAAGACACAGATATACTGTAACTTCTGCAGCAGAAAATGCACAGATATACTGTAACTGGTGCAGCAGAAAAGGCACCGATATACTGTAACTGGTGCAGCAGAAAAGGCACAGATATACTGTAACTGGTGCAGCAGAAAATACACAGATATACTGTAACTGGTGCAGCAGAAAAGGCACAGATGTACTGTAACTGGTGCAGCAGAAAATGAGCAGATATACTGTAACTGGTGCAGCAGAAAAGTTGCAGATATACTGTAACTGGTGAAACAGAAAATACAAATATATACTGTAACTGGTGCAGCAGAAAAGGCACAGATATAGTGTAACTGGTGCATCAGCAAAGGCAAAGATATACTGTAACTGGCGCAGCAGAAAAGATGCAGATATATTGTAACTGGTGCAGCACAAAATGAACAGATATACTGTAACTGGTGCAGCAGAAAAGGAGCAGATACACTGTAACTGGTGCAACAGAAAATACAAAGATATACTGTAACTGGTGCAGCAGAAAAGGCACAGATATACTGTAACTGGTGCATCAGAAAAGTCACAGATATACTGTAACTGGTGTAGCAGAAAAGGAAAAGATATACTGTAACTGGTGCAGCAGAAAAGACGCAAATATACTGTAACTGGTGCAGCAGAAAATGAGCAGATATACTGTAACTGGTGCAGCAGAAAAGGCACAGATATACTGTAGCTGGTGTAGCAGAAAAGATGCAGATTACCTGTGACTGGTGCAACAGAAAAGATGCAGATATACTGTAACTGGTGCAGCAGAAAAGGCACAAATATACTGTCACTTTTGAAGCAGATAAGACACAGATTACCTGTAACTGGTGCAGTAGAAAAGGCACAGATGTACTGTAACTGGTGTAGCAGAAAATACGCAGATTACCTGTGACTGGTGCAGCAGAAAAGGAGCAGATACACTGTAACTGGTGCAAAAGAAAATACAAAGATATACTGTAACTGGTGCAGCAGAAAAGGCACAGATATACTGTAACCTGTGCTGCAGAAAAGGCACAGATATACTGTTACTGGTGCAGCAGAACAGATGCAGATATACTGTAACTAGTGAAGCAGAAAAGGCACAGATACATTTTAACTGGTGCAGCAGAAAATACACAGATATACTGTAACTAGTGCAGCAGAAAAGGCACAGATATACTGTAACTGGTGCAGCAAAAAAGACACAAATATACTGTAACTTCTGCAGCAGAAAAGGTGCAGATATACTGTAACTGGTGCAGCAGAAAAGCCAAAGATATACTGTAACTGGTGCAGCTGAAAAGGCACAGATATACTGTAACTGGTGCATCAGAAAAGGCAAAGATATACTGTACCTGGTGCAGCAGAAAAGACGCAGATATATTGTTACTGGTGCAGCACAAAATGAGCAGATATACTGTAACTGGTGCAGCAGAAAAGGCACAGAAATACTGTAACTTTTGAAGCAGATAAGACACATATATACTGTAACTGGTGCAGCAGAAAAGGCACAAATATACTGTAACTTTTGAAGCAGAAAAGACACAGATATACTGTAACTGGTGTAGCAGAAAAGACGCAGAATACCTGTGACTGGTGCAGCAGAAAAGACGCAGATATACTGTAACTGGTGCAGCAGAAAAGGCAAAGATATACTGTAACCTATGAAGCAGAAAAGGCACAGATATACTGTAACTGGTGCAGCAGAAAATGAGCAGATATACTGTAACTGGTGCAGCAGAAAAGTTGCAGATATACTGTAACTGGTGCAACAGAAAATACAAAGATATACTGTAACTGGTGCAGCAGAAAAGGCACAGATATACTGTAACTGGTGCATCAGAATTGGCAAAGATATACTGTAACTGGTGCAGCAGAAAAGACGCAGATATACTGTAACTGGTGCAGCACAAAATGAGCAGATATACTGTAACTAGTGAAGCAGAAAAGGCACAGATATACTGTAACTGGTGCAGCAGAAAAGACACAGATATACTGTAACTTTTGCAGCAGAAAAGGCGCAGATAAAATCTGTAACTGGTGCAGCAGAAAAGGCACAGATATACTGTTACTGGTGCAGCAGAAAAGGCACACTTTAACTGTAATTGGTGCAGCAGAAAATACACAGATATACTGTAACTGGTGCAGCAGAAAAGGCACATATATACTGTATCTGGTGCAGCAGAAAAGGCACAGATATACTGTAACTGATGCAGCAGGAAAGACACAGGTATACTGTAACTGGTGCAACAGAAAATGCACAGATATACTGTATCTGGTGCAGCAGAAAAGGAACAGATATACAGTAACTGCTGCAGCAGAAAAGACACAGACATACTGTAACTATTGAAGAAGAAAAGACACAGATATACTGTAACTGGTGCAGCAGAAAAGGCACAGAAATACTGTCACTTTTGAAGCAGAAAGACACAAATATACTGTAACTGGTGCAGCAGAAAAGGCACAGACATACTGTAACTTTTGAAGCAGAAAACACACAGATATACTGTAACTGGTGCAGCAGAAATGGCACAGATATAATGTAACTGGTGCAGCAAAAAAGGCACAGATATTCTGTAACTGGTGCAGCAGAAAAGACGCAGATATACTGTAACTGGTGCAGCAGAAAAGACGCAGATAAAATGTAACTGGTGCAGCAGAAAAGGTACAGATATACTGTAACTGGTGCAGCAGAAACGGTACAGATATACTGTAACTTTTGAAGCAGAAAAGACACAGATATACTGTAACTGGTGCAGCAGAAAAGGCACAGAAATACTGTAACTTTTGAAGCAGAAAAGACACATATATACTGTAACTGGTGCAGCAGAAAAGGCTCAAATATACTGTCAATTTTGAAGCAGAAAAGTCACAGATTTACTGTAATTTGCAGCAGAAAAGGCACATATATACTGTAACTGGTGCAGCAGAAAAGGTGCAAATATACTGTAAGTGGTGCAGCAGAAAAGGCACAGATATTCTGTAACTGGTGCAGCTGAAAAGACACAGATATACTGTAACTTCTGCAGCAGAAAATGCACAGATATACTGTAACTGGTGCAGCAGAAAAGGCACCGATATACTGTAACTGGTGCAGCAGAAAAGGCACAGATATACTGTAACTGGTGCAGCAGAAAATACACAGATATACTGTAACTGGTGCAGCAGAAAAGGCACAGATGTACTGTAACTGGTGCAGCAGAAAATGAGCAGATATACTGTAACTGGTGCAGCAGAAAAGTTGCAGATATACTGTAACTGGTGAAACAGAAAATACAAATATATACTGTAACTGGTGCAGCAGAAAAGGCACAGATATAGTGTAACTGGTGCATCAGCAAAGGCAAAGATATACTGTAACTGGCGCAGCAGAAAAGATGCAGATATATTGTAACTGGTGCAGCACAAAATGAACAGATATACTGTAACTGGTGCAGCAGAAAAGGAGCAGATACACTGTAACTGGTGCAACAGAAAATACAAAGATATACTGTAACTGGTGCAGCAGAAAAGGCACAGATATACTGTAACTGGTGCATCAGAAAAGTCACAGATATACTGTAACTGGTGTAGCAGAAAAGGAAAAGATATACTGTAACTGGTGCAGCAGAAAAGACGCAGATATACTGTAACTGGTGCAGCAGAAAATGAGCAGATATACTGTAACTGGTGCAGCAGAAAAGGCACAGATATACTGTAGCTGGTGTAGCAGAAAAGATGCAGATTACCTGTGACTGGTGCAACAGAAAAGATGCAGATATACTGTAACTGGTGCAGCAGAAAAGGCACAAATATACTGTCACTTTTGAAGCAGATAAGACACAGATTACCTGTAACTGGTGCAGTAGAAAAGGCACAGATGTACTGTAACTGGTGTAGCAGAAAATACGCAGATTACCTGTGACTGGTGCAGCAGAAAAGGAGCAGATACACTGTAACTGGTGCAAAAGAAAATACAAAGATATACTGTAACTGGTGCAGCAGAAAAGGCACAGATATACTGTAACCTGTGCTGCAGAAAAGGCACAGATATACTGTTACTGGTGCAGCAGAACAGATGCAGATATACTGTAACTAGTGAAGCAGAAAAGGCACAGATACATTTTAACTGGTGCAGCAGAAAATACACAGATATACTGTAACTAGTGCAGCAGAAAAGGCACAGATATACTGTAACTGGTGCAGCAAAAAAGACACAAATATACTGTAACTTCTGCAGCAGAAAAGGTGCAGATATACTGTAACTGGTGCAGCAGAAAAGCCAAAGATATACTGTAACTGGTGCAGCTGAAAAGGCACAGATATACTGTAACTGGTGCATCAGGAAAGGCACAGATATACTGTAACTGGTGTAGCAGAATAGGCACAGACACACTGTAACTGGTGCAGCAGAAACTACACAGATATACTGTAACTGGTGCAGCTGAAAAGACACAGATATACTGTAACTTCTGCAGCAGAAAATGCTCAGATATACTTTAACTGGTGCAGCAGAAATGGCACAGATATACTATAACTGGTGCAGCAGAAAACGCACAGATATACTGTAACTGGTGCTGCAGAAAAGGCACAGATATACTGTAACTGGTGCAGCAGAAAATACACAGATATACTGTAACAGGTGCAGCAGAAAAGGCACAGATGTACTGTAACTGGTGCAGCTGAAAAGACGCAGATATACTGTAATTTGCCGCAGAAAAGGCACAGATATACTGTAACTGGTGCAACAGGAATTTCACAGATATACTGTAATTGGTGCAGCAGAAAAGGTGCAGATATACTGTAACTGTTGCAGCAGAAAAGACTCAGATATACTGCAACTGGTGCAGCAGAAAAGGCTCAGATATACTGTAACTGGTGTAGCAAAAAAAGGCACAGACACACTGTAACTGGTGCAGCAGAAAATACACAGATATACTGTAACTAGTGCAGCAGAAAAGGTGCAGATATACTATAACTGGTGCAGCTGAAAAGACACAGATATACTGTAACTTCTGCAGCAGAAAATGCACAGATATACTTTAACTGGTGCAGCAGAAATGGCACAGATATACTATAACTGGTGCAGCAGAAATCGCACAGATATACTGTAACTGGTGCAGCAGAAAAGGCACAGATATACTGCAACTGGTGCAGCAGAAAATACACAGATATACTGTAACTGGTGCAGCAGAAAAGGCACAGATGTACTGTAACTGGTGCAGCTGAAAAGACACAGATATACTGTAATTTTCAGCAGAAAAGGCACAGATATACTGAAACTGGTGCAGCAGGAATGGCACAGATATACTGTAATTGGTGCAGCAGAAAAGGCGCAGATGTACTGTAACTGGTGCAGCAGAAAAGACTCAGATATACTGTAACTGGTGCAGCAGAAAAGGCACATATATACTGTAACTGGTGCAGCAGAAAAGGCACAGATATACTGTAACTGGTGCAGCAGAAAAGGCGCAGATATACTGTAACTGGTGCAGCAGAAACAGCACAGATTTACTGTAACTTTTGAAGCAGAAAAGACACAGATATACTGTAACTGGTGCAGCAGAAAAGGCACAGAAATACTGTAACTGGTGCAGCAGAAAAGGCACAGATATACTGTAACTGGTGCAGCAGAAAATACACAGATATACTGTAACAGGTGCAGCAGAAAAGGCACAGATGTACTGTAACTGGTGCAGCTGAAAAGACACAGATATACTGTAATTTGCTGCAGAAAAGGCACAGATATACTCTAACTGGTGCAGCAGGAATGGCACAGATATACTGTAACTAGTGCAGCAGAAAAGGTGCAGATATACTTAACTTCTGCAGCAGAAAATGCACAGATATACTTTAACTGGTGCAGCAGAAATAGAACAGATATACTATAACTGGTGCAGCAGAAATTGCACAGATATACTGTAACTGGTGCAGCAGAAAAGGCACAGATATACTGTAACTGATGCAGCAGAAAATACACAGATATACTGTAACTGGTGCAGCAGAAAAGGCACGGATGTACTGTAACTGGTGCAGCTGAAAAGACACAGATATACTGTAATTTGCAGCAGAAAAGACACAGATATACTGTAACTGGTGCAGCAGAAAAGGCACAGAAATACTGTAACTTTTGAAGCAGAAAAGACGCAGATATACTGTAACTTCTGCAGCAGAAAATGCACAGATATACTGTAACTGGTGCAGCAGAAATGGCACAGATATTCTGTAACTGGTGCAGCAGAAAAGGCACAGATATACTGTAACTGGTGCAGCAGAAAAGGCACAGATTTACTGTAACTGGTGCAGCAGAAAATACACAGATATACTGTAACTGGTGCAGCAGAAAAGGCACAGATGTACTGTAACTGGTGCAGCAGAAAAGGCACAGATATACTGTAACTGGTGCAGCAGAAAAGGCACAGATATACTGTAACTGGTGCAACAGAAAATACAAAGATATACTGTAACTGGTGCAGCAGAAAAGGCACAGATATACTGTAACTGGTGCATCAGAAAAAGCACAGATATACTGTAACTGGTGTAGCAGAAAAGGCGCAGATACACTGTAACTGGTGCAGCTGAAAAGACACAGATATACTGTAACTTCTGCATCAGAAAAGGCACAGATATACTTTAACTGGTGCAGCAGAAAAGGCGCAGATATACTGTAACTGGTGCAGAAGAAAAGGCACAGATATACTGTAACTGGTGTAGCAGAAAAGGCAAAGATACTGTAACTGGTGCAGCAGAAAATGAGCAGATATACTGTAACTGGTGCAGCAGAAAATGAGCAGATATACGGTAACTGGTGCAGCAGAAAAGGCGCAGATATACTGTAACTGGTGCAACAGAAAATACAAAGATATACTGTAACTGGTGCAGCATAAAAGGCACAGATATACTGTAACTGGTGCATCAGAAAAGGCACAGATATACTCTAATTTATGCAGCAGAAAAGGCGCAGATATACTTTAACTGGTGCAGCAGAAAAGG
The DNA here is from genome assembly GCA_031769625.1 of Taudactylus pleione. Taxonomy (NCBI): domain Eukaryota; kingdom Metazoa; phylum Chordata; class Amphibia; order Anura; family Myobatrachidae; genus Taudactylus; species Taudactylus pleione. The sequence continues at coordinate 878,321 of JAUIMM010000251.1, forward strand.
CGCAGATATACTGTAAATGGTGCAGCAGAAAAGGCGCAGATATACTGTAACCTGTGCAGCAGAAAAGGCACAGATATACTGTAACCTGTGCAGCAGAAAAGGCACAGATATACTGTAACTGGTGCAGCAGAAAAGACTCAGATATACTCTAATTTCTGCAGCAGAAAAGGCGCAGATATACTTTAGCTGGTGCAGCAGAAAAAGCGCAGATATACTGTAACTGGTGCAGCAGAAAAGGCGCAGATATACTGTAACTGGTGCAGCAGAAAAGGCACAGATATACTGTAACTGGTGCAGCAGAAAAGGCGCAGATATACTGTAACCTGTGCAGCAGAAAAGGCACAGATATACTGTAACCTGTGCAGCAGAAAAGGAACAGATATACTGTAACTGGTGCAGCAGAAAAGACACAGATATACTCTAATTTATGCAGCAGAAAAGGCGCAGATATACTTTAACTGGTGCAGCAGAAAAGGCGCAGATATACTGTAACTGGTGCAGCAGAAAAGGCGCAGATATACTGTAACTGGTGCAGCAGAAAAGGCACAGATATACTGTAACTTTTGAAGCAGAAAAGACACAGATATACTGTAACTGGTGCAGCAGAAAAGGCACAGATATACTGTAACTGGTGCAGCAGAAAAGGCACAGATATACTGTAACTGGTGCTGCAGAAAAGGCACAGATATACTGTAACTGGTGCAGCAGAAGAGGAGCAGATATACTGTAACTGCTGCAGCCGAAAAGGTGCAGATATACAGTAACTGCTGCAGCAGAAAAGGCACAGATATACTGTAACTGGTGCAGCAGAAATGGCACAAATATACTGTAACTTTTGAAGCAGAAATGACACAGATATCCTGTAACTGGTGCAGCAGAAAAGGCACAGAAATACTGTAACTTTTGAAGCAGAAAAGACACATATATACTGTAACTGGTGCAGCAGAAAAGGCACAGATATACTGTAACCTGTGCAGCAGAAAAGGCACAGATATACTGTAACTGGTGCAGCAGAACAGATGCAGATATACTGTAACTAATGAAGCAGAAAAGGCGCAGATATACTGTAACTGGTGCAGCAGAAAATGAGCAGATATACTGTAACTGGTGCAGCAGAAAATACAAAGATATACTGTAACTGGTGCAGCAGAAAAGGCACAGATATACTGTAACCTGTGCAGCAGAAAAGGCACAGATATACTGTAACCTGTGCAGCAGAAAAGGCACAGATATACTGTAACCTGTGCAGCAGAAAAGGCACAGATATACTGTAACTTCTGCAGCTGAAAAGACACAGATATACTGTAACTTCTGCAGCAGAAAAGGCACAGATATACTTTAAATGGTGCATCAGAAAAGGCACAGATATACTGTAACTGTTGTAGCAGAAAAGACGCAGATATACTGTAACTGGTGCAGCAGAAAAGGCGCAGATATACTGTAACCTGTGCAGCAGAAAAGGCACAGATATACTGTAACCTGTGCAGCAGAAAAGGCACAGATATACTGTAACTGGTGCAGCAGAAAAGACTCAGATATACTCTAATTTCTGCAGCAGAAAAGGCGCAGATATACTATAGCTGGTGCAGCAGAAAAAGCGCAGATATACTGTAACTGGTGCAGCAGAAAAGGCGCAGATATACTGTAACTGGTGCAGCAGAAAAGGCACAGATATACTTTAACTTTTGAAGCAGAAAAGACACAGATATGCTGTAACTGGTGCAGCAGAAAAGGCACAGATATACTGTAACTGGTGCAGCAGAAAAATCACAGATATACTGTAACTGGTGCTGCTGAAAAGGCACAGATATACTGTAACTGGTGCAGCATAAGAGGCACAGATATACTGTAACTGCTGCAGCCAAAAAGGTGCAGATATACTGTAACTGCTGCAGCAGAAAAGGCACAGATATACTGTAACTGCTGCAGTAGAAGAGGCACAGATATACTGTAACTTTTGAAGCAGAAATGACACAGATATACTTTAACTGGTGCAGCAGAAAAGGCACAGAAATAGTGTAACTTTTGAAGCAGAAAAGACACATATATACTGTAACTGGTGCATCAGAAAAGGAACAAATATACTGTAACTTTTGAAGCAGAAAAGACACAGATATACTGTAAATGGTGCAGCAGAAAAGGCACAAATATACTGTAACTGGTGTAACAGAAAAGATGCAGATTACCTGTGACTGGTATAGCAGAAAAGACGCAGATATACTGTAACTGGTGCAGCAGAAAAGGCACAGATATACTGTAACCTGTGCAGCAGAAAAGGCACAGATATACTGTAACTGGTGCAGCAGAACAGATGCAGATATACTGTAACTAATGAAGCAGAAAAGGCGCAGATATACTGTAACTGGTGCAGCAGAAAATGAGCAGATATACTGTAACTGGTGCAGCAGAAATGTTGCAGACATACTGTAACTTTTGAAGCAGAAAAGACACAGATATACTGTAACTGGTGCAGCAGAAAAGGCACAGAAATACAGTCACTTTTGAAGAAGAAAAGACACAAATATACTGTAACTGGTGCAGCAGAAAAGGCACAGACACACTGTAACTTTTGAAGCAGAAAAGACACAGATATACTGTAACTGGTGCAGCAGAAAAGGCACAGATATACTGTAACTGGTGCAGCAGAAAAGGCACAGATATACTGTAATTGGTGCTGCAGAAAAGGCACATATATACTGTAACTGGTGCAGCAGAAAAGTTGCAGATATACTGTAACTGGTGCAGCAGAAAAGGCACAGATATACTGTAACTGGTGCAGCTGAAAAGACACAGATATACTGTAACTTCTGCAGCAGAAAAGGCACAGATATACGTAAACTGGTGCAGCAGAAAAGGTGCAGATATACTGTAACTGGTGCAGAAGAAAAGGCACAGATATACTGTAACTGGTGTAGCAGAAAAGCTAAAGATACTGTAACTGGTGCAGCAGAAAATGAGCAGATATACTGTAACTAGTGCAGCAGAAAATGAGCAGATATACTGTAACTGGTGCAGCAGAAAAGGCGCAGATATACTGTAACTGGTGCAACAGAAAATACAAAGATATACTGTAACTGGTGCAGCAGAAAAGGCACAGATATACTGTAACTGGTGCATCAGAAAAGGCACAGATATACTGTAACTGGTGTAACAGAAAAGGCGCAGATATACTGTAACTGGTGCAGCAGAAAAGGCGCAGATATACTGTAACCTGTGCAGCAGAAAAGGCATAAATATACTGTAATCTGTGCAGCAAAAAAGGCACAGATATACTGTAACTGGTGCAGCAGAAAAGACACAGATATACTCTAATTTCTGCAGCAGAAAAGGCACAGATATACTTTAACTGGTGCAGCAGAAAAGGCGCAGATAAACTGTAAATGGTGCCGCAGAAAAGGCGCAGATATACTGTAACCAGTGCAGCAGAAAAGGCACAGATATACTGTAACTTTTGAAGCAGAAAAGACACAGATATACTGTAACTGGTGCAGCAGAAAAGGCACAGATATACTGTAACTGGTGCTGCAGAAAAGGCACAGATATACTGTAACTGGTGCTGCAGAAAAGGCACAGATATACTGTAACTGGTGCAGCAGAAGAGGCGCAGATATACTGTAACTGCTGCAGCCGAAAAGGTGCAGATATACTGTAACTGCTGCAGCAGAAAAGGCACAGATATACTGTAACTTTTGAAGCAGAAAAGACACCTATATACTGTAACTGGTGCATCAGAAAAGGAACAAATATACTGTAACTTTTGAAGCAGAAAAGACACAGATATACTGTAAATGGTGCAGCAGAAAAGGCACAAATATACTGTAACTGGTGTAGCAGAAAAGATGCAGATTACCTGTGACTGGTATAGCAGAAAAGACGCAGATATACTGTAACTGGTGCAGCAGAAAAGGCACAGATATACTGTAACCTGTGCAGCAGAAAAGGCACAGATATACTGTAACTGGTGCAGCAGAACAGATGCAGATATACTGTAACTAATGAAGCAGAAAAGGCGCAGATATACTGTAACTGGTGCAGCAAAAAATGATCAGATATACTGTAACTGGTGCAGAAGAAAAGACACAGATATACTGTAACTGGTGCAGCAGAAAAGGCACAGAAATACTGTAACTTTTGAAGCAGAAGTGACACATATATACTGTAACTGGTGCAGCTGAAAAGGCACAGTTATACTGTAAATGGTGTAGCAGAAAAGACGCAGATTACCTGTGACTGGTGCAGCAGAAAAGATGCAGATATACTGTAACTAGTGAAGCAGAAAAGGCGCAGATATACTGTAACTGGTGCAGCAGAAAATGAGCAGATATACTGTAACTGGTGCAGCAGCAAAGTTGCAGATATACTGTAACTGGTGCAACAGAAAATACAAAGATATACTGTAACTGGTGCAGCTGAAAAGGCACAGATATACTGTAACTGGTGCATCAGAAAAGGCAAAGATATACTGTACCTGGTGCAGCAGAAAAGACGCAGATATATTGTAACTGGTGCAGCACAAAATGAACAGATATACTGTATCTGGTGCAGCAGAAAAGGTGCAGATACACTGTAACTGGTGCAACAGAAAATACAAAGATATACTGTAACTGGTGCAGCAGAAAAGGCACAGATATACTGTAACTGGTGCATCAGAAATGGCACATATATACTGTAACTGGTGTAGCAGAAAAGGCACAGATACATTGTAACTGGTGCAGCAGAAAATACACAGATATACTGTAACTAGTGCAGCAGAAAAGGCACAGATATACTGTAACTGGTGCTGCAGAAATGGCACAAATATACTGTAACTTTTGAAGCAGAAAAGACACAGATTACCTGTAACTGGTGCAGCAGAAAAGGCACAGATATACTGTAACTGGTGCATCAGAAAAGGCACATATATACTGTAGCTGGTGTAGCAGAAAAGGCACAGATACATTGTAACTGGTGCAGCAGAAAATACACAGATATACTGTAACTAGTGCAGCAGAAAAGGCACAGATATACTGTAACTGGTGCTGCAGAAATGGCACAAATATACTGTAACTTTTCAAGCAGAAAAGACACAGATTACCTGTAACTGGTGCAGCAGAAAAGTCACAGATATACTGTAACTGGTGTAGCAGAAAAGACGCAGATTACCTGTGACTGGTGCAGCAGAAAAGATACAGATATACTGTAACTGGTGCAGCAGAAAAGGCACAGATATACTGTAACCTGTGCAGCAGAAAAGGCACAGATATACTGTAACTGGTGCAGCAGAACAGATGCAGATATACTGTAACTAGTGAAGCAGAAAAGGCGCAGATATACTGTAACTGGTGCAGCAGAAAATGAGCAGATACACTGTAACTGGTGCAGCAGAAAAGTTGCAGATATACTGTAACTGGTGCAACAGAAAATACAAAGATATACTGTAACTAGTGCAGCAGAAAAGGCACAGATATACTGTAACTGGTGCATCAGAGAAGGCAAAGATATACTGTAACTGGTGCAGCACAAAAGTTGCAGATATACTGTAACTGGTGCAACAGAAAATACAAAGATATACTGTAACTGGTGCAGCAGAAAAAACGCAGATATATTGTAACTGGTGCAGCACAAAATGAGCAGATATACTGTAACTGGTGCAGCAGAAAAGGAGCAGATACACTGTAACTGGTGCAACAGAAAATACAAAGATATACTGTAACTGGTGCAGCAGAAAAGGCTCAGATATACTGTAACTGGTGCATCAGAAAAGGCACAGATATACTGTAACTGGTGCAGCAGAAAAGACACAGATATACAGTAACTGTTGCAGCAGAAAAGGTGCAGATATACTGTAACTGGTGCAGCAGAAAAGGAAAGATATACTGTAAATGGTGCAGTAGAAAAGGCACAGAAACACTATAACTGGTGCAGCAGAAAATACACATGTAACTAGTGCAGCAGAAAATGTGCAGATATACTGTAACTGGTGCAGCTGAAAAGACACAGATATACTGTAACTTCTGCAGCAGAAAATGCACAGATATACTTTAACTGGTGCAGCAGAAAAGGCACAGATATACTGTAATTGGTGCTGCAGAAAAGGCACATATATACTGTAACTGGTGCAGCAGAAAAGTTGCAGATATACTGTAACTGGTGCAGCAGAAAAGGCACAGATATACTGTAACTGGTGCAGCTGAAAAGACACAGATATACTGTAACTTCTGCAGCAGAAAAGGCACAGATATACGTAAACTGGTGCAGCAGAAAAGGTGCAGATATACTGTAACTGGTGCAGAAGAAAAGGCACAGATATACTGTAACTGGTGTAGCAGAAAAGCTAAAGATACTGTAACTGGTGCAGCAGAAAATGAGCAGATATACTGTAACTAGTGCAGCAGAAAATGAGCAGATATACTGTAACTGGTGCAGCAGAAAAGGCGCAGATATACTGTAACTGGTGCAACAGAAAATACAAAGATATACTGTAACTGGTGCAGCAGAAAAGGCACAGATATACTGTAACTGGTGCATCAGAAAAGGCACAGATATACTGTAACTGGTGTAGCAGAAAAGGCGCAGATATACTGTAACTGGTGCAGCAGAAAAGGCGCAGATATACTGTAACCTGTGCAGCAGAAAAGGCATAAATATACTGTAACCTGTGCAGCAAAAAAGGCACAGATATACTGTAACTGGTGCAGCAGAAAAGACACAGATATACTCTAATTTCTGCAGCAGAAAAGGCACAGATATACTTTAACTGGTGCAGCAGAAAAGGCGCAGATAAACTGTAAATGGTGCCGCAGAAAAGCCGCAGATATACTGTAACCAGTGCAGCAGAAAAGGCACAGATATACTGTAACTTTTGAAGCAGAAAAGACACAGATATACTGTAACTGGTGCAGCAGAAAAGGCACAGATATACTGTAACTGGTGCTGCAGAAAAGGCACAGATATACTGTAACTGGTGCTGCAGAAAAGGCACAGATATACTGTAACTGGTGCAGCAGAAGAGGCGCAGATATACTGTAACTGCTGCAGCCGAAAAGGTGCAGATATACTGTAACTGCTGCAGCAGAAAAGGCACAGATATACTGTAACTTTTGAAGCAGAAAAGACACCTATATACTGTAACTGGTGCATCAGAAAAGGAACAAATATACTGTAACTTTTGAAGCAGAAAAGACACAGATATACTGTAAATGGTGCAGCAGAAAAGGCACAAATATACTGTAACTGGTGTAGCAGAAAAGATGCAGATTACCTGTGACTGGTATAGCAGAAAAGACGCAGATATACTGTAACTGGTGCAGCAGAAAAGGCACAGATATACTGTAACCTGTGCAGCAGAAAAGGCACAGATATACTGTAACTGGTGCAGCAGAACAGATGCAGATATACTGTAACTAATGAAGCAGAAAAGGCGCAGATATACTGTAACTGGTGCAGCAAAAAATGATTAGATATACTGTAACTGGTGCAGAAGAAAAGACACAGATATACTGTAACTGGTGCAGCAGAAAAGGCACAGAAATACTGTAACTTTTGAAGCAGAAGTGACACATATATACTGTAACTGGTGCAGCTGAAAAGGCACAGATATACTGTAAATGGTGTAGCAGAAAAGACGCAGATTACCTGTGACTGGTGCAGCAGAAAAGACGCAGATATACTGTAACTAGTGAAGCAGAAAAGGCGCAGATATACTGTAACTGGTGCAGCAGAAAATGAGCAGATATACTGTAACTGGTGCAGCAGCAAAGTTGCAGATATACTGTAACTGGTGCAACAGAAAATACAAAGATATACTGTAACTGGTGCAGCTGAAAAGGCACAGATATACTGTAACTGGTGCATCAGAAAAGGCAAAGATATACTGTACCTGGTGCAGCAGAAAAGACGCAGATATATTGTAACTGGTGCAGCACAAAATGAACAGATATACTGTAACTGGTGCAGCAGAAAAGGTGCAGATACACTGTAACTGGTGCAACAGAAAATACAAAGATATACTGTAACTGGTGCAGCAGAAAAGGCACAGATATACTGTAACTGGTGCATCAGAAATGGCACATATATACTGTAACTGGTGTAGCAGAAAAGACACAGATACATTGTAACTGGTGCAGCAGAAAATACACAGATATACTGTAACTAGTGCAGCAGAAAAGGCACAGATATACTGTAACTGGTGCTGCAGAAATGGCACAAATATACTGTAACTTTTGAAGCAGAAAAGACACAGATTACCTGTAACTGGTGCAGCAGAAAAGGCACAGATATACTGTAACTGGTGCATCAGAAAAGGCACATATATACTGTAGCTGGTGTAGCAGAAAAGGCACAGATACATTGTAACTGGTGCAGCAGAAAATACACAGATATACTGTAACTAGTGCAGCAGAAAAGGCACAGATATACTGTAACTGGTGCTGCAGAAATGGCACAAATATACTGTAACTTTTCAAGCAGAAAAGACACAGATTACCTGTAACTGGTGCAGCAGAAAAGTCACAGATATACTGTAACTGGTGTAGCAGAAAAGACGCAGATTACCTGTGACTGGTGCAGCAGAAAAGATACAGATATACTGTAACTGGTGCAGCAGAAAAGGCACAGATATACTGTAACCTGTGCAGCATAAAAGGCACAGATATACTGTAACTGGTGCAGCAGAACAGATGCAGATATACTGTAACTAGTGAAGCAGAAAAGGCGCAGATATACTGTAACTGGTGCAGCAGAAAATGAGCAGATATACTGTAACTGGTGCAGCAGAAAAGTTGCAGATATACTGTAACTGGTGCAACAGAAAATACAAAGATATACTGTAACTAGTGCAGCAGAAAAGGCACAGATATACTGTAACTGGTGCAGCAGAAAAGGCACAGATATACTGTAACCTGTGCAGCAGAAAAGGCACAGATATACTGTAACTGGTGCAGCAGAACAGATGCAGATATACTGTAACTAGTGAAGCAGAAAAGGCGCAGATATACTGTAACTGGTGCAGCAGAATATGAGCAGATATACTGTAACTGGTGCAGAACAAAAGTTGCAGATATACTGTAACTGGTGCAACAGAAAATACAAAGATATACTGTAACTGGTGCAGCAGAAAAGACGCAGATATATTGTAACTGGTGCAGCACAAAATGAGCAGATATACTGTAACTGGTGCAGCAGAAAAGGAGCAGATACACTGTAACTGGTGCAACAGAAAATACAAAGATATACTGTAACTGGTGCAGCAGAAAAGGCACAGATATACTGTAACTGGTGCATCAGAAAAGGCACAGATATACTGTAACTGGTGCAGCAGAAAAGGAAAGATATACTGTAAATGGTGCAGTAGAAAAGGCACAGAAACACTATAACTGGTGCAGCAGAAAATACACATGTAACTAGTGCAGCAGAAAATGTGCAGATATACTGTAACTGGTGCAGCTGAAAAGACACAGATATACTGTAACTTCTGCAGCAGAAAATGCACAGATATACTTTAACTGGTGCAGCAGAAATGGCACAGATATAGTATAAATGGTGCAGCAGAAAAGGCACAGATATACTGTAACTGGTGCAGCAGAAAAGGCACAGATATACTGTAACTGGTGCAGCAGAAAATACACAGATATACTGTAACTGGTGCAGCAGAAAAGGCACAGATATACTGTAACTGGTGCAGCAGGAATGGCACAGATATACTGTAATTGGTGCAGCAGAAAAGGCACAGATATACTGTAACTGGTGCAGTAGAAAAGACGCAGATATACTGTAACTGGTGCAGCAGAAAAGGGGCAGATATATTGTCACTGGTGCCGCAGAAAATGAGCAGATATACTGTAACTGGTGCAGCAGAAAAGGTGCAGATATACTTTAACTGGTGCAGCAGAAACGGCACAGATATACTGTAATTTTTGAAGCAGAAAAGACACATAAATACTGTAACTGGTGCAGCAGAATAGGCACAAATATACTGTTACTTTTGAATCAGAAAAGACACAGATATACTGTAACTGGTGCAGTAGAAAAGACGCAGATATACTGTAACTGGTGCAGCAGAAAAGGCGCAGATATACTGTCACTGGTGCCGCAGAAAATGAGCAGATATACTGTAACTGGTGAAGCAGAAAAGGCGCAGATATACTTTAACTGGTGCAGCAGAAACGGCACAGATATACTGTAATTTTTGAAGCAGAAAAGACACATAAATACTGTAACTGGTGCAGCAGAATAGGCACAAATATACTGTAACTTTTGAATCAGAAAAGACACAGATATACTGTAACTAGTGCAGCAGAAAAGGCACAGATATACTGTAACTGCTGCAGCAGAAAAGGCACAGATATACTGTAACTGCTGCAGCAGAAAAGGCACAGATATACTGTAACCTGTGCAGCAGAAAAGGCACAGATATACTGTAACTGGTGCAGCTGAACAGATGCAGATATACTGTAACTAGTGAAGCAGAAAAGGTGCACCAGTTACAGATATACTGCAACTTTTGTGCTGCACCAGTTACAGATATACTGTAACTGGTGCAGCAGAGAATGAGCAGATATACTGTAACTGGTGCAGCTCAAAAGTTGCAGATATACTGTTACTGGTGCAACAGAAAATACAAAGATATACTGTAGCTGGTGCAGCAGAAAAGACGCAGATATACTTTAACTGGTGCAGCACAAAATGAGCAGATATACTGTAACTTCTGCAGCAGAAAAGGCACAGATATACTTTAACTGGTGCAGCAGAAAAGGTGCAGATATACTGTAACTGGTGCAGCAGAAAAGGCACAGATATACTGTAACTGGTGCATCAGAAAAGGCACAGATATAATGTAACTGGTGTAGCAGAAAAGGCACAGATACATTGTAACTGGTGCTGCAGAAAATACACAGATATACTGTAACTAGTGCAGCAGAAAAGGCACAGATATACTGTAACTGGTGCAGCAGAAAAGGCGCAGATATACTGTGACTGGTGCAGCAGAAAAGATGCAGATATACTGTAACTGGTGCAGCAGAAAAGGCACAAATATACTGTCACTTTTGAAGCAGAAAAGACACAGATTACCTGTAACTGGTGCAGCAGAAAAGGCACAGATGTACTGTAACTGGTGTAGCAGAAAATACGCAGATTACCTGTGACTGGTGCAGCAGAAAAGATGCAGATATACTGTAACTGGTGCAGCAGAAAAGGCACAGATATACTGTAACCTGTGCAGCAGAAAAGGCACAGATATACTGTTACTGGGGCAGCAGAACAGATGCAGATATACTGTAACTAGTGAAGCAGAAAAGGCACAGATACATTGTAACTGGTGCAGCAGAAAGTACACAGATATACTGTAACTAGTGCAGCAGAAAAGGCACAGATATACTGTAACTGGGGCATCAGAAAAGGCACAGATATACTGTAACTGGTGTAGCAGAAAAGGCGCAGATATACTGTAACTGGAGCAGCAGAAAAGGCGCAGATATACTGTAACCTGTGCAGCAGAAAAGGCACAGATATACTGTAACCTGTGCAGCAGAAAAGGCACAGATATACTGTAACTGGTGCAGCAGAAAAGACTCAGATATACCCTAATTTCTGCAGCAGAAAAGGCGCAGATATATACTTTAGCTGGTGCAGCAGAAAAGGCGCAGATATACTGTAACTGGTGCAGCAGAAAAGGCGCAGATATACTGTAACTGGTGCAGCAGAAAAGGCACAGATATACTGTAACTTTTGAAGCAGAAAAGACACAGATATGCTGTAACTGGTGCAGCAGAAAAGGCACAGATATATTGTAACTGGTGCAGCAGAAAAGCCACAGATATACTGTAACTGGTGCTGCTGAAAAGGCACAGATATACTGTAACTGGTGCAGCAGAAGAGGCGCAGATATACTGTAACTGCTGCAGCCGAAAAGGTGCAGATATACTGTAACTGCTGCAGCAGAAAAGGCACAGATATACTGTAACTGGTGCAGCAGAAAAGGCACAGATATACTGAAACTTTTGAAGCAGAAATGACACAGATATACTGTAACTGGTGCAGCAGAAAAGCCACAGAAATACTGTAACTTTTGAAGCAGAAAAGACACATATATACTGTAACTGGTGCATCAGAAAAAGAACAAATATACTGTAACTTTTGAAGCAGAAAAGACACAGATATACTGTAAATGGTGCAGCAGAAAAGGCACAAATATACTGTAACTGGTGTAACAGAAAAGACGCAGATTACCTGTGACTGGTATAGCAGAAAAGACGCAGATATACTGTAACTTGTGCAGCAGAAAAGGCACAGATATACTGTAACCTGTGCAGCAGAAAAGGCACAGATATACTGTAAAAGGTGCAGCAGAACAGATGCAGATATACTGTAACTAATGAAGCAGAAAAGGCGCAGATAAACTGTAACTGGTGCAGCAGAAAATGAGCAGATATACTGTAACTGGTGCAGCAGAAATGTTGCAGACATACTGTAACTTTTGAAGCAGAAAAGACACAGATATACTGTAACTGGTGCAGCAGAAAAGACACAGAAATACACTCACTTTTGAAGCAGAAAATAGACAAATATACTGTAACTGGTGCAGCAGAAAAGGCACAGACACACTGTAACTTTTGAAGCAGAATAGACACAGATATATTGTAACTGGTGCAGCAGAAAAGGCACAGATATACTGTAACTGGTGCAGCAGAAAAGGCACAGATATACTGTAACTGGTGCAGCAGAAAATACACAGATATACTGTAACTGGTGCAGCAGAAAAGACACAGATATACTGTAACTGGTGCAGCAGAAAAGGCACAGAAATACGGTAACTTTTGATGCAGAAGTGACACATATATACTGTAACTGGTGCAGCAGAAAAGGCACAGATATACTGTAACTGGTGTAGCAGAAAAGACGCAGATTACCTGTGACTGGTGCAGCAGAAAAGATGCAGATATACTGTAACTGGTGCAGAAGAAAATACACAGATATACTGTAACTAGTGCAGCAGAAAAGGTGCAGATATACTGTAACTGGTGCAGCTGAAAAGACACAGATATACTGTAACTTCTGCAGCTGAAAATGCACAGATATACTTTAACTGGTGCAGCAGAAATGGCACAGATATACTATAACTGGTGCAGCAGAAATCGCACAGATATACTGTAACTGGTGCAGCAGAAAAGGAACAGATATACTGTAACTGGTGCAGCAGAAAATACACAGATATACTGTAACTGGTGCAGCAGAAAAGGCACAGATGTACTGTAACTGGTGCCGCTGAAAAGACACAGATATACTGTAATTTGCAGCAGAAAAGGCACAGATATACTGTAACTGTTGCAGCAGGAATGGCACAGATATACTGTAATTGGTGCAGCCGAAAAGGCGCAGATATACTGTAACTGGTGCAGCAGAAAAGACTCAGATATACCTTAACTGGTGCAGCAGAAAAGGCGCAGATATACTGTAACTGGTGCAGCAGAAAAGGCGCAGATATACTGTAACTGGTGCAGCAGAAAAGTCGCAGATATACTGTAACTGGTGCAGCAGAAACAGCACAGATATACTGTAACTTTTGAAGCAGAAAAGACACAGATATACTGTAACTGCTGCAGCAGAAAAGGCACAGATATACTGTTACTGGGGCAGCAGAACAGATGCAGATATACTGTAACTAGTGAAGCAGAAAAGGCACAGATACATTGTAACTGGTGCAGCAGAAAGTACACAGATATACTGTAACTAGTGCAGCAGAAAAGGCACAGATATACTGTAACTGGTGCATCAGAAAAGGCACAGATATACTGTAACTGGTGTAGCAGAAAAGGCGCAGATATACTGTAACTGGAGCAGCAGAAAAGGCGCAGATATACTGTAACCTGTGCAGCAGAAAAGGCACAGATATACTGTAACCTGTGCAGCAGAAAAGGCACAGATATACTGTAACTGGTGCAGCAGAAAAGACTCAGATATACCCTAATTTCTGCAGCAGAAAAGGCGCAGATATACTTTAGCTGGTGCAGCAGAAAAGGCGCAGATATACTGTAACTGGTGCAGCAGAAAAGGCGCAGATATACTGTAACTGGTGCAGCAGAAAAGGCACAGATATACTGTAACTTTTGAAGCAGAAAAGACACAGATATGCTGTAACTGGTGCAGCAGAAAAGGCACAGATATATTGTAACTGGTGCAGCAGAAAAGCCACAGATATACTGTAACTGGTGCTGCTGAAAAGGCACAGATATACTGTAACTGGTGCAGCAGAAGAGGCGCAGATATACTGTAACTGCTGCAGCCGAAAAGGTGCAGATATACTGTAACTGCTGCAGCAGAAAAGGCACAGATATACTGTAACTGGTGCAGCAGAAAAGGCACAGATATACTGAAACTTTTGAAGCAGAAATGACACAGATATACTGTAACTGGTGCAGCAGAAAAGCCACAGAAATACTGTAACTTTTGAAGCAGAAAAGACACATATATACTGTAACTGGTGCATCAGAAAAAGAACAAATATACTGTAACTTTTGAAGCAGAAAAGACACAGATATACTGTAAATGGTGCAGCAGAAAAGGCACAAATATACTGTAACTGGTGTAACAGAAAAGACGCAGATTACCTGTGACTGGTATAGCAGAAAAGACGCAGATATACTGTAACTTGTGCAGCAGAAAAGGCACAGATATACTGTAACCTGTGCAGCAGAAAAGGCACAGATATACTGTAACTGGTGCAGCAGAACAGATGCAGATATACTGTAACTAATGAAGCAGAAAAGGCGCAGATAAACTGTAACTGGTGCAGCAGAAAATGAGCAGATATACTGTAACTGGTGCAGCAGAAATGTTGCAGACATACTGTAACTTTTGAAGCAGAAAAGACACAGATATACTGTAACTGGTGCAGCAGAAAAGACACAGAAATACACTCACTTTTGAAGCAGAAAATACACAAATATACTGTAACTGGTGCAGCAGAAAAGGCACAGACACACTGTAACTTTTGAAGCAGAATAGACACAGATATATTGTAACTGGTGCAGCAGAAAAGGCACAGATATACTGTAACTGGTGCAGCAGAAAAGGCACAGATATACTGTAACTGGTGCAGCAGAAAATACACAGATATACTGTAACTGGTGCAGCAGAAAAGACACAGATATACTGTAACTGGTGCAGCAGAAAAGGCACAGAAATACGGTAACTTTTGATGCAGAAGTGACACATATATACTGTAACTGGTGCAGCAGAAAAGGCACAGATATACTGTAACTGGTGTAGCAGAAAAGACGCAGATTACCTGTGACTGGTGCAGCAGAAAAGATGCAGATATACTGTAACTGGTGCAGAAGAAAATACACAGATATACTGTAACTAGTGCAGCAGAAAAGGTGCAGATATACTGTAACTGGTGCAGCTGAAAAGACACAGATATACTGTAACTTCTGCAGCTGAAAATGCACAGATATACTTTAACTGGTGCAGCAGAAATGGCACAGATATACTATAACTGGTGCAGCAGAAATCGCACAGATATACTGTAACTGGTGCAGCAGAAAAGGAACAGATATACTGTAACTGGTGCAGCAGAAAATACACAGATATACTGTAACTGGTGCAGCAGAAAAGGCACAGATGTACTGTAACTGGTGCCGCTGAAAAGACACAGATATACTGTAATTTGCAGCAGAAAAGGCACAGATATACTGTAACTGTTGCAGCAGGAATGGCACAGATATACTGTAATTGGTGCAGCCGAAAAGGCGCAGATATACTGTAACTGGTGCAGCAGAAAAGACTCAGATATACCTTAACTGGTGCAGCAGAAAAGGCGCAGATATACTGTAACTGGTGCAGCAGAAAAGGCGCAGATATACTGTAACTGGTGCAGCAGAAAAGTCGCAGATATACTGTAACTGGTGCAGCAGAAACAGCACAGATATACTGTAACTTTTGAAGCAGAAAAGACACAGATATACTGTAACTGCTGCAGCAGAAAAGGCACAGATATACTGTTACTGGGGCAGCAGAACAGATGCAGATATACTGTAACTAGTGAAGCAGAAAAGGCACAGATACATTGTAACTGGTGCAGCAGAAAGTACACAGATATACTGTAACTAGTGCAGCAGAAAAGGCACAGATATACTGTAACTGGTGCATCAGAAAAGGCACAGATATACTGTAACTGGTGTAGCAGAAAAGGCGCAGATATACTGTAACTGGAGCAGCAGAAAAGGCGCAGATATACTGTAACCTGTGCAGCAGAAAAGGCACAGATATACTGTAACCTGTGCAGCAGAAAAGGCACAGATATACTGTAACTGGTGCAGCAGAAAAGACTCAGATATACCCTAATTTCTGCAGCAGAAAAGGCGCAGATATACTTTAGCTGGTGCAGCAGAAAAGGCGCAGATATACTGTAACTGGTGCAGCAGAAAAGGCGCAGATATACTGTAACTGGTGCAGCAGAAAAGGCACAGATATACTGTAACTTTTGAAGCAGAAAAGACACAGATATGCTGTAACTGGTGCAGCAGAAAAGGCACAGATATATTGTAACTGGTGCAGCAGAAAAGCCACAGATATACTGTAACTGGTGCTGCTGAAAAGGCACAGATATACTGTAACTGGTGCAGCAGAAGAGGCGCAGATATACTGTAACTGCTGCAGCCGAAAAGGTGCAGATATACTGTAACTGCTGCAGCAGAAAAGGCACAGATATACTGTAACTGGTGCAGCAGAAAAGGCACAGATATACTGAAACTTTTGAAGCAGAAATGACACAGATATACTGTAACTGGTGCAGCAGAAAAGCCACAGAAATACTGTAACTTTTGAAGCAGAAAAGACACATATATACTGTAACTGGTGCATCAGAAAAAGAACAAATATACTGTAACTTTTGAAGCAGAAAAGACACAGATATACTGTAAATGGTGCAGCAGAAAAGGCACAAATATACTGTAACTGGTGTAACAGAAAAGACGCAGATTACCTGTGACTGGTATAGCAGAAAAGACGCAGATATACTGTAACTTGTGCAGCAGAAAAGGCACAGATATACTGTAACTGGTGCAGCAGAAAATACACAGATATACTGTAACTGGTGCAGCAGAAAAGGCACAGATGTACTGTAACTGGTGCATCAGAAAAGGCACAGATGTACTGTAACTGGTGCAGCTGAAAAGACACAGATATACTGTAATTTGCAGCAGAAAAGGCACAGATATACTGTAACTGGTGCAGCAGGAATGGCACAGATATACTGTAATTGGTGCAGCAGAAAAGGTGCAGATATACTGTAACTTCTGCAGCAGAAAAGGCACAGATATACTGTAACTGGTGCTGCAGAAAAGGCACATATATACTGTAACTGGTGCAGCAGAAAAGTTGCAGATATACTGTAACTGGTGCAGCAGAAAAGGCACAGATATACTGTAACTGGTGCAGCTGAAAAGACACAGATATACTGTAACTTCTGCAGCAGAAAAGGCACAGATATACGTAAACTGGTGCAGCAGAAAAGGTGCAGATATACTGTAACTGGTGCAGAAGAAAAGGCACATATATACTGTAACTGGTGTAGCAGAAAAGGCAAAGATACTGTAACTGGTGCAGCAGAAAATGAGCAGATATACTGTAACTAGTGCAGCAGAAAATGAGCAGATATACTGTAACTGGTGCAGCAGAAAAGGTGCAGATATACTGTAACTGGTGCAACAGAAAATACAAAGATATACTGTAACTGGTGCAGCAGAAAAGGCACAGATATACTGTAACTGGTGCACCAGAAAAGGCACAGATATACTGTAACTGGTGTAGCAGAAAAGGCGCAGATATACTGTAACTGGTGCAGCAGAAAAGGCGCAGATATACTGTAACCTGTGCAGCAGAAAAGGCACAGATATACTGTAACCTGTGCAGCAGAAATGGCACAGATATACTGTAACTGGTGCAGCAGAAAAGACACAGATATACTCTAATTTCTGCAGCAGAAAAGGCACAGATATACTTTAACTGGTGCAGCAGAAAAGCGCAGATAAACTGTAACTGGTGCAGCAGAAAAGGCGCAGATATACTGTAACCGGTGCAGCAGAAAAGGCACAGATATTCTGTAACTTTTGAAGCAGAAAAGACACAGATATACTGTAAATGGTGCAGCAGAAAAGGCACAAATATACTGTAACTGGTGTAGCAGAAAAGACGCAGATTACCTGTGACTGGTATAGCAGAAAAGACGCAGATATACTGTAACTGGTGCAACAGAAAAGGCACAGATATACTGTAACCTGTGCAACAGAAAAGGCACAGATATACTGTAACTGGTGCAGCAGAACAGATGCAGATATGCTGTAACTAATGAAGCAGAAAAGGCGCAGATATTCTGTAACTGGTGCAGCAAAAAATTAGCAGATATACTGAAACTGGTGCAGCAGAAATGTTGCAGACATACTGTAACTTTTGAAGCAGAAAAGACACAGATATACTGTAACTGGTGCAGCAGAAAAGGCACAGGAATACAGTCACTTTTGAAGCAGAAAAGACACAAATATACTGTAACTGGTGCAGCAGAAAAGGCACAGACATACTGTAACTTTTGAAGCAGAAAAGACACAGATATACTGTAACTGGTGCAGCAGAAAAGGCACAGATATACTGTAACTGCTGCAGCAGAAAAGGCACAGACATACTGTAACTGCTGCAGCAGAAAAGGCACAGATATACTGTAAACTGTGCAGCAGAAAAGGCACAGATATACTGTAACTTGTGCAGCAGAAAAGACACAGATATACTCTAATTTCTGCAGCAGAAAAGGCGCAGATATACTTTAACTGGTGTAGCAGAAAATGCAAAGATATACTGTAAATGGTGCAGAAGAAAATGAGCAGATATACTGTAACTGGTGCAGCAGAAAATGAGCAGATATACTGTAACTGGTGCAGCAGAAAAGGCGCAGATATACTGTAACTGGTGCAACTGAAAAGACACAGATATACTGTAACTTCTGCAGCAGAAAAGGCACAGATATACTTTAACTGGTGCAGCAGAAAAGGCGCAGATATACTGTAACTGGTGCAGAAGAAAAGGAACAGATATACTGTAACTGGTGTAGCAGAAAAGGCAAAGATATACTGTAACTTGTGCAGCAGAAAATGAGCAGATATACTGTAACTGGTGCAGCAGAAAATGGGCAGATATACTGTAACTGGTGCAGCAGAAAAGGCGCAGATATACTGTAACTGGTGCAACAGAAAATACAAAGATATACTGTAACTGGTGCAGCAGAAAAGGC
This sequence comes from Taudactylus pleione, assembly GCA_031769625.1. Lineage (NCBI taxonomy): Eukaryota > Metazoa > Chordata > Amphibia > Anura > Myobatrachidae > Taudactylus > Taudactylus pleione. Next base: position 897,582 of record JAUIMM010000251.1, read on the forward strand.
ACAGATATACTGTAACTGGTGCATCAGAAAAGGCACAGATATACTGTAACTGGTGTAGCAGAAAAGGCACAGATACACTGCAACTATTGCAGCAGAAAATACACAGATATACTGTAACTAGTGCAGCAGAAAAGGGACAGATATACTGTAACTGGTGCAGCAGAAAAGACACAGATATACTCTAACTTCTGAAGCAGAAAAGACGCAGATATACTGTAACTGGTGAAGCAGAAAAGTCGCAGATATACTGTAACTGGTGCAGCAGAAAAGGCACAGATATACTGTAACCTGTGCAGCAGAAAAGGCACAGATATACTGTAACTTTTGAAGCAGAAAAGACACAGATATACTGTAACTGGTGCAGCAGAAAAGGCGCAGATATACTGTAACTGGTGCAGAAGAAAAGGCACAGATATACTGTAACTGGTGTAGCAGAAAAGGCAAAGATATACTGTAACTGGTGCAGAAGAAAATGAGCAGATATACTTTAACTGGTGCAGCAGAAAATGAGCAGATATACTGTAACTGGTGAAGCAGAAAATGAGCAGATAAACTGTAACTGGTGCAGCAGAAAAGGTGCAGAAATACTGCAACTGGTGCAACAGAAAATACAAAGATATACTGTAACTGGTGCAGCAGAAAAGGCACAGATATACTGTAACTGGTGCATCAGAAAAGGCACAGATATACTGTAACTGGTGTAGCAGGAAAGGCACAGATACACTGCAACTATTGCAGCAGAAAATACACAGATATACTGTAACTAGTGCAGCAGAAAAGGCACAGATATACTGTAACCTGTGCAGCAGAAAAGGCACAGATATACTGTAACTGGTGCAGCAGAAAAGACACAGATATACTCTAATTTCTGCAGCAGAAAAGGCGCAGATATACTTTAACTGGTGCAGCAGAAAAGGCACAGATATACTGTAACTGGTGCAGCAGAAAAGGCGCAGATATACTGTAACTGGTGCAACAGAAAATACAAAGATATACTGTAACTGGTGCAGCAGAAAAGGCACAGATATACTGTAACTGGTGCATCAGAAAAGGCACAGATATACTGTAACTGGTGTCGCAGAAAAGGCACAGATACACTGCAACTATTGCAGCAGAAAATACACAGATATACTGTAACTAGTGCAGCAGAAAAGGCACAGATATACTGTAACTGGTGCAGCAGAAAAGACACAGATATACTCTAACTTCTGAAGCAGAAAAGACGCAGATATACTGTAACTGGTGCAGCAGAAAAGTCGCAGATATACTGTAACTGGTGCAGCAACAAAGGCACAGATATACTGTAACTTTTGAATCAGAAAAGACACAGATATACTGTAACTGGTGCAGCAGAAAAGGCGCAGATATACTGTGACTGGTGCAGCAGAAAAGATGCAGATATACTGTAACTGGTGCAGCAGAAAAGGCACAAATATACTGTCACTTTTGAAACAGAAAAGACACAGATTACCTGTAACTGGTGCAGCAGAAAAGGCACAGATGTACTGTAACTGGTGTAGCAGAAAATACGCAGATTACCTGTGACTGGTGCAGCAGAAAAGATGCAGATATACTGTAACTGGTGCAGCAGAAAAGGCACAGATATACTGTAACCTGTGCAGCAGAAAAGGCACAGATATACTGTTACTGGGGCAGCAGAACAGATGCAGATATACTGTAACTAGTGAAGCAGAAAAGGCACAGATACATTGTAACTGGTGCAGCAGAAAGTACACAGATATACTGTAACTAATTCAGCAGAAAAGGCACAGATATACTGTAACTGGTGCAGCAGAAAAGACACAAATATACTGTAACTTCTGCAGCAGAAAAGGTGCAGATATACTGTAACTGGTGCAGCAGAAAAGCCAAAGATATACTGTAAATGGTGCAGCAGAAAAGGCACAGATATACTGTAACTGGTGCAGCAGAAAAGACGCAGATATACTGTAACTTCTGCAGCAGAAAAGGCGCAGATATACTGTAACTGGTGCAGCAGAAAAGGCACAGATATACTGTAACTGGTGCAGCAGAAAAGGAACAGATATACTGTAACTGGTGTAGCAGAAAAGACGCAGATTACCTGTGACTGATGCAGCAGAAAAGATGCAGATATACTGTAACTGGTGCAGAAGAAAATACACAGATATACTGTAACTAGTGCAGCAGAAAAGGTGCAGATATACTGTAACTGGTGCAGCTGAAAAGACACAGATATACTGTAACTTCTGCAGCTGAAAATGCACAGATATACTTTAACTGGTGCAGCAGAAATGGCACAGATATACTATAACTGGTGCAGCAGAAATCGCACAGATATACTGTAACTGGTGCAGCAGAAAAGGCGCAGATATACTGTAACTGGTGCAGCAGAAAAGGTGCAGATATACTGTAACTCGTGCAGCACAAAAGGCGCAGATATACTGTAAATGGTGCAGCAGAAAAGGCACAAATATACTGTAACTGGTGTAGCAGAAAAGACGCAGATTACCTGTGACTGGTGCAGCAGAAAAGACTCAGATGTACTGTAACTGGTGCAGCAGAAAAGGCACAGATATACTGTAACCTGTGCAGCAGAAAAGGCACAGATATACTATAACTGGTGCAGAAGAACAGATGCCGATATACTGTAACTAATGAAGCAGAAAAGGCGCAGATATACTGTAACTGGTGCAGCAGAAAATGCACAGATATACTGTAACTGGTGCAGCAGAAAAGGCACAGATATACTGTAACTGGTGCAGCAGAAAAGGCACAGATGTACTGTAACTGGTGCAGCAGAAAAGGCACAGATGTACTGTAACTGGTGCAGCTGAAAAGACACAGATATACTGTAATTTGCAGTAGAAAAGGCACAGATATACTGTAACTGGTGCAGCAGGATTGGCACAGATATACTGTAATTGGTGCAGCAGAAAAGGTGCAGATATACTGTAACTTCTGCAGCAGAAAAGGCACAGATATACTGTAACTGGTGCTGCAGAAAAGGCACATATATACTGTAACTGGTGCAGCAGAAAAGTTGCAGATATACTGTAACTGGTGCAGCAGAAATGGCACAGATATACTGTAACTGGTGCAGCTGAAAAGACACAGATATACTGTAACTTCTGCAGCAGAAAAGTCACAGATATACGTAAACTGGTGCAGCAGAAAAGGTGCAGATATACTGTAACTGGTTCAGAAGAAAAGGCACAGATATACTGTAACTGGTGTAGCAGAAAAGGCAAAGATACTGTAACTGGTGCAGCAGAAATTGAGCAGATATACTGTAACTAGTGAAGCAGAAAATGAGCAGATATACTGTAACTGGTGCAGCAGAAAAGGCGCAGATATACTGTAACTGGTGCAACAGAAAATACAAAGATATACTGTAACTGGTGCAGCAGAAAAGGCACAGATATACTGTAACTGGTGCACCAGAAAAGGCACAGATATACTGTAACTGGTGTAGCAGAAAAGGCGCAGATATACTGTAACTGGTGCAGCAGAAAAGGCGCAGATAAACTGTAACATGTGCAGCAGAAAAGGCACAGATATACTGTAACCTGTGCAGCAGAAATGGCACAGATATACTGTAACTGGTGCAGCAGAAAAGACACAGATATACTCTAATTTCTGCAGCAGAAAAGGCACAGATATACTTTAACTGGTGGAGCAGAAAAGGCGCAGATAAACTGTAACTGGTGCAGCAGAAAAGGCGCAGATATACTGTAACCGGTGCAGCAGAAAAGGCACAGATATTCTGTAACTTTTGAAGCAGAAAAGACACAGATATACTGTAAATGGTGCAGCAGAAAAGGCACAAATATACTGTAACTGGTGTAGCAGAAAAGACGCAGATTACCTGTGACTGGTATAGCAGAAAAGACGCAGATATACTGTAACTGGTGCAGCAGAAAAGGCACAGATATACTGTAACCTGTGCAGCAGAAAAGGCGCAGATATACTGTAACTGGTGCAGCAAAAAATTAGCAGATATACTGTAACTGGTGCAGCAAAAAATTAGCAGATATACTGTAACTGGTGCAGCAGAAATGTTGCAGACATACTGTAACTTTTGAAGCAGAAAAGACACAGATATACTGTAACTGGTGCAGCAGAAAAGGCAAAGATATACTGTACCAGGTGCAGCAGAAAAGACGCAGATATATTGTTACTGGTGCAGCACAAAATGAGCAGATATACTGTAACTGGTGCAGCAGAAAAGGTGCAGATATACTGTAACTGGTGCAAAAGAAAATACAAAGATATACTGTAACTGGTGCAGCAGAAAAGGCACAGATATACTGTAACTGGTGCATTAGAAAAGGCAAAGATATACTGTACCTGGTGCAGTAGAAAAGACGCAGATATATTGTAACTGGTGCAGCACAAAATAAACAGATATACTGTAACTGGTGCAGCAGAAAAGGTGCAGATACACTGTAACTGGTGCAACAGAAAATACAAAGATATACTGTAACTGGTGCATCAGAAAAGGCACATATATACTGTAACTGGTGTAGCAGAAAAGGCACAGATACATTGTAACTGGTGCAGCAGAAAATACACAGATATACTGTAACTAGTGCAGCAGAAAAAGCACAAATATACTGTAACTTTTGAAGCAGAAAAGACACAGATTACCTGTAACTGGTGCAGCAGAAAAGGCACAGATATACTGTAACTGGTGTACCAGAAAAGACGCAGATTACCTGTGACTGGTGCAGCAGAAAAGATACAGATATACTGTAACTGGTGCAGCAGAAAAGGCACAGATATTCTGTAACCTGTGCAGCAGAAAAGGCACAGATATACTGTACCTGGTGCAGCAGAACAGATGCAGATATACTGTAACTAGTGAAGCAGAAAAGGCGCAGATATACTGTAACTGGTGCAGCAGAAAATGAGCAGATATACTGTAACTGGTGCAGCAGAAAAGTTGCAGATATACTGTAACTGATGCAACAGAAAATACAAAGATATACTGTAACTAGTGCAGCAGAAAAGGCGCAGATATACTGTAACTGGTGCAGCAGAAAAGGCAAAGATATACTGTAAATGGTGCAGTAGAAAAGAAGCAGATATACTGTAACTGGTGCAGCAGAAAATGAGCAGATATACTGTAACTGGTGCAGCAGAAAAGGCGCAGATATACTGTAACTGGTGCAGCAGAAAAGGCGCAGATATACTGTAACTGGTGCAGCAGAAAAGGCACAGATATACTGTACCTGGTGCAGCAGAACAGATGCAGATATACTGTAACTAGTGAAGCAGAAAAGGCGCAGATATACTGTAACTGGTGCAGCAGAAAATGAGCAGATATACTGTAACTGGTGCAGCAGAAAAGTTGCAGATATACTGTAACTGGTGCAACAGAAAATACAAAGATATACTGTAACTAGTGCAGCAGAAAAGGCGCAGATATACTGTAACTGGTGCAGCAGAAAAGGCAAAGATATACTGTAAATGGTGCAGTAGAAAAGAAGCAGATATACTGTAACTGGTGCAGCAGAAAATGAGCAGATATACTGTAACTGGTGCAGCAGAAAAGGCGCAGATATACTGTAACTGGTGCAACAGAAAATACAAAGATATACTGTAACTGGTGCAGCAGAAAAGGCACAGATATACTGTAACTTGTGCATCAGAAAAGGCACAGATATACTGTAACTGGTGTAGCAGAAAAGGCACAGACACACTGTAACTGGTGCAGCAGAAAATACACATGTAACTAGTGCAGCAGAAAATGTGCAAATATACTGTAACTGGTGCAGCTGAAAAGACACAGATATACTGTAACTTCTGCTGCAGAAAATGCACAGATATACTTTAACTGGTGCAGCAGAAATGGCACAGATATACTATAACTGGTGCAGCAGAAAAGGCACAGATATACTGTAACTGGTGCAGCAGAAAAGGCACAGATATACTGTAACTGGTGCAGCAGAAAATACACAGATATACTGTAACTGGTGCAGCAGAAAAGGCACAGATGTACTGTAACTGGTGCAGCTGAAAAGACACAGATATACTGTAATTTGCAGCAGAAAAGGCACAGATATAATGTAACTGGTGCAGCAGTAATGCCACAGATATACTGTAATTGGTGCAGCAGAAAAGGCGCAGATATACTGTAACTGGTGCAGTAGAAAAGACGCAGATATACTGTAACTGGTGCAGCAGAAAAGGCGCAGATATACTGTAACTGGTGCAGCAGAAAATGAGCAGATATACTGTAACTGGTGCAGCAGAAAATACAAAGATATACTGTAAATGGTGCAGTAGAAAAGACACAGATATACTTTTACTGGTGCAACAGAAAATACAAAGATATACTGTAGCTGGTGCATCAGAAAAGGCAAAGTTATACAGTAACTGGTGCAGCAGAAAAGACACAGATATACTGTAACTGGTGCAGCACAAAATGAGCAGATATACTGTAACTTCTGCAGCAGAAAAGGCACAGATATACTTTAACTGGTGCAGCAGAAAAGGCGCAGATATACTGTAACTGGTGCAGCAGAAAAGGCACAGATATACTGTAACTGGTGCTTCCGAAAAGGCACAGATTTACTGTAACTGGTGCAGCAGAAAAGGTGCAGATATACTGTAACTGGTGCAGCAGAAAAGGCAAAGATATACTGTAAATGGTGCAGTAGAAAAGACACAGATATACTGTAACTGGTGCAGCAGAAAATGAGCAGATATACTGTAACTGGTGCAGCAGAAAAGGCGCAGATATACTGTAACCGGTGCAACAGAAAATTCAAAGATATACTGTAACTGGTGCAGCAGAAAAGGCACAGATATACTGTAACTGGTGCAGCAGAAAAGGCACAGATATACTGTGACTGGTGCACCAGAAAAGGCACAGATATACTGTAACTGGTGTAGCAGAAAAGGCGCAGATATACTGTAACTGGTGAAGCAGAAAAGGCGCAGATAAACTGTAACATGTGCAGCAGAAAAGGCACAGATATACTGTAACCTGTGCAGCAGAAATGGCACAGATATACTGTAACTGGTGCAGCAGAAAAGACACAGATATACTCTAATTTCTGCAGCAGAAAAGGCACAGATATACTTTAACTGGTGCAGCAGAAAAGGCGCAGATAAACTGTAACTGGTGCAGCAGAAAAGGCGCAGATATACTGTAACCGGTGCAGCAGAAAAGGCACAGATATTCTGTAACTTTTGAAGCAGAAAAGACACAGATATACTGTAAATGGTGCAGCAGAAAAGGCACAAATATACTGTAACTGGTGTAGCAGAAAAGATGCAGATTACCTGTGACTGGTATAGCAGAAAAGACGCAGATATACTGTAACTGGTGCAGCAGAAAAGGCACAGATATACTGTAACCTGTGCAGCAGAAAAGGCACAGATATACTGTAACTGGTGCAGCAGAACAGATGCAGATATGCTGTAACTAATGAAGCAGAAAAGGCGCAGATATACTGTAACTGGTGCAGCAAAAAATTAGCAGATATACTGTAACTGGTGCAGCAGAAATGTTGCAGACATACTGTAACTTTTGAAGCAGAAAAGACACAGATATACTGTAACTGGTGCAGCAGAAAAGGTACAGAAATACAGTCACTTTTGAAGCAGAAAAGACACAAATATACTGTAACTGGTGCAGCAGAAAAGGCACAGACATACTGTAACTTTTGAAGCAGAATAGACACAGAAATACTGTAACTGGTGCAGCAGAAAAGGCACAGATATACTGTAACTGCTGCAGCAGAAAAGGCGCAGATATACTGTAACTGGTGCAGCAGAAAAGACGCAGATATACTGTAACTGGTGCAGCAGAAAAGACACAGATATACTGTAACTGGTGCAGCAGAAAAGGCACAGAAATACTGTAACTTTTGAAGCAGAAGTGACACATATATACTGTAACTGGTGCAGCTGAAAAGGCACAGATATTCTGTAACTGGTGTAGCAGAAAAGACACAGATTACCTGTGACTGGTGCAGCAGAAAAGATGCAGATATACTGTAACTGGTGCAGCAGAAGAGGCACAGATATACTGTAACCTGTGCAGCAGAAAAGGCACAGATATACTGTAACTGGTGCAGCAGAACAGATGCAGATATACTGTAACTAGTGAAGCAGAAAAGGCGCAGATATACTGTAACTGGTGCAGCAGAAAATGAGCAGATATACTGTAACTGGTGCAGCAGCAAAGTTGCAGATATACTGTAACTGGTGCAACAGAAAATACAAAGATATACTGTAACTGGTGCAGCTGAAAAGGCACAGATATACTGTAACTGGTGCATCAGAAAAGGCAAAGATATACTGTACCTGGTGCAGCAGAAAAGACGCAGATATATTGTTACTGGTGCAGCACAAAATGAGCAGATATACTGTAACTGGTGCAGCAGAAAAGGTGCAGATATACTGTAACTGGTGCAAAAGAAAATACAAAGATATACTGTAACTGGTGCAGCAGAAAAGGCACAGACATACTGTAACTGGTGCATTAGAAAAGGCAAAGATATACTGTACCTGGTGCAGCAGAAAAGACGCAGATATATTGTAACTGGTGCAGCACAAAATAAACAGATATACTGTAACTGGTGCAGCAGAAAAGGTGCAGATACACTGTAACTGGTGCAACAGAAAATACAAAGATATACTGTAACTGGTGCATCAGAAAAGGCACATATATACTGTAACTGGTGTAGCAGAAAAGGCACAGATACATTGTAACTGGTGCAGCAGAAAATACACAGATATACTGTAACTAGTGCAGCAGAAAAGGCACAAATATACTGTAACTTTTGAAGCAGAAAAGACACAGATTACCTGTAACTGGTGCAGCAGAAATGGCACAGATATACTATAACTGGTGCAGCAGAAATCGCACAGATATACTGTAACTGGTGCAGCAGAAAAGGCGCAGATATACTGTAACTGGTGCAGCAGAAAAGGTGCAGATATACTGTAACTCGTGCAGCACAAAAGGCGCAGATATACTGTAAATGGTGCAGCAGAAAAGGCACAAATATACTGTAACTGGTGTAGCAGAAAAGACGCAGATTACCTGTGACTGGTGCAGCAGAAAAGACTCAGATGTACTGTAACTGGTGCAGCAGAAAAGGCACAGATATACTGTAACCTGTGCAGCAGAAAAGGCACAGATATACTATAACTGGTGCAGAAGAACAGATGCCGATATACTGTAACTAATGAAGCAGAAAAGGCGCAGATATACTGTAACTGGTGCAGCAGAAAATGCACAGATATACTGTAACTGGTGCAGCAGAAATGGCACAGATATACTGTAACTGGTGCAGCAGAAAAGGCACAGATATACTGTAACTGGTGCAGCAGAAAAGGCACAGATATACTGTAACTGGTGCAGCAGAAAAGGCACAGATGTACTGTAACTGGTGCAGCAGAAAAGGCACAGATGTACTGTAACTGGTGCAGCTGAAAAGACACAGATATACTGTAATTTGCAGTAGAAAAGGCACAGATATACTGTAACTGGTGCAGCAGGATTGGCACAGATATACTGTAATTGGTGCAGCAGAAAAGGTGCAGATATACTGTAACTTCTGCAGCAGAAAAGGCACAGATATACTGTAACTGGTGCTGCAGAAAAGGCACATATATACTGTAACTGGTGCAGCAGAAAAGTTGCAGATATACTGTAACTGGTGCAGCAGAAAAGGCACAGATATACTGTAACTGGTGCAGCTGAAAAGACACAGATATACTGTAACTTCTGCAGCAGAAAAGTCACAGATATACGTAAACTGGTGCAGCAGAAAAGGTGCAGATATACTGTAACTGGTTCAGAAGAAAAGGCACAGATATACTGTAACTGGTGTAGCAGAAAAGGCAAAGATACTGTAACTGGTGCAGCAGAAATTGAGCAGATATACTGTAACTAGTGAAGCAGAAAATGAGCAGATATACTGTAACTGGTGCAGCAGAAAAGGCGCAGATATACTGTAACTGGTGCAACAGAAAATACAAAGATATACTGTAACTGGTGCAGCAGAAAAGGCACAGATATACTGTAACTGGTGCACCAGAAAAGGCACAGATATACTGTAACTTGTGTAGCAGAAAAGGCGCAGATATACTGTAACTGGTGCAGCAGAAAAGGCGCAGATAAACTGTAACATGTGCAGCAGAAAAGGCACAGATATACTGTAACCTGTGCAGCAGAAATGGCACAGATATACTGTAACTGGTGCAGCAGAAAAGACACAGATATACTCTAATTTCTGCAGCAGAAAAGGCACAGATATACTTTAACTGGTGGAGCAGAAAAGGCGCAGATAAACTGTAACTGGTGCAGCAGAAAAGGCGCAGATATACTGTAACCGGTGCAGCAGAAAAGGCACAGATATTCTGTAACTTTTGAAGCAGAAAAGACACAGATATACTGTAAATGGTGCAGCAGAAAAGGCACAAATATACTGTAACTGGTGTAGCAGAAAAGACGCAGATTACCTGTGACTGGTATAGCAGAAAAGACGCAGATATACTGTAACTGGTGCAGCAGAAAAGGCACAGATATACTGTAACCTGTGCAGCAGAAAAGGCGCAGATATACTGTAACTGGTGCAGCAAAAAATTAGCAGATATACTGTAACTGGTGCAGCAAAAAATTAGCAGATATACTGTAACTGGTGCAGCAGAAATGTTGCAGACATACTGTAACTTTTGAAGCAGAAAAGACACAGATATACTGTAACTGGTGCAGCAGAAAAGGCAAAGATATACTGTACCAGGTGCAGCAGAAAAGACGCAGATATATTGTTACTGGTGCAGCACAAAATGAGCAGATATACTGTAACTGGTGCAGCAGAAAAGGTGCAGATATACTGTAACTGGTGCAAAAGAAAATACAAAGATATACTGTAACTGGTGCAGCAGAAAAGGCACAGATATACTGTAACTGGTGCATTAGAAAAGGCAAAGATATACTGTACCTGGTGCAGTAGAAAAGACGCAGATATATTGTAACTGGTGCAGCACAAAATAAACAGATATACTGTAACTGGTGCAGCAGAAAAGGTGCAGATACACTGTAACTGGTGCAACAGAAAATACAAAGATATACTGTAACTGGTGCATCAGAAAAGGCACATATATACTGTAACTGGTGTAGCAGAAAAGGCACAGATACATTGTAACTGGTGCAGCAGAAAATACACAGATATACTGTAACTAGTGCAGCAGAAAAGGCACAAATATACTGTAACTTTTGAAGCAGAAAAGACACAGATTACCTGTAACTGGTGCAGCAGAAAAGGCACAGATATACTGTAACTGGTGTACCAGAAAAGACGCAGATTACCTGTGACTGGTGCAGCAGAAAAGATACAGATATACTGTAACTGGTGCAGCAGAAAAGGCACAGATATTCTGTAACCTGTGCAGCAGAAAAGGCACAGATATACTGTACCTGGTGCAGCAGAACAGATGCAGATATACTGTAACTAGTGAAGCAGAAAAGGCGCAGATATACTGTAACTGGTGCAGCAGAAAATGAGCAGATATACTGTAACTGGTGCAGCAGAAAAGTTGCAGATATACTGTAACTGATGCAACAGAAAATACAAAGATATACTGTAACTAGTGCAGCAGAAAAGGCGCAGATATACTGTAACTGGTGCAGCAGAAAAGGCAAAGATATACTGTAAATGGTGCAGTAGAAAAGAAGCAGATATACTGTAACTGGTGCAGCAGAAAATGAGCAGATATACTGTAACTGGTGCAGCAGAAAAGGCGCAGATATACTGTAACTGGTGCAGCAGAAAAGGCGCAGATATACTGTAACTGGTGCAGCAGAAAAGGCACAGATATACTGTACCTGGTGCAGCAGAACAGATGCAGATATACTGTAACTAGTGAAGCAGAAAAGGCGCAGATATACTGTAACTGGTGCAGCAGAAAATGAGCAGATATACTGTAACTGGTGCAGCAGAAAAGTTGCAGATATACTGTAACTGGTGCAACAGAAAATACAAAGATATACTGTAACTAGTGCAGCAGAAAAGGCGCAGATATACTGTAACTGGTGCAGCAGAAAAGGCAAAGATATACTGTAAATGGTGCAGTAGAAAAGAAGCAGATATACTGTAACTGGTGCAGCAGAAAATGAGCAGATATACTGTAACTGGTGCAGCAGAAAAGGCGCAGATATACTGTAACTGGTGCAACAGAAAATACAAAGATATACTGTAACTGGTGCAGCAGAAAAGGCACAGATATACTGTAACTTGTGCATCAGAAAAGGCACAGATATACTGTAACTGGTGTAGCAGAAAAGGCACAGACACACTGTAACTGGTGCAGCAGAAAATACACATGTAACTAGTGCAGCAGAAAATGTGCAAATATACTGTAACTGGTGCAGCTGAAAAGACACAGATATACTGTAACTTCTGCTGCAGAAAATGCACAGATATACTTTAACTGGTGCAGCAGAAATGGCACAGATATACTATAACTGGTGCAGCAGAAAAGGCACAGATATACTGTAACTGGTGCAGCAGAAAAGGCACAGATATACTGTAACTGGTGCAGCAGAAAATACACAGATATACTGTAACTGGTGCAGCAGAAAAGGCACAGATGTACTGTAACTGGTGCAGCTGAAAAGACACAGATATACTGTAATTTGCAGCAGAAAAGGCACAGATATAATGTAACTGGTGCAGCAGTAATGCCACAGATATACTGTAATTGGTGCAGCAGAAAAGGCGCAGATATACTGTAACTGGTGCAGTAGAAAAGACGCAGATATACTGTAACTGGTGCAGCAGAAAAGGCGCAGATATACTGTAACTGGTGCAGCAGAAAATGAGCAGATATACTGTAACTGGTGCAGCAGAAAATACAAAGATATACTGTAAATGGTGCAGTAGAAAAGACACAGATATACTTTTACTGGTGCAACAGAAAATACAAAGATATACTGTAGCTGGTGCATCAGAAAAGGCAAAGTTATACAGTAACTGGTGCAGCAGAAAAGACACAGATATACTGTAACTGGTGCAGCACAAAATGAGCAGATATACTGTAACTTCTGCAGCAGAAAAGGCACAGATATACTTTAACTGGTGCAGCAGAAAAGGCGCAGATATACTGTAACTGGTGCAGCAGAAAAGGCACAGATATACTGTAACTGGTGCTTCAGAAAAGGCACAGATTTACTGTAACTGGTGCAGCAGAAAAGGTGCAGATATACTGTAACTGGTGCAGCAGAAAAGGCAAAGATATACTGTAAATGGTGCAGTAGAAAAGACACAGATATACTGTAACTGGTGCAGCAGAAAATGAGCAGATATACTGTAACTGGTGCAGCAGAAAAGGCGCAGATATACTGTAACTGGTGCAACAGAAAATTCAAAGATATACTGTAACTGGTGCAGCAGAAAAGGCACAGATATACTGTAACTGGTGCAGCAGAAAAGGCACAGATATACTGTGACTGGTGCACCAGAAAAGGCACAGATATACTGTAACTGGTGTAGCAGAAAAGGCGCAGATATACTGTAACTGGTGAAGCAGAAAAGGCGCAGATAAACTGTAACATGTGCAGCAGAAAAGGCACAGATATACTGTAACCTGTGCAGCAGAAATGGCACAGATATACTGTAACTGGTGCAGCAGAAAAGACACAGATATACTCTAATTTCTGCAGCAGAAAAGGCACAGATATACTTTAACTGGTGCAGCAGAAAAGGCGCAGATAAACTGTAACTGGTGCAGCAGAAAAGGCGCAGATATACTGTAACCGGTGCAGCAGAAAAGGCACAGATATTCTGTAACTTTTGAAGCAGAAAAGACACAGATATACTGTAAATGGTGCAGCAGAAAAGGCACAAATATACTGTAACTGGTGTAGCAGAAAAGATGCAGATTACCTGTGACTGGTATAGCAGAAAAGACGCAGATATACTGTAACTGGTGCAGCAGAAAAGGCACAGATATACTGTAACCTGTGCAGCAGAAAAGGCACAGATATACTGTAACTGGTGCAGCAGAACAGATGCAGATATGCTGTAACTAATGAAGCAGAAAAGGCGCAGATATACTGTAACTGGTGCAGCAAAAAATTAGCAGATATACTGTAACTGGTGCAGCAGAAATGTTGCAGACATACTGTAACTTTTGAAGCAGAAAAGACACAGATATACTGTAACTGGTGCAGCAGAAAAGGTACAGAAATACAGTCACTTTTGAAGCAGAAAAGACACAAATATACTGTAACTGGTGCAGCAGAAAAGGCACAGACATACTGTAACTTTTGAAGCAGAATAGACACAGAAATACTGTAACTGGTGCAGCAGAAAAGGCACAGATATACTGTAACTGCTGCAGCAGAAAAGGCGCAGATATACTGTAACTGGTGCAGCAGAAAAAAGGCGCAGATATACTGTAACTGGTGCAGCAGAAAAGACACAGATATACTGTAACTGGTGCAGCAGAAAAGGCACAGAAATACTGTAGCTTTTGAAGCAGAAGTGACACATATATACTGTAACTGGTGCAGCTGAAAAGGCACAGATATTCTGTAACTGGTGTAGCAGAAAAGACACAGATTACCTGTGACTGGTGCAGCAGAAAAGATGCAGATATACTGTAACTGGTGCAGCAGAAGAGGCACAGATATACTGTAACCTGTGCAGCAGAAAAGGCACAGATATACTGTAACTGGTGCAGCAGAACAGATGCAGATATACTGTAACTAGTGAAGCAGAAAAGGCGCAGATATACTGTAACTGGTGCAGCAGAAAATGAGCAGATATACTGTAACTGGTGCAGCAGCAAAGTTGCAGATATACTGTAACTGGTGCAACAGAAAATACAAAGATATACTGTAACTGGTGCAGCTGAAAAGGCACAGATATACTGTAACTGGTGCATCAGAAAAGGCAAAGATATACTGTACCTGGTGCAGCAGAAAAGACGCAGATTTATTGTTACTGGTGCAGCACAAAATGAGCAGATATACTGTAACTGGTGCAGCAGAAAAGGTGCAGATATACTGTAACTGGTGCAAAAGAAAATACAAAGATATACTGTAACTGGTGCAGCAGAAAAGGCACAGACATACTGTAACTGGTGCATTAGAAAAGGCAAAGATATACTGTACCTGGTGCAGCAGAAAAGACGCAGATATATTGTAACTGGTGCAGCACAAAATAAACAGATATACTGTAACTGGTGCAGCAGAAAAGGTGCAGATACACTGTAACTGGTGCAACAGAAAATACAAAGATATACTGTAACTGGTGCATCAGAAAAGGCACATATATACTGTAACTGGTGTAGCAGAAAAGGCACAGATACATTGTAACTGGTGCAGCAGAAAATACACAGATATACTGTAACTAGTGCAGCAGAAAAGGCACAAATATACTGTAACTTTTGAAGCAGAAAAGACACAGATTACCTGTAACTGGTGCAGCAGAAAAGGCACAGATATACTGTAACTGGTGTACCAGAAAAGACGCAGATTACCTGTGACTGGTGCAGCAGAAAAGATACAGATATACTGTAACTGGTGCAGCAGAAAAGGCACAGATATTCTGTAACCTGTGCAGCAGAAAAGGCACAGATATACTGTACCTGGTGCAGCAGAACAGATGCAGATGTACTGTAACTAGTGAAGCAGAAAAGGCGCAGATATACTGTAACTGGTGCAGCAGAAAATGAGCAGATATACTGTAACTGGTGCAGCAGAAAAGTTGCAGATATACTGTAACTGGTGCAACAGAAAATACAAAGATATACTGTAACTAGTGCAGCAGAAAAGGCGCAGATATACTGTAACTGGTGCAGCAGAAAAGTCAAAGATATACTGTAAATGGTGCAGTAGAAAAGAAGCAGATATACTGTAACTGGTGCAGCAGAAAATGAGCAGATATACTGTAACTGGTGCAGCAGAAAAGGCGCAGATATACTGTAACTGGTGCAACAGAAAATACAAAGATATACTGTAACTGGTGCAGCAGAAAAGGCACAGATATACTGTAACTTGTGCATCAGAAAAGGCACAGATATACTGTAACTGGTGTAGCAGAAAAGGCACAGACACACTGTAACTGGTGCAGCAGAAAATACACATGTAACTAGTGCAGCAGAAAATGTGCAAATATACTGTAACTGGTGCAGCTGAAAAGACACAGATATACTGTAACTTCTGCTGCAGAAAATGCACAGATATACTTTAACTGGTGCAGCAGAAATGGCACAGATATACTGTAACTGGTGCAGCAGAAAAGGCACAGATATACTGTAACTGGTGCAGCAGAAAAGGCACAGATATACTGTAACTGGTGCAGCAGAAAATACACAGATATACTGTAACTGGTGCAGCAGAAAAGGCACAGATGTACTGTAACTGGTGCAGCTGAAAAGACACAGATATACTGTAATTTGCAGCAGAAAAGGCACAGATATACTGTAACTGGTGCAGCAGTAATGGCACAGATATACTGTAATTGGTGCAGCAGAAAAGGCGCAGATATACTGTAACTGGTGCAGTAGAAAAGACGCAGATATACTGTAACTGGTGCAGCAGAAAAGGCGCAGATATACTGTAACTGGTGCAGCAGAAAATGAGCAGATATACTGTAACTGGTGCAGCAGAAAAGTCGCAGATATACTGTAACTGGTGCAGCAGAAACGGCACAGATATGCTGTAACTTTTGAAGCAGAAAAGACACATAAATACTGTAACTGGTGCAGCAGAAAAGGCACAAATATACTGTAACTTTTGAATAAGAAAAGACACAGATATACTGTAACTAGTGCAGCAGAAAAGGCACAGATATACTGTAACTGGTGTAGCAGAAAAGATGCAGATTACCTGTGACTGGTGCAGAAGAAAAGACGCAGATATACTGTAACTGCTGCAGCAGAAAAGGCACAGATATACTGTAACCTGTGCAGCAGAAAAGGCACAGATATACTGTAACTGGTGCAGCTGAACAGATGCAGATATACTGTAACTAGTGAAGCAGAAAAGGTGCACCAGTTACAGATATACTGCAACTTTTGTGCTGCACCAGTTACAGATATACTGTAACTGGTGCAGCAGAGAATGAGAAGATATACTGTAACTGGTGCAGCTCAAAAGTTGCAGATATACTGTTACTGGTGCAACAGAAAATACAAAGATATACTGTAGCTGGTGCATCAGAAAAGGCAAAGTTATACTGTAACTGGTGCAGCAGAAAAGACACAGATATACTGTAACTGGTGCAGCACAAAATGAGCAGATATACTGTAACTTCTGCAGCAGAAAAGTCACAGATATACTTTAACTGGTGCAGCAGAAAAGGCGCAGATATACTGTAACTGGAGCAGCAGCAAAGTTGCAGATATACTGTAACTGGTGCAACAGAAAATACAAAGATATACTGTAACTGGTGCAGCTGAAAAGGCACAGATATACTGTAACTGGTGCATCAGAAAAGGCAAAGATATACTGTACCTGGTGCAGCAGAAAAGACGCAGATATATTGTTACTGGTGCAGCACAAAATGAGCAGATATACTGTAACTGGTGCAGCAGAAAAGGTGCAGATATACTGTAACTGGTGCAAAAGAAAATACAAAGATATACTGTAACTGGTGCAGCAGAAAAGGCACAGATATACTGTAACTGGTGCATTAGAAAAGGCAAAGATATACTGTACCTGGTGCAGCAGAAAAGACGCAGATATATTGTAACTGGTGCAGCACAAAATAAACAGATATACTGTAACTGGTGCAGCAGAAAAGGTGCAGATACACTGTAACTGGTGCAACAGAAAATACAAAGATATACTGTAACTGGTGCATCAGAAAAGGCACATATATACTGTAACTGGTGTAGCAGAAAAGGCACAGATACATTGTAACTGGTGCAGCAGAAAATACACAGATATACTGTAACTAGTGCAGCAGAAAAGGCACACATATACTGTAACTTTTGAAGCAGAAAAGACACAGATTACCTGTAACTGGTGCAGCAGAAAAGGCACAGATATACTGTAACTGGTGTACCAGAAAAGACGCAGATTACCTGTGACTGGTGCAGCAGAAAAGATACAGATATACTGTAACTGGTGCAGCAGAAAAGGAACAGATATTCTGTAACCTGTGCAGCAGAAAAGGCACAGATATACTGTACCTGGTGAAGCAGAACAGATGCAGATATACTGTAACTAGTGAAGCAGAAAAGGCGCAGATATACTGTAACTGGTGCAGCAGAAAATGAGCAGATATACTGTAACTGGTGCAGCAGAAAAGTTGCAGATATACTGTAACTGGTGCAACAGAAAATACAAAGATATACTGTAATTAGTGCAGCAGAAAAGGCGCAGATATACTGTAACTGGTGCAGCAGAAAAGGCAAAGATATACTGTAAATGGTGCAGTAGAAAAGAAGCAGATATACTGTAACTGGTGCAGCAGAAAATGAGCAGATATACTGTAACTGGTGCAGCAGAAAAGGCGCAGATATACTGTAACTGGTGCAACAGAAAATACAAAGATATACTGTAACTGGTGCAGCAGAAAAGGCACAGATATACTGTAACTTGTGCATCAGAAAAGGCACAGATATACTGTAACTGGTGTAGCAGAAAAGGCACAGACACACTGTAACTGGTGCAGCAGAAAATACACATGTAACTAGTGCAGCAGAAAATGTGCAAATATACTGTAACTGGTGCAGCTGAAAAGACACAGATATACTGTAACTTCTGCTGCAGAAAATGCACAGATATACTTTAACTGGTGCAGCAGAAAAGGCACAGATATACTGTAACTGGTGCAGCAGAAAAGGCACAGATATACTGTAACTGGTGCAGCAGAAAATACACAGATATACTGTAACTGGTGCAGCAGAAAAGGCACAGATGTACTGTAACTGGTGCAGCTGAAAAGACACAGATATACTGTAATTTGCAGCAGAAAAGGCACAGATATACTGTAACTGGTGCAGCAGTAATGGCACAGATATACTGTAATTGGTGCAGCAGAAAAGGCGCAGATATACTGTAACTGGTGCAGTAGAATAGACGCAGATATACTGTAACTGGTGCAGCAGAAAAGGCGCAGATATACTGTAACTGGTGCAGCAGAAAATGAGCAGATATACTGTAACTGGTGCAGCAGAAAAGTCGCAGATATACTGTAACTGGTGCAGCAGAAACGGCACAGATATGCTGTAACTTTTGAAGCAGAAAAGACACATAAATACTGTAACTGGTGCAGCAGAAAAGGCACAAATATACTGTAACTTTTGAATAAGAAAAGACACAGATATACTGTAACTGGTGTAGCAGAAAAGATGCAGATTACCTGTGACTGGTGCAGAAGAAAAGACGCAGATATACTGTAACTGCTGCAGCAGAAAAGGCACAGATATACTGTAACCTGTGCAGCAGAAAAGGCACAGATATACTGTAACTGGTGCAGCTGAACAGATGCAGATATACTGTAACTAGTGAAGCAGAAAAGGTGCACCAGTTACAGATATACTGCAACTTTTGTGCTGCACCAGTTACAGATATACTGTAACTGGTGCAGCAGAGAATGAGAAGATATACTGTAACTGGTGCAGCTCAAAAGTTGCAGATATACTGTTACTGGTGCAACAGAAAATACAAAGATATACTGTAGCTGGTGCATCAGAAAAGGCAAAGTTATATTGTAACTGGTGCAGCAGAAAAGACACAGATATACTGTAACTGGTGCAGCACAAAATGAGCAGATATACTGTAACTTCTGCAGCAGAAAAGGCACATATATACTTTAACTGGTGCAGCAGAAAAGGCGCAGATATACTGTAACTGGTGCAGCAGAAAAGGCACAGATATACTGTAACTGGTGCATCAGAAAAGGCACAGATATACTGTAACTGGTGTAGCAGAAAAGGCACAGATACATTGTAACTGGTGCTGCAGAAAATACACAGATATACTGTAACTAGTGCAGCAGAAAAGGCACAGATATACTGTAACTGGTGCAGCAGAAAAGACACAGATATACTGTAACTTCTGCAGCAGAAAAGGCGCAGATATACTGTAACTGGTGCAGCAGAAAAGGCGCAGATTTACTGTAACTGGTGCAGCAGAAAAGGTGCAGATATACTGTAACTGGTGCAGCAGAAAAGGCAAAGATATACTGTAAATGGTGCAGTAGAAAAGACACAGATATACTGTAACTGGTGCAGCAGAAAATGAGCAGATATACTGTAACTGGTGCAGCAGAAAAGGCGCAGATATACTGTAACTGGTGCAACAGAAAATACAAAGATATACTGTAACTGGTGCAGCAGAAAAGGCACAGATATACTGTGACTGGTGCATCAGGAAAGGCACAGATATACTGTAACTGGTGTAGCATAAAAAGCACAGACACACTGTAACTGGTGCAGCAGAAAATACACAGATATACTGTAACTAGTGCAGCAGAAAAGGTGCAGATATACTGTAACTGGTGCAGCTGAAAAGACACAGATATACTGTAACTTCTGCTGCAGAAAATGCACAGATATACTTTAACTGGTGCAGCAGAAATGGCACAGATATACTATAATTGGTGCTGCAGAAAAGGCACAGATATACTGTAACTGGTGCTGCAGAAAAGGCACAGATATACTGTAACTGGTGCAGCAGAAAATACACAGATATACTGTAACTGGTGCAGCAGAAAAGGCACAGATGTACTGTAACTGGTGCAGCTGAAAAGACACAGATATACTGTAATTTGCAGCAGAAAAGGCACAGATATACTGTAACTGGTGCAGCAGCAATGGCACAGATATACTGTAATTGGTGCAGCAGAAAAGGCGCAGATATACTGTAAATGGTGCAGCAGAAAAGACTCAGATATACTGTAACTGGTGCAGCAGAAAAGGTGCAGATATACTGTAACTGGTGTAGCAGAAAAGGCACAGACACACTGTAACTTGTGCAGCAGAAAATACACAGATATACTGTAACTAGTGCAGCAGAAAAGGTGCAGATATACTGTAACTGGTGCAGCTGAAAAGACACAGATATACTGTAACTTCTGCAGCAGAAAATGCACAGATATACTTTAACTGGTGCAGCAGAAATGGCACAGATATACTATAACTGGTGCTGCAGAAATCACACAGATATACTGTAACTGGTGCAGCAGAAAAGGCACAGATATACTGTAACTGGTGCAGCAGAAAATACACAGATATACTGTAACTGGTGCAGCAGAAAAGGCACAGATGTACTGTAACTGGTGCAGCTGAAAAGACACAGATATACTGTAATTTGCAGCAGAAAAGGCACAGATATACTGTAACTGGTGCAGCAGGAACTGCACAGATATACTGTAATTGGTGCAGCAGAAAAGGCTCAGATATACTGTAACTGGTGCAGCAGAAAAGACTCAGATATACTGTAACTGGTGCAGCAGAAAAGGCGCAGATATACTGTAACTGGTGCAGCAGAAAAGGCGCAGATATACTGTAACTATTGCAGCAGAAAAGGCACAGAAATACTGTAACTGGTGCAGCAGAAAAGGCACAGATATACTGTAACTGGTGCAGCAGAAAATACACAGATATACTGTAACTGGTGCAGCAGAAAAGGCACAGATGTACTGTAACTGGTGCAGCAGAAAAGGCACAGATGTACTGTAACTGGTGCAGCTGAAAAGACACAGATATACTGTAATTTGAAGCAGAAAATGCACAGATATACTGTAACTGGTGCAGCAGGAATAGCACAGATATACTGTAATTGGTGCAGCAGAAAAGGCGCAGATATACTGTAACTTCTGCAGCAGAAAAGGCACAGATATACTGTAACTGGTGCAGCTGAAAAGACACAGATATAATGTAACTTCTGCAGCAGAAAAGGCACAGATATACTTTAACTGGAGCAGCAGAAAAGGCACAGATATACTGTAACTGGTGCAGAAGAAAATGCACAGATATACTGTAACTGGTGTAGCAGAAAAGGCAAAGATATACTGTAACTGGTGCAGCAGAAAAGACACAGATATACTCTAACTTCTGAAGCAGAAAAGACGCAGATATACTGTAACTGTTGCAGTAGAAAAGGCGCAGATATACTGTAACTGGTGCAGCAGAAAAGGCACAGATACACTGTAACCTGTGCAGCAGAAAAGGCACAGATACACTGTAACCTGTGCAGCAGAAAAGGCACAGATATACTGTAACTTGTGCAGCAGAAAAGACACAGATATACTCTAATTTCTGCAGCAGAAAAGGCGCAGATATACTTTAACTGGTGCAGCAGAAAAGGCGCAGATATACTGTAACTGGTGCAGCAGAAAAGGCGAAGATATACTGTAACTGGTGCAGCAGAAAAGGCACAGATATACTGTAACTTTTGAAGCAGAAAAGACACAGATATACTGTAACTGGTGCAGCAGAAAAGGCACAGATATACTGTAACTGGTGCAGCAGAAAATACACAGATATACTGTAACTGGTGCAGCAGAAATGGCACAGATGTACTGTAACTGGTGCAGCTAAAAAGACACAGATATACTGTAATTTGCAGCAGAAAAGGCACAGATATACTGTAACTGGTGCAGCAGGAACGGCACAGATATACTGTAATTGGTGCAGCAGAAAAGGCTCAGATATACTGTAACTGGTGCAGCAGAAAAGACTCAGATATACTGTAACTGGTGCAGCAGAAAAGGCGCAGATATGCTGTAACTGGTGCAGCAGAAAAGGCGCAGATATACTGTAACTATTGCAGCAGAAAAGGCACAGAAATACTGTAACTGGTGCAGCAGAAAATACACAGATATACTGTAACTGGTGCAGCAGAAAAGGCACAGATGTACTGTAACTGGTGCAGCAGAAAAGGCACAGATGTACTGTAACTGGTGCAGCTGAAAAGACACAGATATACTGTAATTTGCAGCAGAAAATGCACAGATATACTGTAACTGGTGCAGCAGGAATAGCACAGATATACTGTAATTGGTGCAGCAGAAAAGGAGCAGATATACTGTAACTTCTGCAGCAGAAAAGGCACAGATATACTGTAACTGGTGCAGCAGAAAAGGCACAGATATACTGTAACTGGTGCAGCAGAAGAGGCGCAGATATACTGTAACTGCTGCAGCCGAAAAGGTGCAGATATACTGTAACTGGTGCAGCAGAAAAGACACAGATATAATGTAACTTCTGCAGCAGAAAAGGCACAGATATACTTTAACTGGAGCAGCAGAAAAGGCGCAGATATACTGTAACTGGTGCAGAAGAAAATGCACAGATATACTGTAACTGGTGTAGCAGAAAAGGCAAAGATATACTGTAACTTGTGCAGCAGAAAAGACACAGATATACTCTAATTTCTGCAGCAGAAAAGGCGCAGATATACTTTAACTGGTGCAGCAGAAAAGGCGCAGATATACTGTAACTGGTGCAGCAGAAAAGGCGCAGATATACTGTAACTGGTGCAGCAGAAAAGGCGAAGATATACTGTAAATGGTGCAGCAGAAAAGGCACAGAAATACTGTAACTTTTGAAGCAGAAAAGACACAGATATACTGTAACTGGTGCAGCAGAAAATGCACAGATATACTGTAACTGGTGCAGAAGAAAAGGCACAGATATACTGTAACTGGTGTAGCAGAAAATGCAAAGATATACTGTAAATGGTGCAGAAGAAAATGAGCAGATATACTGTAACTGGTGCAGCAGAAAATGAGCAGATATACTGTAACTGGTGCAGCAGAAAAGGCGCAGATATACTGTAACTGGTGCAACTGAAAAGACACAGATATACTGTAACTTCTGCAGCAGAAAAGGCACAGATATACTTTAACTGGTGCAGCAGAAAAGGTGCAGATATACTGTAACTGGTGCAGAAGAAAAGGCACAGATATACTGTAACTGGTGTAGCAGAAAAGGCAAAGATATACTGTAACTGGTGCAGCAGAAAATGAGCAGATATACTGTAACTGGTGCAGCAGAAAATGGGCAGATATACTGTAACTGGTGCAGCAGAAAAGGCGCAGATATACTGTAACTGGTGCAACAGAAAATACAAAGATATACTGTAACTGGTGCAGCAGAAAAGCACAGATATACTGTAACTTGTGCATCAGAAAAGGCACAGATATACTGTAACTGGTGTAGCAGAAAAGGCACAGATACACTGCAACTATTGCAGCAGAAAATACACAGATATACTGTAACTAGTGCAGCAGAAAAGGCACAGATATACTGCAACTGGTGCAGCAGAAAAGACACAGATATACTCTAACTTCTGAAGCAGAAAAGACGCAGATATACTGTAACTGGTGCAGCAGAAAAGTCGCAGATATACTGTAACTGGTGTAGCAACAAAGGCACAGATATACTGTAACCTGTGCAGCAGAAAAGACACAGATATACTGTAACTGGTGCAGCAGAAAAGGCACAGATGTACTGTAACTGGTGCAGCTGAAAAGACACAGATATACTGTAATTTGCAGCAGAAAAGGCACAGATATACTGTAACTGGTGCAGCAGAAAAGGCGAAGATATACTGTAACTGGTGCAGCAGAAAAGGCACAGATATACTGTAACTTTTGAAGCAGAAAAGACACAGATATACTGTAACTGGTGCAGCAGAAAAGGCACAGATATACTGTAACTGGTGCAGCAGAAAATACACTGATATACAGTAACTGGTGCAGCTAAAAAGACACAGATATACTGTAATTTGCAGCAGAAAAGGCACAGATATACTGTAACTGGTGCAGCAGGAACGGCACAGATATACTGTAATTGGTGCAGCAGAAAAGGCTCAGATATACTGTAACTGGTGCAGCAGAATAGACTCAGATATACTGTAACTGGTGCAGCAGAAAAGGCGCAGATATACTGTAACTGGTGCAGCAGAAAAGGCGCAGATATACTGTAACTATTGCAGCAGAAAAGGCACAGAAATACTGTATCTGGTGCAGCAGAAAATACACAGATATACTGTAACTGGTGCAGCAGAAAAGGCACAGATGTACTGTAACTGGTGCAGCTGAAAAGACACAGATATACTGTAATTTGCAGCAGAAAATGCACAGATATACTGTAACTGGTGCAGCAGGAATAGCACAGATATACTGTAATTGGTGCAGCAGAAAAGGAGCAGATATACTGTAACTTCTGCAGCAGAAAAGGCACAGATATACTGTAACTGGTGCAGCAGAAAAGGCACAGATATACTGTAACTGGTGCAGCTGAAAAGACACAGATATAATGTAACTTCTGCAGCAGAAAAGGCACAGATATACTTTAACTGGAGCAGCAGAAAAGGCGCAGATATACTGTAACTGGTGCAGAAGAAAATGCACAGATATACTGTAACTGGTGTAGCAGAAAAGGCAAAGATATACTGTAACTGGTGCAGCAGAAAAGACACAGATATACTCTAACTTCTGAAGCAGAAAAGACGCAGATATACTGTAACTGTTGCAGTAGAAAAGGCGCAGATATACTGTAACTGGTGCAGCAGAAAAGGCACAGATACACTGTAACCTGTGCAGCAGAAAAGGCACAGATATACTGTAACTTGTGCAGCAGAAAAGACACAGATATACTCTAATTTCTGCAGCAGAAAAGGCGCAGATATACTTTAACTGGTGCAGCAGAAAAGGCGCAGATATACTGTAACTGGTGCAGCAGAAAAGGCGAAGATATACTGTAACTGGTGCAGCAGAAAAGGCACAGAAATACTGTAGCTTTTGAAGCAGAAAAGACACAGATATACTGTAACTGGTGCAGCAGAAAAGGCACAGATATACTGTAACTGGTGCAGAAGAAAAGACACAGATATACTGTAACTGGTGTAGCAGAAAAAGCAAAGATATACTGTAAATGGTGCAGAAGAAAATGAGCAGATATACTGTAACTGGTGCAGCAGAAAATGAGCAGATATACTGTAACTGGTGCAGCAGAAAAGGCGCAGATATACTGTAACTGGTGCAACTGAAAAGACACAGATATACTGTAACTTCTGCAGCAGAAAAGGCACAGATATACTTTAACTGGTGCAGCAGAAAAGGCGCAGATATACTGTAACTGGTGCAGAAGAAAAGGCACAGATATACTGTAACTGGTGTAGCAGAAAAGGCAAAGATATACTGTAACTGGTGCAGCAGAAAATGAGCAGATATACTGTAACTGGTGCAGCAGAAAATGGGCAGATATACTGTAACTGGTGCAGCAGAAAAGGCGCAGATATACTGTAACTGGTGCAACAGAAAATACAAAGATATACTGTAACTGGTGCAGCAGAAAAGGCACAGATATACTGTAACTGGTGCATCAGAAAAGGCACAGATATACTGTAACTGGTGTAGCAGAAAAGGCACAGATACACTGCAACTATTGCAGCAGAAAATACACAGATATACTGTAACTAGTGCAGCAGAAAAGGCACAGATATACTGTAACCTGTGCAGCAGAAATGGCACAGATATACTGTAACTGGTGCAGCAGAAAAGACACAGATATACTCTAATTTCTGCAGCAGAGAAGGCGCAGATATACTTTAACTGGTGCAGCAGAAAAGGCACAGATATACTGTAACTGGTGCAGCAGAAAAGGTGCAGATATACTGTAACTGGTGCAGCAGAAAAGGCACAGATATACTGTAACTTTTGAAGCAGAAAAGACACAAATATACTGTAACTGGTGCAGCAGAAAAGGCACAGATATACTGTAACTGGTGCAGCAGAAAAGATACAGATATACTGTAACTTCTGCAGCAGAAAAGGCACAGATATACTTTAACTGGTGCAGCAGAAAAGGCGCAGATATACTGTAACTGGTGCAGAAGAAAAGACACAGATATACTGTAACTGGTGTAGCAGAAAAGGCAACGATATACTGTAACTGGTGC
Organism: Taudactylus pleione; assembly: GCA_031769625.1. Taxonomy (NCBI): domain Eukaryota; kingdom Metazoa; phylum Chordata; class Amphibia; order Anura; family Myobatrachidae; genus Taudactylus; species Taudactylus pleione. Next base: position 924,457 of record JAUIMM010000251.1, read on the forward strand.
AGCAGAAATTGAGCAGATATACTGTAACTGGTGCAGCAGAAAATGAGCAGATATACTGTAACTGGTGCAGCAGAAAAGGCGCAGATATACTGTAACTGGTGCAACAGAAAATACAAAGATATACTGTAACTGGTGCAGCAGAAAAGGCACAGATATACTGTAACTGGTGCATCAGAAAAGGCACAGATATACTGTAACTGGTGTAGCAGAAAAGTCACAGATACACTGCAACTATTGCAGCAGAAAATACACAGATATACTGTAACTAGTGCAGCAGAAAAGGCACAGATATACTGTAACTGGTGCAGCAGAAAAGACACAGATATACTCTAACTTCTGAAGCAGAAAAGACGCAGATATACTGTAACTGGTGCAGCAGAACAGTCGCAGATATACTGTAACTGGTGTAGCAACAAAGGCACAGATACACTGTAACCTGTGCTGCAGAAAAGACACAGATATACTGTAACTGGTGCAGCAGAAAAGGCACAGATGTACTGTAACTGGTGCAGCTGAAAAGACACAGATATACTGTAATTTGCAGCAGAAAAGGCACAGATATACTGAAACTGGTGCAGCAGGAATGGCACAGATATACTGTAATTGGTGCAGCAGAGAAGGCGCAGATATACTGTAACTGGTGCAGTAGAAAAGACTCAGATATACTGTAACTGGTGCAGCAGAAAAGGCACAGATATACTGTAACTGGTGCAGCAGAAAAGGCGCAGATATACTGTAACTGGTGCATCAGAAAAGGCAAAGATATACTGTAACTGGTGTAGCAGAAAAGGCGCAGATATACTGTAACTGGTGCAGCTGAAAAGACACAGATATACTGTAACTTCTGCAGCAGAAAAGGCACAGATATACTTTAACTGGTGCAGCAGAAAAGGCGCAGATATACTGTAACTGGTGCAGAAGAAAAGGCACAGATATACTGTAACTGGTGTAGCAGAAAAGGCAAAGATATACTGTAACTGGTGCAGCAGAAAATGAGCAGATATACTGTAACTGGTGCAGCAGAAAATGAGCACATATACTGTAACTGGTGCAGCAGAAAAGGCGCAGATATACTGTAACTGGTGCAACAGAAAATACAAAGATATACTGTAACTGGTGCAGCAGAAAAGGCACAGATATACTGTAACTGGTGCATCAGAAAAGGCACAGATATACTGTAACTGGTGTAGCAGAAAAGGCACAGATACACTGCAACTATTGCAGCAGAAAATACACAGATATACTGTAACTAGTGCAGCAGAAAAGGCACAGATATACTGCAACTGGTGCAGCAGAAAAGACACAGATATACTCTAACTTCTGAAGCAGAAAAGACGCAGATATACTGTAACTGGTGCAGCAGAAAAGTCGCAGATATACTGTAACTGGTGTAGCAACAAAGGCACAGATATACTGTAACCTGTGCAGCAGAAAAGACACAGATATACTGTAACTGGTGCAGCAGAAAAGGCACAGATGTACTGTAACTGGTGCAGCTGAAAAGACACAGATATACTGTAATTTGCAGCAGAAAAGGCACAGATATACTGTAACTGGTGCAGCAGAAAAGGCGAAGATATACTGTAACTGGTGCAGCAGAAAAGGCACAGATATACTGTAACTTTTGAAGCAGAAAAGACACAGATATACTGTAACTGGTGCAGCAGAAAAGGCACAGATATACTGTAACTGGTGCAGCAGAAAATACACTGATATACAGTAACTGGTGCAGCTAAAAAGATACAGATATACTGTAATTTGCAGCAGAAAAGGCACAGATATACTGTAACTGGTGCAGCAGGAACGGCACAGATATACTGTAATTGGTGCAGCAGAAAAGGCTCAGATATACTGTAACTGGTGCAGCAGAAAAGGCACAGATATACTGTAACTGGTGCAGCAGAAAAGGCGCAGATATACTGTAACTATTGCAGCAGAAAAGGCACAGAAATACTGTATCTGGTGCAGCAGAAAATACACAGATATACTGTAACTGGTGCAGCAGAAAAGGCACAGATGTACTGTAACTGGTGCAGCAGAAAAGGCACAGATGTACTGTAACTGGTGCAGCTGAAAAGACACAGATATACTGTAATTTGCAGCAGAAAATGCACAGATATACTGTAACTGGTGCAGCAGGAATAGCACAGATATACTGTAATTGGTGCAGCAGAAAAGGAGCAGATATACTGTAACTTCTGCAGCAGAAAAGGCACAGATATACTGTAACTGGTGCAGCAGAAAAGGCACAGATATACTGTAACTGGTGCAGCTGAAAAGACACAGATATAATGTAACTTCTGCAGCAGAAAAGGCACAGATATACTTTAACTGGAGCAGCAGAAAAGGCGCAGATATACTGTAACTGGTGCAGAAGAAAATGCACAGATATACTGTAACTGGTGTAGCAGAAAAGGCAAAGATATACTGTAACTAGTGCAGCAGAAAAGACACAGATATACTCTAACTTCTGAAGCAGAAAAGATGCAGATATACTGTAACTGTTGCAGTAGAAAAGGCGCAGATATACTGTAACTGGTGCAGCAGAAAAGGCACAGATACACTGTAACCTGTGCAGCAGAAAAGGCACAGATATACTGTAACTTGTGCAGCAGAAAAGACACAGATATACTCTAATTTCTGCAGCAGAAAAGGCGCAGATATACTTTAACTGGTGCAGCAGAAAAGGCGCAGATATACTGTAACTGGTGCAGCAGAAAAGGCAAAGATATACTGTAACTGGTGCAGCAGAAAAGGCACAGAAATACTGTAGCTTTTGAAGCAGAAAAGGCACAGATATACTGTAACTGGTGCAGAAGAAAAGACACAGATATACTGTAACTGGTGTAGCAGAAAATGCAAAGATATACTGTAAATGGTGCAGAAGAAAATGAGCAGATATACTGTAACTGGTGCAGCAGAAAAGGCACAGATATACTGTAACTGGTGCAGCAGAAAAGGCACAAATATACTGTCACTTTTGAAGCAGAAAAGACACAGATTACCTGTAACTGGTGCAGCAGAAAAGGCACAGATGTACTGTAACTGGTGTAGCAGAAAATACGCAGATTACCTGTGACTGGTGCAGCAGAAAAGATGCAGATATACTGTAACTGGTGCAGCAGAAAAGGCACAGATATACTGTAATGTGTGCAGCAGAAAAGGCACAGATATACTGTTACTGGTGCAGCAGAACAGATGCAGATATACTGTAACTAGTGAAGCAGAAAAGGCACAGATACATTGTAACTGGTGCAGCAGAAAATACACAGATATACTGTAACTAGTGCAGCAGAAAAGGCACAGATATACTGTAACTGGTGCAGCAGAAAAGACACAAATATACTGTAACTTCTGCAGCAGAAAAGGTGCAGATATACTGTAACTGGTGCAGCAGAAAAGCCAAAGATATACTGTAAATGGTGCAGTAGAAAAGAAGCAGATATACTGTAACTGGTGCAGCAGAAAATGAGCAGATATACCGTGACTGGTTCAGCAGAAAAGGCGCAGATATACTGTAACTGGTGCAACAGAAAATACAAAGATATTCTGTAACTGGTGCAGCTGAAAAGGCACAGATATACTGTAACTGGTGCATCAGGAAAGGCACAGATATACTGTAACTGGTGTAGCAGAATAGGCACAGACACACTTTAACTGGTGCAGCAGAAACTACACAGATATACTGTAACTAGTGCAGCAGAAATGGTGCAGATATACTGTAACTGGTGCAGCTGAAAAGACACAGATATACTTTAACTTCTGCAGCAGAAATTGCTCATATATACTTTAACTGGTGCAGCAGAAATTTCACAGATATACTATAACTGGTGCAGCAGAAAACGTACAGATATACTGTAACTGGTGCAGCAGAAAAGGCACAGATATACTGTAACTGGTGCAGCAGAAAATACACAGATATACTGTAACAGGTGCAGCAGAAAAGGCACAGATGTACTGTAACTGGTGCAGCTGAAAAGACACAGATATACTGTAATTTGCAGCAGAAAAGGCACAGATATACTGTAACTGGTGCAACAGGAATTTCACAGATATACTGTAATTGGTGCAGCAGAAAAGGTGCAGATATACTGTAACTGTTGCAGCAGAAAAGACTCAGATATACTGTAACTGGTGTAGCAGAAAAGGCACAGACACACTGTAACTGGTGCAGCAGAAAATACACAGATATACTGTAACTAGTGCAGCAGAAAAGGTGCAGATATACTGTAACTGGTGCAGCTGAAAAGACACAGATATACTGTAACTTCTGCAGCAGAAAATGCACAGATATACTTAACTGGTGCAGCAGAAATGGCACAGATATACAATAACTGGTGCAGCAGAAATGGCACAGATGTACAATAACTGGTGCAGCAGAAATCGCACAGATATACTGTAACTGGTGCAGCAGAAAAGGCACAGATATACTGCAACTGGTGCAGCAGAAAATACACAGATATACTGTAACTGGTGCAGCAGAAAAGGCACAGATGTACTGTAACTGGTGCAGCTGAAAAGACACAGATATACTGTAATTTGCAGCAGAAAAGGCACAGATATACTGAAACTGGTGCAGCAGGAATGGCACAGATATACTGTAATTGGTGCAGCAGAAAAGGCACAGATGTACTGTAACTGGTGCAGCAGAAAAGACTCAGATATACTGTAACTGGTGCAGCAGAAATGGCACAGATATACTGTAACTGGTGCAGCAGAAAAGGCGCAGATATACTGTAACTGGTGCAGCAGAAAAGGCGCAGATATACTGTAACTGGTGCAGCAGAAACAGCACAGATTTACTGTAACTTTTGAAGCAGAAAAGACACAGATATACTGTAACTGGTGCAGCAGAAAAGGCACAGAAATACTGTAACTTTTGAAGCAGAAAAGACGCAGATTTACTGTAACTTCTGCAGCAGAAAATGAGCAGATATACTGTAACTGGTGCAGCAGAAAAGGCGCAGATATACTGTAACTGGTGCAACAGAAAATACAAAGATATACTGTAACTGGTGCAGCAGAAAAGGCACAGATATACTGTAACTGGTGCATCAGAAAAGGCACAGATATACTGTAACTGGTGTAGCAGAAAAGTCACAGATACACTGCAACTATTGCAGCAGAAAATACACAGATATACTGTAACTAGTGCAGCAGAAAAGGCACAGATATACTGTAACTGGTGCAGCAGAAAAGACACAGATATACTCTAACTTCTGAAGCAGAAAAGACGCAGATATACTGTAACTGGTGCAGCAGAACAGTCGCAGATATACTGTAACTGGTGTAGCAACAAAGGCACAGATACACTGTAACCTGTGCTGCAGAAAAGACACAGATATACTGTAACTGGTGCAGCAGAAAAGGCACAGATGTACTGTAACTGGTGCAGCTGAAAAGACACAGATATACTGTAATTTGCAGCAGAAAAGGCACAGATATACTGAAACTGGTGCAGCAGGAATGGCACAGATATACTGTAATTGGTGCAGCAGAGAAGGCGCAGATATACTGTAACTGGTGCAGTAGAAAAGACTCAGATATACTGTAACTGGTGCAGCAGAAAAGGCACAGATATACTGTAACTGGTGCAGCAGAAAAGGCGCAGATATACTGTAACTGGTGCATCAGAAAAGGCAAAGATATACTGTAACTGGTGTAGCAGAAAAGGCGCAGATATACTGTAACTGGTGCAGCTGAAAAGACACAGATATACTGTAACTTCTGCAGCAGAAAAGGCACAGATATACTTTAACTGGTGCAGCAGAAAAGGCGCAGATATACTGTAACTGGTGCAGAAGAAAAGGCACAGATATACTGTAACTGGTGTAGCAGAAAAGGCAAAGATATACTGTAACTGGTGCAGCAGAAAATGAGCAGATATACTGTAACTGGTGCAGCAGAAAATGAGCACATATACTGTAACTGGTGCAGCAGAAAAGGCGCAGATATACTGTAACTGGTGCAACAGAAAATACAAAGATATACTGTAACTGGTGCAGCAGAAAAGGCACAGATATACTGTAACTGGTGCATCAGAAAAGGCACAGATATACTGTAACTGGTGTAGCAGAAAAGGCACAGATACACTGCAACTATTGCAGCAGAAAATACACAGATATACTGTAACTAGTGCAGCAGAAAAGGCACAGATATACTGCAACTGGTGCAGCAGAAAAGACACAGATATACTCTAATTTCTGAAGCAGAAAAGACGCAGATATACTGTAACTGGTGCAGCAGAAAAGTCGCAGATATACTGTAACTGGTGTAGCAACAAAGGCACAGATATACTGTAACCTGTGCAGCAGAAAAGACACAGATATACTGTAACTGGTGCAGCAGAAAAGGCACAGATGTACTGTAACTGGTGCAGCTGAAAAGACACAGATATACTGTAATTTGCAGCAGAAAAGGCACAGATATACTGTAACTGGTGCAGCAGAAAAGGCGAAGATATACTGTAACTGGTGCAGCAGAAAAGGCACAGATATACTGTAACTTTTGAAGCAGAAAAGACACAGATATACTGTAACTGGTGCAGCAGAAAAGGCACAGATATACTGTAACTGGTGCAGCAGAAAATACACTGATATACAGTAACTGGTGCAGCTAAAAAGACACAGATATACTGTAATTTGCAGCAGAAAAGGCACAGATATACTGTAACTGGTGCAGCAGGAACGGCACAGATATACTGTAATTGGTGCAGCAGAAAAGGCTCAGATATACTGTAACTGGTGCAGCAGAAAAGGCACAGATATACTGTAACTGGTGCAGCAGAAAAGGCGCAGATATACTGTAACTATTGCAGCAGAAAAGGTACAGAAATACTGTATCTGGTGCAGCAGAAAATACACAGATATACTGTAACTGGTGCAGCAGAAAAGGCACAGATGTACTGTAACTGGTGCAGCAGAAAAGGCACAGATGTACTGTAACTGGTGCAGCTGAAAAGACACAGATATACTGTAATTTGCAGCAGAAAATGCACAGATATACTGTAACTGGTGCAGCAGGAATAGCACAGATATACTGTAATTGGTGCAGCAGAAAAGGAGCAGATATACTGTAACTTCTGCAGCAGAAAAGGCACAGATATACTGTAACTGGTGCAGCAGAAAAGGCACAGATATACTGTAACTGGTGCAGCTGAAAAGACACAGATATAATGTAACTTCTGCAGCAGAAAAGGCACAGATATACTTTAACTGGAGCAGCAGAAAAGGCGCAGATATACTGTAACTGGTGCAGAAGAAAATGCACAGATATACTGTAACTGGTGTAGCAGAAAAGGCAAAGATATACTGTAACTAGTGCAGCAGAAAAGACACAGATATACTCTAACTTCTGAAGCAGAAAAGACGCAGATATACTGTAACTGTTGCAGTAGAAAAGGCGCAGATATACTGTAACTGGTGCAGCAGAAAAGGCACAGATACACTGTAACCTGTGCAGCAGAAAAGGCACAGATATACTGTAACTTGTGCAGCAGAAAAGACACAGATATACTCTAATTTCTGCAGCAGAAAAGGCGCAGATATACTTTAACTGGTGCAGCAGAAAAGGCGCAGATATACTGTAACTGGTGCAGCAGAAAAGGCAAAGATATACTGTAACTGGTGCAGCAGAAAAGGCACAGAAATACTGTAGCTTTTGAAGCAGAAAAGGCACAGATATACTGTAACTGGTGCAGAAGAAAAGACACAGATATACTGTAACTGGTGTAGCAGAAAATGCAAAGATATACTGTAAATGGTGCAGAAGAAAATGAGCAGATATACTGTAACTGGTGCAGCAGAAAAGGCACAGATATACTGTAACTGGTGCAGCAGAAAAGGCACAAATATACTGTCACTTTTGAAGCAGAAAAGACACAGATTACCTGTAACTGGTGCAGCAGAAAAGGCACAGATGTACTGTAACTGGTGTAGCAGAAAATACGCAGATTACCTGTGACTGGTGCAGCAGAAAAGATGCAGATATACTGTAACTGGTGCAGCAGAAAAGGCACAGATATACTGTAATGTGTGCAGCAGAAAAGGCACAGATATACTGTTACTGGTGCAGCAGAACAGATGCAGATATACTGTAACTAGTGAAGCAGAAAAGGCACAGATACATTGTAACTGGTGCAGCAGAAAATACACAGATATACTGTAACTAGTGCAGCAGAAAAGGCACAGATATACTGTAACTGGTGCAGCAGAAAAGACACAAATATACTGTAACTTCTGCAGCAGAAAAGGTGCAGATATACTGTAACTGGTGCAGCAGAAAAGCCAAAGATATACTGTAAATGGTGCAGTAGAAAAGAAGCAGATATACTGTAACTGGTGCAGCAGAAAATGAGCAGATATACCGTGACTGGTTCAGCAGAAAAGGCGCAGATATACTGTAACTGGTGCAACAGAAAATACAAAGATATTCTGTAACTGGTGCAGCTGAAAAGGCACAGATATACTGTAACTGGTGCATCAGGAAAGGCACAGATATACTGTAACTGGTGTAGCAGAATAGGCACAGACACACTGTAACTGGTGCAGCAGAAACTACACAGATATACTGTAACTAGTGCAGCAGAAATGGTGCAGATATACTGTAACTGGTGCAGCTGAAAAGACACAGATATACTTTAACTTCTGCAGCAGAAATTGCTCATATATACTTTAACTGGTGCAGCAGAAATTTCACAGATATACTATAACTGGTGCAGCAGAAAACGTACAGATATACTGTAACTGGTGCAGCAGAAAAGGCACAGATATACTGTAACTGGTGCAGCAGAAAATACACAGATATACTGTAACAGGTGCAGCAGAAAAGGCACAGATGTACTGTAACTGGTGCAGCTGAAAAGACACAGATATACTGTAATTTGCAGCAGAAAAGGCACAGATATACTGTAACTGGTGCAACAGGAATTTCACAGATATACTGTAATTGGTGCAGCAGAAAAGGTGCAGATATACTGTAACTGTTGCAGCAGAAAAGACTCAGATATACTGTAACTGGTGCAGCAGAAAAGGCGCAGATATACTGTAACTGGTGTAGCAGAAAAGGCACAGACACACTGTAACTGGTGCAGCAGAAAATACACAGATATACTGTAACTAGTGCAGCAGAAAAGGTGCAGATATACTGTAACTGGTGCAGCTGAAAAGACACAGATATACTGTAACTTCTGCAGCAGAAAATGCACAGATATACTTAACTGGTGCAGCAGAAATGGCACAGATATACAATAACTGGTGCAGCAGAAATGGCACAGATGTACAATAACTGGTGCAGCAGAAATCGCACAGATATACTGTAACTGGTGCAGCAGAAAAGGCACAGATATACTGCAACTGGTGCAGCAGAAAATACACAGATATACTGTAACTGGTGCAGCAGAAAAGGCACAGATGTACTGTAACTGGTGCAGCTGAAAAGACACAGATATACTGTAATTTGCAGCAGAAAAGGCACAGATATACTGAAACTGGTGCAGCAGGAATGGCACAGATATACTGTAATTGGTGCAGCAGAAAAGGCACAGATGTACTGTAACTGGTGCAGCAGAAAAGACTCAGATATACTGTAACTGGTGCAGCAGAAATGGCACAGATATACTGTAACTGGTGCAGCAGAAAAGGCGCAGATATACTGTAACTGGTGCAGCAGAAAAGGCGCAGATATACTGTAACTGGTGCAGCAGAAACAGCACAGATTTACTGTAACTTTTGAAGCAGAAAAGACACAGATATACTGTAACTGGTGCAGCAGAAAAGGCACAGAAATACTGTAACTTTTGAAGCAGAAAAGACGCAGATTTACTGTAACTTCTGCAGCAGAAAATGCACAGATATACTGTAACTGGTGCAGCAGAAATGGCACAGATATACTGTAACTGGTGCAGCAGAAAAGGCACAGATATACTTTAACTGGTGCAGCAGAAAAGGCACAGATTTACTGTAACTGGTGCAGCAGAAAATACACAGATATACTGTAACTGGTGCAGCAGAAAAGGCACAGATGTACTGTAACTGGTGCAGCAGAAAAGGCACAGATATACTGTAACTGGTGCAGCAGAAAAGGCACAGATATACTGTAACTGGTGCAACAGAAAATACAAAGATATACTGTAACTGGTGCAGCAGAAAAGGCACAGATATACTATAACTGGTGCATCAGAAAAGGCAAAGATATACTGTAACTGGTGTAGCAGAAAAGGCGCAGATATACTGTAACTGGTGCAGCTGAAAAGACATAGATATACTGTAACTTCTGCAGCAGAAAAGGCACAGATATACTTTAACTGGTGCAGCAGAAAAGGCGCAGATATACTGTAACTGGTGCAGAAGAATAGGCACAGATATACTGTAACTGGTGTAGCAGAAAAGGCAAAGATATACTGTAACTGGTGCAGCAGAAAATGAGCAGATATACTGTAACTGGTGCAGCAGAAAATGAGCACATATACTGTAACTGGTGCAGCAGAAAAGGCGCAGATATACTGTAACTGGTGCAACAGAAAATACAAAGATATACTGTAACTGGTGCAGCAGAAAAGGCACAGATATACTGTAACTGGTGCATCAGAAAAGGCACAGATATACTGTAACTGGTGTAGCAGAAAAGGCACAGATACACTGCAACTATTGCAGCAGAAAATACACAGATATACTGTAACTAGTGCAGCAGAAAAGGCACAGATATACTGCAACTGGTGCAGCAGAAAAGACACAAATATACTCTAACTTCTGAAGCAGAAAATACGCAGATATACTGTAACTGGTGCAGCAGAAAAGTCGCAGATATACTGTAACTGGTGTAGCAACAAAGGCACAGATATACTGTAACCTGTGCAGCAGAAAAGACACAGATATACTGTAACTGGTGAAGCAGAAAAGGCACAGATGTACTGTAGCTGGTGCAGCTGAAAAGACACAGATATACTGTAATTTGCAGCAGAAAAGGCACAGATATACTGTAACTGGTGCAGCAGAAAAGGCGAAGATATACTGTAACTGGTGCAGCAGAAAAGGCACAGATATACTGTAACTTTTGAAGCAGAAAAGACACAGATATACTGTAACTGGTGCAGCAGAAAAGGCACAGATATACTGTAACTGGTGCAGCAGAAAATACACTGATATACAGTAACTGGTGCAGCTAAAAAGACACAGATATACTGTAATTTGCAGCAGAAAAGGCACAGATATACTGTAACTGGTGCAGCAGGAACGGCACAGATATACTGTAATTGGTGCAGCAGAAAAGGAGCAGATATACTGTAACTTCTGCAGCAGAAAAGGCACAGATATACTGTAACTGGTGCAGCAGAAAAGGCACAGATATACTGTAACTGGTGCAGCTGAAAAGACACAGATATAATGTAACTTCTGCAGCAGAAAAGGCACAGATATACTTTAACTGGAGCAGCAGAAAAGGCGCAGATATACTGTAACTGGTGCAGAAGAAAATGCACAGATATACTGTAACTGGTGTAGCAGAAAAGGCAAAGATATACTGTAACTGGTGCAGCAGAAAAGACACAGATATACTCTAACTTCTGAAGCAGAAAAGACGCAGATATACTGTAACTGTTGCAGTAGAAAAGGCGCAGATATACTGTAACTGGTGCAGCAGAAAAGGCACAGATACACTGTAACCTGTGCAGCAGAAAAGGCACAGATATACTGTAACTTGTGCAGCAGAAAAGACACAGATATACTCTAATTTCTGCAGCAGAAAAGGCGCAGATATACTTTAACTGGTGCAGCAGAAAAGGCGCAGATATACTGTAACTGGTGCAGCAGAAAAGGCGAAGATATACTGTAACTGGTGCAGCAGAAAAGGCACAGAAATACTGTAGCTTTTGAAGCAGAAAAGACACAGATATACTGTAACTGGTGCAGCAGAAAAGGCACAGATATACTGTAACTGGTGCAGAAGAAAAGACACAGATATACTGTAACTGGTGTAGCAGAAAATGCAAAGATATACTGTAAATGGTGCAGAAGAAAATGAGCAGATATACTGTAACTGGTGCAGCAGAAAATGAGCAGATATACTGTAACTGGTGCAGCAGAAAAGGCGCAGATATACTTTAACTGGTGCAACTGAAAAGACACAGATATACTGTAACTTCTGCAGCAGAAAAGGCACAGATATACTTTAACTGGTGCAGCAAAAAATGGGCAGATATACTGTAACTGGTGCAGCAGAAAAGGCGCAGATATACTGTAACTGGTGCAACAGAAAATACAAAGATATACTGTAACTGGTGCAGCAGAAAAGGCACAGATATACTGTAACTGGTGCATCAGAAAAGGCACAGATATACTGTAACTGGTGTAGCAGAAAAGGCACAGATACACTGCAACTATTGCAGCAGAAAATACACAGATATACTGTAACTAGTGCAGCAGAAAAGTCACAGATATACTGTAACCTGTGCAGCAGAAATGGCACAGATATACTGTAACTGGTGCAGCAGAAAAGACACAGATATACTCTAATTTCTGCAGCAGAAAAGGCGCAGATATACTTTAACTGGTGCAGCAGAAAAGGCACAGATATACTGTAACTGGTGCAGCAGAAAAGGTGCAGATATACTGTAACTGGTGCAGCAGAAAAGGCACAGATATACTGTAACTTTTGAAGCAGAAAAGACACAGATATACTGTAACTGGTGCAGCAGAATAGGCACAGATATACTGTAACTGGTGCAGCAGAAAAGATACAGATATACTGTAACTTCTGCAGCAGAAAAGGCACAGATATACTTTAACTGGTGCAGCAGAAAAGGTGCAGATATACTGTAACTGGTGCAGAAGAAAAGGCACAGATATACTGTAACTGGTGTAGCAGAAAAGGCAACGATATACTGTAACTGGTGCAGCAGAAATTGAGCAGATATACTGTAACTGGTGCAGCAGAAAATGAGCAGATATACTGTAACTGGTGCAGCAGAAAAGGTGCAGATATACTGTAACTGGTGCAACAGAAAATACAAAGATATACTGTAACTGGTGCAGCAGAAAAGGCACAGATATACTGTAACTGGTGCATCAGAAAAGGCACAGATATACTGTAACTGGTGTAGCAGAAAAGTCACAGATACACTGCAACTATTGCAGCAGAAAATACACAGATATACTGTAACTAGTGCAGCAGAAAAGGCACAGATATACTGTAACTGGTGCAGCAGAAAAGACACAGATATACTCTAACTTCTGAAGCAGAAAAGACGCAGATATACTGTAACTGGTGCAGCAGAACAGTCGCAGATATACTGTAACTGGTGTAGCAACAAAGGCACAGATACACTGTAACCTGTGCTGCAGAAAAGACACAGATATACTGTAACTGGTGCAGCAGAAAAGGCACAGATGTACTGTAACTGGTGCAGCTATAAAGACACAGATATACTGTAATTTGCAGCAGAAAAGGCACAGATATACTGAAACTGGTGCAGCAGGAATGGCACAGATATACTGTAATTGGTGCAGCAGAGAAGGCGCAGATATACTGTAACTGGTGCAGCAGAAAAGGCGCAGATATACTGTAACTGGTGCATCAGAAAAGGCAAAGATATACTGTAACTGGTGTAGCAGAAAAGGCGCAGATATACTGTAACTGGTGCAGCTGAAAAGACACAGATATACTGTAACTTCTGCAGCAGAAAAGGCACAGATATACTTTAACTGGTGCAGCAGAAAAGGCGCAGATATACTGTAACTGGTGCAGAAGAAAAGGCACACATATACTGTAACTGGTGTAGCAGAAAAGGCAAAGATATACTGTAACTGGTGCAGCAGAAAATGAGCAGATATACTGTAACTGGAGCAGCAGAAAATGAGCACATATACTGTAACTGGTGCAGCAGAAAAGGCGCAGATATACTGTAACTGGTGCAACAGAAAATACAAAGATATACTGTAACTGGTGCAGCAGAAAAGGCACAGATATACTGTAACTGGTGCATCAGAAAAGGCACAGATATACTGTAACTGGTGTAGCAGAAAAGGCACAGATACACTGCAACTATTGCAGCAGAAAATACACAGATATACTGTAACTAGTGCAGCAGAAAAGGCACAGATATACTGCAACTGGTGCAGCAGAAAAGACACAGATATACTCTAACTTCTGAAGCAGAAAAGACGCAGATATACTGTAACTGGTGCAGCAGAAAAGTCGCAGATATACTGTAACTGGTGTAGCAACAAAGGCACAGATATACTGTAACCTGTGCAGCAGAAAAGACACAGATATACTGTAACTGGTGCAGCAGAAAAGGCACAGATGTACTGTAACTGGTGCAGCTGAAAAGACACAGATATACTGTAATTTGCAGCAGAAAAGGCACAGATATACTGTAACTGGTGCAGCAGAAAAGGCGAAGATATACTGTAACTGGTGCAGCAGAAAAGGCACAGATATACTGTAACTTTTGAAGCAGAAAAGACACAGATATACTGTAACTGGTGCAGCAGAAAAGGCACAGATATACTGTAACTGGTGCAGCAGAAAATACACTGATATACAGTAACTGGTGCAGCTAAAAAGACACAGATATACTGTAATTTGCAGCAGAAAAGGCACAGATATACTGTAACTGGTGCAGCAGGAACGGCACAGATATACTGTAATTGGTGCAGCAGAAAAGGCTTAGATATACTGTAACTGGTGCAGCAGAAAAGGCACAGATATACTGTAACTGGTGCAGCAGAAAAGGCGCAGATATACTGTAACTATTGCAGCAGAAAAGGCACAGAAATACTGTATCTGGTGCAGCAGAAAATACACAGATATACTGTAACTGGTGCAGCAGAAAAGGCACAGATGTACTGTAACTGGTGCAGCAGAAAAGGCACAGATGTACTGTAACTGGTGCAGCAGAAAAGGCACAGATGTACTGTAACTGGTGCAGCTGAAAAGACACAGATATACTGTAATTTGCAGCAGAAAATGCACAGATATACTGTAACTGGTGCAGCAGGAATAGCACAGATATACTGTAATTGGTGCAGCAGAAAAGGAGCAGATATACTGTAACTTCTGCAGCAGAAAAGGCACAGATATACTGTAACTGGTGCAGCAGAAAAGGCACAGATATACTGTAACTGGTGCAGCTGAAAAGACACAGATATAATGTAACTTCTGCAGCAGAAAAGGCACAGATATACTTTAACTGGAGCAGCAGAAAAGGCGCAGATATACTGTAACTGGTGCAGAAGAAAATGCACAGATATACTGTAACTGGTGTAGCAGAAAAGGCAAAGATATACTGTAACTAGTGCAGCAGAAAAGACACAGATATACTCTAACTTCTGAAGCAGAAAAGACGCAGATATACTGTAACTGTTGCAGTAGAAAAGGCGCAGATATACTGTAACTGGTGCAGCAGAAAAGGCACAGATACACTGTAACCTGTGCAGCAGAAAAGGCACAGATATACTGTAACTTGTGCAGCAGAAAAGACACAGATATACTCTAATTTCTGCAGCAGAAAAGGCGCAGATATACTTTAACTGGTGCAGCAGAAAAGGCGCAGATATACTGTAACTGGTGCAGCAGAAAAGGCAAAGATATACTAAAACTGGTGCAGCAGAAAAGGCACAGAAATACTGTAGCTTTTGAAGCAGAAAAGGCACAGATATACTGTAACTGGTGCAGAAGAAAAGACACAGATATACTGTAACTGGTGTAGCAGAAAATGCAAAGATATACTGTAAATGGTGCAGAAGAAAATGAGCAGATATACTGTAACTGGTGCAGCAGAAAAGGCACAGATATACTGTAACTGGTGCAGCTGAAAAGACACAGATATAATGTAACTTCTGCAGCAGAAAAGGCACAGATATACTTTAACTGGAGCAGCAGAAAAGGTGCAGATATACTGTAACTGGTGCAGAAGAAAATGCACAGATATACTGTAACTGGTGTAGCAGAAAAGGCAAAGATATACTGTAACTAGTGCAGCAGAAAAGACACAGATATACTCTAACTTCTGAAGCAGAAAAGACGCAGATATACTGTAACTGTTGCAGTAGAAAAGGCGCAGATATACTGTAACTGGTGCAGCAGAAAAGGCACAGATACACTGTAACCTGTGCAGCAGAAAAGGCACAGATATACTGTAACTTGTGCAGCAGAAAAGACACAGATATACTCTAATTTCTGCAGCAGAAAAGGTGCAGATATACTTTAACTGGTGCAGCAGAAAAGGCGCAGATATACTGTAACTGGTGCAGCAGAAAAGGCAAAGATATACTGTAACTGGTGCAGCAGAAAAGGCACAGAAATACTGTAGCTTTTGAAGCAGAAAAGGCACAGATATACTGTAACTGGTGCAGAAGAAAAGACACAGATATACTGTAACTGGTGTAGCAGAAAATGCAAAGATATACTGTAAATGGTGCAGAAGAAAATGAGCAGATATACTGTAACTGGTGCAGCAGAAAATGAGCAGATATACTGTAGCTGGTGCAGCAGAAAAGGCGCAGATATACTGTAACTGGTGCAACTGAAAAGACACAGATATACTGTAACTTCTGCAGCAGAAAAGGCACAGATATACTTTAACTGGTGCAGCAGAAAAGGCGCAGATATACTGTAACTGGTGCAGAAGAAAAGGCACAGATATACTGTAACTGGTGTAGCAGAAAAGGCAAAGATATACTGTAACTGGTGCAGCAGAAAATGAGCAGATATACTGTAACTGGTGCAGCAGAAAATGGGCAGATATACTGTAACTGGTGCAGCAGAAAAGGTGCAGATATACTGTAACTGGTGCAACAGAAAATACAAAGATATACTGTAACTGGTGCAGCAGAAAAGGCACAGATATACTGTAACTGGTGCATCAGAAAAGGCACAGATATACTGTAACTGGTGTAGCAGAAAAGGCACAGATACACTGCAACTATTGCAGCAGAAAATACACAGATATACTGTAACTAGTGCAGCAGAAAAGGCACAGATATACTGTAACCTGTGCAGCAGAAATGGCACAGATATACTGTAACTGGTGCAGCAGAAAAGACACAGATATACTCTAATTTCTGCAGCAGAAAAGGCGCAGATATACTTTAACTGGTGCAGCAGAAAAGGCACAGATATACTGTAACTGGTGCAGCAGAAAAGGTGCAGATATACTGTAACTGGTGCAGCAGAAAAGGCACAGATATACTGTAACTTTTGAAGCAGAAAAGACACAGATATACTTTAACTGGTGCAGCAGAAAAGGCACAGATATACTGTAACTGGTGCAGCAGAAAAGATACAGATATACTGTAACTTCTGCAGCAGAAAAGGCACAGATATACTTTAACTGGTGCAGCAGAAAAGGCGCAGATATACTGTAACTGGTGCAGAAGAAAAGGCACAGATATACTGTAACTGGTGTAGCAGAAAAGGCAAAGATATACTGTAACTGGTGCAGCAGAAATTGAGCAGATATACTGTAACTGGTGCAGCAGAAAATGAGCAGATATACTGTAACTGGTGCAGCAGAAAAGGCGCAGATATACTGTAACTGGTGCAACAGAAAATACAAAGATATACTGTAACTGGTGCAGCAGAAAAGGCACAGATATACTGTAACTGGTGCATCAGAAAAGGCACAGATATACTGTAACTGGTGTAGCAGAAAAGTCACAGATACAATGCAACTATTGCAGCAGAAAATACACAGATATACTGTAACTAGTGCAGCAGAAAAGGCACAGATATACTGCAACTGGTGCAGCAGAAAAGACACAGATATACTCTAACTTCTGAAGCAGAAAAGACGCAGATATACTGTAATTGGTGCAGCAGAACAGTCGCAGATATACTGTAACTGGTGTAGCAACAAAGGCACAGATACACTGTAACCTGTGCTGCAGAAAATACACAGATATACTGTAACTGGTGCAGCAGAAAAGGCACAGATGTACTGTAACTGGTGCAGCTGAAAAGACACAGATATACTGTAATTTGCAGCAGAAAAGGCACAGATATACTGAAACTGGTGCAGCAGGAATGGCACAGATATACTGTAATTGGTGCAGCAGAGAAGGCGCAGATATACTGTAACTGGTGCAGTAGAAAAGACTCAGATATACTGTAACTGGTGCAGCAGAAAAGGCACAGATATACTGTAACTGGTGCAGCAGAAAAGGCGCAGATATACTGTGACTGGTGCAGCAGAAAAGATGCAGATATACTGTAACTGGTGCAGCAGAAAATCACAAATATACTGTCACTTTTGAAGCAGAAAAGACACAGATTACCTGTAACTGGTGCAGCAGAAAAGGCACAGATGTACTGTAACTGGTGTAGCAGAAAATACGCAGATTACCTGTGACTGGTGCAGCAGAAAAGATGCAGATATACTGTAACTGGTGCAGCAGAAAAGGCACAGATATACTGTAATGTGTGCAGCAGAAAAGGCACAGATATACTGTTACTGGTGCAGCAGAACAGATGCAGATATACTGTAACTAGTGAAGCAGAAAAGGCACAGATACATTGTAACTGGTGCAGCAGAAAATACACAGATATACTGTAACTAGTGCAGCAGAAAAGGCACAGATATACTGTAACTGGTGCAGCAGAAAAGACACAAATATACTGTAACTTCTGCAGCAGAAAAGCTGCAGATATACTGTAACTGGTGCAGCAGAAAAGCCAAAGATATACTGTAAATGGTGCAGTAGAAAAGAAGCAGATATACTGTAACTGGTGCAGCAGAAAATGAGCAGATATACCGTGACTGGTGCAGCAGAAAAGGCGCAGATATACTGTAACTGGTGCAACAGAAAATACAAAGATATTCTGTAACTGGTGCAGCTGAAAAGGCACAGATATACTGTAACTGGTGCATCAGGAAAGGCACAGATATACTGTAACTGGTGTAGCAGAACAGGCACAGACACACTGTAACTGGTGCAGCAGAAACTACACAGATATACTGTAACTAGTGCAGCAGAAATGGTGCAGATATACTGTAACTGGTGCAGCTGAAAAGACACAGATATACTTTAACTTCTGCAGCAGAAAATGCTCATATATACTTTAACTGGTGCAGCAGAAATGGCACAGATATACTATAACTGGTGCAGCAGAAAACGTACAGATATACTGTAACTGGAGCAGCAGAAAAGGCACAGATATACTGTAACTGGTGCAGCAGAAAATACACAGATATACTGTAACAGGTGCAGCAGAAAAGGCACAGATGTACTGTAACTGGTGCAGCTGAAAAGACACAGATATACTGTAATTTGCAGCAGAAAAGGCGCAGATATACTGTAACTGGTGCAAAAGAAGTGTCGCAGATATACTGTAACTTGTGCAGCAGAAAATATGCAGATATACTGTAACTGGTGCAGCAGAAAAGGTGCAGATATACTGTAACTGTTGCAGCAGAAAAGACTCAGATATACTGTAACTGGTGCAGCAGAAAAGGCGCAGATATACTGTAACTGGTGTAGCAGAAAAGGCACAGACACACTGTAACTGGTGCAGCAGAAAATACACAGATATACTGTAACTAGTGCAGCAGAAAAGGTGCAGATATACTGTAACTGGTGCAGCTGAAAAGACACAGATATACTGTAACTTCTGCAGCAGAAAATGCACAGATATACTTAACTGGTGCAGCAGAAATGGCACAGATATACAATAACTGGTGCAGCAGAAATGGCACAGATATACAATAACTGGTGCAGCAGAAATCGCACAGATATACTGTAACTGGTGCAGCAGAAAAGGCACAGATATACTGCAACTGGTGCAGCAGAAAATACACAGATATACTGTAACTGGTGCAGCAGAAAAGGCACAGATGTACTGTAACTGGTGCAGCTGAAAAGACACAGATATACTGTAATTTGCAGCAGAAAAGGCACAGATATACTGAAACTGGTGCAGCAGGAATGGCACAGATATACTGTAATTGGTGCAGCAGAAAAGGCGCAGATGTACTGTAACTGGTGCAGCAGAAAAGACTCAGATATACTGTAACTGGTGCAGCAGAAATGGCACAGATATACTGTAACTGGTGCAGCAGAAAAGGCGCAGATATACTGTAACTGGTGCAGCAGAAAAAGTGCAGATATACTGTAACTGGTGCAGCAGAAACAGCACAGATTTACTGTAACTTTTGAAGCAGAAAAGACACAGATATACTGTAACTGGTGCAGCAGAAAAGGCACAGAAATACTGTAACTTTTGAAGCAGAAAAGACGCAGATATACTGTAACTTCTGCAGCAGAAAATGCACAGATATACTGTAACTGGTGCAGCAGAAATGGCACAGATATACTGTAACTGGTGCAGCAGAAAAGGCACAGATATACTTTAACTGGTGCAGCAGAAAAGGCACAGATTTACTGTAACTGGTGCAGCAGAAAATACACAGATATACTGTAACTATTGCAGCAGAAAATACACAGATATACTGTAACTAGTGCAGCAGAAAAGGCACAGATATAATGCAACTGGTGCAGCAGAAAAGACACAGATATACTCTAACTTATGAAGCAGAAAAGACGCAGATATACTGTAACTGGTGCAGCAGAAAAGTCGCAGATATACTGTAACTGGTGTAGCAACAAAGGCACAGATATACTGTAACCTGTGCAGCAGAAAAGACACAGATATACTGTAACTGGTGCAGCAGAAAAGGCACAGATGTACTGTAACTGGTGCAGCTGAAAAGACACAGATATACTGTAATTTGCAGTAGAAAAGGCACAGATATACTGAAACTGGTGCAGCAGGAATTGCACAGATATACTGTAATTGGTGCAGCAGAGAAGGCACAGATATACTGTAACTGGTGCAGTAGAAAAGACTCAGATATACTGTAACTGGTGCAGCAGAAAAGGCACAGATATACTGTAACTGGTGCAGCAGAAAAGGCGCAGATATACTGTGACTGGTGCAGCAGAAAAGATACAGATATACTGTAACTGGTGCAGCAGAAAAGGCACAAATATACTGTCACTTTTGAAGCAGAAAAGACACAGATTACCTGTAACTGGTGCAGCAGAAAAGGCACAGATGTACTGTAACTGGTGTAGCAGAAAATTCGCAGATTACCTGTGACTGGTGCAGCAGAAAAGATGCAGATATACTGTAACTGGTGCAGCAGAAAAGGCACAGATATACTGTAATGTGTGCAGCAGAAAAGGCACAGATATACTGTTACTGGTGCAGCAGAACAGATGCAGATATACTGTAACTAGTGAAGCAGAAAAGGCACAGATACATTGTAACTGGTGCAGCAGAAAATACACAGATATACTGTAACTAGTGCAGCAGAAAAGGCACAGATATACTGTAACTGGTGCAGCAGAAAAGACACAAATATACTGTAACTTCTGCAGCAGAAAAGGTGCAGATATACTGTAACTGGTGCAGCAGAAAAGCCAAAGATATACTGTAAATGGTGCAGTAGAAAAGAAGCAGATATACTGTAACTGGTGCAGCAGAAAATGAGCAGATATACCGTGACTGGTGCAGCAGAAAAGGCGCAGATATACTGTAACTGGTGCAACAGAAAATACAAAGATATTCTGTAACTGGTGCAGCTGAAAAGGCACAGATATACTGTAACGGGTGCATCAGGAAAGGCACAGATATACTGTAACTGGTGTAGCAGAATAGGCACAGACACACTGTAACTGGTGCAGCAGAAACTACACAGATATACTGTAACTAGTGCAGCAGAAATGGTGCAGATATACTGTAACTGGTGCAGCTGAAAAGACACAGATATACTTTAACTTCTGCAGCAGAAAATGCTCATATATACTTTAACTGGTGCAGCAGAAATGGCACAGATATACTATAACTGGTGCAGCAGAAAACGTACAGATATACTGTAACTGGAGCAGCAGAAAAGGCACAGATATACTGTAACTGGTGCAGCAGAAAATACACAGATATACTGTAACAGGTGCAGCAGAAAAGGCACAGATGTACTGTAACTGGTGCAGCTGAAAAGACACAGATATACTGTAATTTGCAGCAGAAAAGGCGCAGATATACTGTAACTGGTGCAAAAGAAAAGTCGCAGATATACTGTAACTTGTGCAGCAGAAAAGACTCAGATATACTGTAACTGGTGCAGCAGAAAAGGCGCAGATATACTTTAACTGGTGTAGCAGAAAAGGCACAGACACACTGTAACTGGTGCAGCAGAAAATACACAGATATACTGTAACTAGTGCAGCAGAAAAGGTGCAGATATACTGTAACTGGTGCAGCTGAAAAGACACAGATATACTGTAACTTCTGCAGCAGAAAATGCACAGATATACTTAACTGGTGCAGCAGAAATGGCACAGATATACAATAACTGGTGCAGCAGAAATGGCACAGATATACAATAACTGGTGCAGCAGAAATCGCACAGATATACTGTAACTGGTGCAGCAGAAAAGGCACAGATATACTGCAACTGGTGCAGCAGAAAATACACAGATATACTGTAACTGGTGCAGCAGAAAAGGCACAGATGTACTGTAACTGGTGCAGCTGAAAAGACACAGATATACTGTAATTTGCAGCAGAAAAGGCACAGATATACTGAAACTGGTGCAGCAGGAATGGCACAGATATACTGTAATTGGTGCAGCAGATAAGGCGCAGATGTACTGTAACTGGTGCAGCAGAAAAGACTCAGATATACTGTAACTGGTGCAGCAGAAATGGCACAGATATACTGTAACTGGTGCAGCAGAAAAGGCGCAGATATACTGTAACTGGTGCAGCAGAAAAGGCGCAGATATACTGTAACTGGTGCAGCAGAAACAGCACAGATTTACTGTAACTTTTGAAGCAGAAAAGACACAGATATACTGTAACTGGTGCAGCAGAAAAGGCACAGAAATACTGTAACTTTTGAAGCAGAAAAGACGCAGATATACTGTAACTTCTGCAGCAGAAAATGCACAGATATACTGTAACTGGTGCAGCAGAAATGGCACAGATATACTGTAACTGGTGCAGCAGAAAAGGCAAAGATATACTTTAACTGGTGCAGCAGAAAAGGCACAGATTTACTGTAACTGGTGCAGCAGAAAATACACAGATATACTGTAACTGGTGCAGCAGAAAAGGCACAGATGTACTGTAACTGGTGCAGCAGAAAAGGCACAGATATACTGTAACTGGTGCAGCAGAAAAGGCACAGATATACTGTAACTGGTGCAACAGAAAATACAAAGATATACTGTAACTGGTGCAGCAGAAAAGGCACAGATATACTGTAACTGGTGCATCAGAAAAGGCACAGATATACTGTAACTGGTGTAGCAGAAAAGGCACAGATACACTGCAACTATTGCAGCAGAAAATACACAGATATACTGTAACTAGTGCAGCAGAAAAGGCACAGATATACTGCAACTGGTGCAGCAGCAAAGACACAGATATACTCTAACTTCTGAAGCAGAAAAGATGCAGATATACTGTAACTGGTGCAGCAGAAAAGTCGCAGATATACTGTAACTGGTGTAGCAACAAAGGCACAGATATACTGTAACCTGTGCAGCAGAAAAGACACAGATATACTGTAACTGGTGCAGCAGAAAATGCACAGATATAGTGTAACTGGTGCAGCAGGAATAGCACAGATATACTGTAATTGGTGCAGCAGAAAAGGAGCAGATATACTGTAACTTCTGCATCAGAAAAGGCACAGATATACTGTAACTGGGGCAGCAGAAAAGGCACAGATATACTGTAACTGGTGCAGCTGAAAAGACACAGATATAATGTAACTTCTGCAGCAGAAAAGGCACAGATATACTTTAACTGGAGCAGCAGAAAAGGCGCAGATATACTGTTACTGGTGCAGAAGAAAATGCACAGATATACTGTAACTGGTGTAGCAGAAAAGGCAAAGATATACTGTAACTGGTGCAGCAGAAAAGACACAGATATACTCTAACTTCTGAAGCAGAAAAGACGCAGATATACTGTAACTGTTGCAGTAGAAAAGGCGCAGATATACTGTAACTGGTGCAGCAGAAAAGGCACAGATACACTGTAACCTGTGCAGCAGAAAAGGCACAGATATACTGTAACTTGTGCAGCAGAAAAGACACAGATATACTCTAATTTCTGCAGCAGAAAAGGCGCAGATATACTTTAACTGGTGCAGCAGAAAAGGCGCAGATATACTGTAACTGGTGCAGCAGAAAAGGCGAAGATATACTGTAACTGGTGCAGCAGAAAAGGCACAGAAATACTGTAACTTTTGAAGCAGAAAAAACACAGATATACTGTAACTGGTGCAGCAGAAAAGGCACAGATATACTGTAACTGGTGCAGAAGAAAAGACACAGATATACTGTAACTGGTGTAGCAGAAAATGCAAAGATATACTGTAAATGGTGCAGAAGAAAATGAGCAGATATACTGTAACTGGTGCAGCAGAAAATGAGCAGATATACCGTGACTGGTGCAGCAGAAAAGGCGCAGATATACTGTAACTGGTGCAACAGAAAATACAAAGATATTTTGTAACTGGTGCAGCTGAAAAGGCACAGATATACTGTAACTGGTGCATCAGGAAAGGCACAGATATACTGTAACTGGTGTAGCAGAATAGGCACAGACACACTGTAACTGGTGCAGCAGAAACTACACATATATACTGTAACTAGTGCAGCAGAAATGGTGCAGATATACTGTAACTGGTGCAGCTGAAAAGACACAGATATACTTTAACTTCTGCAGCAGAAAATGCTCATATATACTTTAACTGGTGCAGCAGAAATGGCACAGATATACTATAACTGGTGCAGCAGAAAACGTACAGATATACTGTAACTGGAGCAGCAGAAAAGGCACAGATATACTGTAACTGGTGCAGCAGAAAATACACAGATATACTGTAACAGGTGCAGCAGAAAAGGCACAGATGTACTGTAACTGGTGCAGTTGAAAAGACACAGATATACTGTAATTTGCAGCAGAAAAGGCGCAGATATACTGTAACTGGTGCAAAAGAAAAGTCGCAGATATACTGTAACTTGTGCAGCAGAAAATATGCAGATATACTGTAACTGGTGCAGCAGAAAAGGTGCAGATATACTGTAACTGTTGCAGCAGAAAAGACTCAGATATACTGTAACTGGTGCAGCAGAAAAGGCGCAGATATACTGTAACTGGTGTAGCAGAATAGGCACAGACACACTGTAACTGGTGCAGCAGAAAATACACAGATATACTGTAACTAGTGCAGCAGAAAAGGTGCAGATATACTGTAACTGGTGCAGCTGAAAAACACAGATATACTGTAACTTCTGCAGCAGAAAATGCACAGATATACTTAACTGGTGCAGCAGAAATGGCACAGATATACAATAACTGGTGCAGCAGAAATGGCACAGATATACAATAACTGGTGCAGCAGAAATCGCACAGATATACTGTAACTGGTGCACCAGAAAAGGCACAGATATACTGCAACTGGTGCAGCAGAAAATACACAGATATACTGTAACTGGTGCTGCAGAAAAGGCACAGATGTACTGTAACTGGTGCAGCTGAAAAGACACAGATATACTGTAATTTGCAGCAGAAAAGTCACAGATATACTGAAACTGGTGCAGCAGGAATGGCACAGATATACTGTAATTGGTGCAGCAGAAAAGGCGCAGATGTACTGTAACTGGTGCAGCAGAAAAGACTCAGATATACTGTAACTGGTGCAGCAGAAATGGCACAGATATACTGTAACTGGTGCAGCAGAAAAGGCGCAGATATACTGTAACTGGTGCAGCAGAAAAGGCGCAGATATACTGTAACTGGTGCAGCAGAAACAGCACAGATTTACTGTAACTTTTGAAGCAGAAAAGACACAGATATACTGTAACTGGTGCAGCAGAAAAGGCACAGAAATACTGTAACTTGTGAAGCAGAAAAGACGCAGATATACTGTAACTTCTGCAGCAGAAAATGCACAGATATACTGTAACTGGTGCAGCAGAAATGGCACAGATATACTGTAACTGGTGCAGCAGAAAAGGCACAGATATACTTTAACTGGTGCAGCAGAAAAGTCACAGATTTACTGTAACTGGTACAGCAGAAAATACACAGATATACTGTAACTGGTGCAGCAGAAAAGGCACAGATGTACTGTAACTGGTGCAGCAGAAAAGGCACAGATATACTGTAACTGGTGCAGCAGAAAAGGCACAGATATACTGTAACTGGTGCAACAGAAAATACAAAGATATACTGTAACTGGTGCAGCAGAAAAGGCACAGATATACTGTAACTGGTGCATCAGAAAAGGCAAAGATATACTGTAACTGGTGTAGCAGAAAAGGCGCAGATATACTGTAACTGGTGCAGCTGAAAAGACACAGATTACTGTAACTTCTGCAGCAGAAAAGGCACAGATATACTTTAACTGGTGCAGCAGAAAAGGCGCAGATATACTGTAACTGGTGTAGCAGAAAAGGCAAAGATATACTGTAACTGGTGCAGCAGAAAATGAGCAGATATACTGTAACTGGTGCAGCAGAAAAGGCGCAGATATACTGTAACTGTTGCAGCAGAAAAGACTCAGATATACTGTAACTGGTGAAGCAGAAAAGGCGCAGATATACTGTAACTGGTGTAGCAGAAAAGGCACAGACACACTGTAACTGGTGCAGCAGAAAATACACAGATATACTGTAACTAGTGCAGCAGAAAAGGTGCAGATATACTGTAACTGGTGCAGCTGAAAAGACACAGATATACTGTAACTTCTGCAGCAGAAAATGCACAGATATACTTAACTGGTGCAGCAGAAATGGCACAGATATACAATAACTGGAGCAGCAGAAATGGCACAGATATACAATAACTGGTGCAGCAGAAATCGCACAGATATACTGTAACTGGTGCAGCAGAAAAGGCACAGATATACTGCAACTGGTGCAGCAGAAAATACACAGATATACTGTAACTGGTGCAGCAGAAAAGGCACAGATGTACTGTAACTGGTGCAGCTGAAAAGACACAGATATACTGTAATTTGCAGCAGAAAAGGCACAGATGTACTGTAACTGGTGCAGCAGAAAAGACTCAGATATACTGTAACTGGTGCAGCAGAAATGGCACAGATATACTGTAACTGGTGCAGCAGAAAAGGCGCAGATATACTGTAACTGGTGCAGCAGAAAAGGCGCAGATATACTGTAACTGGTGCAGCAGAAACAGCACAGATTTACTGTAACTTTTGAAGCAGAAAAGACACAGATATACTGTAACTGGTGCAGCAGAAAAGGCACAGAAATACTGTAACTTTTGAAGCAGAAAAGACGCAGATATACTGTAACTTCTGCAGCAGAAAATGCACAGATATACTGTAACTGGTGCAGCAGAAATGGCACAGATATACTGTAACTGGTGCAGCAGAAAAGGCACAGATATACTTTAACTGGTGCAGCAGAAAAGGCACAGATTTACTGTAACTGGTGCAGCAGAAAATACACAGATATACTGTAACTGGTGCAGCAGAAAAGGCACAGATGTACTGTAACTGGTGCAGCAGAAAAGGCACAGATATACTGTAACTGGTGCAGCAGAAAAGGCACAGATATACTGTAACTGGTGCAACAGAAAATACAAAGATATACTGTAACTGGTGCAGCAGAAAAGGCACAGATATACTGTAACTGGTGCATCAGAAAAGGCAAAGATATACTGTAACTGGTGTAGCAGAAAAGGCGCAGATATACTGTAACTGGTGCAGCTGAAAAGACACAGATATACTGTAACTTCTGCAGCAGAAAAGGGACAGATATACTTTAACTGGTGCAGCAGAAAAGGCGCAGATATACTGTAACTGGTGCAACAGAAAATACAAAGATATACTGTAACTGGTGCAGCAGAAAAGGCACAGATATACTGTAACTGGTGCATCAGAAAAGGCACAGATATACTGTAACTGGTGTAGCAGAAAAGGCACAGATACACTGCAACTATTGCAGCAGAAAATACACAGATATACTGTAACTAGTGCAGCAGAAAAGGCACATATATACTGCAACTGGTGCAGCAGAAAAGAAACAGATATACTCTAACTTCTGAAGCAGAAAAGACGCAGATATACTGTAACTGGTGCAGCAGAAAAGACACAGATATACTGTAACTGGTGCAGCAGAAAAGGCACAGATTTACTGTAACTGGTGCAGCTGAAAAGACACAGATATACTGTAATTTGCAGTAGAAAAGGCACAGATATACTGAAACTGGTGCAGCAGGAATTGCACAGATATACTGTAATTGGTGCAGCAGAGAAGGCGCAGATACACTGTAACTGGTGCAGTAAAAAAGACTCAGATATACTGTAACTGGTGCAGCAGAAAAGGCACAGATATACTGTAACTGGTGCAGCAGAAAAGGCGCAGATATACTGTGACTGGTGCAGCAGAAAAGATGCAGATATACTGTAACTGGTGCAGCAGAAAAGGCACAAATATACTGTCACTTTTGAAGCAGAAAAGACACAGATTACCTGTAACTGGTGCAGCAGAAAAGGCACAGATGTACTCTAACTGGTGTAGCAGAAAATACGCAGATTACCTGTGACTGGTGCAGCAGAAAATGAGCAGATATACCGTGACTGGTGCAGCAGAAAAGGCGCAGATATACTGTAACTGGTGCAACAGAAAATACAAAGATATTCTGTAACTGGTGCAGCTGAAAAGGCACAGATATACTGTAACTGGTGCATCAGGAAAGGCACAGATATACTGTAACTGGTGTAGCAGAATAGGCACAGACACACTGTAACTGGTGCAGCAGAAACTACACAGATATACTGTAACTAGTGCAGCAGAAATGGTGCAGATATACTGTAACTGGTGCAGCTGAAAAGACACAGATATACTTTAACTTCTGCAGCAGAAAATGCTCATATATACTTTAACTGGTGCAGCAGAAATGGCACAGATATACTACAACTGGTGCAGCAGAAAACGTACAGATATACTGTAACTGGAGCAGCAGAAAAGGCACAGATATACTGTAACTGGTGCAGCAGAAAATACACAGATATACTGTAACAGGTGCAGCAGAAAAGGCACAGATGTACTGTAACTGGTGCAAATGAAAATACACAGATATACTGTAATTTGCAGCAGAAAAGGCGCAGATATACTGTAACTGGTGCAAAAGAATAGTCGCAGATATACTGTAACTTGTGCAGCAGAAAATATGCAGATATACTGTAACTGGTACAGCAGAAAATGTGCAGATATACTGTAACTGTTGCAGCAGAAAAGACTCAGATATACTGTAACTGGTGCAGCAGAAAAGGCGCAGATATACTGTAACTGGTGTAGCAGAAAAGGCACAGACACACTGTAACTGGTGCAGCAGAAAATACACAGATATACTGTAACTAGTGCAGCAGAAAAGGTGCAGATATACTGTAACTGGTGCAGCTGAAAAGACACAGATATACTGTAACTTCTGCAGCAGAAAATGCACAGATATACTTAACTGGTGCAGCAGAAATGGCACAGATATACAATAACTGGTGCAGCAGAAATGGCACAGATATACAATAACTGGTGCAGCAGAAATCGCACAGATATACTGTAACTGGTGCAGCAGAAAAGGCACAGATATACTGCAACTGGTGCAGCAGAAAATACACAGATATACTGTAACTGGTGCAGCAGAAAAGGCACAGATGTACTGTAACTGGTGCAGCTGAAAAGACACAGATATACTGTAATTTGCAGCAGAAAAGGCACAGATGTACTGTAACTGGTGCAGCAGAAAAGACTCAGATATACTGTAACTGGTGCAGCAGAAATGGCACAGATATACTGTAACTGGTGCAGCAGAAAAGGCGCAGATATACTGTAACTGGTGCAGCAGAAAAGGCGCAGATATACTGTAACTGGTGCAGCAGAAACAGCACAGATTTACTGTAACTTTTGATGCAGAAAAGACACAGATATACTGTAACTGGTGCAGCAGAAAAGGCACAGAAATACTGTAACTTTTGAAGCAGAAAAGACGCAGATATACTGTAACTTCTGCAGCAGAAAATGCACAGATATACTGTAACTGGTGCAGCAGAAATGGCACAGATATACTGTAACTGGTGCAGCAGAAAAGGCACAGATATACTTTAACTGGTGCAGCAGAAAAGGCACAGATTTACTGTAACTGGTGCAGCAGAAAATACACAGATATACTGTAACTGGTGCAGCAGAAAAGGCACAGATGTACTGTAACTGGTGCAGCAGAAAAGGCACAGATATACTGTAACTGGTGCAGCAGAAAAGGCACAGATATACTGTAACTGGTGCAACAGAAAATACAAAGATATACTGTAACTGGTGCAGCAGAAAAGGCACAGATATACTGTAACTGGTGCATCAGAAAAGGCAAAGATATACTGTAACTGGTGTAGCAGAAAAGGCGCAGATATACTGTAACTGGTGCAGCTGAAAAGACACAGATATACTGTAACTTCTGCAGCAGAAAAGGCACAGATATACTTTAACTGGTGCAGCAGAAAAGGCGCAGATATACTGTAACTGGTGCAGAAGAAAAGGCACAGATATACTGTAACTGGTGTAGCAGAAAAGGCAAAGATATACTGTAACTGGTGCAGCAGAAAATGAGCAGATATACTGTAACTGGTGCAGCAGAAAATGAGCAGATATACTGTAACTGGTGCAGCAGAAAAGGCACAGATGTACTGTAACTGGTGCAGCAGAAAAGGCACAGATATACTGTAACTGGTGCAGCAGAAAAGGCACAGATATACTGTAACTGGTGCAACAGAAAATACAAAGATATACTGTAACTGGTGCAGCAGAAAAGGCACAGATATACTGTAACTGGTGCATCAGAAAAGGCAAAGATATACTGTAACTGGTGTAGCAGAAAAGGCGCAGATATACTGTAACTGGTGCAGCTGAAAAGACACAGATATACTGTAACTTCTGCAGCAGAAAAGGCACAGATATACTTTAACTGGTGCAGCAGAAAAGGCACAGATATACTGTAACTGGTGTAGCAGAAAAGGCAAAGATATACTGTAACTGGTGCAGCAGAAAATGAGCAGATATACTGTAACTGGTGCAGCAGAAAATGAGCAGATATACTGTAACTGGTGCAGCAGAAAAGGCGCAGATATACTGTAACTGGTGCAACAGAAAATACAAAGATATACTGTAACTGGTGCAGCAGAAAAGGCACAGATATACTGTAACTGGTGCATCAGAAAAGGCACAGATATACTGTAACTGGTGTAGCAGAAAAGGCACAGATACACTGCAACTATTGCAGCAGAAAATACACAGATATACTGTAACTAGTGCAGCAGAAAAGGCACAGATATACTGCAACTGGTGCAGCAGAAAAGACACAGATATACTCTAACTTCTGAAGCAGAAAAGACGCAGATATACTGTAACTGGTGCAGCAGAAAAGTCGCAGATATACAGTAACTGGTGTAGCAACAAAGGCACAGATATACTGTAACCTGTGCAGCAGAAAAGACACAGATATACTGTAACTGGTGCAGCAGAAAAGGCACAGATGTACTGTAACTGGTGCAGCTGAAAAGACACAGATATACTGTAATTTGCAGTAGAAAAGGCACAGATATACTGAAACTGGTGCAGCAGGAATTGCACAGATATACTGTAATTGGTGCAGCAGAGAAGGCGCAGATATACTGTAACTGGTGCAGTAAAAAAGACTCAGATATACTGTAACTGGTGCAGCAGAAAAGGCACAGATATACTGTAACTGGTGCAGCAGAAAAGGCGCAGATATACTGTGACTGGTGCAGCAGAAAAGATGCAGATATACTGTAACTGGTGCAGCAGAAAAGGCACAAATATACTGTCACTTTTGAAGCAGAAAAGACACAGATTACCTGTAACTGGTGCAGCAGAAAAGGCACAGATGTACTGTAACTGGTGTAGCAGAAAATACGCAGATTACCTGTGACTGGTGCAGCAGAAAAGATGCAGATATACTGTAACTGGTGCAGCAGAAAAGGCACAGATATACTGTAATGTGTGCAGCAGAAAAGGCACAGATATACTGTTACTGGTGCAGCAGAACAGATGCAGATATACTGTAACTAGTGAAGCAGAAAAGGCACAGATACATTGTAACTGGTGCAGCAGAAAATACACAGATATACTGTAACTAGTGCAGCAGAAAAGGCACAGATATACTGTAACTGGTGCAGCAGAAAAGACACAAATATACTGTAACTTCTGCAGCAGAAAAGGTGCAGATATACTGTAACTGGTGCAGCAGAAAAGCCAAAGATATACTGTAAATGGTGCAGTAGAAAAGAAGCAGATATACTGTAACTGGTGCAGCAGAAAATGAGCAGATATACCGTGACTGGTGCAGAAGAAAAGGCGCAGATATACTGTAACTGGTGCAACAGAAAATACAAAGATATACTGTAACTGGTGCAGCAGAAAAGGCGCAGATATACTGTAACTGGTGCAACAGAAAATACAAAGATATACTGTAACTGGTGTAGCAGAAAAGTCACAGATACACTGCAACTATTGCAGCAGAAAATACACAGATATACTGTAACTAGTGCAGCAGAAAAGGCACAGATATACTGCAACTGGTGCAGCAAAAAAGACTCAGATATACTCTAACTTCTGAAGCAGAAAAGACGCAGATATACTGTAACTGGTGCAGCAGAACAGTCGCAGATATACTGTAACTGGTGTAGCAACAAAGGCACAGATATACTGTAACCTGTGCTGCAGAAAAGGCACAGATGTACTGTAACTGGTGCAGCTGAAAAGACACAGATATACTGTAATTTGCTGCAGAAAAGGCACAGATATACTGAAACTGGTGCAGCAGGAATGGCACAGATATACTGTAATTGGTGCAGCAGAGAAGGCGCAGATATACTGTAACTGGTGCAGTAGAAAAAACTCAGATATACTGTAACTGGTGCAGCAGAAAAGGCACAGATATACTGTAACTGGTGCAGCAGAAAAGGCGCAGATATACTGTGACTGGTGCAGCAGAAAATATGCAGATATACTGTAACTGGTGCAGCAGAAAAGGCACAAATATACTGTCACTTTTGGAGCAGAAAAGACACAGATTACCTGTAACTGGTGCAGCAGAAAAGGCACAGATGTACTGTAACTGGTGTTGCAGAAAATACGCAGATTACCTGTGACTGGTGCTGCAGAAAAGATGCAGATATACTGTAACTGGTGCAGCAGAAAAGGCACAGATATACTGTAATGTGTGCAGCAGAAAAGGCACAGATATACTGTTACTGGTGCAGCAGAACAGATGCAGATATACTGTAACTAGTGAAGCAGAAAAGGCACAGATACATTGTAACTGGTGCAGCAGAAAATACACAGATATACTGTAACTAGTGCAGCAGAAAAGGCACAGATATACTGTAACTGGTGCAGCAGAAAAGACACAAATATACTGTAACTTCTGCAGCAGAAAAGGTGCAGATATACTGTAACTGGTGCAGCAGAAAAGCCAAAGATATACTGTAACTGGTGCAGCAGAAAATGAGCAGATATACCGTGACTGGTGCAGCAGAAAAGGCGCAGATATACTGTAACTGGTGCAACAGAAAATACAAAGATATTCTGTAACTGGTGCAGCTGAAAAGGCACAGATATACTGTAACTGGTGCATCAGGAAAGGCACAGATATACTGTAACTGGTGTAGCAGAATAGGCACAGACACACTGTAACTGGTGCAGCAGAAACTACACAGATATACTGTAACTAGTGCAGCAGAAATGGTGCAGATATACTGTAACTGGTGCAGCTGAAAAGACACAGATATACTTTAACTTCTGCAGCAGAAAATGCTCATATATACTTTAACTGGTGCAGCAGAAATGGCACAGATATACTACAACTGGTGCAGCAGAAAACGTACAGATATACTGTAACTGGAGCAGCAGAAAAGGCACAGATATACTGTAACTGGTGCAGCAGAAAATACACAGATATACTGTAACAGGTGCAGCAGAAAAGGCACAGATGTACTGTAACTGGTGCAAATGAAAATACACAGATATACTGTAATTTGCAGCAGAAAAGGCGCAGATATACTGTAACTGGTGCAAAAGAAAAGTCGCAGATATACTGTAACTTGTGCAGCAGAAAATATGCAGATATACTGTAACTGGTGCAGCAGAAAATGTGCAGATATACTGTAACTGTTGCAGCAGAAAAGACTCAGATATACTGTAACTGGTGCAGCAGAAAAGGCGCAGATATACTGTAACTGGTGTAGCAGAAAAGGCACAGACACACTGTAACTGGTGCAGCAGAAAATACACAGATATACTGTAACTAGTGCAGCAGAAAAGGTGCAGATATACTGTAACTGGTGCAGCTGAAAAGACACAGATATACTGTAACTTCTGCAGCAGAAAATGCACAGATATACTTAACTGGTGCAGCAGAAATGGCACAGATATACAATAACTGGAGCAGCAGAAATGGCACAGATATACAATAACTGGTGCAGCAGAAATCGCACAGATATACTGTAACTGGTGCAGCAGAAAAGGCACAGATATACTGCAACTGGTGCAGCAGAAAATACACAGATATACTGTAACTGGTGCAGCAGAAAAGGCACAGATGTACTGTAACTGGTGCAGCTGAAAAGACACAGATATACTGTAATTTGCAGCAGAAAAGGCACAGATGTACTGTAACTGGTGCAGCAGAAAAGACTCAGATATACTGTAACTGGTGCAGCAGAAATGGCACAGATATACTGTAACTGGTGCAGCAGAAAAGGCGCAGATATACTGTAACTGGTGCAGCAGAAAAGGCGCAGATATACTGTAACTGGTGCAGCAGAAACAGCACAGATTTACTGTAACTTTTGAAGCAGAAAAGACACAGATATACTGTAACTGGTGCAGCAGAAAAGGCACAGAAATACTGTAACTTTTGAAGCAGAAAAGACGCAGATATACTGTAACTTCTGCAGCAGAAAATGCACAGATATACTGTAACTGGTGCAGCAGAAATGGCACAGATATACTGTAACTGGTG
This sequence comes from Taudactylus pleione, assembly GCA_031769625.1. NCBI lineage: Eukaryota > Metazoa > Chordata > Amphibia > Anura > Myobatrachidae > Taudactylus > Taudactylus pleione. The sequence continues at coordinate 959,533 of JAUIMM010000251.1, forward strand.
CAGCAGAAAAGGCACAGATATACTTTAACTGGTGCAGCAGAAAAGGCACAGATTTACTGTAACTGGTGCAGCAGAAAATACACAGATATACTGTAACTGGTGCAGCAGAAAAGGCACAGATGTACTGTAACTGGTGCAGCAGAAAAGGCACAGATATACTGTAACTGGTGCAGCAGAAAAGGCACAGATATACTGTAACTGGTGCAACAGAAAATACAAAGATATACTGTAACTGGTGCAGCAGAAAAGGCACAGATATACTGTAACTGGTGCATCAGAAAAGGCAAAGATATACTGTAACTGGTGTAGCAGAAAAGGCGCAGATATACTGTAACTGGTGCAGCTGAAAAGACACAGATATACTGTAACTTCTGCAGCAGAAAAGGGACAGATATACTTTAACTGGTGCAGCAGAAAAGGCGCAGATATACTGTAACTGGTGCAGAAGAAAAGGCACAGATATACTGTAACTGGTGTAGCAGAAAAGGCAAAGATATACTGTAACTGGTGCAGCAGAAAATGAGCAGATATACTGTAACTGGTGCAGCAGAAAATGAGCAGATATACTGTAACTGGTGCAGCAGAAAAGGCGCAGATATACTGTAACTGGTGCAACAGAAAATACAAAGATATACTGTAACTGGTGCAGCAGAAAAGGCACAGATAAACTGTAACTGGTGCATCAGAAAAGGCACAGATATACTGTAACTGGTGTAGCATAAAAGGCACAGATACACTGCAACTATTGCAGCAGAAAATACACAGATATACTGTAACTAGTGCAGCAGAAAAGGCACATATATACTGCAACTGGTGCAGCAGAAAAGAAACAGATATACTCTAACTTCTGAAGCAGAAAAGACGCAGATATACTGTAACTGGTGCAGCAGAAAAGACACAGATATACTGTAACTGGTGCAGCAGAAAAGGCACAGATTTACTGTAACTGGTGCAGCTGAAAAGACACAGATATACTGTAATTTGCAGTAGAAAAGGCACAGATATACTGAAACTGGTGCAGCAGGAATTGCACAGATATACTGTAATTGGTGCAGCAGAGAAGGCGCAGATATACTGTAACTGGTGCAGTAAAAAAGACTCAGATATACTGTAACTGGTGCAGCAGAAAAGGCACAGATATACTGTAACTGGTGCAGCAGAAAAGGCGCAGATATACTGTGACTGGTGCAGCAGAAAAGATGCAGATATACTGTAACTGGTGCAGCAGAAAAGGCACAAATATACTGTCACTTTTGAAGCAGAAAAGACACAGATTACCTGTAACTGGTGCAGCAGAAAAGGCACAGATGTACTGTAACTGGTGTAGCAGAAAATACGCAGATTACCTGTGACTGGTGCAGCAGAAAATGAGCAGATATACCGTGACTGGTGCAGCAGAAAAGGCGCAGATATACTGTAACTGGTGCAACAGAAAATACAAAGATATTCTGTAACTGGTGCAGCTGAAAAGGCACAGATATACTGTAACTGGTGCATCAGGAAAGGCACAGATATACTGTAACTGGTGTAGCAGAATAGGCACAGACACACTGTAACTGGTGCAGCAGAAACTACACAGATATACTGTAACTAGTGCAGCAGAAATGGTGCAGATATACTGTAACTGGTGCAGCTGAAAAGACACAGATATACTTTAACTTCTGCAGCAGAAAATGCTCATATATACTTTAACTGGTGCAGCAGAAATGGCACAGATATACTACAACTGGTGCAGCAGAAAACGTACAGATATACTGTAACTGGAGCAGCAGAAAAGGCACAGATATACTGTAACTGGTGCAGCAGAAAATACACAGATATACTGTAACAGGTGCAGCAGAAAAGGCACAGATGTACTGTAACTGGTGCAAATGAAAATACACAGATATACTGTAATTTGCAGCAGAAAAGGCGCAGATATACTGTAACTGGTGCAAAAGAATAGTCGCAGATATACTGTAACTTGTGCAGCAGAAAATATGCAGATATACTGTAACTGGTGCAGCAGAAAATGTGCAGATATACTGTAACTGTTGCAGCAGAAAAGACTCAGATATACTGTAACTGGTGCAGCAGAAAAGGCGCAGATATACTGTAACTGGTGTAGCAGAAAAGGCACAGACACACTGTAACTGGTGCAGCAGAAAATACACAGATATACTGTAACTAGTGCAGCAGAAAAGGTGCAGATATACTGTAACTGGTGCAGCTGAAAAGACACAGATATACTGTAACTTCTGCAGCAGAAAATGCACAGATATACTTAACTGGTGCAGCAGAAATGGCACAGATATACAATAACTGGTGCAGCAGAAATGGCACAGATATACAATAACTGGTGCAGCAGAAATCGCACAGATATACTGTAACTGGTGCAGCAGAAAAGGCACAGATATACTGCAACTGGTGCAGCAGAAAATACACAGATATACTGTAACTGGTGCAGCAGAAAAGGCACAGATGTACTGTAACTGGTGCAGCTGAAAAGACACAGATATACTGTAATTTGCAGCAGAAAAGGCACAGATGTACTGTAACTGGTGCAGCAGAAAAGACTCAGATATACTGTAACTGGTGCAGCAGAAATGGCACAGATATACTGTAACTGGTGCAGCAGAAAAGGCGCAGATATACTGTAACTGGTGCAGCAGAAAAGGCGCAGATATACTGTAACTGGTGCAGCAGAAACAGCACAGATTTACTGTAACTTTTGAAGCAGAAAAGACACAGATATACTGTAACTGGTGCAGCAGAAAAGGCACAGAAATACTGTAACTTTTGAAGCAGAAAAGATGCAGATATACTGTAACTTCTGCAGCAGAAAATGCACAGATATACTGTAACTGGTGCAGCAGAAATGGCACAGATATACTGTAACTGGTGCAGCAGAAAAGGCACAGATATACTTTAACTGGTGCAGCAGAAAAGGCACAGATTTACTGTAACTGGTGCAGCAGAAAATACACAGATATACTGTAACTGGTGCAGCAGAAAAGGCACAGATGTACTGTAACTGGTGCAGCAGAAAAGGCACAGATATACTGTAACTGGTGCAGCAGAAAAGGCACAGATATACTGTAACTGGTGCAACAGAAAATACAAAGATATACTGTAACTGGTGCAGCAGAAAAGGCACAGATATACTGTAACTGGTGCATCAGAAAAGGCAAAGATATACTGTAACTGGTGTAGCAGAAAAGGCGCAGATATACTGTAACTGGTGCAGCTGAAAAGACACAGATATACTGTAACTTCTGCAGCAGAAAAGGCACAGATATACTTTAACTGGTGCAGCAGAAAAGGCGCAGATATACTGTAACTGGTGCAGAAGAAAAGGCACAGATATACTGTAACTGGTGTAGCAGAAAAGGCAAAGATATACTGTAACTGGTGCAGCAGAAAATGAGCAGATATACTGTAACTGGTGCAGCAGAAAATGAGCAGATATACTGTAACTGGTGCAGCAGAAAAGGCGCAGATATACTGTAACTGGTGCAACAGAAAATACAAAGATATACTGTAACTGGTGCAGCAGAAAAGGCACAGATATACTGTAACTGGTGCATCAGAAAAGGCACAGATATACTGTAACTGGTGTAGCAGAAAAGGCACAGATACACTGCAACTATTGCAGCAGAAAATACACAGATATACTGTAACTAGTGCAGCAGAAAAGGCACATATATACTGCAACTGGTGCAGCAGAAAAGACACAGATATACTCTAACTTCTGAAGCAGAAAAGACGCAGATATACTGTAACTGGTGCAGCAGAAAAGTCGCAGATATACTGTAACTGGTGTAGCAACAAAGGCACAGATATACTGTAACCTGTACAGCAGAAAAGACACAGATATACTGTAACTGGTGCAGCAGAAAAGGCACAGATTTACTGTAACTGGTGCAGCTGAAAAGACACAGATATACTGTAATTTGCAGTAGAAAAGGCACAGATATACTGAAACTGGTGCAGCAGGAATTGCACAGATATACTGTAATTGGTGCAGCAGAGAAGGCGCAGATATACTGTAACTGGTGCAGTAAAAAAGACTCAGATATACTGTAACTGGTGCAGCAGAAAAGGCACAGATATACTGTAACTGGTGCAGCAGAAAAGGCGCAGATATACTGTGACTGGTGCAGCAGAAAAGATGCAGATATACTGTAACTGGTGCAGCAGAAAAGGCACAAATATACTGTCACTTTTGAAGCAGAAAAGACACAGATTACCTGTAACTGGTGCAGCAGAAAAGGCACAGATGTACTGTAACTGGTGTAGCAGAAAATACGCAGATTACCTGTTACTGGTGCAGCAGAAAAGATGCAGATATACTGTAACTGGTGCAGCAGAAAAGGCACAGATATACTGTAATGTGTGCAGCAGAAAAGGCACAGATATACTGTTACTGGTGCAGCAGAACAGATGCAGATATACTGTAACTAGTGAAGCAGAAAAGGCACAGGTACATTGTAACTGGTGCAGCAGAAAATACACAGATATACTGTAACTAGTGCAGCAGAAAAGGCACAGATATACTGTAACTGGTGCAGCAGAAAAGACACAAATATACTGTAACTTCTGCAGCAGAAAAGGTGCAGATATACTGTAACTGGTGCAGCAGAAAAGCCAAAGATATACTGTAAATGGTGCAGTAGAAAAGAAGCAGATATACTGTAACTGGTGCAGCAGAAAATGAGCAGATATACCATGACTGGTGCAGCAGAAAAGGCGCAGATATACTGTAACTGGTGCAACAGAAAATACAAAGATATTCTGTAACTGGTGCAGCTGAAAAGGCACAGATATACTGTAACTGGTGCATCAGGAAAGGCACAGATATACTGTAACTGGTGTAGCAGAATAGGCACAGACACACTGTAACTGGTGCAGCAGAAACTACACATATATACTGTAACTAGTGCAGCAGAAATGGTGCAGATATACTGTAACTGGTGCAGCTGAAAAGACACAGATATACTTTAACTTCTGCAGCAGAAAATGCTCATATATACTTTAACTGGTGCAGCAGAAATGGCACAGATATACTATAACTGGTGCAGCAGAAAACGTACAGATATACTGTAACTGGAGCAGCAGAAAAGGCACAGATATACTGTAACTGGTGCAGCAGAAAATACACAGATATACTGTAACAGGTGCAGCAGAAAAGGCACAGATGTACTGTAACTGGTGCAGCTGAAAAGACACAGATATACTGTAATTTGCAGCAGAAAAGGCGCAGATATACTGTAACTGGTGCAAAAGAAAAGTCGCAGATATACTGTAACTTGTGCAGCAGAAAATATGCAGATATACTGTAACTGGTGCAGCAGAAAAGGTGCAGATATACTGTAACTGTTGCAGCAGAAAAGACTCAGATATACTGTAACTGGTGCAGCAGAAAAGGCGCAGATATACTGTAACTGGTGTAGCAGAAAAGGCACAGACACACTGTAACTGGTGCAGCAGAAAATACACAGATATACTGTAACTAGTGCAGCAGAAAAGGTGCAGATATACTGTAACTGGTGCAGCTGAAAAGACACAGATATACTGTAACTTCTGCAGCAGAAAATGCACAGATATACTTAACTGGTGCAGCAGAAATGGCACAGATATACAATAACTGGTGCAGCAGAAATCGCACAGATATACTGTAACTGGTGCAGCAGAAAAGGCACAGATATACTGCAACTGGTGCAGCAGAAAATACACAGATATACTGTAACTGGTGCTGCAGAAAAGGCACAGATGTACTGTAACTGGTGCAGCTGAAAAGACACAGATATACTGTAATTTGCAGCAGAAAAGGCACAGATATACTGAAACTGGTGCAGCAGGAATGGCACAGATATACTGTAATTGGTGCAGCAGAAAAGGCGCAGATGTACTGTAACTGGTGCAGCAGAAAAGACTCAGATATACTGTAACTGGTGCAGCAGAAATGGCACAGATATACTGTAACTGGTGCAGCAGAAAAGGCGCAGATATACTGTAACTGGTGCAGCAGAAAAGGCGCAGATATACTGTAACTGGTGCAGCAGAAACAGCACAGATTTACTGTAACTTTTGAAGCAGAAAAGACACAGATATACTGTAACTGGTGCAGCAGAAAAGGCACAGAAATACTGTAACTTTTGAAGCAGAAAAGACGCAGATATACTGTAACTTCTGCAGCAGAAAATGCACAGATATACTGTAACTGGTGCAGCAGAAATGGCACAGATATACTGTAACTGGTGCAGCAGAAAAGGCACAGATATACTTTAACTGGTGCAGCAGAAAAGGCACAGATTTACTGTAACTGGTGCAGCAGAAAATACACAGATATACTGTAACTGGTGCAGCAGAAAAGGCACAGATGTACTGTAACTGGTGCAGCAGAAAAGGCACAGATATATTGTAACTGGTGCAGCAGAAAAGGCACAGATATACTGTAACTGGTGCAACAGAAAATACAAAGATATACTGTAACTGGTGCAGCAGAAAAGGCACAGATATACTGTAACTGGTGCATCAGAAAAGGCAAAGATATACTGTAACTGGTGTAGCAGAAAAGGCGCAGATATACTGTAACTGGTGCAGCTGAAAAGACACAGATATACTGTAACTTCTGCAGCAGAAAAGGCACAGATATACTTTAACTGGTGCAGCAGAAAAGGCGCAGATATACTGTAACTGGAACAGAAGAAAAGGCACAGATATACTGTAACTGGTGTAGCAGAAAAGGCAAAGATATACTGTAACTGGTGCAGCAGAAAATGAGCAGATATACTGTAACTGGTGCAGCAGAAAATGAGCAGATATACTGTAACTGGTGCAGCAGAAAAGGCGCAGATATACTGTAACTGGTGCAACAGAAAATACAAAGATATACTGTAACTGGTGCACCAGAAAAGGCACAGATATACTGTAACTGGTGCATCAGAAAAGGCACAGATATACTGTAACTGGTGTAGCAGAAAAGGCACAGATACACTGCAACTATTGCAGCAGAAAATACACAGATATCCTGTAACTAGTGCAGCAGAAAAGGCACAGATATACTGCAACTGGTGCAGCAGAAAAGACACAGATATACTCTAACTTCTGAAGCAGAAAAGACGCAGATATACTGTAACTGGTGCAGCAGAAAAGTCGCAGATATACAGTAACTGGTGTAGCAACAAAGGCACAGATATACTGTAACCTGTGCAGCAGAAAAGACACAGATATACTGTAACTGGTGCAGCAGAAAAGGCACAGATGTACTGTAACTGGTGCAGCTGAAAAGACATAGATATACTGTAATTTGCAGTAGAAAAGGCACAGATATACTGAAACTGGTGCAGCAGGAATTGCACAGATATACTGTAATTGGTGCAGCAGAGAAGGCGCAGATATACTGTAACTGGTGCAGTAGAAAAGACTCAGATATACTGTAACTGGTGCAGCAGAAAAGGCACAGATATACTGTAACTGGTGCAGCAGAAAAGGCGCAGATATACTGTGACTGGTGCAGCAGAAAAGATGCAGATATACTGTAACTGGTGCAGCAGAAAAGGCACAAATATACTGTCACTTTTGAAGCAGAAAAGACACAGATTACCTGTAACTGGTGCAGCAGAAAAGGCACAGATGTACTGTAACTGGTGTAGCAGAAAATACGCAGATTACCTGTGACTGGTGCAGCAGAAAAGATGCAGATATACTGTAACTGGTGCAGCAGAAAAGGCACAGATATACTGTAATGTGTGCAGCAGAAAAGGCACAGATATACTGTTACTGGTGCAGCAGAACAGATGCAGATATACTGTAACTAGTGAAGCAGAAAAGGCACAGGTACATTGTAACTGGTGCAGCAGAAAATACACAGATATACTGTAACTAGTGCAGCAGAAAAGGCACAGATATACTGTAACTGGTGCAGCAGAAAAGACACAAATATACTGTAACTTCTGCAGCAGAAAAGGTGCAGATATACTGTAACTGGTGCAGCAGAAAAGCCAAAGATATACTGTAAATGGTGCAGTAGAAAAGAAGCAGATATACTGTAACTGGTGCAGCAGAAAATGAGCAGATATACCGTGACTGGTGCAGCAGAAAAGGCGCAGATATACTGTAACTGGTGCAACAGAAAATACAAAGATATTCTGTAACTGGTGCAGCTGAAAAGGCACAGATATACTGTAACTGGTGCATCAGGAAAGGCACAGATATACTGTAACTGGTGTAGCAGAATAGGCACAGGCACACTGTAACTGGTGCAGCAGAAACTACACATATATACTGTAACTAGTGCAGCAGAAATGGTGCAGATATACTGTAACTGGTGCAGCTGAAAAGACACAGATATACTTTAACTTCTGCAGCAGAAAATGCTCATATATACTTTAACTGGTGCAGCAGAAATGGCACAGATATACTATAACTGGTGCAGCAGAAAACGTACAGATATACTGTAACTGGAGCAGCAGAAAAGGCACAGATATACTGTAACTGGTGCAGCAGAAAATACACAGATATACTGTAACAGGTGCAGCAGAAAAGGCACAGATGTACTGTAACTGGTGCAGCTGAAAAGACACAGATATACTGTAATTTGCAGCAGAAAAGGCGCAGATATACTGTAACTGGTGCAAAAGAAAAGTCGCAGATATACTGTAACTTGTGCAGCAGAAAATATGCAGATATACTGTAACTGGTGCAGCAGAAAAGGTGCAGATATACTGTAACTGTTGCAGCAGAAAAGACTTAGATATACTGTAACTGGTGCAGCAGAAAAGGCGCAGATATACTGTAACTGGTGTAGCAGAAAAGGCACAGACACACTGTAACTGGTGCAGCAGAAAATACACAGATATACTGTAACTAGTGCAGCAGAAAAGGTGCAGATATACTGTAACTGGTGCAGCTGAAAAGACACAGATATACTGTAACTTCTGCAGCAGAAAATGCACAGATATACTTAACTGGTGCAGCAGAAATGGCACAGATATACAATAACTGGTGCAGCAGAAATCGCACAGATATACTGTAACTGGTGCAGCAGAAAAGGCACAGATATACTGCAACTGGTGCAGCAGAAAATACACAGATATACTGTAACTGGTGCTGCAGAAAAGGCACAGATGTACTGTAACTGGTGCAGCTGAAAAGACACAGATATACTGTAATTTGCAGCAGAAAAGGCACAGATATACTGAAACTGGTGCAGCAGGAATGGCACAGATATACTGTAATTGGTGCAGCAGAAAAGGCGCAGATGTACTGTAACTGGTGCAGCAGAAAAGACTCAGATATACTGTAACTGGTGCAGCAGAAATGGCACAGATATACTGTAACTGGTGCAGCAGAAAAGGCGCAGATATACTGTAACTGGTGCAGCAGAAAAGGCGCAGATATACTGTAACTGGTGCAGCAGAAACAGCACAGATTTACTGTAACTTTTGAAGCAGAAAAGACACAGATATACTGTAACTGGTGCAGCAGAAAAGGCACAGAAATACTGTAACTTTTGAAGCAGAAAAGACGCAGATATACTGTAACTTCTGCAGCAGAAAATGCACAGATATACTGTAACTGGTGCAGCAGAAATGGCACAGATATACTGTAACTGGTGCAGCAGAAAAGGCACAGATATACTTTAACTGGTGCAGCAGAAAAGGCACAGATTTACTGTAACTGGTGCAGCAGAAAATACACAGATATACTGTAACTGGTGCAGCAGAAAAGGCACAGATGTACTGTAACTGGTGCAGCAGAAAAGGCACAGATATATTGTAACTGGTGCAGCAGAAAAGGCACAGATATACTGTAACTGGTGCAACAGAAAATACAAAGATATACTGTAACTGGTGCAGCAGAAAAGGCACAGATATACTGTAACTGGTGCATCAGAAAAGGCAAAGATATACTGTAACTGGTGTAGCAGAAAAGGCACAGATATACTGTAACTGGTGCAGCTGAAAAGACACAGATATACTGTAACTTCTGCAGCAGAAAAGGCACAGATATACTTTAACTGGTGCAGCAGAAAAGGCGCAGATATACTGTAACTGGAACAGAAGAAAAGGCACAGATATACTGTAACTGGTGTAGCAGAAAAGGCAAAGATATACTGTAACTGGTGCAGCAGAAAATGAGCAGATATACTGTAACTGGTGCAGCAGAAAATGAGCAGATATACTGTAACTGGTGCAGCAGAAAAGGCGCAGATATACTGTAACTGGTGCAACAGAAAATACAAAGATATACTGTAACTGGTGCAGCAGAAAAGGCACAGATATACTGTAACTGGTGCATCAGAAAAGGCACAGATATACTGTAACTGGTGTAGCAGAAAAGGCACAGATACACTGCAACTATTGCAGCAGAAAATACACAGATATCCTGTAACTAGTGCAGCAGAAAAGGCACAGATATACTGCAACTGGTGCAGCAGAAAAGACACAGATATACTCTAACTTCTGAAGCAGAAAAGACGCAGATATACTGTAACTGGTGCAGCAGAAAAGTCGCAGATATACAGTAACTGGTGTAGCAACAAAGGCACAGATATACTGTAACCTGTGCAGCAGAAAAGACACAGATATACTGTAACTGGTGCAGCAGAAAAGGCACAGATGTACTGTAACTGGTGCAGCTGAAAAGACATAGATATACTGTAATTTGCAGTAGAAAAGGCACAGATATACTGAAACTGGTGCAGCAGGAATTGCACAGATATACTGTAATTGGTGCAGCAGAGAAGGCGCAGATATACTGTAACTGGTGCAGTAGAAAAGACTCAGATATACTGTAACTGGTGCAGCAGAAAAGGCACAGATATACTGTAACTGGTGCAGCAGAAAAGGCGCAGATATACTGTGACTGGTGCAGCAGAAAAGATGCAGATATACTGTAACTGGTGCAGCAGAAAAGGCACAAATATACTGTCACTTTTGAAGCAGAAAAGACACAGATTACCTGTAACTGGTGCAGCAGAAAAGGCACAGATGTACTGTAACTGGTGTAGCAGAAAATACGCAGATTACCTGTGACTGGTGCAGCAGAAAAGATGCAGATATACTGTAACTGGTGCAGCAGAAAAGGCACAGATATACTGTAATGTGTGCAGCAGAAAAGGCACAGATATACTGTTACTGGTGCAGCAGAACAGATGCAGATATACTGTAACTAGTGAAGCAGAAAAGGCACAGATACATTGTAACTGGTGCAGCAGAAAATACACAGATATACTGTAACTAGTGCAGCAGAAAAGGCACAGATATACTGTAACTGGTGCAGCAGAAAAGACACAAATATACTGTAACTTCTGCAGCAGAAAAGGTGCAGATATACTGTAACTGGTGCAGCAGAAAAGCCAAAGATATACTGTAAATGGTGCAGTAGAAAAGAAGCAGATATACTGTAACTGGTGCAGCAGAAAATGAGCAGATATACCGTGACTGGTGCAGCAGAAAAGGCGCAGATATACTGTAACTGGTGCAACAGAAAATACAAAGATATTCTGTAACTGGTGCAGCTGAAAAGGCACAGATATACTGTAACTGGTGCATCAGGAAAGGCACAGATATACTGTAACTGGTGTAGCAGAATAGGCACAGACACACTGTAACTGGTGCAGCAGATACTACACAGATATACTGTAACTAGTGCAGCAGAAATGGTGCAGATATACTGTAACTGGTGCAGCTGAAAAGACACAGATATACTTTAACTTCTGCAGCAGAAAATGCTCATATATACTTTAACTGGTGCAGCAGAAATGGCACAAATATACTATAACTGGTGCAGCAGAAAACGTACAGATATACTGTAACTGGTGCAGCAGAAAAGGTGCAGATATACTGTAACTGGTGTAGCAGAAAAGGCACAGACACACTGTAACTGGTGCAGCAGAAAATACACAGATATACTGTAACTAGTGCAGCAGAAAAAGTGCAGATATACTGTAACTGGTGCAGCTGAAAAGACACAGATATACTGTAACTTCTGCAGCAGAAAATGCACAGATATACTTTAACTGGTGCAGCAGAAATGGCACAGATATACAATAACTGGTGCAGCAGAAATGGCACAGATATACAATAACTGGTGCAGCAGAAATCGCACAGATATACTGTAACTGGTGCAGCAGAAAAGGCACAGATATACTGCAACTGGTGCAGCAGAAAATACACAGATATACTGTAACTGGTGCAGCAGAAAAGGCACAGATGTACTGTAACTGGTGCAGCTGAAAAGGCACAGATATACTGAAACTGGTGCAGCAGGAATGGCACAGATATACTGTAATTGGTGCAGCAGAAAAGGCGCAGATGTACTGTAACTGGTGCAGCAGAAAAGACTCAGATATACTGTAAATGGTGCAGCAGAAATGGCACAGATATACTGTAACTGGTGCAGCAGAAAAGGCGCAGATATACTGTAACTGGTGCAGCAGAAAAGGCGCAGATATACTGTAACTGGTGCAGCAGAAACAGCACAGATTTACTGTAACTTTTGAAGCAGAAAAGACACAGATATACTGTAACTGGTGCAGCAGAAAAGGCACAGAAATACTGTAACTTTTGAAACAGAAAAGACGCAGATATACTGTAACTTCTGCAGCAGAAAATGCACAGATATACTGTAACTGGTGCAGCAGAAATGGCACAGATACACTGTAACTGGTGCAGCAGAAAAGGCACAGATATACTTTAACTGGTGCAGCAGAAAAGGCACAGATTTACTGTAACTGGTGCAGCAGAAAAAACACAGATATACTGTAACTGGTGCAGCAGAAAAGGCACAGATGTACTGTAACTGGTGCAGCAGAAAAGGCACAGATATACTGTAACTGGTGCAGCAGAAAAGGCACAGATATACTGTAACTGGTGCAACAGAAAATACAAAGATATACTGTAACTGGTGCAGCAGAAAAGGCACAGATATACTGTAACTGGTGCATCAGAAAAGGCAAAGATATACTGTAACTGGTGTAGCAGAAAAGGCGCAGATATACTGTAACTGGTGCAGCTGAAAAGACACAGATATACTGTAACTTCTGCAGCAGAAAAGGCACAGATATACTTTAACTGGTGCAGCAGAAAAGGCGCAGAAATACTGTAACTGGTGCAGAAGAAAAGGCAAAGATATACTGTAACTGGTGTAGCAGAAAAGGCAAAGATACTGTAACTGGTGCAGCAGAAAATGAACAGATATACTGTAAATGGTGCAACGGAAAATACAAAGATATACTGTAACTGGTGCAGCAGAAAAGGCACAGATATACTGTAACTGGTGCATCAGAAAAGGCACAGATATACTGTAACTGGTGCAGCAGAAAAGGCGCAGATATACTGTGACTGGTGCAGCAGAAACGGCACAGATATACTGTAACTTTTGAAGCAGAAAAGACACAGATATACTGTAACTGGTGCAGCAGAAAAGGCACAGAAATACTTTAAATTTTGAAGCAGAAAAGACACAGATTTACTGTGATTTGCAGCAGAAAAGGCACATATATACTGTAACTGGTGCAACAGAAAAGGTGCAGATATACTGTAACTGGTGCAGCAGAAAAGGCACAGATATTCTGTAACTGGTGCAGCTGAAATGACACAGATATACTGTAACTTCTGCAGCAGAAAATGCACAGATATACTGTAACTGGTGCAGCAGAAAAGGCACAGATATACTGTAACTGGTGCAGCAGAAAAGGCCCAGATATACTGTAACTGGTGCGGCAGAAAATACACAGATATACTGTAACTGGTGCAGCAGAAAAGGCACAGATGTACTGTAACTGGTGCAGCAGAAAATGAGCAGATATACTGTAACTGGTGCAGCAGAAAAGGCACAGATATACTGTAACTGGTGAAACAGAAAATACAAAGATATACTGTAACTGGTGCAGCAGAAAAGGCACAGATATACTGTAACTGGTGCATCAGAAAAGGCACAGATATACTGTAACTGGTGTAGCAGAAAAGGCGCAGATATACTGTAACTGGTGCAGCTGAAAAGACACAGATATACTGTAACTTCTGCAGCAGAAAAGGCACAGATATCCTTTAACTGGTGCAGCAGAAAAGGTGCAGATATACTGTAACTGGTGCAGAAGAAAAGGCACAGATATACTGTAACTGGTGCATCAGAAAAGGCACAGATATACTGTAACTGGTGTAGCAGAAAAGGCACAGATATACTGTAACCTGTGCAGCAGAAAATGAGCAGATATACGGTAACTGGTGCAGCTGAAAAGGCGCAGATATACTGTAACTGGTGCAACAGAAAATACAAAGATATACTGTAACAGGTGCAGCATAAAAGGCACAGATATACTGTAACTGGCGCAGCAGAAAAGGCACAGATATACTGTAACCTGTGCAGCAGAAAAGGCACAGATATACTGTAACCTGTGCAGCAGAAAAGGAACAGATATACTGTAACTGGTGCAGCAGAAAAGACACAGATATACTCTAATTTATGCAGCAGAAAAGGCGCAGATATACTTTAACTGGTGCAGCAGAAAAGGCACAGATATACTGTAACTTTTGAAGCAGAAAAGACACAGATATACTGTAACTGGTGCAGCAGAAAAGGCACAGATATACTGTAACTGGTGCAGCAGAAAAGGCACAGATATACTGTAACTGGTGCTGCAGAAAAGGCACAGATATACTGTAACTGGTGTAGCAGAAGAGGCGCAGATATACTGTAACTGCTGCAGCCGAAAAGGTGCAGATATACTGTAACTACTGCAGCAGAAAAGGCACAGATATACTGTAACTGGTGCAGCAGAAACGGCACAGATATACTGTAACTTTTGAAGCTGAAATGACACAGATATACTGTAACTGGCGCAGCAGAAAAGGCACAGAAATACTGTAACTTTTGAAGCAGAAAAGACACATATATACTGTAACTGGTGCAGCAGAAAAGGCACAGATATACTGTAACCTGTGCAGCAGAAAAGGCACAGATATACTGTAACTGGTGCTGCAGAACAGATGCAGATATACTGTAACTAATGAAGCAGAAAAGGCGCAGATATTCTGTAACTGGGGCAGCAGAAAATGAGCAGATATACTGTAACTGGTGCAGCAGAAAATGAGCAGATATACTGTAACTGGTGCAGCAGAAAAGGCGCAGATTTACTGTAACTGGTGCAACAGAAAATACAAAGATATACTGTAAATGGTGCAGCAGAAAAGGCACAGATATACTGTAACTGGTGCATCAGAAAATGCACAGATATACTGTAACTGGTGTAGCAGAAAAGGCGCAGATATACTGTAACTGGTGCAGCAAAAAAGGCGCAGATATACTGTAACCTGTGCAGCAGAAAAGGCACAGATATACTGTAACCTGTGCAGCAGAAAAGGCACAGATATACTGTAACCTGTGCAGCAGAAAAGGCACAGATATACTGTAACTGGTGCAGCAGAAAAGGCGCAGATATACTTTAGCTGGTGCAGCAGAAAAGGCGCAGATATACTGTAACTGGTGCAGCAGGAAAGGCACAGATATACTGTAATTGGTGCAACAGAAATGGCGCAGATATACTGTAACTTCTGCAGCAGAAAAGGCACAGATATACTGTAACTGGTGCTGCAGAAAAGGCACATATATACTGTAACTGGTGCAGCAGAAAAGGTGCAGATATACTGTAACTGGTGCAGCAGAAAAGGCACAGATATTCTGTAACTGGTGCAGCTGGAAAGACACAGATATACTGTAACTTCTCCAGCAGAAAAGGCACAGATATACTTTAACTGGTGCAGCAGAAAAGGAGCAGATATACTGTAACTGGTGCAGATGAAAAGGCACAGATATACTGTAACTGGTGCAGCAGAAAAGGCACAGATATACTGTAACTGGTGCAGCAGAAAATACACAGATATACTGTAACTGGTGAAGCAGAAAAGGCACAGATGTACTGTAACTGGTGCAGCAGAAAAGGCACAGATGTACAGTAACTGGTGCAGCTGAAAAGACACAGATATACTGTAATTTGCAACAGAAAAGGCACAGATATACTGTGACTGGTGCATCAGAAAAGGCACAGATATACTGTAACTGGTGCAGCAGAAAAGGCACAGATATACTGTAACTGCTGCAGCAGAAAATACACAGATATACTGTAACTGGTGCAGCAGAAAAGGCACAGATGTACTGTAACTGGTGCAGCAGAAAAGGCACAGATGTACTGTAACTGGTGCAGCTGACAAGACACAGATATACTGTAATTTGCAGCAGAAAAGGCACAGATATACTGTAACTGGTGCAGCAGGAATGGCACAGATATACTGTAATTGGTGCAGCAGAAATGACGCAGATATACTGTAACTTCTGCAGCAGAAAAGGCACAGATATACTGTAACTGGTGCTGCAGAAAAGGCACATATATACTGTAACTGGTGCAGCAGAAAAGGTGCAGATATACTGTAACTGGTGCAGCAGAAAAGGCACAGATATACTGTAACTGGTGCAGCTGAAAAGACACAGATATACTGTAACTTCTGCAGCAGAAAAGGCACAGATATACTTTAAATGGTGCATCAGAAAAGGCACAGATATACTGTAACTGGTGTAGCAGAAAAGACGCAGATATACTGTAACTGGTGCAGCAGAAAAGGCGCAGATATACTGTAACCTGTGCAGCAGAAAAGGCACAGATATACTGTAACCTGTGCAGCAGAAAAGGCACAGATATACTGTAACTGGTGCAGCAGAAAAGACTCAGATATACTCTAATTTCTGCAGCAGAAAAGGCGCAGATATACTTTAGCTGGTGCAGCAGAAAAAGCGCAGATATACTGTAACTGGTGCAGCAGAAAAGGCGCAGATATACTGTAACTTTTGAAGCAGAAAAGACACAGATATGCTGTAACTGGTGCAGCAGAAAAGGCACAGATATACTGTAACTGGTGCAGCAGAAAAATCACAGATATACTGTAACTGGTGCTGCTGAAAAGGCACAGATATACTGTAACTGGTGCAGCAGAAGAGGCGCAGATATACTGTAACTGCTGCAGCCAAAAAGGTGCAGATATACTGTAACTGCTGCAGCAGAAAAGGCACAGATATACTGTAACTGGTGCAGCAAAAAAGGCACAGATATACTGTAACTTTTGAAGCAGAAATGACACAGATATACTGTAACTGGTGCAGCAGAAAAGGCACAGAAATACTGTAACTTTTGAAGCAGAAAAGACACATATATACTGTAACTGGTGCATCAGAAAAGGAACAAATATACTGTAACTTTTGAAGCAGAAAAGACACAGATATACTGTAAATGGTGCAGCAGAAAAGGCACAAATATACTGTAACTGGTGTAACAGAAAAGACGCAGATTACCTGTGACTGGTATAGCAGAAAAGACGCAGATATACTGTAACTGGTGCAGCAGAAAAGGCACAGATATACTGTAACCTGTGCAGCAGAAAAGGCACAGATATACTGTAACTGGTGCAGCAGAACAGATGCAGATATACTGTAACTAATGAAGCAGAAAAGGCGCAGATATACTGTAACTGGTGCAGCAGAAAATGAGCAGATATACTGTAACTGGTGCAGCAGAAATATTGCAGACATACTGTAACTTTTGAAGCAGAAAAGACACAGATATACTGTAACTGGTGCAGCAGAAAAGGCACAGAAATACAGTCACTTTTGAAGCAGAAAAGACACAAATATACTGTAACTGGTGCAGCAGAAAAGGCACAGACACACTGTAACTTTTGAAGCAGAAAAGACACAGATATACTGTAACTGGTGCAGCAGAAAAGGCACAGATATACTGTTACTGGTGCAGCAGAAAAGGCACAGATATACTGTAACTGGTGCAGCAGAAAAGGCACAGATATACTGTAACTGGTGCAGCAGGAATGGCACAGATATACTGTAATTGGTGCAGCAGAAATGGCGCAGATATACTGTAACTTCTGCAGCAGAAAAGGCACAGATATACTGTATCTGGTGCTGCATAAAAGGC